>OZ034977.1:127500-727500 GCA_964030785.1 Siderastrea siderea
TAACTTGGCTTCCTTCACTTACTTGATTTACTTGGATAACTTTGGTCAATTGGCTAACTTGGCTAACTTGGCTTCCTTCACTTACTTGAGTTACTTCGCTAACTTAGATCACTTGGCTAACTTGGCTTCCTTCACTTACTTGCGCTACTTGCATAACTTCGCTAACTTAGGTCACTTGGCTAACTTGGCTTCCTTCACTTACTTGAGTTACTTGGATAACTTTGGTCACTTGGCTAACTTGGCTAACTTGGCTAACTTGGCTTCCTTCACTTACTTGAGTTACTTCGCTAACTTAGGTCACTTGGCTAACTTGGCTTCCTTCAGTTACTTGAGTTACTTGGATAACTTTGGTCACTTGGCTAACTTAGCTAACTTGGCTTCCTTCACTTACTTGAGTTACTTCGCTAACTTAGGTCACTTGGCTAACTTGGCTTCCTTCACTTACTTGAGTTACTTGGATAACTTCGCTAACTTTGGTCACTTGGCTAACTTGGCTTCCTTCACTTACTCGAGTTACTTGGATAACTTCGCTAACTTTGGTCACTTGGCTAACTTGGCTTCCTTCACTTACTTGCGCTACTTGCATAACTTCGCTAACTTAGGTCACTTGGCTAACTTGGCTTCCTTCACTTACTTGAGTTACTTGGATAACTTCGCTAACTTAGGTCACTTGGCTAACTTGGCTTCCTTCACTTACTTGAGTTACTTGGATAACTTTGGTTACTTGGCTAAAAAGTAAAAAGAAAATCACTCACAGCTTAAACAAATCGCGTTTGATAGCCAGGGATTAGGGATTATTCTAAAAGGGAACTGTCAGCCTCATAAATACCTGATGGCCAAAAAAAGTTTCAGTGTGTGAAAGCCCAAAACTCCCATGCTGTATAAAAAATCAGCTGTGTACCCACACACACACTACATTCTTAATCCAGTAAGTGTATACAGCAGGCCCGTAGGGAGGGGGGGTGCGATGGGTGCGTCCGCACCCCCCCACAAGCCTTGGAAGTCCGCTCGTTGTGAAAAAAATACATCAAAATAAATAGATAAATAAATACGGTTAATAAAGGGAAATGATATTCCTGTATTCCTGTACTGTTTACATTCAATATGGTCCTTTGGGTTGAAGGTCCACCATTTGTAGATTCGCGTGGTATATTTTTGACCAAATTGCGTGATTCTAGGTTAATTTCAACTATACATTCTACCAAATGTCCTTCATAGACTCGAATAGTCGAACCGTTCGAAGTCCCATTAATATTCCCAGGCGCTAGAAAAAAAAAGGAGACTGGGTACTTGTTGCAGTTAGCCAAGTAACCCAAGTCTTTGAAGCAGGCCAAGCAAGCTAAGTTAGCCAAGTAACCCAAGTTCGTGAAGTTAGTCAAGTAACCCAAGTCAATGAAGTAGGCCAAGAAAGCTAAGTTAGCCAAGTAACCCAAGTTAGTGAAGTTAGCCAAGTAACCCAAGTCAATGAAGCAGGCCAAGCAAGCTAAGTTAGCCAAGTAACCAAAGTTAGTGAAGTAGGCCAAGAAAGCTAAGTTAGTGAAGCAGGCCAAGCAAGCTAAGTTAGTGAAGTAGGCCAAGCAAGCTAAGTTAGCCAAGTAACCAAAGTTAGTGAAGTAGGCCAAGCAAGCTAAGTTAGTGAAGTAGGCCAAGCAAGCTAAGTTAGCCAAGTAACCAAAGTTAGTGAAGTAGGCCAAGCAAGCTAAGTTAGCCAAGTAACCAAAGTTAGTGAAGTAGGCCAAGAAAGCTAAGTTAGTGAAGCAGGCCAAGCAAGCTAAGTTAGCCAAGTAACCAAAGTTAGTGAAGTAGGCCAAGCAAGCTAAGTTAGCCAAGTAACCCAACCTAGTGAAGTTAGCCAAGTAACCCAAGTCAATGAAGCAGGCCAAGCAAGCTAAGTTAGCCAAGTAACCCAAGTTCGTGAAGTTAGTCAAGTAACCCAAGTCAATGAAGTAGGCCAAGAAAGCTAAGTTAGCCAAGTAACCCAAGTTAGTGAAGTTAGCCAAGTAACCCAAGTTAGTGAAGTTAGCCAAGTAACCCAAGTTAGTGAAGTAAGCCAAGTAACCCAAGTCAATGAAGCAGGCCAAGCAAGCTAAGTTAGCCAAGTAACCAAAGTTAGTGAAGTAGGCCAAGAAAGCTAAGTTAGTGAAGCAGGCCAAGCAAGCTAAGTTAGTGAAGTAGGCCAAGCAAGCTAAGTTAGCCAAGTAACCCAAGTTCGTGAAGTTAGTCAAGTAACCCAAGTCAATGAAGTAGGCCAAGAAAGCTAAGTTAGCCAAGTAACCCAAGTTAGTGAAGTAAGTCCAGTTAGCCAAGTAACCCAAGTCAATGAAGCAGGCCAAGCAAGCTAAGTTAGCCAAGTAACCCAAGTTAGTGAAGTTAGCCAAGTAACCCAAGTTAGTGAAGTTAGCCAAGTAACCCAAGTCAATGAAGCAGGCCAAGCAAGCTAAGTTAGCCAAGTAACCAAAGTTAGTGAAGTAGGCCAAGAAAGCTAAGTTAGTGAAGCAGGCCAAGCAAGCTAAGTTAGTGAAGTAGGCCAAGCAAGCTAAGTTAGCCAAGTAACCAAAGTTAGTGAAGTAGGCCAAGCAAGCTAAGTTAGTGAAGTAGGCCAAGCAAGCTAAGTTAGCCAAGTAACCAAAGTTAGTGAAGTAGGCCAAGCAAGCTAAGTTAGCCAAGTAACCCAAGTTAGTGAAGTTAGTCAAGTAACCCAAGTTAGTGAAGTAAGTCCAGTTAGCCAAGTAACCCAAGTCAATGAAGCAGGCCAAGCAAGCTAAGTTAGCCAAGTAACCCAAGTTAGTGAAGTTAGCCAAGTAACCCAAGTTAGTGAAGTTATCCAAGTAACCCAAGTTAGTGAAGTTAGCCAAGTAACCCAAGTCAATGAAGCAGGCCAAGCAAGCTAAGTTAGCCAAGTAACCCAAGTTAGTGAAGTTGGTCAAGTAACCCGAGTTAGTGAAGTTAGCCAAGTAACCCAAGTTAGTGAAGTAGGCCAAGAAAGCTAAGTTAGTGAAGTTAGTCAAGTTAGCCAAGTATATCCATAATGCACTACCCACACTTGTACCCATAATGCACTGATGGTAGTCAATGCACTCGTGGCATTCACCCATGAAGTATATACCTTTTTTGCTCTCGTAGGCTTAATAATCTGTAACAAGCCAAGCTTCCTAATAAATTTTGTATACTGTACTTTTTATTTTTGTGTTAGTTTAGTGTTATAACTATGATATTTGTAGTATTTTTTCTTCACAGCAGCAGACTCTTTTTATGTATAAAATGGACTTGATGTGTGCCAAACATTCCAGTCTACTGCTAATGCCAGAGATCTTGAGAACTGCAAACATGCTATCATTTTCAGATTGCTCATCACAGTTTTCACTTTGAACTGCGTGTCCCAGGAAAGTAAAAGTGGTCATTTATCTACAGTAATGACTTTAAGCCTGGGATGAGCTTAGTGCCTGGACAGTTAGGTCGTGGCATGACAGTAAAAATAATAAAAATACTTGGCCAGTCAAACCTGTATTAAGCAGACCTGTATTATGCAGTCACCCCCTATTAGTATTAAGGATGTTCGCGCGGAAAACTTTACAACACAGATTTTTTTTTCATACTTTTGTGACAGTCAGGTAATGAGTTACCTTTGTCAGAAAAGCAAAAAAATTGGGGGGTCACCGACTTCGTTTGCGAAATAAAGCGCGTTGAAAACAACCCCAATTTTGACAAACGGTCCTCGTAACTCGACATGGCCTCAGTGGCTGTTAGTTGAAAAATACTACAAATGATTCGCTGTAGACCCACTTTCTTAGTAAAATTTGTTTAAGTGGGTCTGTCAAGTAAATAATTTGAACCGGTGTCATCCTTTCAGTTAAACTCAGCCCATATGGGCTTTTGCGAACACCGTGTAGCCAAAATAATAGCGGACTTTGATGATGCGAGGGCAGAAAAGTTGAAAAAATCAAACTTCCACAACACAAATTTTCTTCAATGTTTCATAAAACGTCGATAATCGACAAAGAAAGTCATCTATCAAAAGAAAAACTGGGGTCACCGAACATTTAAGAGAATTAAACCCGTGCATAGACATTAAAATGCCCTCTAGCGCTATATATCTCTACATCTTTCTTCAACGGCGCGCGCGCTCAATGCATGACGACGTGGCATGACATCGCGACGTGAATTGCTGGAGATTTCTTTCGCGTGATAGTTGATGA
Organism: Siderastrea siderea; assembly: GCA_964030785.1. Taxonomy (NCBI): domain Eukaryota; kingdom Metazoa; phylum Cnidaria; class Anthozoa; order Scleractinia; family Rhizangiidae; genus Siderastrea; species Siderastrea siderea. The sequence goes on from OZ034977.1 coordinate 131,697, forward strand.
GGCCGAACGCCGAATCAAGTATCACGCATAGAAATCGAGAGCGAATAATCTAATAGTGTGGTGGTGGGTATTCCAACGAGGAAGACAAATGAAGGGAGACCGCCCACGGTTACTGCAAGTGGGAGTGAGGAACATCAAGAAGTGCGCATACCAGAGGGAAGGAACACGAGAAGTCACTTAGCAATAAGGAAGAGCGATCGGCCTTGTGGAAACATTGTAAGGAGAAACATAACAATGAAGTGCAGAGATTTCAAATGAATGTTACCGGTCTTTACTCAAACGACGCTATGCTGAGGCAAGTATCCGAGGGTGTCAGGATAAACAAAGTACCCGAAGACTTCTTAATTAACTCTAAGAACGAGTGGAACTTTTTCCACATTCCGCGCGCGGTAATCCCGCATGGCCGCGCGCTACAGTCAGAGTAGGACATCCCGTGACGACTAACGTGGACTCAAAGCACAGGTAACCAAAGCGTAATATGAGAGTTTGTATGGAGCTGAAATTCGATCGAAAATAATCGGCGGTTTTCTGCCGAAAATACATTAAAAATCAAAATAAAGTTTAAAAAACCTTACCTGTTGTGTGTTTGCTGTGTTTTTATCGCTTTTCTGAGCTTCCGGAGGCCGTTTTGGGCGATTTTCTGCTTAACGGTCGACGCGATGGCACGTGACATGCCGTCGCGTCGACCGTTAAGCAGAAAATCGCCCAAAACGGCCTCCGGAAGCTCGGAAAAGCGATAAAAACACAGCAAACACACAACAGGTAAGGTTTTTTAAAACTTTACTTTGATTTTAATGTATTTTCGGCGGAAAACCGCAGATTATTTTCGATCGAATTTCAGCTCCATACAAACTCTCATATTACGCTTTGGTTACCTGTGCTCAAAGAAGATGTGGGCTATTCCAATGGTTTTTACATGAACAGTTTCACATTTTAGTAGTTCTTACATGACCAATTTGACAATTTTACTTAGCGGTTGACGAGTCTCGAAGAGCGAAATATATATCGCAATTTTAACAGAGTTTATATATATCGTTTTAGAGTTTTTAAGTACGTCGAATGTGTATCAAAGACGTGATCTCTAGTTGTTCTTCCCGTTGTTCAAACACATTCTTAGCCTCGGTGGTTAAAATTTCTCAGATGTCAACACAAAAAAATAAATAAAGTAATAATAAGTCAGTCAATCAATCAATTCACTGATCGATCATGCTGCAAGTGGGGTTGACACATTATGCCGGCATAATTTCGAGCATGATACTATAGGTGGAGCATCAAGCATAATGCTGGCATAAATTATAGTAGTAACAGTCATGTTTTATTTTTGTAGTTAATAGTGTCCATTCATTGAATAAAAACTGCAAAGTATCAAGCTATTTTAATGTTATACGAGGTTTGTTATCACGCAGCTTTAGGCCTGGTTACTCTCATTTAATATTTGTATATTTCTTCCACAGTGGGAGAGGAGGGGGGGGAATTTTTTGGCGGGGGGGGGTGGTGAAGGAGGGGCATACTGATGAGCATAATAGTCACAGCCGAGCATAATTTGGAGCATAATAGTCCGTTTGGGGGGTAATACCGAAAATTTTAGGAACATAATATGTCAACGCAAAAAGGTCTCACTGGATCCTCCATGTATAGCCCTCTATAGGGAGCTCCCCCTGCTACTAAAAGACTTCGCAAACTGAATAAAATAACTGCTTGTCAAGATTAATGAACTGCTGAGACAGGAGCGGAAATGAATGATGTCTCCAGATGCTTTCTAAAACTGTTCAAGAAATAAGGGGAGGGAGGTGACAGTGCATGCCGGGGGTTTGGCATCCAACAAGCTCTCATATTTTGTGCTTAGCCCAGGCTATACAGGGTTTCCAGGGTTTCCTGGTAAGTTGGGGGGGGAACAGGGGGGTTTAAAACTCCCGCTTCCCGTACCCTTTAATCCCAGTTCCCGCCCTGTATTTGTTGGCTCCCGCCTCTTTGCATTTTTTCGATTGCAAAATATTGCACAATGTTGCGTAATTTTTCTCTTTTTCTCCTGCCACCTTGGGAATTCCGCTTCCAGTCCCCTCTTCTCCCGCCTCCCGTACACCTCCCGCCCCCTTTTCTCCCGGTCTCCCAGCCCCCTCCACTGGTAAGGAGAGCGGGAAAATTCCGAAAACCTAAATTACTGGAGTCCAGTCCTCTCACATCCACATTCCAAATGACAATCAAAGATGGCGGATGAATGATGACAGCGACTGGTGTTCGGCATGGAAGGTAAAGTTACATCCGAGGAAAGCTCTGTTCAAAGTTCAAAGGGCTTAAAGTTGTTCTCGAAATGTTGGAAATTGAAAAACGCGAGCCCGCGGTAAGTTCACGTTATTTATCTCTGGCTACACACCCTCCAGGACACCCTTAGCTTCGGTTCAGCATATTCATGTTTCGTTTCGCGATCACAACTTTTCAACGAGAATTGTCGGTATACATATCTATCAACTCGGCTTTTCATTTATGAACTCGTAATTTTTCCTCTGTCTCTATTTGAAGATTTGTAATAAGCCCACTTTTGGTAGCTGAGTCTTAAGTAATACATATATCGTATTTGGGAGACGTTTATTTCACTGCAGTATAAAACATAGTACTGTAGCTACATGTAGCTTCTGAACAGGCTTTGGTAGTTTTCGTAGTTTTTTTTTTGCCAGGCTTTCGTAGCTTTCGTAGTCTTGTTTCTTTGCCCCTAATATAACCCCCTAAGGAGCTTGTTACAGCAGTTGTTACAGGTTGATGTGCTCTACCTGCATATTTTGTTAACAAGATTGTTTTGCTTGTCATGTAGGGCGCTGATATTTCTGAGTCACGGAGTTGGGGAGCACTGTTCGAGATATGAAGAATTTGCACAAGTATTGGCTAAGCAAGGATTCCTTGTTGTTGCACACGATCATGGTAAATTTGTAAAATTTAGAAACATCATAACAAATGAATGGGTGCGACCATGAGAGATAAATGTTATATTGGGATAAGACTTCACCCAGGGGGTGAGGAGGGTGTAGAAGTGACAGGGAGGAGTAAATCAAATTTAATTAAATACCCTCCAAAACTCTGATGAATGTGACCAAACTTGACCCCAAGCCACCCTAAAAGAATACCCAGACACCCAAGATAAGTTTCACCGGCTCATCAGAAATAGGGTATACTGAAGGTGTTTTGTTGTTGTTTTGGCATAAAAGGTTGAGGGTAAAAGGGTTAGGGGTGCAGAAAAAGTGAATATAACTTGGTCTGAAATAGGTTATGGAACAAGGGTTTTAACCTACAGTGTATGGGTACCTGTACAGGTCCACTCCCAGCCCCTTTCCTGTTCCAACTTTCCCTTTCCCTAAATATGTCTTCCCTTCTTCCATCAGTGACCTGATTTTGTACCACACACCCTGTATTACTAAGTAGCTAAGGTGGCAGCACTCTCAAATTGTTTTACTTGTTTACAGCTTACTGGTCAGTAACCAGCCTATAACAGTACACAGTAGTAGGCAGCGTATAAGGAGTAGTAAGAAGGAATGGCTGGGTCCCACTGCCTACAAGGAGAGCTACAACACCAGACAAAAATAGTTGGGACACTTCAACTGAACGCTATTTTTTTGCTTTTCGTGCTCCCCTTCTCCCTCTCAATGTTGTTAACTGCAGTTTAGTCACCACATCTTGTACACCAATATTGAGGGGGCAGGTAGACAGGAAAGTGTCCCAACAATTCCAACTGACACTGTAGCATAAAATAGGCAGTAAAATTGTGGGCTAATGGCACATTTTGAGAGGACTACATGGCCGATAGTTTTTTATGTCAGGCCTCCCAAAATGAAAAGAATGGCTTGCTATGATTGAATGTGGGGTTGGGGACTGGAGGCTCTGTATTTCACAGTTTCCATTTGTCTTTTTCTCTTGTTCTGCAATGTTATGCAATATTGGCAAATTCTTCCTGCCCCCCCCCCCTAACTGTCACAGTTCCAGCCACTTCTTTCTTCATTCCTGTTACTCTAAGGGTTTCCCTGCCAGTAGATCCCATCAGGACCCCTTCAACTCATCTCAACTCTACTTTTCAACTTTATTTAAAATTCTCACTTCAATGGACTGACCCACACAGGTCACGGTTACTAATCTACACAGGCCAAACATACATCAATAATTATTTGAAGTGGTATTTTTAAAAAGAAATTAAGGCAAAAATAAGAAAAGAAGTGTGAAGAAAAATCAGAATGACAAGTAGTTATTAATAACAAATCAAGAAAGCAGAGGAAGAAGAGTGACACTATTTTGAGACTTTTGTTAGTAGTTATTCCTACTTTTTTTAGTTATCATTGGCAGTAATACTTATTTTCTCTCTCCAAAATGTGAAAAACAGGTTGCTGAAGTACTATCATCTTTTGAAAGTTTTCTTAGGCAATTCTCTCATATTGCTTGGCATCTAATTCTGCAGTTTCACACCAAATCAGGAGAACGAATGCTTATGTATTTCCAGCCTGGAGCTTCTAACATTGTGTGAATGAATGCTTGGGGTTTTCTCCCTTAACTTGAAAGTTTCTAAGAAGTGATGCTGGCAAATCAGAACGTGTCAGTTTAGTGTGTAACTTCTGTTCATTGTGTATTACATTGTAGTGGGTCATGGAAGAAGTGAGGGTGAACGTGTGCAGATATCTTCCTTTAGCATCTATGTTGCTGATGTATTGAAGCATATTGATGAGGCATCTGTGAACAATGGAGGATTACCCATCTTTCTGTTTGGCCACTCAATGGCAAGTGTTACTGTAAATACCAACTTTCCCACAAATTTTTTATGGACCTTTACTTGCACAAAAACCAATAATAAATATTTAGAAAGAAATAGTGTTAACTAACAGTTGGCCGACAGGAAACAGTTCTAGGTCACATAACATGTATTTTTTAAATTAAAGACTCAAAATCAATGTTGAATACTCAGTTAAATAATGAATTTTCACCTTCATCTAAACGCATCCCTTACAACTCACATGGAAATTTGATTATAGTCATAAACTTTGATAATTTTGTCACTTTCACTGTATATTGTATTTATGACTGAACTTTCTTGACTCCCAGTCTCTCTTTACTGAAAATGAGTTGACAGACCTAATCTTAGACAAGAAACTTCACTTCACATTTGGTCTCCCTCTGCCCAGTTGTGTTAGGGTTTGAACCTCAGAGTCGAGAGAAGCCTCCCTACTGACAAAAAGAAGAAAAACATAAGTCTCAAAATTACTTATTATAAAAAAGTAAGAGATTAAAGCAGTGTTGAAGCAGTACAAGTTCCCCTGGTGAACCAAGTTTTAAAACTATTTTGATCCGCACTCATTTTCACTGCACAATCTCCAACCTAAGCCACCGAATGTGTTAGTTTCCAATCCTAAACTTTTTAATGCAGGGCGGCACTATTGCCATTCTTTGTGCCATGGAAAGACCACACTTCTTTACTGGACTTGTACTTTCTGCTCCAGCAATTTTGGCCAATCCAGAGACTGCCACACGCTGTATGGTAAGTTGGAATTTTAGCTTATTTTCATGTACTGATATTAGGCTTTCTCACAGTCCTTTTTTTCCAGAAAAAAGGTGTAGGGGTCAGACTCTTTAAGGTTTTGAGAGGAAGGGCAAATGTTTTCAGTTAAAACTTGTTGTTTAAAGAGAACTTTGATAAGATGCTGAAAGCAGCTGGGCAAAATGACATGTTCACAGCTGGTTAATTTGCCTGCATGTCTGGCCTTATTGTAACCCCTGTAGTTTGTGGCTTGTGTTTCTTGGGTGTGGCCTGGGTGGGCACCTTTTATCCAGGTTCCTGTCCCTAATTTGTTGGCTCCCACCTCTTTTGTTTTTTTGATTGCAAAATATTTAGCAATGTTGTATATTTTTTGCCCTTTTCTAATTTCCACTAACTTAATTAAATAACAGGTTTAAATGTGTTTGTTACTACCCCGCCATCAGGACGGGGTCTAGTAATACCCGTTTTGTTGTTTTTTTTTTTTGGTGGTTACTTTCCCCAGCCAAACAAATAGTCGTTGCATCTTTCGCTACACAGGTCAGGGCTTATATCTTGAGTGACTGTAAAATATTTTGCACCCTAGGGGAGGGACAATGACAGCGGGGTCTAATGCCCCCAGGGCTTTTCTTGTTATTAATTTGATTTTTTTCAGATCTTTTTAGGAAAAATAGTTTCACGTATTGCACCATCATTTCAAGTTGTTGGATCTGAGAATTATTCTGCTCTTAGCAGAGATCCTGACCAGGTGATTTTAGGAGCTTTTAAATGCCAATTTAGTTGTTGTCTTTTCCCAAGAGCATCAGACCTTATTTAAGAGCCAGTGTCACCCAAAGTGCTTTGCGCGGTTGTGTTTTTGTTTTGAAGTTTGGCTGGTGCGTTTGCCGGACGTTTCGCAAACTATACCCTGCCGCACTGGCCTTTCAGCAAGCTGATATTTACAGTAGTAGCCTCTGAAAATAGTAATATCTTCATCGCTAGATGTTACCGGAGAAAACAACTCTAGATCTGACTTTGTAGTCAACGCGTATGGAGCTTTTATAACAACCGATCAATCGATCAATCGATCGGTCGATCAATCGATCTCGATGGACGTAAAACCAGAGTAGCCACTTCCACTCGATATAAAAATAATAAGACAAAAACAAGTAGCAAGAATATTGATGTCTTCATCGCTGATGTCACTGGAGAAAACTACGCAAGATCTGACTTTGCATTCAATGCATATACGTGGATCTATTACAGTCCGATCGATTGATTGCGCGATTGATTGCATCGACCAATGTCGATGGACGCCAAACCAGAATAGCCACTTACACTTTTTGTAAAAATAAAACATAAACAGACAACGAGCACAAGGAATAATTAAGCAAAACAGCACAAGCTCATTACCATAAGCATTATTTTGGAGCAAGCCCGTAGCTACTGTTATTTTGTGGTAAATCAACGTTCCTTGTGTTTTCATTCGGCAACGAATGTAGCACGATTTCGGCAAACACAGTGTCAGTACTATTGCTGAAACCTGTAGATGTTTTTCTTTCCCTCTGCTACTGATACACGGACTCCTTCAGCCGTACAACTTTGGCAGAGCCCGGAAGACTCGGTCTTCGCCTCAACTTTCCTGAACCTACGAGGCATCCCATTTAAAGATCTCCTTTTCCACCGCGAAAACACTTCAGAATTCGGAAATATACAACGAAATCAATACGGCGACACTTAAATGTGAAGTCAAAATTCACACTAGTGTTTTCGGATCGCTAATGGCAGCGATGGAAGAAGATACAAATCAGACTTCACGACAATCAAGAAAATGGCGTAATTTTCATATATGAAAAATGTACCTCGGTGCGCAAAGCAATTTGGGTGACACTGGCTCTTTAAATCAGATTGTTAAATTATTTGGTTCTAGCCCTATATATTTGTCACATTCTAGATTTGCCCTGAGAGTTAGGCTGAGAATAATAATGAAGGGCTCTGTGCAAGAACGTCCTAAGTGACGTTTTGGGTCAATTTTTTTTTAAACTTCAGTTATGGAATTAGATATTAGATTTTGTTATTGGAACAGGGCCAAAATACCTAGGTAGACCACCCTGCCATTTTTCTGAACACCCCATCCAGTCTTGCACAAATTTATGCAAACTTAATGTGTAACGTTTCTGTGCTGCCATCTTGGACAAGGGAATATGCACCATGTTGTCTCTCTCTCTACACAGGTGTATAAATGGGTGTAAAGTAAACCACTAGGAAACCTTAATCAGCAAAATATTGGGGGTACATTTTGGAGGGAATAGCATCCTATCTAGGGGGGGATAATAGCAATCATCACCATCGTCGTCATCATCATCAACATGTCTTAGTTCATTTAATAAAAGTACAGATCAAAAGTTACATTGGAAAAAAAACAGTAATTAAAATACTCTTAGCTGCTTAATTTGTAGGCTTCCTGTGGCCGAAGGGAAACTTGACCTTCTTTAGCTAGAACATTGTCAAAAAACCTGAATATGCTCTTTGCATTTTTATAAGGTTGCTGCCCTGAGTATGGATCCATTAGGTTGGAAGGGAGGTTTAAAGGCACAGTGGGCAATGGCCATTCATGATGCAATGGAAAAAATCAAAGAAAATATACATAAGTTTAAATGGCCATTCTTAGTATTACATGGCGATGCTGACCAACTGGCGATGGTTGAGGGATCTGTGATGCTGGAAGAGAAGGCTGCAAGTAAAGATAAGACCAAAAAGGTGGGATGATAGAGTGATGTTGGAAGTAACATATTTAGATCTCTTTATTAATTGCTAACAACTTGTTTCTGGCTTCAAAAACCTTGTGTCGGCTGCCCATTTACCAGAAAAGAACATACATAAAACTGAGAAAGAATATTAAGTTATTGACTGTGTAGTTATTTTCCATCATGATTAAGTAAATTTATTGAAACTAAAGGCATGTTGTGAAGTTTGGGGTTAATGAAGGTTGACTGCTTTCTGTTTCTCTTGATAAATCAGATGGTGAGGTCAAGTGGTTACGTGCCACTATGGTGGCATGTGATTGGTGGATTTGAATCTTCATTCAATTCCAATTAGAAATTGTGATACTGTGGTGAAAACGTGAAATTGATAAAATCAACGTATCATTTAACTTTGCTACTGAGGGCATTTGCATTTATCTCCTCCACCTTTCTTCTCAGTTGCTAAGAATTGTCAAACCACTGACTTCTAATAAAGTTGTTTTGTAATTTTTCAGATTTATCCTGGATTCTACCACAAGCTTTTAAATGAACCGGAGGAAGACCGTGCTCTCGTCATGAATGATATAGTTTCATGGATAAACCAAAGACTTCCATCTGCAGATGCAAACATTCATGTTGATGTTTAATGGGTTGCTTTTTACAAAGCCAAAAACATTTAAGACAATTTTCGCTCAACGTTCGAGCAATAAGTGCAAAAATAAAGTTACCAAAAAATACTCATAGCATGGTAACATTTTCAATACGGTTAAGAGGAAGTTACTACTTAAGCTCCCAAGCTGACCCCGCAAGAGAAAGTTAAATTCGAAGTTATGCTTATTTTAATTGAAAAGAAGCTTCATGTCAGTTCCAAACAAAATGGCGCCCATTTTAGCATATGTTTACGAGATTTGACATGAATTTTTTCAAGGATGCTTGAGAGTTTAATCGCGGGGTCACGTGGAGAAGTAAATTAAAGTGAGATGTTTCAAATAGTATTCCAAATGTTAGCGTACTATGAGTAGTATTTTAGTAATTAAGTTTTGCAGTTACTGCTCAAACATTGGGTGGAATCCGTCTTAATTGTAGATAAGGTTACTGTTACTTCCCTGTGAAAGCATAGTATTACATAGTGTAGAAAAACTTATTTTCCAAAACTTTAGAAAAACTGTTAGTTAAAAATTTTAATTACTTGGTAACTTGCAGTTAGGATCAGTTTTCGTTTTGCTTTGTTATTCATGTGGTGAAGGTGGAGCAAAAATATTCACATGTGAGAGTAATTACAGGGACTATGTCAGCCATTTTTAGTAGCTCTTTGAAAAGCCAAAAGTCACATATGCATCAATAGAAACCTAAAAAACAATAGTCCAGTTTTGTTGAAGGTAACTATATTTAATATTAGCATATCAATATATACTATCAGTAAGTGTTTTAACCTGTGGATGGCCAGGACAGAAATGGATTGCAACTTGAAAAAGTTGGGCCAACTTGTATCATGGCCAAATTGTATCATTGTGTCTTAGAAAAATCACTTAAAACTAGTTATAATTTGCTCAGTCCCTTCAAAAATTCACTTGACATCTTCCTGTTTCGGTGATAGGGGCATTTTGCGCATGGAAAAGTTTAATTTATACTATTACCACAGTTATGACAAAAAATGAGCAAGAGTACAGAGATATGGCCTGACTGCAGGTTAATGAATTGTGTTTAACACATAAATTGTAAAGCAGTAGAACTCGGTACCATACATGCTTATTTCAGTTATGAAGTGTTACCTGAAAACGACTTACATGTATATTTAAAGATGAGGAAAGAAACAAGTCCTTGCAGCCAGTGACGTTAATTATTGTACCACTGTGTTCTTAATTGTTAAGGACAAGTTGATGTGGCATTTTAATTTTGACTTAATTTGCAACAAAATGAATCTATGGGCAAAAGGTACATTAAAATCTTGTTAAAGGGCATAATTGGCTCTAAAAGGGCCAGAAAACATAAACTACAATAGACCAGGAGTTATTTCTCGGAAATACATGAAAATGGTGTGATGATCAATATATGTGATAAGGATCAAATCTCCTCTGGTTCAACTCTCATATAGGAGTTTGAGCATTATAGTGTGTACCACAGTTTTCAGCATTGAAATTAATATTGCTTTGCATACCAAATTATACAGCAACACCTTATTTTCTGGAGGTTGGGTGTCTTATTTATAAGAGAACTGACATTTTTGAACCGAGAACTTTAAAATGCATCTGCTCTTTTATATTTTATATTTTTAATGGTTGGGTTTTGTTTGGTACAAGCTAGAGTTTTATTGAAATAACTGATGTGCGGGATTGCGGAAAATTAATTCAGAGTTTAAAAGAACGAGGTATGAAACCTGATGAAACGAATGTGCTGTTTTGTTATTCCTTTGTTATTCAACGAGATGCAAATGAGTGTGAGGTGTTTTTCTGCAATCCTGGACCAGGAATTAACCTTGTATGCTGATTGAAGGCAGCGTCTGTTACTTGTTCAACATGTTATAGCAATTTAAGCATAACTGTTTTGTGGGGCATACTGTATTTCGTGGACTGGACTGGACTGGACTAGTAAAATGGGGACTAGTAAAACGCGGACTAGTAAATCGTGGACTAGTAAAACGTGGACTAGTAAATCGCGGAATAGTAAAACGAGGACTAGTAAATCGCGGACTAGTAAAACGAGGACTAGTAAATCGCGGACTAGTAAAACGCGGACTAGTAAATCGAGGACTAGTAAAACGCAGACTAGTAAAACGCGGACTGGTAAAACACGGACTAGTAAAATGCTGACTGGTAAAACGCAACAAAATATTCCTTGGTGGAATCACTTTGAGTTGTTGATCGCGACGTTTCGAGTGTAATACTGCTAGTCTTCATCAGGTGATGAGGTTGATTGTTTACGTTTTAAACTTTGTCTTAAGATCCACTATTTCCAATACAATGGGTCGATTTACGAACAGAAAGACGGAGCAGCCATGGGGAGCCCTGTCTCCACGTTTATTGCTAACCTTTACATGAAAGAGTTTGAGGAAATGGCGATAGCAACAGTGACCTATAAACCTAAGATCTGGAAGCGATATGTAGATGACACTTTTACAGTCTTAGGTAAAGACTATGTACATGTATGTAGACGGCTTTTTACAACATCTAAACAGTCAACAGCCTACTATTCATTTTACCATGGAAATCAAGAAAGATAACACTATCCCCTTTCTCGACACGTCAGTTTCAAGGGATTCAAGCGGCCTTCTCACCACAACTGTTTACAGAAAGCCCACCCACACTGACCAAATTACCTAGCCTATGATTCACACCATCCTCAGTCAGTGAAACATGGTATTGTTAAGTGTCTATACGACCGAGCCAAACACCTCACATCAAAACCATCAGCTATCTCTGAAGAAAAGAAACATTTATCATCAGTTCTTGTTTTGAACGGATATCCTTCATTTGTACGAAAGCTCACATATACAACAAGACCAATAGCCAACAAAGAACCAACCCCAGAATTTAAATCTACTGCGGTTCTACCCTACATAAAAGGTGTATCAGAGGTTCTTCGCCACTGCCTACAACAACAAAGCATACACACCGTCTTCAAATAGACACAACTCTTAGGTCTCACTTCGTGCGACCGAAAGACGCCCTTGAACCAACTAAACAAGACGGTGTCATCTATAAGATTCCATGTGAGTGCAAGCAAAGTATACATCGGGGAAACAGGGAGAGTGATACAAGACAGGATAAAAGAACACGACAGAGATATACGGCTTGCTCGTATGCAAACCTCTGCAGTTCTGGAGCATGCTAACGAAACGGGGCATTGGAAAGAAGTTAAGTTTATTGATCGTGACCCTCACTGGTACACACGTAGGGTCAAAGAGGCTATCCATATAAGACTTCATCCTAATAACATCAATAGAGATAGTGAAATCGAAATTCCTGAAGCTTGGATACCTACAGTCATAAAGCACAATAGCCGATCAACCACAAAGCGGACCTGAAAGGGAACAGCATCTAATAGTCGGAATAATAATGAGGATCGAAATGCACCAATAGCAGTGAACCAACATGCTACAAAAAGCGACGCGTAAACAATCAACCTCATCGCCTGATGAAGACTAGCAGTATTATTAAATGTAAAGAAGATCCTCGCAGTTATTAACGCAACTTATGCAGTTGCGAAAAGAAAGCCTGAAAAAATCAGGCTTGCCGGGATTCGAACCCTGACCTCTGCGATACCGGTGCAGCGCTCTAACCAATTGAGCTAACAAGCCAACTGGGAGCTGGTCATTAAATTGGTTCGTAATATACCCGGGAAAGATGAAGATGAGATTATAAATATATGAAAATCATATATTTGAACTGCGGAATGAAGAATTAAATGTAAAGAAGATCCTCGCAGTTATTAACGCAACTTATGCAGTTGCGAAAAGAATATATTACGAACCAATTTAATGACCAGCTCCCAGTTGGCTTGTTAGCTCAATTGGTTAGAGCGCTGCACCGGTATCGCAGAGGTCAGGGTTCGAATCCCGGCAAGCCTGATTTTTTCAGGCTTTCTTTTCGCAACTGCATAAGTTGCGTTAATAACTGCGAGGATCTTCTTTACATTTAATTCTTCATTCCGCAGTTCAAATATATGATTTTCATATATTTATAATCTCATCTTCATCTTTCCCGGGTATATTACGAACCAATTTAATGACCAGCTCCCAGTTGGCTTGTTAGCTCAATTGGTTAGAGCGCTGCACCGGTATCGCAGAGGTCAGGGTTCGAATCCCGGCAAGCCTGATTTTTTCAGGCTTTCTTTTCGCAACTGCATAAGTTGCGTTACTAACTGCGAGGATCTTCTTTACATTTAATTCTTCATTCCGCAGTTCAAATATATGATTTTCATATATTTATAATCTCACTAGCAGTATTGCACTCGAAACGTCGCGATCAACAACTCAAAGCGATTCCATCGTGAGACAAACAAATAGACGTTTATCTTGCCTAATTATATTTTCTAGCAAGTTATAGATCAGGTTGTTGTAAATAATAATAATCAAAATTTATTGTATATGTTTCTGTTAGAAATCATGATAACTTGATTATCACGTCACTTGAGAAGTTCTTAAAATGAGAGCTTATCGTTTTTATAGAGAGGAATATTTTGTTGCGTTTTACCAGTCCGCGTTTTACTAGTCTGCGATTTACTAGTCCACGTTTTACTAGTCCGCGTTTTACTAGTCCAGTCCAGTCCAGTCCAGTCCAGTCCAGTCCAGTCCAGTCCAGTCCAGTCCACACAATACAGTATGCCGTTTTGTGGGACACAGTCAAAATATTTTAGTGGTGTAATGTAACAATTTACAGTATTGATCTGAATGTTAAACTGGTTATCTCCTGGCGTCCACGTTATCAGGAGTATAATCACTTAACTTATCAAATTGGCCCCATGTTTAAGACGATTTCCGCTCAACGTTCGAGCAGTAAGTGCAAAAATTAAGTTACCAAAAAAATACTTGCAGCACTGTCACATTTGGAGAACAGATAAGAAGAACTTATCGTTACTTTTGCTCCCAAGCTGACCCCGCGAGAGAAAATTGGATATGAAGTTATCCATATTTCAATTAAAAAGACGCTTCATGTCAGTTCAAAACAAAATGGCGCCCGTTTTTAGCATACTTTTACGAGATTTGAAATTAATTTTCTTGAGAATGCTCGAGAATTTCATCGCGGGGTCACTTGGGCAAGTGAACTAGAGTGAGACGTTTCAAATAGCCATAGCATTTAAAATGTTACCGTGCTATGGGTAGTTTTTTGGTAAATATTTTTTGCACTTATTGCTCGAACGTTGAGCGGAATCCGTCAAGGTTGTTTTATCATTTTCTTCCAAAGCTACCATTTCTTTCTCGGTCAGTGTAAAATGAAGACTGCGGACTATTATTTTCACTATGCAAATGAGCGGGTGAGAACAAAAGTTCCATTGTTTCAAGAACGAGAAAACAATAGTCCGCACACAGTCCGCAGTCTGTGTTGTACACGGTCCATTTCTTTTTCCATCTTTAGAGCGAAATTTTTCAAAGGGTCTGACAATGGTAGTTACTGTATCGGGTTACAAATGGTACTTGTCCTCCTTGAACAAAAGCAAAAACATGCAGCTATAACCCCGATACGCTTCTCTGGCTAATATCTGTTAACAGCTTAAGCTTATATTTGAGAGAAAAAAAATCGCTTGGCTTGCAGCCAAATAAATAAGGTGTCATTATTTTACTTGTTGTCCGCTTTACCAGCTCTACCTTCCGCAACACTAGATACCAAATATTCTTTCTCTTAAGTTTACTTTTTTTGGTCACCTGTTTTTTCGTATTTTTAAGACATTTAATTCCAAGCTGGATTTTGAGGTAAAAAGAAAAAGATGTCATAAACTTTTCGGGTTTCATTTATGAATTTCCGCGCGAGCTTGTAGTCCAATCATTGTTGCTGGCGTACTGCGCTCTGATTGGCTCAAAGACAATAGAAAAAGTCATAAACACAGGATACATGCATATACAAGCAGCTCGCTCATTTACTTCGGTATGGTCGAGAATGTATCAAGTTTTCACAAGTTTTTTAGCTCTCACAGTTTTATTTACAAGATTAGAAGCTAATGAAGACACGAAAGGTAGCTGTAGAACAGCTTCTAGGGGAAAATATCGGTATTTCTCAGAAAATGAGCGACTAAAACTTCGGGAAAAAGCCAGGCAAATGTTCTACTATGGGTACGACAACTACATGAATTTTGCCTTCCCTAAAGATGAACTTGACCCCATTCATTGCACGGGAAGAGGCCCGGACTATGAAAACCCGTAAGTGTTTTGTGTATGGATAAGTCACTTCCCCTTTGTTGGTTTAAGGTGGTTCGATCGGGTTTTTGAGTGACGATACCTCTCAACTTTGAGCAACTAGCGTACCACAGCGAACAACCCAATAGAAACTCGATTGTTACTGCTGACCTAGAGAAAGATGAAAGTTTTAAATGAGGTAAGTTTCATCAAAATCGGAGTTACCATAGCAACGTAATGACGTCACCCCCCATTTTACATGAGAGCCGATTACTTGTCACCAAGAGATAATTCTGGAAAGCGCTCGACTGGATCTTCGACCTGACATATTTGTATTCACGTCTGCAAAATTTGAAGAATTTCTATGAGAGCGTTTTCGAGAAATTTTCGGGTGAAGTTTTAGGGTGTCAAAAAACAACAAAAACAAAATAATTTTGATCTGTTATTGAAAAGTATGCCCACAAAGGCTTGATGAAATAACATTTTGGTTTTAAATGAATGTTATATCATCTAATTACTTTGTGTGAAAATTTCGGGGAAATCGTTCCATTTGATTTTTAGAAACGTTGACTTGAATATGAACTTGTTTAGTGTGTTACTGGGCTTTTTTATCAAAACTTGACACTACACTTATTAAAATGGTTATGAATTAAAAAGCGGTAGATGAATTTTTTTATATCTTTGTCCTCAAGGAGAATAATCAATATTCAATACAATCCCAGCGTTTCAAATTCATTGAAACGTTATAAAGCTGTCAATTTTGAGCCAAAACTCAGGAAAATATTGGACTGATTTTCACGCCAGTGGCTTGTTGCTCTCATTATGCATCTCCATTGTTTTGAATCGGCGTGCAATTGTAAATTTCACTACATCATGAATTCATATAACGCTTGATTGCTTTCCGAAGATGTTTCGAAAACGTGCTGAGACTGGGATAAGATTGGGGAAGACCCACGTCTACTGACCTGTTTAAATTTTTCGTTGACTCCTTACCATAAAAATGTGGAACACTGACTGAGCACAGCAGCTTTCCGTTTGCGCTCTCTGTTAACCGAAGTTTGCGCTTACTGCTAACCTTGAGGTTTGCACTCACTGCTGTCAGCCTGTCCATTGTTATTGTAATGCTGACCTGGTACATTAGCACGTTTTTCGGAACATCTTCGGAAAGCAATCAAGCGTTATATGAATTCATGATGTACTGAAATTTACAATTGCACGCCTATTCGAAACAATGGAGATGCATAATAAGAACAACAAGCCACTGGCGTAAAATTCAGTCCAATAATTTCCTAAGTTTAGGCTTTAAATTGATAGCCTTACAACGTTTCAATGAGTTTGAGACTCGGGGATTGTATTGAATATCGATTATTCTCCTTGAAAGCAAAGTTTAAAAAAAATTCATCTACCGCTTTTTAATTCATAATCATTTTAATAAGTGTAGGGTCGATTTTTGATAAAAAAGCCGCGTAACACACTAAACCAGTTCATATTCAAGCCAACCTTTCTAAAAATCAAATGAAACGATTTCCTCGAAATTTTCACACAAAGTAATTAGATGACATAACATTTATTTAGAGCCAAAATGTTGTTTCATCAAGTCGCTGTGGACATAATTTTCAATAACAGCTCAAAATTATTTTGTTTTTGTTGTTTTTTAACACCTTAAAACTTCACCCGAACATTTCTCAAAAACTCTCTCATAGAAATTCTTCAAATTTTGTAGACGTGAAGACAAATATGTGAAGTCGAAGATCCAGTCGAGCGCTTCCCAGAATTATCTCTCGATGACAAGTAATTAGCTCTCATGTAAAATGGGGGATGACGTCATTACGTTGCTATGGTAACTCCGATTTTGATGAAACCTAGTTCATGTAAAACTTTCATCTTTTTCTAGGTCAGCAGTAACGATCGATTATCTATTGGGTTGTTCATTGTGGTGCACTAGTTGCTTAAAGTTGAGAGGTATCGTCACTCAAAAACTCGATCGAGCCACCTTAAGATTGTTTCCCTGAAAAAATGATAACGTACATTCGCCCTTAATAGTCATTCTGCTAAAGTTCAGAACTGATCGCGATCAAGGTTAAGCTTATAGGTGAAAGTGGCCTTATCTGAGCGCATTTCTTAAAAAGATTTTAAGAGAACTTAATAACCTATGTTTGATGCCAATAACATCCAGGAAGACTATGAAATAATATTTAACTTTTCCTTGATTTCCTAAATAAGCTTTTGATACTTGTTGATATAGCTGCCCCAGCATGTTTAAGTTCAAATAATTTTATCGTATAATTTTGATTAAAACTCTCTGGTTATGCTTATTCTAACCAAGCTTATTTCAGTTTAAATATGATATGTTTTGATTTAAAGAGACTAGAAATTAAATACCGGTGTGTTACTAATAAAAATATTCTGATGCCCAATTCACACCTGAACAAAACCTGGTCAACAAAACAGGTTCACATGTTTAAACGCCTGGCTAAACGATCAAACATTTTCATCCAACATTGTGTTGGAAGAACATGTTTATTGTTTAGTTGCCTCTTGCAACTTAATTTGCATTTAAATGGTTTTCCATTTTCTGATGTTTGGTCAAACATTTTTTGCCAAGTTTCCAGTGCTGGTAGGGGGCGGGGGGGGGGGATGGGGGGGGTGTACTCCCTCATATCTTATATTAGCTAGATAGGTATGTGTGGCCCTAAAGGGTAGAGGGTGTCAATGGGGTTAACTGACTAGCGGATAACAATGGATTTTTGTTATCGTAACTGTATAAATAACAAAATATGAGCTGACTATCGTATAAAAGGAAGCCGTTTTTTTTAGCGTATGCGGTACATAAAAGACAAATTTTGAATGTTTTTTCTGTGCAAATAAAAAAATTGAGTTTGCCATTACTTCGTTTAAATCATTTTTGAGTCGATTTTTGACCCTGCTAAAACCTTCCGCTTTCCGACCATTATTATCGTTTTTAGTCTGCCGCGTGGCTGATTTTGTGACAAGCCCTGAGCCTACGTTGTATCTGCGGCTTTATTTAATCGTTCCAGGGTCTCTCCTGACTTTCAACCTTGGCAAACGTGGCAGGGCATCCATTTGTGCTGTGTAATGCCGAAGTTATCGAGCATTTTCGCTCAAGAATATTATTTAATTGAGAGCTTCAATAACTTCAGGCTGTATGTGGAGGGCTTTCTTGGTGTCAAGTAAAGGACCGTAAAGGGGCTATGTCATGGAGATTTCGACGTTCTTGGGTCAGAACTGCCCTACATTAAAACTTACTACCTTTCTCAGACACAACAACAGCTTGTAGAACACTAAAAGAAAGAAATCAAGTGCATTTGCGAAGAAAGAATATATCATTATCAGAGTTTTTTTGAGTTCACCAAGACACGACGATAAACTTGAAAACATTAGCCTAATTTTTTTCAAGTTGCAATCCATTTCCAGCCAGGTCTTATGCTGCCTGCTGAAGGATTCTGGACACTTACGTTTACTCTTAGAGCACTAGTAGAAAAAATTTAAACAAAGCTGAACCAATTTGTTTAGGTTCCCACTGATATAAATATGTCCCTTGGCTTTTTAAAGTGACACTAAAAATGGTGACGTAGCCCCTTTAAGTCTTACGGTTAGCACTTGAGACCACTTGACGGTAACTCCTGTTTGATTCTGTCGATTCTGCTTGCTGCTGCTTTCAACAATAGAGTTTAAGCCATAGAAAAATGCGCGCATGTGATTTTTGTTCACTCGTCAGAAACTCACCCGTTCGTCAGTGAAGTATTTTCCATGCTGTTTTTTATTTTTATTTTTTTTATCAATTCTGGGATTTTTTCCTACCACTAAGAAGATGAAAGGTTGTGATCAACATCGCTGTTGACTACATTGTGAGAAAAAAGTTAGTAAACGTTAATTATTAACTGACTTTTTTCCCCGTTTGCTGCAGTACTGACTAAAAGGGATTTTTTTTACTGTTTACTGACTAAAAGGGATTTTTTTAACTGTTTACTGACTAGAGGTATACCCCATTGACACCCTCAGGGTATGGCTTTCAAACTATTTTAGTCTGAAATAGGGTTAGTCTTATGCATTCTGACCTGGAATTGGGTATAGGTTTTAGAAGAAGCCACTTTTTTGTTACTATTATCTCTCAAGGAAGGTGTTTTGATTAAAATCGGGAAATTGAAACCCTTCTCTCAAGTTCTCAAATGTTAACACAGACTGAAGCACTTCTAGGGCAGGTCTGAAGTAGCTGTTGAATTTTGTGTCAGGTTTGTAATGGGGTACAGAGAATCACACATTTTGGTCTGACACAGGGTTAGGGTTTCAAGAATTGGGTTGTACACTCCCTCCTTAATTTTTGGGGAGTACCCGGCCCTCTTGCTAAGGAAAGTGCTGCACAGATTACATGATATGTAAGAAGAGGGCATATCAATTCATCAAGTACAGACAGTATGCGGTTATCTGTACATTCCTTGCAACAGGATTTCTGATTTTTTGGGGCAAAATATTGAACACTGGATTTCTTTTCCCCCATTAGGTCAAATATTAATATAAATGATGTCTTAGGAGATTATTCATTAGGATTATTAGAGTCACTTGGCACATTAGCAGTAAGTATAAATTTATATTTAGCCATTATTCTTATCCAAATGTGTAGTTCCAGAAAAAATCCATCCCCCCCCCCCCCTCATGGGAGACCATTGGAAATTCCTAGGGGGGAGGGGAGTCTTAAGAGCCAAATTTTTTTAGCAAAGTATGAAGGTTAACTGGAATTTATTGGGGGGAGGGGGAGGGTGCAAAATAAAAAATCTTCCATGGGGGTAGTATGGATATTTTCTGGAACTGCACCATGAGTTGTCAAGAGTTGACACATATTTAATTAAGCTCTGAGAATGAACAAGAAGTGATAAGAGCACATTTGAGTAGAGACCAAATGAACAAGAGGCAGAGTTTGAACCAAGGACGAGTTGGAACGTGGAAATGTAATAAAGAGTGAGGAAAGTGGGAACTTTGGACTGCCCTGCCCCCTTAAAAAATTAAAATATTAGGACTGAAATTATGTAAAGTCATGACTCATTGAATAGTATTACCATTGTTAATAAATTAATTAAACCTTTTTTTCAGATAATGGGCAATAGCAGTGAATTTAAGCGAGCTGTACAGCTCGTTATAGACGTAGTGACATTTCAAAAGAATAATACAGTTCAAGTTTTTGAACTGACTATAAGGTGAGTATGGTATGCAGTGCACACATATATAGTTATCAAATTCTTTCCTGAACAAATGTTTTACAGTCAAGAATTATCATCATCCATCAGTCAGATTGTGTGGACCTCCATACACTATGGTCTCTGTTTCTCTCTGGTGGGCATGGCTCAAGGCTGCCATTTGAGTTTTGCTCATTTGTTATGAATGGCTTTAAGTTACTTTGTCCTTTTCCCTCTCTTTTTCACTTCTGGCATCTGAGCTCTGTTACATGTGTCTATTTTAGAACTCAAAATGTTTTTTGTACTTTGTTTCTGAACTTATCCCTACATGCTTCACCCCATTTCAGACTTACTACATCTATCTGCACTGTTGTAGCCATCAGCCTCTGTTTATACTGCATCAAATTTCAGATGCCTTTTCTGTTTCACTTCAGAGTCTTAGGATCCTTACTGTCAGCACATTTGATTATAAAGGATCCACTTCAACCTTTTGGCGACATGATGCCATCTGACTATGATGATGAACTATTAGTTCTTGCTCATGATGTAGCAAATAGGCTGCTGGCAGCTTTTGAACAATCAAGAACACAAATTCCCTACCCTAGGGTAAGTGAGCTTTAGATTGATGGGGCTTAAAAAGGGTGTCAGACTTCGACAGATGGGACAAAAGAGGGAGATAGTGGGTTCAGGGGGTAAGGGGTACAGGGTAGGAGATGGAAGATAGGAGAAGGGCATGGAAGATAGGCATGAGCAGAAATATGTGGGAGTTGGATGTAGGGTCGCAGAATCGAGGACATAGGGTGGAAGCTGGGGGTACTTTCCTATATAAGCAATATACAACTTAGACTCCTGCTATCTTGAATTCAGAGAGAAAAATATTAACAGTTGCTCAAGGTAGCAGGTGTCTGAGGTCTACAGAAGTTATGTGTTGCCCCAAAGGGCATGGTTTTTGAGCCAGTTTGGTCTGAAAACAGGTATGGATTTTGACTATTTTGGTCTAAATTGGGTAAAGGTTTTTGTCTCTCTTGTTTGGGAGGGAAGCATTTTAGGAATCAGGTCTGAAATTGTGTAGGAACCTGCCAGAAATTCCCAGGAGTACCAAATGGTTGGCAGGAGATCAAATGGAGGAAGGAGGAAAAAGGATGGGTTGGGGGGGGTGGGGGGGGGCAGAGAGGGAAAGGGTGGGAACAGAGGTTAAGTGGAAGGTGCCTGGATAGAAGAGAAAGGTTAGTAATTGAGATTAGGAAACAGAGGGTAGGGGTAAGGGAAAGAGAGTAGTAGTGGGGGGGGGGGGGGCAGTTGATGTTAGGTCCAATTCAAGTTAGACAGGGGGTAGAGTACACCAAAGTGCTACAGGATTGATGCCAGAGTTAAAAGATATAGAGGGCGGTGGTGGGAAATTGGCGATTCCAGAAAATATCCATACCATACCACAGACAGCTTCCATATTTTAACCCCCCCCCCCCCCCTGCCTTTGGAATTTCCAAAATGCGTTATCCCCCCATGCCCTTGGATTTCCATAATCATAAACCCCCCATCCTGTTCGGATTTTCCATTTCTTGTGTCAAATCCTTCGGAATTACCTGCCGGGTTGGCTAATATGCCCAATTTGGCTTATTTTACGGAAAATTATTTCAAATGACTCTACTTCTGTTCAGTACAGCTGGTTACAGAGGGAGTCATTATGACTCCAGAAATTCTGGAATGAAAATTTAAAAATATGAAAAGTTTTCTCCTTACTACTGTTCAACAGATGCAACCTACATTAACTTTACATTGC
This sequence comes from Siderastrea siderea, assembly GCA_964030785.1. Taxonomy (NCBI): domain Eukaryota; kingdom Metazoa; phylum Cnidaria; class Anthozoa; order Scleractinia; family Rhizangiidae; genus Siderastrea; species Siderastrea siderea. The sequence goes on from OZ034977.1 coordinate 153,727, forward strand.
CCCAAACTGGTACAGAACATTAAAATAAGAATATTGTGTGATGTACGTGCGTGCACTCAGAAGATGTTACGAGCAAGTGTATTTTTGTTTCCGCCATCTTGAATTTGAGCCATTGGGGTCAGCAGTCACTCCCAATCCCACGAGCTTCAAAAATGGTGTCCACGGTCAAAAAAGACCATGTTTTGCACTGAGTGGACAAAATGTGTGTCAAAATGTGTGTCCACGAATGGTCTCGTAGCCCTTTCGAACATACATGCGGTAATTTTAAACCCAGGTCAAACACTGTGAGGAAATATTGAAGTCCTACAAAATTGTTTGTCATTCGAAAAATCTTTTGGATGTATTTATACAGAAACTGCCTTCAAAGATATACAAAATGTGTAGCATTTCTGGAATTAAACGGCATCAAAAAAAGTTGTCCAGTCTCTGTCAGATTCTTGCTGAGAATTTTTTGTTACTTAATGAGCCATTTCCCGAGATTCGCGCAAAGTGTAAAATCCAGCAGGCGCTCCTTAGAAATGAGGGACTGGCGCGAGTTTTCACCATTCATGCGATGGGAGTACAAGAAATGTACAAGCGGTAAGAAACATAGATTTTTCCTATTTTATTAATCTGATAAGAAATTTATCAACGTTAAGGCCTCTGGAGCTTGATGTACAACCCATGCTTTCTCGGTTTTCTTCTGCAAATGAACACGAACACTATTTGATCAATCGATGCTTGTCCTGTATCCCGCTTCCACGGTAGTCAGCAGTGTTGTCAGTTCATGCTTTATTTGCAAACTGATTTTAAAAGTCCATAAAATTAGCATTTTCAAGGAATACACTCTTGTCTGTCTCCTCTGGAAATGTCAGATCTAAACCCCCCCCCCCCAAGCCTTCGGAATTCCAATCATAAGTATCCCCCCTTGCCTTCGGATTTCCAGTTCAAAGACCCCCCCCCCCCCCTTGCCCTCGGAATTCCGAAAAGCCGTCCATGGTATGGTATGGTATGGACATTTCCTGGAATCGCCCAATAGAGGTCAGGGTTAAAATATGGGGGATATAAGTTGTGCAACTTGAACAACTTGACTTCAGAAGTGACTGAACACTAAATGACTCTACCATGACAGTCCCTATAGAATTTTTCCTTTTTGGTTTTCAGATAAATTTATTAAGTGGTCTTCCATCAAGGTATTATAAAGAAACTTGCACATCTGGTGCTGGTACTGTGCTGTTAGAGTTTGGGATCCTGAGCAGGTTATTAGGAGACCCAACATTTGAAAATTTAGCCAGGAAAGCTGTGGCTGCTGTGTGGAAACGAAGGTCGATAGAAACTGGACTTCTCGGTGAGTAATTACTTTTGATGTAGAGCAAGGAATTTTTGTTTTGTTTTGAAGGAAAAGTGAGTTTTTATTTACAGTTGATCTTCTTTGTAAATGCCACCCTTGATCAGATTTACTGGCCAATGTCATTGTTTAGTAAGGGCGGAGGTCATCAGCAATGGGAGGTGGCTTTAACAGATGTTCTTCAACCTGCAAGGCTTGTTGATGACTTTTTTTGAAGTAGCGATTTTTTAATTTGAGGAGGCAGTGTGGCTGACTGGTTAGAGCACTGGACTTGAAATCTGGAGGTCCTGGGTTCAAGTCCCACTCTGACAGCCGGCTATCTGGAGTTGTTTCAGGGTGGACCCAAGTTCAACTCCTCGGCCACACTTTTAAATAGCCAACTGGTCTGCCTCCCACCAGTTGGGATTTTTAACTTGCTATGTTTGGCAATCATGTAAACCAGTTCATTCTTGTAGCTGATATTAGGATATTTTTATAACAGTTTTTTGAGCATGTTTGTGACTGATGATTTCCCATGTATAAATAAATAAAAATAAATCAATATTCGTTTCTAAGGTTTAAATGCTCTGCCCCACTAGCACCTTGTATTAAATTACTTGCCAAAGGTAAATAGAGGACGTTTATTTATTTGTTTTATTTTAATTTCAGCGAGTATCAATAAAGTAAACTGTATTCAGAATAGGAGTATGGGACAACAAATACACAAATTCTGAATTGCTTATGAGTACAGTGTTAAACCTATGATCTTCAACATGTCACACCAATGAGATGCACTAATCAGTGAGCAACAGGGTGACTCATGGCAAGCTGGACATTAATACTTAATGACAAAAGATTTCAATTCTCAGTTTGTTTGAGCTGCTGCATCATCAAAATCTGGTCAAAATTTGCCTAGAAATGTAATTTTGTTTTGACTATTCCCTGCCCATAGTAGTTGATTACTATGGTTGTGAGTTCAAACTTTATAATTTACAAGTTCTGTTTGTTTATTGTAGGTAATGTGATAAATGTGGAGACTGGAAAATGGGCAGGCAAAATGAGTGGACTAGGAGCTGGCTTGGACTCGTTTTATGAGTATCTTCTTAAGGTAACGGTGACACACAGTCATATAATTATAGAAGCAGTCACTTACTGGTTGCTGAGAACAAGCTCTAAATTTTCTGGTAGAAAAAGAAGCAGCTCTAAATTTTCTGTTAGACTCTGCATTTAATTTAAATAGAATTGGACTCTTTTACACTGTCTTTGAAGCTCATTGCCTGAAGGGGTGGTTTTCCCTGAAAGGTACCAGAACCTCACTGGCTCATTTTAATTTATTTAGAAAAATGTTCCACTGGACAAGAAGGTACTTTCGTGTCAAATATGTTCTAACTTCTACCTTGAAGGTTCCATAAGGGATAATTCTAATGTAGTTTTGGATTTAACCCCCTAAGCTGTACCAAACAACAAATTGGAGGTTAAAGCCTTAGTTTATAAGTGCCACAAGCGGCCCTGTGAGAGTCCGTCGTGAGGGTTATTAACTTAGCAGGACTGATTGGGTGCTCTGACTTATCCAGGTAAACAAAAAGGTCACCTTGAGGGCTATGTTTGATTGCAGGGCTACATCATGTTTGGTGAGCCAGATGATTTGAAAAGATTTAATGATATTTATAGAGCCATAAATAAATATCTACGAAAAGGGTAAGGTAATAATAAATCAATAGAAAGTAACATTAAAAAAAAAACAGTTTTGAATGAAGGAAGGAACCGCTCACCTGCTTTGATTTGGTTGGCTGCACTAAAAAAGACGAGAACCAGTCCTTTTGCTGGATAATAAACTCCACCAAAGTTAGGTACCACTCAGCAGCTTTCATTTGAATGGTCTTACATTAGAATTTCATCTCCAAACTAAAGAGTCATTTCACAGTATCACTGGACACACTGTCGCGCAACTCTGCTGACAGCATCACTGGAAAGTACTGCCGCTCAGTAGCTTCCACACTGTAGGATTTCATCCCTTACAACTTTGAGCCACTAGTGTCACTGGAAAGTACTGCTTAATAGCTATCATTTGTATGGATTTGTCTACACACTCGTAAGTTAAAGCACCTTACACTGCGAAATGGACGGTATGACGAACACACGATTTGATTTTCGGACTCAAAACCTGTGACCATTTACATTACACAAAAGTCATGTGACTCAAAACGCTAATTAAAACGACATGGCAATTTGTTTCAAATATTATTTTCCTGCTTCTTATCAGACGACTTAGATGCAATCAGGGTAATGGCACCACACCTCTATACGTCAACGTAAATATGGACAGCGGTGAAACGGCAAACTCCTGGATGGATGCACTAGCAGCTTCATTTGCTGGAGTTCAGGTAAAGATTAACCTGCAGTGAGACAGCAGTAGCCTCCTAAAACTTCAACAAAGGTTGATACATTTACATTCACATGCATACGCAGCGAATGTTTATTTGAAAAATGTATCGCTCGCTGCACTTTTTTCATTACAGTTAGAAAAACTCTTTTTGTTGATTAAACTTTGCAATGACATCTAAACGTCAAAGTCCACAACCCTGCTAACAATCGCATTTTAACACTTTACAACCTTTTGAACAAACACTGCCGTGATATTAGTCATGAGATGCCCGCTAAGATAATCGGCAGTGATGAAAACGTTACCGTTTTCGTCCATAATTGAAATACGTGTCGGTAAGCGTTAGGAAACAATGTCACTTATATTTTATAGTAACTTTTTTGGCTTGGAAATCAGTTGAGTTTAAAGCCTGTTTGGAGTGCGTTGTATTTACTTCTAAAAGAGTTTTCATTTTAAAAGCCCGCACACCAATGACTAAATCTCACTACCTTAAATCCTGTTTCTGAGCGTTGTTTCTCACCTGGTTCTGATGTCTCCAAGAAATCTGTTATTTCTGTAGGTACTTAAGGGAGACATTACAGAGGCTATCTGCACTCATGCTCTTTACTATGCAATCTGGAAGAAGTACGAAGCAATGCCAGAGAGGTTTAACTGGCACACCAAGCAGTCTGAGGTTCACTTCTCTCCGCTGAGACCCGAGCTTGTAGAGTCTACCTACCTTCTACATCAGGTGCGTATTTTCTGGTTTAGACGAAATTACATGTCCAACGCTACGAGTTTACTGTGGTTGATCAATTCCACGAAGCTCGCTAGCTTGTCATTTCCTGACTAGTTTCCGCATGACCGCTCCAATTTCTACTGTTAAGTACCATCGTTGAAAAAAAAAACTGCTTAGTTATCGTGCTGATCGCAGCGATTGCAAACATATGTATGTTGCCCGAATTCGAGCCAATACTTGTGATCACAGCCAGTCGTTGAGTGATATTTTTCCCGCGATCGTAGCCAACGCAGTGATTATATGGAAACTAGTCCGCGAATGGTGAGGTACAAACCCTTGTTCCTGCTCTAACAGGAATGACCGTACCGATAAGGTGGTAGCCTCTTTGTACCCCTACCCCTCACCACTAACCCGAGTACAACAACAACAACAAGCTTTATTTGCATGACTATAACAAAGTATTACAGTATTGCAAAAGCCACTTAAATTTAATTATTAATTACCTAATTATTTAAAATAACTAACCCGAGTAAAACTGGGAAGATTCAAGCCTCCCTGATCTTCAAATTTTGAGGCAAGTGAATTTTAGATAGATGAGTGGTTTGTTGTATATAGAGGATATAACGGCGGCGCGAAGATATGAATTTTATTTTCGAGTTGTAAAAGCAATATTTTACGAACGAGTGCAGCGAGTGAACATATTGTTTTTTACCACGAGAAAATAAAATTCATATCTTCAAGCCGCCGTGGAATTTTCTTTTTATTATACAGACGAGTATTTTTGCACAAACAACAGTATAAAAGCGGGAAATGACGTCATCGATATCCTCACTGGTGATATCCTCACTAGTGAGGATATGAAAAATACGCCACTCGAGTCCCGCATGTAGTTTCGTATGAACTGTACGAGTGGTCTATTTTCTACTAAAGCACTCTTGTCTATATAATAATAAAATGTCCTACACAAGGTGGAGCCTCTTCAAGTGCACTTGTTATGAATCCCTTTTCTAATTACTTATTGTCTTCCTGTGTCAGGCCACCCATCACCCGTTTTACCTCCATGTTGGTCGCGAAATTATGAGAGACATAGAAAAACACTCTAAAGTCAGGTAATGTTTATGACTGAAGTAAGATTTATTTATAAGAAAGAAGTGATACTCAGTACGTCGCGAGAGCTTGGGTAAAAGAATCGAACCCATGACCATCTGTACACCGGTTGGATACTCTAATCACTGAGCTACTGTGTTTAACTAACTCATATGTAATAAATGTAAAGACGATCCTCGCAGTTATTAACGCAACTTATGCAGTTGCGAAAAGAAAGCCTGAAAAAAAAATCAGGCTTGCCGGGACTCGAACCCTGACCTCTGCGATACCGGTGCAGCGCTCTAACCAATTGAGCTAACAAGCCAACTGGGAGCTGGTCATGAAATTGGTTCGTAATATGCCCGGGGAAGATGAAGATGAAAAATTATGAATATATGATATTCATATATTTGAACTGCGGAATGAAGAAATAAATGTAAAGACGATCCTCGCAGTTATTAACGCAACTTATGCAGTTGCGAAAAGAAAGCCTGAAAAAATCAGGCTTGCCGGGACTCGAACCCTGACCTCTGCGATACCGGTGCAGCGCTCTAACCAATTGAGCTAACAAGCCAACTGGGAGCTGGTCATGAAATTGGTTCGTAATATGCCCGGGGAAGATGAAGATGAAAAATTATGAATATATGATATTCATATATTTGAACTGCGGAATGAAGAAATAAATGTAAAGACGATCCTCGCAGTTATTAACGCAACTTATGCAGTTGCGAAAAGAGTTTAACTCATATGTACTAGATTTATCGGGACACGCGTCCTGCACACTGCAACTCTCCTAAACCAAACGGGGGCTTACATACACAGATGTTGTTGTGCTATGTCAACAAACAGAAACGATGTTAGATGTCATGGTGTTTTCGTTTTATGATAATTACAGTAAATTTTCCTTCACTTCCTTGTTTTTCTCATTTCGAGTTATTTAATCATAAGCAGCACCGTATTTACCAAATGGCTGATCAGCTCCGTTGTGAAAAGCAACTAAAAAGGGTTTATACAGCAACGGGTAATAAAAGCACTAGCACCTTTTTTAGAAGCACTTTTGTTTTGTGTGTTTTTAGATGTGGTTACGCTACTTTACACAACGTCAGAGATAAAACCCAAGAGGATCGGATGGAAAGCTTTTTCTTGAGTGAAACGAGCAAGTATTTATATCTTGTAAGTTTCGTTTAATGGCTTGACAGTGCACACATGTGCATGGAATCAACCAGCAAGTTACTCTACAAACAAGGGGGTTAGTTTCTAAAGAAACTGTGGTGCTGCGTCGGTGGGCACGTGAAACACAAAATTTAGGATTTATCAACTGAGTTGATAAGGTAGATTGGCCACCGTAAAGAGATTGAAAGTTACTCTGCCCCTTACAGGCAGTCTTGTTGGAGCGGTTTCGTAAAGGCTGACTTGAAAATCCTATCAGAACTCGGAGCAAGATCATGGAAACTGTGCTAAGCTTGGGAAAATTTGCCTCTCCGGCATGAAGCGCGGGAAAACATGCAAGCGATGCAAAACCGTGGGAAACGTGTAACCGGTGCCGCGTGCTTTACAAACGCTGTAGAACGTGCACAAAATTAGCCAAACTCAGCCAAGTTACGATTGATTGAAAACAACATGTTTGCTCTGATAAGTGATCGGAAAGCCCCAACTTAAACGAGTTCTGGTTCCGTTTATGTAGTCGAGCATTGAAAACGTAGCAAACGTGTTTGTTGGTTTTTCGGCGTGTTGGCGTGAAGCGTTTTTCGCTTTATGACCGCGCGAAATCCTGAACAAGAGGAACGACCACGCTGCTAAAAAGCCACCATTGCTAAAAGAAAGGAAATGCTAGCTACAGAGACTATCAAAACCAAAAGCCTCTTGACTTGCAATTGAAAGTTCGTCTGTTTTTTGTTGTTGTTGTTGTTGTTTTTTTTTTTTGCTCCAGAAAAACTGAATTCGCAAAATATTACATTTTAAAAAGCCGTTGAACTTCTTTTGAGAAAGGTATGTTTTTCCTCTCTGCAGTTATTCGATCATGAAAACCATGTTAACCAAGATGCTTCAAACTACATCTTTAGCACCGAGGGACACATTTTTAGGCTGGACAGTCAGTTTAGGAAAAGAACTGAGGAAAGGAAGGGAAGGAAATATCCCCAAAGAGCAGTGAAAGTGTCGTCCTACACTCGCTCGCCAGTAAGATACAACGACAGTATTGGGGTGAGTTTAGCATTTGTATTTGGCAAAGTCAGTAGCGTAGTCAATCATATCGTTTGGTTTGTCGATGTGTCAGGCAGGCGGGCGGGCGGGCGGTCGGTCGGTCGGTCGGTCAGTCTGTTAGTCGGTCGGTCGGTTGTGACCAAGCCCGCGTTTGCTGCGTTGCTAAATATCTGTTTATTTCTTAGTGTGCGATGTTCTGTGGCAATGCCAACAGTCCTTTACCAATGGATGTTCGATACTGGGAAGCAGTCGAGGCAGCAGTTGGGATCTAACCGCGCATCTTAGGCCAACAAAGAGACTACGAAAACGAAATTGTTTGAGGATAAGCATGGAGTTGGGAAGTTCTTTCGATCACCCAGTTGCGTTTTCCTATGCCCAGCACGTTTGGACATCGATCGATTTTCTGGGTTCTGGCCAGTTTACAACTAAAAATTGAATTTCACTGCTTGCAAGAAAGTCAACATCGAACATCATTAAGGGTCTATTATTTATTATTATTTTCTGTTGCAATCTACACTCAAACTTGAGGATTATTGAAGATATACTGATGACCTTTTATTGGGTTTGGAACGGACGCTTACTGCCAGGCGATGTTCTCTGACACATTTTTGGAAGATCGCCGAGAGAGAGGAACGGAATTGAAGAGAAGGAAGAGAGCAATGGGCATGTGCCGATGAACAGCGGAATTATGTCGAAGGTTTCGAGCATAAAGAATTTTCGACGTCATGAACCAAAGCATTTCAGCATGGGAGCGGGATTATTTAAAGAGAAGGATGAAAATTTTGTATCACACATAAACATGGGATAATGTTGGACTGCAAAATGACAATTTAAGGTGAATGAGTGGTGAAGTACCAAAATTCAGTGTTGCAACTCCGAGCTTAGACTACAAAACAGTCGTATTTTTGCGTCGGTCAGTGGAAACGTGCGGTGCTTCTTGCCTCGCGTGTTTGCATTTTTTCTCTTCTCTCGAGAGTTAGTAAGAGAAAAAACGACTGTATTGCATTCTACCCCGAACTGTTGTGGTGTGGTTTTTTAAAATAGTATATAGATTTTTAACAAAATGGAAAAATAAAGTTGAAAGGAAATTTCCTTGTTATAACTGAGCTTTCCAAAAACGGTTATTTTATAAACGAGGCCGACTAAGTTAGAGCAGGTTTAAGGTAACACGGTCAGTCTAGTAAGTCGCTAGTTGGCATTTTGTTCTTTGTTGCACGCGTTCCTAGAGTTCTTTACAGTAGATGATGCTAACACAAGTGGGTTGACCAGTTTAATTTCGACTTTAGCCATGGTTTTGTCTAACTTCGTTTAAATGATCGGCCCAAAGCTTAAGTTTAAACCCCAACCAACAGCTAAGTTTAAATCTGCTGTCAAAAATTTCGACAACTTGTTCTCGAAAAACAGAAATGAAATGGACCGCAATCACCACGCACAAAAGTCAGTCACAACCAATGAACGTGAATGTTCGAACCCGTTGAACTATCGATGACTTCAGAGATAACAAGTTATTAAAAATCTGGCATTTGCATGTTAAGGGTTTATTTTGAGCAGTCTTACGAGTCAAAGGGTTGTCAATATTATGAAGCGATAGGGTTGCACTTTACTACCGAGAAGCATTAGAGAAGGCAATAATTTGCTTAATTTTTCCTTAAATATATATTCGCCATTATTTATTCAGGTCTCTGTGTTACGATCTAGGAGAAATCCAGCCTAGTCCCCAGGCGTTCTCGGCTTGGTCAAGCCTGAACCGTGAGCCATGACGTCACTTCGCGCGGTCTACGGGGCAAGAGAGAACTCCTGGGGACTAGGCTGGGAGAAATCAATCCTTTCCTGCGCCGAAGCGCCACAAGACTTGTATATAAAGCACGCGAAAACGGCGGGATCGCGGGGCTTGATGGTAAGGGAGGCATCCATCAGTTATTTCCCACAACCACACGCACCGCACTCGACCCAGGAGCCTTGCGCCTTTCTGGTGTCCGAAAAAGAATCGGCTCAGTTCTCCGCCTCCATCTCTCTTGTGTCCTGTTTGGAAGTATCTTGATTCGTGGACAAATGGACCTGTTCATCACTGGTCTATTTCTACTATAGCTTTGTTTCAGTGGCACATGTTACCTAAAAGAACCTAAGACAACAACAAACATCGATTCAGAGAATAATAATGCTCATAATTCGTTTATGAAGGATGTTTATTTTTCTGAAAAGATATCCCAACGATGACGATAAAAATATTTTGTGATGATTTTCGATGACATTAAAAACTTTACCACTCTCCGGGATCAGCGGCCAATTAATGGCTCCTGCCGGTAATGCAAGTCCTCCACAAAACTCTTCACCTTTACCTCCTCCTAATCCTCCCCCCCCCCCCCCGCCCATCCTTAAACAATGAAAAGAAAAGCAAAAATGGTCAATGATATGGAACAAAACATAAATCCATGTCTTTTCTTTTGGAAGCTGCCGATGCGATCAAAAATGTTCAAAACTAACCTGTTTATTCTCAGTCTGTGCAATAATGTGATATGTGAAGTCCTTTCTGGCCACAGGCATCCCAACTTCACTGCTCAGTAACTGACAGGTCTTCAGCAATTCACTCACGCTGTGTTGGTAGTTATAAGCTTTGCAGTGTGCATGTCGCAGACAGGAATCCCAACATTGCAGTTCAGAGACAGTCTTCGTCTTGAGAATAACATTGCCAGCGTCGCCTTCCAGAAACGTATTAAGCGACGGTCTGCTGATAAGGATAGGAGCTTGGAGACAGATACCTTAAAAAAAAGTTCTGTCATTTTGGAAAAGTATTTTACCAAAATACCTGGCACTAGCAATGCCGCCGGGGTTGGTCTAACTGCTTACAAGGGCTATTTACGCAAGGAAGCCGAGTTCAGCATGTTCGGACTGTTGGTACGTTACCTTACTGAAACCGAGTCCCGGGTACATCCCTTCGCGCAAACTACCTGCTTTCGTCAAACAATCGCTGGAAGTACGGTGTAGTTCCTGTAACTTCTCCAACCTGTCCTCAAACTGGTTTGGTTTAAGAGGAGACTTGTCCCCTAACATTTTGATTTCCGCCTCGATCGTGTTTATTGTTACTGGGACGGGTAACTGTAAAATACAGGAACAGAGCCCTGCAACACGTTCTGTCGTGTAAACACAAGGTGTTCGCTCCCGAGACTTGCCCTTTTGTGGTTGCCTACCCTTTGGGACGAACGTTTTCGACAAAAAGAAGAACTCCCCGCATTGAATGAAATTTGAGGATTAAAACTTCCGTCAATCAAACTACAACAAGATAAAACCAGGCCAAGAGAACAGTAACTTGTTACTGTTGCTGAAAACAGCTAAAATTAGTCAGCGGTGCTAAACGAGAGCTTTTCAAAATGGCGGCCATTTCCAATTGATTGAGCTAGAGGAAGCTCAGGCTGAGACAGTTAAGACGCTTCTGTGCGTTTTAGTGAGTTAAGTTCTATTCTTTTTATGGTGAAGTAAAGAACATGCTCAGTGTTTATTCAGTGCTGTCGTTGGAAACACAGATTTTCGGAGCGAGGGCATGCGCACCGATTGCTTATGTAATGTTTCACCATAGATACCTGAATTCGGTTGTATCTTTCTCCTATAGCACTTTTTTGACTTTTTTGCAATACAGCACTGGTGGTGCATTGTCCTGCATTGGTCTTCTGCTGGAGTGTGACCTGCTTCAAGGCAGGGCTCAGCAGCGGCCACCTCAGCGAACGAACACTGTGGAAATACTGAGCAAGAAAGGACTCTTTCAGTTACATGTAATCTACTCTCCATAATTAAGACGTGCACTTGTTACATGAGCTGATAAGGAAAACGCCCTGGGCGTGGGCTATTATAAAGGGCAAGCGTTTATTTCATTTTCACGAACAAGAAAAACGAGTAAGAAAAGCTGAAACAACTAATTTCATCCAACATTATGAATTAACCGCGGTCATCAGTTTTATGTATTACATGAACGAATGACCGGCTGACTTCGGCTTTACTTCCCTTTCAACATCCACTGCCTTCCATCGTCTGTCCTTCCATAGGATTATAAATCATGAGAATAATTTTCTCATTTTTTTTTCTTCGCATTAACCGTTCATTACAGACCGAGCCACTGTCGGATCACGTATTTGTTGCATATAATTTTTTTTAGTCTCATTAAAGGAAAGTTGCCAGTTTACCTACCCGTTCCAAAAACAAGTCCCAGAGCTAACATGAAGCACATCAGACATAATTTTAACTGGGTGTGGCCCAGAAACGATGCTTTCAAACCTTGGTAGAAGATACAAACATTAATGCTGTATAAGTACCATTATACAATGGACAGAGATGTAAAACGCACCAACGTTTGATTCGTCTGAGCTAAAGGGAGTTTGTTATCAAAGTACGGACGCACCAATGACATAATGAGCCACAAAGTTCTGCGCGGGCAAACCATCACCAAAAAAGACTTCAAAAAAAATTTTTTAATCCTGTGCCGGATAACCGATATCAAAACAATGTATAAAACAAATAGATTCCATTTGGCGGTGCGTGTGTTCTCTGATAAAGCACAGACAGAGGACATCAAAACGTGGTAAGAACATCAGTCATACTTCTACGCCAGCGGCTCAATGGCGTACTTGTTTGTTCTTGCCAGGTTTTGACGTCATCTGCCTTTTGGGGTTCGCTTTGATTTGTTTTGAATTTAAATTGCGAGTTCTTCTTTGTCAGAGTTGTGTTGTTGCGGTTTTGATAGATACTTATTGTGGTCTTGTAGCTAAAGTGTCCATTTTTAATGGGTTCCCTGTTAAACATGCAGATGATTGCAACTTTAGTTTTCAAAATGAATTGGCTGAAAATATTATTTATAATCAGTCAGTTGTGAGACGTAGTTGTCAATAGTTCAAATAAGACATCTACAAATGTAAGAAATAGAATAAAATAAATCCTACTCAATTCTCCCAATATTAGTACAAATGCTAAAATATGTTTAAAGACATAAAATGTTTCCAAAGAAAATAGATTTTAAGAACGATTTAAGGTTCGAATGGTGTAGTAATGGCATTTCAAGTGCTTTGAATAAAACGGTGTAACATGGGGTCAGGAAAGATGGTAACAGTATCGGTGTCGTGCCCTAGAAAAAGCTATACTAAGTCGAATTCAGTGTACATATTGTCCTTTACCGACTAAACAGTCAAGCCATTCTATCTTTTTAAATTGGGAACGCAACTGGATTAGTTCCACTTAAGTGACTTTGGGTGTCTTGCTGCTAATACCTTATCATTTACCTCAAAAACCAAACTATGGAAGTTTTGGAGGTAGAATTCTAAATAAATTGTTATTGCTGTTTAGAGGAAAACTCGCTGATTTACTGATACAAAATCGATAATTATACAGTTGCTCTGCGGCCACGTAGTCTGAAAGATAGTTTTGTCAGTCCTTTTAACTTTAAATATACATCTAAAAATTACTCAGAGGATCACGGAAAAATAACGAACAAAATGTGTAAATGCAAACAAAATTTACTGAAGGAAAGCATTCAACTTACCTAAATACATGGTAAAATAACCAAGCGATCTTGCATAAAGTTCGATTTTCTCGGAAGAGTGTTTAGCAAGCTGACTTTTAAGCTTCAAAACAACACAATCCTGCCACTATTTGTCAACTTACCATTGGTTATTTATAAGTTTCGGGAAAAGCTGTTAAAATATTGATTTAAAACTTAATGCTTGTGTCAATAACGAATCAAGAAAATGCTTGCTTATTGTAGAAAATGCTGAACTTTTAATAATTAAACAATGGGCATCACTATTAGGTTGGTAAATAATAATTAAAAATACACGTTTTGTTGGTTATTCGAGTCAAAAATGACAGGTCGGTAAATTACCAAGATGACAGACACCTGAAAGATTAACAAGTGACTTTTAAAAATATGTCATGCTAGTTTCTTAGTGACGCTACTGTATAATGCAAAAAGCTTTTATAAAAGTAACAATTCTTAGACTACTGTAGCCTATAATTCAGGAATCCTGGAATTATTTGCAGCGTAAACAGTAACACAGCCCTTACCTTGAATACAAGTACTTGAATACTAAACCATCATTTAAACCAAAAAGTAAAAGATTGTTTAACTTAAGTGGCCTTAAAAAGGGCCCTAGGAACATAAGCTGTGGCATGGGTACGTTTTGAAGCAATAAAAGCCTATTATATTTACAGCAAAAAGTTGTCATTTTTGACTAATAAAACCAAATTACTCAGGATAAAGCCCTTTAGTTTTATCATTCCATCGCTGTCCACACGTATCGTATCCGAAGTACAAAAGCGACTTGTTTAGGTCTCCTTAACATTTCAGTGTGATAACAAGTTTTATGGCTAACGGGACAATAACTGAAAACTATGAAACACTTTCTTCAACTTGGGGGAGTCACTCACTGGCTGCGGGAAGTACGGGAATCTATACAGTAGAAACCACTGAGACTCAGCGAGTAGACAGTACTTGGCTCCAACAGTAGACTTAAATACTGCGATACCTCCAAGATAACACCAGAATTTTCACCAAAGAATAGCTTACAAAGCACTTGTATATATATCGAAAATAGCGGAAATTACATAATTAACACAGAACGGAAATTACACGATTGATTAAGGAGTCTAAGTTGACATTATCTCATCGCGTAAAAGAAGTTTGATGCGGGTATCTAACAGTTTATGAAAAGACTAGAGGAGGTTGTAAACACTTTACGGCCGGTAGAAGCTACGGTTTACTGAACTGAAAACTAAGGAAATCTTTCTATGTTGGATTTTATATATTTTTCAAACAGCAAAGCGAATAAACAATACTTTCTCTCCTTACATCTCGGATACCAAGGCCTAAATCATTGTAGTTAACTTGCTTTCACTGCGTATGCTGCATGGTAACGAGGCTATTGTGGATGGAAGGACGAAGCATTTTCGACGTTGCCATATCCTACGCACTAGATTAATTTAATTGACACAACTACTGCATATTAAAGAAGGATAGACCACTGCATGTAACTTCGATACTAAGTTATAGTCACCAATTGCAATCATCAGGCTTAGGTTTATATCTTTTCAATTGAAACAAACTTGATGTATACATAGAGGGTGTTACACGGTGGCGGGGAGATACGACATTTATCTTCGAGTGTTGAAAAATATTTGAGGAGTGAGTGGAGCGAACGAGTGAAATATTTTTTAACACGAGGAGATAAATGTCGTATCTCCAAGAGGCCATGTAATTTTTTGTTTATTATATAGACACCGATGAAATACCAGGATAACGATTTCTTGGACTAATCCTTTACTCGCTGAATCCATCTAATAAAATTTAGATCTTTCGCACATTCGAATTTTGGTCGAAAATAAAGAAAATAAGTAGCGTTTATATGTATTCCAGGAGCGGTTTCTGGTTTTCTGAATCTTATAGCAATAAGGCATATAACTTTTATAAATCTTATTGGCTGAGACTGAAGTAACCATGACAACAGTGATATCTTCACGTGTGAAAGATAAAAATCGTATCTTCACTGGATCCGAAATTTTCGTCACTGGAAAAATGCTGGTATGTCATCGGTGTCTTTATAGTAAATTCATTTTTTACTTTTTTGTTACCGGTAAGGTTTGTGTTTCAAATCGCAATTCTGTTGCAACAGACCACTAGGAAAATCTTAACCTCAAAATGTCATGTTGCAAATGCGCGAAACTGATTGTCAACAGTCAATGATCACGTGCGTGTTGTCCTTGGAAAACTTCTCACAATTGTTTTGTAATATTAATACCGTCGCTGTCTTTTGGCCTAATAGCAGTTTTCTTAAAATATTAAACCACGTACTCGTCTACACTTTCTTTGAGTGGCATCAGTTCGGTGTTGCCTTGGTGACTCGGCTTTGTAGTGTAAGGCGGTCAAAAGGGCTTCACGTCATTCCATATTGTTGTACGACGTTGAATTGTAAAGATGTAAAGGCTTTAAAGCTCGTTTAAAACTGGCAATCTAAAGCCAGCATATATTAGTTGTAAGTAATATTCGCGTTAGATTATTAGCGGTCCCTTTCTCACTGAGTACTTTGCTGTACGATGTTGAAAAAATGTGGGGTCGCATATGCATAAGACCGAATTAAAAAACTCCAGGTTTGCTTTTCTTTTTATCAGGCTTCCTTTCTGCAAAATTTTAGTAATTCACTTCCTTGCTTTCAAATAAAAATTTCCATTTAAATCAGGCCAGGCCAACCGAAAAAAGCGGGCCCGAATGGCATATATAAATGACAGATATCAGAGGTCAGTAATGTAATGTTCAAGGCATAGTAGAGATACGCACCACAGAGACATGCGAACCTCGGCTGAGAGAATAGAAAGAAACGTATAGGAAAAGTCTGTTTCCGATCTTCAACAACTCAGCAAATATTGTTTTCCTGTCAAGAATTCTTCTAGTTGGTTGGTTTGATCGATTAATATTGATTATTAAAAGTGACAGCCAGTACAACATTTTAAACATCTAGAAAAGGAAATTACATGTACCTTAGAAATAGTTCACTGAAGAAATTTTCCTTTCTGCCATTGTAATGTGATAACAAGTTTCTTGAGGCTATGGTTTGGATTTCGTTTAACTGAGCTATAAGAAAAATAGGGTCAAATTTTGAACCAAATCTTTTTGAAATCTATTTTTTTTCTGCGTCACAAGTTTAATCCCGGTTACGTTGACTCTTGTTAGATGTGTTAATCTCTGATAACTGAAATATCGGCGGAAACAAAAGCAGAAGTAAAAACAATAGTTACCGAAAATGTCAATTTCCTAATTTTTTGACAAATTAGCAATAACGTGGAACTTTTAAGTGACGTTATTAGCCGGAAAATATCAAAATTGATCGGTCGGCATTGCAATGTGTCAAAAAAGCACCGAAAATACTCAGTTAGGCAAACCTATTACGTAAATGAATTTCAACGTTTCCCCCATATTGAATTTTTTCTTGACATTTCATTTCAATCCGGAACAATTTGTAAATTGACAATTTCATATCAACACAGTTTACGTGTTCTTGCAAATCCGCTGCGCTCCACCATGATAATATTTTAAAATCTTGTTGACTGAAGAAAAAGAAAGAAACGGTGCAGGTGACAGGACAATGCAGCTTTTTTATCTTGCATTCGCCGTGGATCTTTTTTTACTCACAAAACGAGGGATGTTCAGCTCACAGTTTGGTAGGTTATACTGTCTTTCTGAACAGTAATTCTTTCAATCTTCATTCCGTGTTTTGCCTCAGCCGCAGCGGACTTCCAACTGGGTCAATTTTCCGCCACCGTCCCATACATGAAGAGATTTTCCACCGTCAACCATCAAGCGTCCATTGGACGAAATACTATTTATATCGCGAGAAAACAATACACATCATCAAACACTCACAAAAAGAAATTCGAAGGAGCGAAATAAAAGATTCTTGATATCTAGATTCATGGTTTTAACCTCGGTTCCTTAAAATGCCCAAAATACCGGGCAATATTCGAAAGCCTTCAGGTAATCTTCAGAAATCTTGCGTAACTCGCTGAATTAAGTCTTCGGATGGTAATCGGCGAAATTTTTCGGATACATACGGATACATTCAAATGTATCGTTGTAGTTAAAAATGTAATAACAAATGTACAGGCTGTAAGTTTGCGCTAAGTAGAGCCAAGAACAATTTAGTTCTTTTTTAGTGCAGCATGCTCAAATTTGCTATAACTACACGTAATCACGGATCTTCTAGCAAGTGCACTTCACCAATCTATTTCCTTTGTACTGTACTACATGAATGCTATAGGTTTTTTTAGACCAATAAGAGTTGCATCATTTAAATGCATTGACTTAATTTATTCTGTAATTGGTTTGAACCAAGGATTCGTGTCATAAGTCGGTGAAGTATGATCGTCTGGGTGAGTGTAGTCCTAAGAAGGACTGTTTGTGGTGACATTGACTGACGTTTCGACAACCAGAGCGGACGTTTCAGAGTCAAGTAAATTAATTAGTGATATTTTTTCTTTAAAAGGATGCCGGCATGACCAGACAACAATGTCAGTGTATCGCAGGACTAGAGACGTCAAAGCAACAGGTCACGTGATCGCTGTAACCTCAGCTGTGTCCGAGCTTCAGTGTGCTGATCGGTGCCTACGGCGCATGCGCTGCAGGTTCTTTAATTACCAAAACACAGAGAACAAGTGTGAGCTTCTAAGAGACGTGAAAGAAAGAAGCCCCAGCAAAGGAAATGTTTACCACGCGTTCTCCCGCACCAAATTTAAAGAGGTTTGTTTTTTGCTTGAAAATTTGTTTCAGTAATGTAATGAATACAAGGAACTAGAAAAATGAATGAAAAAGTAAGTACAAATAATTAAGTAAACATGACTGGCTAAGTCAATGAAGGAAGCAAGCTCAGAAGAAGAAAGAAATGGCTTATTAAAACATTAATAAATGAAACAGGCAGATCGAGCGAGGGAGAGAATAAGTACATGAAAGATTAAATCAATGAATGAAGGAAGGAAGGAATTTAGAAAATGAGTAACTGAGAAAGAAAAGAAGGAAGAAAGACAAAAATAATAATAATAATAATAATAATAATAATAATAATAGTGAATAAAATGAAATAAAATTAAATAATAAAAGTAAATAATAAAAGTGAATAAATGAATGAATAAACGAATGAACGAGTGAGAGAACGAACGAACGAACGAACGAATGAATGAATGAATGAATGACTGAATGATTGAATGAATGAATGAATGAATGAATGAATGAATGAATGAATGAATGAATGAATGAATGAATGAATGAATGAATGAATGAATGAATGAATGAATGAATGAATGAATGAATGAATGAATGAATGAATGAATGAATGAATGAATGAATGAATGAATACACGGATGGGCAAATAAAAATTTGGATAATAAAAGTAGGAACGAAAAAAATGGAGGCAGGATGGATGGAGGAAGCAAGGAAGATAAAAGTGTTAAATATACGAATGGATGGAATGAACGAATGAACAAACGGGGGATAGGCTTTTTGTGGTGAATGTAAATATAAAAAGAGCAAAGCAATGAATAAAAGAATGAATGAATTTTTGAATGAATGAACGAATGAACAAACGGGGGATAGGCTTTTTGTGGTAAATGTAAATATAAAACAAGCAAAGCAACGAATAAAAGAATGAATGAATTTTTGAATGAATGAACGAATGAACAAACGGGGGATAGGCTTTTTGTGGTAAATGTAAATATAAAACAAGCAAAGCAACGAATAAAAGAATGAATGAATTTTTGAATGAATGAACGAATGAACAAACGGGGGATAGGGTTTTTGTGGTAAATGTAAATATAAAACGAGCAAAGCAACGAATAAAAGAATGAATGAATTTTTGAATGAATGAACGAATGAACAAACGGGGGATAGGGGTTTTGTGGTAAATGTAAATATAAAACGAGCAAAGCAACGAATAAAAGAATGAATGAATTTTTGAATGAATGAACGAATGAACAAACGGGGGATAGGGTTTTTGTGGTAAATGTAAATATAAAACGAGCAAAGCAACGAATAAAAGAATGAATGAATTTTTGAATGAATGAACGAATGAACAAACGGGGGATAGGGGTTTTGTGGTAAATGTAAATATAAAACGAGCAAAGCAACGAATAAAAGAATGAATGAATTTTTGAATGAATGAACGAATGAACAAACGGGGGATAGGGGTTTTGTGGTAAATGTAAATATAAAACGAGCAAAGCAACGAATAAAAGAATGAATGAATTTTTGAATGAATGAACGAATGAACAAACGGGGGATAGGGGTTTTGTGGTAAATGTAAATATAAAACGAGCAAAGCAACGAATAAAAGAATGAATGAATTTTTGAATGAATGAACGAATGAACAAACGGGGGATAGGGGTTTTGTGGTAAATGTAAATATAAAACGAGCAAAGCAACGAATAAAAGAATGAATGAATTTTTGAATGAATGAACGAATGAACAAACGGGGGATAGGGGTTTTGTGGTAAATGTAAATATAAAACGAGCAAAGCAACGAATAAAAGAATGAATGAATTTTTGAATGAATGAACGAATGAACAAACGGGGGATAGGGGTTTTGTGGTAAATGTAAATATAAAACGAGCAAAGCAACGAATAAAAGAATGAATGAATTTTTGAATGAATGAACGAATGAACAAACGGGGGATAGGGGTTTTGTGGTAAATGTAAATATAAAACGAGCAAAGCAACGAATAAAAGAATGAATGAATTTTTGAATGAATGAACGAATGAACAAACGGGGGATAGGGGTTTTGTGGTAAATGTAAATATAAAACGAGCAAAGCAACGAATAAAAGAATGAATGAATTTTTGAATGAATGAACGAATGAACAAACGGGGGATAGGGGTTTTGTGGTAAATGTAAATATAAAACGAGCAAAGCAACGAATAAAAGAATGAATGAATTTTTGAATGAATGAACGAATGAACAAACGGGGGATAGGGGTTTTGTGGTAAATGTAAATATAAAACGAGCAAAGCAACGAATAAAAGAATGAATGAATTTTTGAATGAATGAACGAATGAACAAACGGGGGATAGGGGTTTTGTGGTAAATGTAAATATAAAACGAGCAAAGCAACGAATAAAAGAATGAATGAATTTTTGAATGAATGAACGAATGAACAAACGGGGGATAGGGGTTTTGTGGTAAATGTAAATATAAAACGAGCAAAGCAACGAATAAAAGAATGAATGAATTTTTGAATGAATGAACGAATGAACAAACGGAAGAACGAAGGACTAAAAGAAACTGTCACAAACTCCTAATGTCCTATTTTCTTTCAGATCCTCATGTCTCCAAGTGGCTGCATGTGATGTCTCAACAGTGTTATCAAATAAAACTAGCTATGATACAATTAAACATGAGATTGCTATCAAACAGAACTATTTGTTGTCAGGAATTTCTTATTAGCGGAATTTAGCTGAATATATGGGCAGTGGGCTACTCGTCCCTGCGATCGCTGTGATTAACTTTTAAACTTAGAGTCTGCTTATGAAATCCTACAGTGCGCATCTGACGCGTGAGCTGCTGGGCAGTAGTTTCGTTCGCTCACACCTTATGGTACCGTTTATTTTGTTGTACAAGACGATTCTACCTTTTGACTCTGTGGGTGAAATCCTTGACAGCGACTCTTCAATTAAGAGCTATGAGCGGAACATTCATGAATGTTATCCACGGAACATTCAAAAGTCAGTTGATAACTGACTTTTTTTCTTATTCCCTTTATTCGAGAATCGTCTCGCACACCGGGTGGAACAGATTATTTTGCTAGTCCTTGAAATAATTTTAAAAAGCACATAATTACATTCATGTGAATAAGTAAATTCTTTGACAGACATTTAGCGATAACAACTAACGCTAAATGAGAGAAATTTCGACTGATCGTCAGTCAATTTCAAGTTCGAGTTCTTGAGTAAAAATAATTAGCATACTATGATATATACTAGTTACTGAGGCCTCTTAACGTCATGTGGCGCATAAGGCCCCATATATAATATATATACAATCGTAAAAGATGGACATTTGAAAGAACAACGTTGGAAGCGTTAAAAATGGGGAAATAAAAATGCAATTAAGATAATCTTGTAACTTGATAAAAATGGAATAAAAGAACAACGAATAAACTTCACACGGATAAACACATCCCTAGTAAGTAATAAAAGGAAAAACGATTAAACGAATGATTTAGTGTGCATCAAGCCACTTGTTTGTTCAAGTTCGGCTTTAGCTGCCGAATAGAATGAGTTTCGAAGATGAGACAACTCAGTTTACTCTGGCACTTTCTCAAGACTGAGAACCTTCGCTAGTGATGCCGTCCGTGAACAGAGATAAAGCTAGAGCAAGCGCGGTGGAGGAGGGAGCGTGGGGACTGCAGCCCGCAATACATGGCCTATGGTGAGCACCAAATAAAATATGATTATTTATCGGCGCTTAAAGGGTTAACAGGCTTGCAACAGTCTTTTTGGCCTTGGAGTGTATCTTTCGAAATCAAAATTTTTGATAGAAGACAAACTTGGATATCCTTGATACTACACCATCTTTTTGACATATGACCAAAGTTTATTTTTCATTACACAACTTGTATGCGAAGTTAGAGAAAAATCTGTCAAACCGTTTTCAAGTAAATCATGAATCATTTTATTTTACCGGCAGATTTTGGTCATTCGTGCAATTTTCTCCAATATTTCAAGAAAGACAAAACTTAACACTTTCACTTTTCAGTTGAACCACTTGAACATCTTTTGTGATAGCATAAAATTCTAATGTGCATTAAATTGGGCTTCCTTGTATTGGTGGCTGCGATCTTAAGATATTGATATTTAAAAACTGCTAAAATGAAGCACAAATCGGTCAAAAGTTCGTAATTTGCATCAAGACAAATATTTCAAAACTGTCCTTACAGACTTTTCTTTTAAATTGATTTCCGTTAGAATAATAATTCTTGGGGGCTGGACCGACTGTCATGGCGTCCACACGCGCCATTTAACGCTCGCTAGGGAAATGGTTTTCTACGCCTGAAGCAGTACATAGAGAAGATGCCAAATAGCTCAACAAGTGTATAAGAACGTTTACAAAGCATCATCAACAGAACAAGAAGTACTATCAGGACAAAATGGGAAGGAGTCGCTCAAAACGTGGCTCTAGTTCATCAACTAATGAAGAAGGAGCGGCGGATACTGGTAGCGCGAGCAACACGCTTTATGGTGAACTGAAGGACTCGATTGAATGCTTAAAGACACTCGTCACAGAGGGTCTTGCCGACATACGCGAAGACTTAGACAAATTACCACGTGAATTTAAATCAGATATAAAGGCAGTGAATTCTACGATAAAAGAGCTAGAACAGAGTCTAAATTCCACACAAGGCGATGTGGATACCTTGAAGAAACAATTCAAGACTGAATCAGAAGAACGAATCTCGGAAATGGAGCTGCTAGGGATAAAGATAGCTGAGTTGGAAAAGAGCCTGAAAGAAGAAGTAGAGCGGAATACAAATCTCGAGCAGTACACTAGACGGGAGAATTTAAGATTTAATAACATCAAGGAAAGCGAAGACGAAGATTGCAAAGAAGTTGTATACAACATCATCGAAAGGGACCTTGGCATAGACACCTCCGGAATCAAATTCCACGCAGTACACCGCGTTGGCAAGAGAAATATTAATAGGTGCAGACCTATCATAGCAAGATTTGTTTGCCGAGAAGATCGAGACCAAGTATGGCTCAAGAGAGGTAAGATTAAAAAATCAAGAGTATACACAGATGCGTACATCACAGAAGATTACCCGAGAGCCATCCAAAAGGTACGGGAAATTTTAGTCAAGGCTATGATGAAGGCTCGCAACGAACATAATTTGCCCGAGGCTAAAGTTAAAGGTCGATTTTTATACATCAACGGCGAACGATTTGATTTCGAAAATGTACCGGAATGTCTTAAGTAATCAGTATTCACGGCTTATTTACATGTATTTCTCGTCGCAAACACGCTGACACTCATTAGATCTTTTCCTAATCACAGTATCTCTGTAAATTTTATATCTGTTTCTTTTATGTTTTTGTTTTTGTCGTTTTCCAGCCTGTTATATTTTTCTTACATCTAATTAGCATTATGTTCCTCTTTCTCCAAAACAACATCTTTTGTAAACACCTTACTGTTACTAGTTACCGATTCTTTTTTTACAAGGGATCACCTTCACCTGCAAAGTAACGGCCGTAGTTAATTTACAAATGCCAAATGCCTTTTCAAATGTGTTCCCTTAATGTAAGGGTCTGGGGACAAGACAAAGAGGAGAGAGGTCTTCAATTGGCTCAAGGCTAAAAAGTTTTCAATCTTTATTATTCAAGAAGTCCATTGCGTAAAAGAGAACATTCCTATGTATTTAGCTCAATGGGGTATCAAGGGTTTTTCAGCTGTTATTCAAGCTCCAAAGCAGGTGCTTGTGTCCTTTTCAACAATAATTTTAATTTACAGATCCAAAAGGCCTTCTGCGATCCCGGGGGACGCTTTATTGTATGCGATATCAAAGTCGAACAAATGAACATAACACTAGCAAACGTTTACGCCCCAAACAATGATGATCCTGTTTTCTTTCAGTGCTTCTTCGAACGACTTCAGGACTTTAGCATCATTGGCGGGGACTTAAACCTAGTGCTAGATATTAACAAGGACAAAAAGGGTGGGCTGGCCAAAACGCACCAAAAATGTACCAAAGTAGTGCAAGAGAATATGCACGTTTTAGATTTAGCCGAGGCTTGGAGGACATTAAACCAGGAAGAACAGAAATACACTTGGCGCGGGAAAAACCCTGAAATACACTGCCGTTTAGACTTTTTTTCTCGTTAGTCAAACAATACTAAACAAAACAATGACTACCGATATCCTACCGGGATATAAAACAGACCACTCCATGATATCACTAACTATCTCACTACACTCATACCCAAGAGGCCGTGGGATCTGGAAGCTAAATACTTCTTTCTTATCGAAAATTGATTACGTAAACCAAATAAACTCGCAAATTAAAGAAGTCCAAGAAGAGTACCAGGGCGAAAATTTCATAAATCCAGCTCTAATGTGGGAGATGATAAAGCTTAAAATAAGAGAGAAGTCTATGGCTTATGCCGTAAAGAAAAAAGGGATCAGTTTCGCGAAAAGTAGAAGAAATAGAGCAAATAATTGCCCAGCTAGAGAAAGAAATTAAGAACCACCTGACGTCTGAAGGGGAGGAAAAAGATCTTCAATCAAGAATGGAATCTCAAAAGAGAGAGCTGGAAAAAATTATAGAGTACCGCACACAGGGCGCTATTAAACGACCCAAAGTCAGGTGGTATAATGAGGGCGAAAAAAATACTAGTTACTTCCTCAACTTAGAAAAAAGGCTAGCAAACAACAAACAATAACTCGGTTGAAAACAAGCGATAACAGTACTTTCGCCACCACCGACAAAGAGCTAATCAACGTTTGCGAACACTTTTATAAGGATCTCTACAGCTCGAACTCTAACATTTCCGAAGAGCCAGATTTCTTCTTTCCACATGAAAACCCCAAGACTTTGGACTCAGATCAGCAGTCTCTATGTGAAGGAAAACTAACCAAAGCAGAATACTTAGAGGCGTTGAAATCCATGGATTCAGACAAATCACCGGGTTCAGATGGTTTACCTGCAGATTTTTATAATGTCTTCTGGAACAGCATTTCAGATCTTCCTTTGAAAGTTTTCAACTATGCGTACGAAAACGGACGTACAGTTCTCCGTATCGCAAAGAAGAGACTCATTCCAAAGAGACTCATTCCAAAAAAAGATTCGGACCCGCTTTTTATAAAGAATTGGCGTCCAATCACTTTGTTAAACTGTGATTATAAAATTGCAGCAAAAGCCATAGCGAACTACGTGAAGAAGGTTTTATCAAACATCTGATTAATGAGGATCAAACCGGTTTTATCAAAGGACGCACCATCGGTGAAAACATTAAATTAATTGATAACATAATTCAGTACACTGACAATAATAAAATGTCTGGCCTTCTTCTATTTGTTGATTTTGAAATAGCGTTCGATACGTTGGAGTGGTCTTTCATAGAGAAATATTTACATTTTCATGGCTTCGGTCCGTCTCTTGTCGCCTGATTCAGTGTTCTATTCCGCAACACAGAAAGCTGTGTCATTAAGGTGTTTCGATACAGTTCTTTTGGGACCACACCTAACTTTTTGAATCGGCTCTTAGACGGTCTTCTCCTTGTCAGATCAACGTGAAATTTGCAATACTTGTTGGTTTTGGATTGAACTTTAGCGTGGTTTACATTTTGTAAAAATCGATATTTCCATGACAACGA
Organism: Siderastrea siderea; assembly: GCA_964030785.1. Classification (NCBI taxonomy): domain Eukaryota; kingdom Metazoa; phylum Cnidaria; class Anthozoa; order Scleractinia; family Rhizangiidae; genus Siderastrea; species Siderastrea siderea. The sequence continues at coordinate 179,303 of OZ034977.1, forward strand.
TAAACAAAAATCCTCGACAACAGTAGAATTGAAATTTTGCGCGATCCAGATTTCGCTTCGAAAAGCAAACACCAGCATCTTAAACTGTGGGGTATGGCAAACAAAATATACAAGAATAAAAAAATTCTGTATGTTTGTTTTGAAGTAAATCACAAAAACATTTTCAACCTTAGTTTTGGCCTAGTAATAGTAAATGCACCGAAAAATAGTCAACGCTTTGATGAAATGGCTAGTAAATACTGTTAAAACGTGTCTTTTATTTACTATTTTAGGCCTAGCAAGTTTTGTTGAAACTGGTGTGCGCGATCTCGCGAATGGATTGTTTTTCTAAGATCCTTCGCGTAGTAATTTTGCGGTAATTTTTTATTTTGAGCGCTTTTGCGAAAATCTTAAGAACAACTCGATAGATTTTTTTTAAAACATTAAACATGCGTGCTTGACGATGTGACCAATTTTAGTTTTGAGTCTTATTAACATTGATTCAATGGAACACTGTTAGATTTAACGTTAAAGAGGATGTATGAACCGACGGAGAAGGTTGCGTTACAAATTCACAGTTGGCAAGTGGATGCTAATATATTCAAAGTAATGCGTTATTCATTGCTTCGTGATTTTTATCTGGTTTCTTTGTTCTTTGTTGCACTGTAGATTACAACGAAAAGTAAAAATCACGGAGGAATGCATTGCGCATTACTTCGAATATATTAGCATTTACTTGCCAACTGTTTATACGTAACGCAAGCCTTTCCGTCGGTTCATACATCCTCTTTAACGTTAAATCTAAAAGTGTTCCAGTGAATCAATGTTAATAAGACTCAAAACTAAAATTGGTCATATCGTCAAGCACGCGTGTTTAATGTTTTAAAAAATCTATCGAGCCGTTCTTAAGATTTCGCAAAAGCGCTCAAATTAAAAAATTACCACAAAATTATTATGCGAATGATCTTAGAAAAACAAGTCGTTCTCGAGATCGCGAACACCAGTTTCAACAAAACTTTCTAGGCGTAAAACAGTATTTACTAGCCATTTCATCAAAGCGTTGATTATTTTTCGGTGCATTTACTATTACTAGGGCAAAACTAAGGTTGAAAATGTTTTTGCCGAACAAACATACAGAATTTTTTTGTTCTTGTATATTTTGTTTGCCATACCCCACAGTTTAAGATGTTGGTGTTTGCTTTTCGAAGCGAAATCTGGATCGTGCAAAATTTCAATTCTACTGTTGTCGAGGATTTTTATTTATCGTTGTCATGGAAATATCGATTTTTACAAAATGTAAACCACGCTAAAGTTCAATCCAAAACCAACAAGTATTGCAAATTTCACGTTGATCTGACAAGGAGAAGACTGTCTAAGAACCGATTAAAAAAAGTTAGGTATGGTCCCAAAAAACTGTATCGAAACACCTTAATAACGGTTGGTGTAGTAATTTCTTCAAACTCGAAAGAGGTGTGCGGCAAGGGTGCCCCCTATCACCTTATTTGTTTCTCTTATGTGCGGAGATCTTAGCCATCTCAATTAGGAAAAACACAGAAATTAAAGGAATCACCAGTTTATAGAAACTGAGATAAAAATTAGTCAATATGCAGACGACACTACCCTGATCTTAGATGGATCGAGATCTTCGCTTTCAGAAGCACTTAAAACTCTCGACGACTTCGGCAAAGCGTCTGGTCTTAACTGAGCTCAACAATAAAATAACTGAAGCCTTATGGATAGGCTCATGCAAAGAAAATGATGAAGTCCTTTTCCCAGAGAAAACTTTCACTTGATTAAAATGTAAAGTCAAGGCCTTAGGAATATGGTTCTCTACAAACCCCTCAATCACTATGAAAACGAGCTACGAGAAGAAATTAGCAAAAGTTAAAAATTCCCTCACTTGTTGGGAACTCCGACCGTTGAGCCTCTTAGGAAAAATTACCGTTCTAAAAAGTTTAATGGCGTCACAACTGGTCTATGTCCTAACCACCCTGCCAACCAGTCAACAGTTTATCAAAGGAATTAACGAACTCTTTTACGACTTTTTGTGGAGCGGGAGGGGTGATAAAACGTAATACTTTGATAAATGAGTATCCAGAGGGTGGTTTGAGAATGGTAGATGTTGAATCATTCAGTAAGTGGCTCAAAACCATTTGAATTAAAAAGTACATGGACCAAAACAATCACGGTAAATGAAAAGTGTTGTTCAAGGCTGAACTCCAGCGTTACTGTGGAGATTTCTTTTTGAAATTATGAACATATGAAATTCATATATTTGAACTGCGGAATGAAGAAATAAATGTAAAGAAGATCCTCGCAGTTATTAACGCAACTTATGCAGTTGCGAAAAGAAAGCCTGTAAAAATCAGGCTTGCCGGGATTCGAACCCTGACATCTGCGATACCGGTGCAGCGCTCTAACCAATTGAGCTAACAAGCCAACTGGGAGCTGGTCATTAAATTGGTTCGTAATATACCCGGGAAAGATGAAGATGAAATTATGAATATATGAAATTCATATATTTGAACTGCGGAATGAAGAAATAAATGTAAAGAAGATCCTCGCAGTTATTACATAACGCAACTTATACAGTTGCGAACTGAGAAAGCCTGAAAAAATCAGGCTTGCCGGAATTCGAACCCTGACCTCTGCGATATTTTCTAATGTAATCTAAAAAGAAAAGACTTAGACAGCTACTTTAATATCTCAGACGTTTTTTTAAAGGACATTTTAGAAATTTGGTGTGAACTGAACTACGAAGATACACTGACCTCTCAGGAACACTTTCATTCTCAATTTCTGTGGAACAACTCCGGCGCTCATCAGGATAGGCCAAAAACCAGTTTTTTATTGAAAGTGGCTCCAAAGGGGATCTTTTTCGTAAAACATCTTTTGAAAGCTGACAGGGCTGATTTTTTATCATATGCCGATTTTCAATCTACTTTTAGGATCAAAGTCAATGCCCTCGAATTTTTTGGCATGATATCCGCCCTCAAACAGCTGTTGAAGTCTTCCGTACAGCCAAGGGAATAACAATAAGAAGACCCAGCCAACTTTTGCGACGTCTTTCTTTCAGGCACAAAGGCCAAGCAGACTTGTCTATAAGAAACTCATTCAAAGAAAGGCAATTATACCAAAAACGAGTCAAGACAGATGGGTCAAAGACTGCTTTATTCCACGAGATCAACTAATTCAATGGCAACGCGTTTATAGTTTCTCCTTTAAATATACAAAGTGCACAAGACTCATCACCTTTCACTTTAAATTCATGCATAGGCGGTTAGAAACCAACAGTTTTTTGAGAAAAATTGGAATAAAAGACACAGATAAATGTAGTTTCTGCGAAGATAAACCAGAAAGCTTAATCAGTCATCTTTTCTGGTCCTGCCAAAAAAACTAGCTCCTTCTGGAATAGTTTAACAACCTGGCTCTTCTTGTGTGGTATTACTGACTAAAACTTCAGGTTAAATTGTGCTGTTGCTTTGGGACTGAGTCCGTCCCTTGCCGGAGTCATGAGTCTCATAAACTTTTGTCTTTTAGTCGCAAGATACTTTATTTGGAAGTGCAAATATAATCAAAAGCTTCCAGAATCACTAGGTTTCATTTGCTTGCTTAAAACGTACAAAGAATTAGACTTTTCTAAGAATACACTGATACAAAAATTTTAGGAACCTCTGAATAAATGGCTCTGACCCTCATTACCCACCTCTCGAACCTCTCTGTTTTCCTCCCCCTCCCCCGTCGCTTAATTTTTATTCAATAGGGAAGGTGAAACAATTTTATTTTCAAACTTTTTTTCTTTCTTTCCGTCTATCCTGTACGTATTTTACGTTTGCCTTGCACATGTATTTAAAAAAAACTGACTTGTAAGCGGCGCAAGTAGTATTAATGCAATGTAATGTGTTGTAGTGAAGTACGTTGTAATGCTAGCGCTATGCTAGTGTAAAGTAATATCTTTGTAATGTATTTGTATTGTGGCAAACAAAAAAAAATTATTAAAAGAAAAGAATAATAATTCTTTTTTGATGTTCGAGCAAGTTTTAGGCTAAATAAACATTTCTGTTATTAGATAAGAAGGCTGAATCTCGGTCAGGTTTCAGTCGTTATTACTTTCTACGAGCAACAGTTCCTGGTCTATTTCACGGTTATTCACGTGTGATGAATATTTATACACGCTGCACTTGAGTCCTCTCGCGTGCGGTTATAATTCCTTCTCATAATATAAAATATCTTCGTCTTCTGAGCTTGTTTCTCGTTATTCTTTCAGCCCCAGTGTAATGCCACTTTTCAAGGCTTTGCGTTCGGCACGCCGAACGCAAACCTTCAAAATCGCCAATATTCGCCATTTACAGCTGCAAGGACGACAAAATACGACAATTGAGGAAAGGTTACGTTTATTATGAAGAAAAATATCAACATTATCCTCAATATTTTGCTTTAGATACGGACCTCGTAACATTCCCATACAATCCTTCAAATTTTCGAACAGATTGTTTAGGAATCCTGTGGTATCAACGGCTCCTCCGGTTTTGAGCCCAGAGATTTATGATCTGCGGTAGCCCAATAAGCGTATGCGCACTTCGTCGTAATTAGCAGTGTTACGTATTTCCCATAATGCCCTATTGGCTTCCTTTTAACGTGGAAAGCGAACGAGGTGTTCAACCTCAAACTGTACTACGATTATTGACCGATTTGTGTCGTTTCTCACTAGAAAAAGACGAAATGTTCTCTAGATTTTCAGAAACAGCAAAGAATAACCCGTTTCCAGCTCCATACAGCGTAGCGAAATGCTCATCGGAGCCAGTCTCACAACCACGGTCGAGCCGGATAATGGCGGCACCAAATATCGAAGGATCAGGTAAACCGGCTTTTTGAAATTACGATCTTTATTTCACCTCTAGATTTTAGAGAGGTAGTTGTGTTTTTCGATTTCAAAGCAGGTAGTTGTCTTATTTGATGTTGTTTTAAAAGTGAATGTGTTAATAGTTGTTTGAAACGCAGTCGATCAAAATCGACATGGGTAAGACATTGGATTTGATAGTGGCGCCATGTGAAATCTTTAAAACTCATCAACTGATATTAACAACGTAAGCATTTGCTTTCGATGCGTAACAGTAATATTTTATTCTCCATGTTCTTTCCTTAAATTGTTGCTATTCGAATTCCAGTTAAGAGATAGCCAAGATCTTTGTCAAAAGCGATGCGCTATCGCATGTAATTTCTGTTCCATACCGGGATTTTTCCCTAAATTACGCAATGTAAAGGGAAGTTACGTCGCTTTGTGTACGCCGGATAGTATTTTGGTTGACGCACGAACGTTCAATTGCTCGTTCAATCCAGCACACGATATAAGATTTGCTGCATGTATGTCCGGACTTTGCCCTTTGAAGCGATGAAATGGAATGAAACGCCTACATGAACGTTTCCCGCCGGTCGTCAAACCGCTGACAATAATTGACCAAAAAACAAAAATATTACTAGCTTTGAAAACAATAGTGATCAGTTCAGATTTACAAGGCAGCTTTGTGTATAATTAAATTCATTTCAGTTGGTTTTGTACAGAAGATAACTTGAGGCCCAGTTCAAAATTCTTACTTACTCAATTTGAAAACTGTTTTCCCGGCTTCATTTTTCACTGTAAGGAAACCATATGACTCCCATTTTCAGTAACTTAATTAGTTCTTAGTTTCTCTTTATGGATTCAGTTATCAGGATTTACTCTTATTACAGTGGAAACTTGTAGGCAGATGATAAGAAAGTTGTGATATCGTATGCCCCCATAGGATGCACCTACAGGGCCTGGTTAAGGATTTGCAAGACTGGTCAAACATTTGCCTTTCTGGACGTGTTGACCAGTCACATTCGAGTGTATTGAAATGAACTAAAGTTTCTATGCTGTTGTTTACTACCGATACACCTTGCTGTATTGTGGAACTTTGATCTTAAAAAATGAACCAGAACTAAATTAAACTGTTGTTTACAATTTGCATCATTTCCTCCTGCACACGATTAACTGAATTTAGTTGCAAAGCAAAGGAACATTTTAATAGTCTGAGTTGCAATTGAATTTGTCAGCAGTGTTGTTACTTGTCGTAAAAAAGGAGTTAACTAGCGAATGCTATTCCTTAAGGAAGGGGGGTTAATATTGTTTATAATTTAAGGGAAAATTACATGTTGTATTTGTCCGGCTAGAAGTGAGGTATAACTGAGCCAAAAACTCAGTCATCTTGAGTGGTGAATGTCTGAAAGTTATTTCCAGCCCTGACACCAACTATGGGCTTCATGAAATTTTCTTGAAGCTTTCCGGTAAATGAACTATATTAAGTGTGTCCCTTGCCAGTACAGTGATTACAGTGTGAGACCATCACTGTGATTGACTCTTCTCTAAAAAGGGCAAGGTCCTTTCACATTGGAAAATTGGTAGCGAACAATGCCACAGGCTTTCTCTCATGGCTTATGCCTCTCGTCTTGGCCTTTGGCTGATGACTGCTCAGCGAAAGAACCCGAAAGAAACCTCTGGTCCACAGGGTATACAGTGGCATGACTTCCAGTAAATTCAGGTCAGTCATATCACAAGATGATATTGCTGTTGTTAGGTTTGTAGCCTACAAACCTAATAAAATGTTTGGAGGTAACCCTGCAATGGACTAGCAGCCCATTTAGGGTTGCCAAGAGTAAGTATAATAATATTTATGCAATGTAGTTGCTTCATTGTTGGGGAGACAGCTCATATAATATAGATTGGCATTGTGATGTGATCCTAGCTGCATAAAGTCTTCATTGGTGGTCTTAAAAAGTCTTTAGTGTACAGTTGTAAATGGACCATTTGTATTTGCATTTTTGCAGGTGAACAGTACAGCTGTGAGTTTGGGAGTGCAAAGTATTATGCATATTGTGGATTTGGTGGAATCCTAAGCTGTGGTATCACCCATACAGCTGTGGTGCCTCTTGATCTGGTCAAGTGCAGAATTCAGGTAAATCTACTGTGCATGTTATATCAAAGTGCTTTGCGTGTACGTTTTTGTTTTGAAACAGTTTTTAGCATTTAGCTGGTGCATTTCCTGGACTTTCGCATATTGTGTGGTTCCAGAAAATATCCATACCCCTACCACGGAGGGAATTTCACTTAGGACCCCCCTCCTCCCCGGATTTTCCGTTTTTCGAAGTAAGCTATAACCCCCCAATCCCTCCGTATTTTCCACAGTTTGTCAAACACCCCCCAACCCCTCTGGAAAGTTTTGTTCAAGAAGGGAGAGCAGGGCCCAAAATTGCACCTAATACAGGCGCCAATGCGCCTTAATTTCCTGCGTTGGCGACCAAATCCTGAAAATTAGTCGCCAAATTGGCAACTAGAATTCTTCATCCCACCCTGCTTGAAGACCTTGTGAATTTTTGAAAACGTGTACTAAATCTAAATCTGTGGCAGTGATGGTCATTCAAGCATGCTACATGTAGTCTCAGAAAATCGGCACTTGCTCCATGAAGAAAATCTGTTGCTAGACGCCATCTTGGATTTCAAGTAATAACGTTGTATGTGGCCCCTTCTAGTGTCCCTTCTCCAAACATGGAAAAGTGAAAGCACAATATTAAAGTTACAATAATAATAATAATCATAATAATAATAATGATACAATAGCCACCATTTGCCACAACGGTGAAGAAAGCATTAAGAAATGAAAACGAAAATTGCTCGCATGTTTTGTGGGGGCAATTTTGGAAAACTATCAGAAGAGAAGTCGATTTTTAGGAGCAATTTTGTCTCAATTTGAAAGGAAAGGTCTCCACGATTCTTCGATTTATACTTTACGAAAATGAAAACAGAATTTTGAACCATACATTTGCTTAACTTTGAGGTGGATGCTTTGAGAGGATATACACTATATGAGGGGGAAGAGTACTGCAGTGTTTTTGTAGCTGTTTGAGAACCGTTTGAATGAATTAAAGCTGGCTGTTTTGGTACAATCTTTCTTATAAAATTCTCCTTGTTAATGCATCAAGTTAATTAAGCTTATTTTTCTTTAATTTGGATGTTTGCAATACACCCTAGCATCATTTAGGATAAAAACTCATGATTCCAGAGGGTCTAACTCTTCAAAATGTGTGGTTCCAGAAAATATCCATACCCTCCCCACGGAAGGGATTGGAATTTCCAGGGGGGTGGGGGGTCAAAGGCCCAGGAAAATCCTGAGGGGGGGGGTGTTGCATCAATTTATATTTGTTGCATCAATTTATATTATTTTTTCCAGACCAGTCCCATTATCCCTATATGTTAAATTTTCTTTGTTTGCATTTTGCTTACCGATCCGCAGATTCAAACATTGATCTTGTTAACTGCACAAAAGTAATATTTTCAAGGTGGTCAGGCTCGATTTCTGGTGCTCCGAGAGTCCGGTCATTTTAGCAAACAGCGGCCGATTAGCGAACAGCTCATGCTGTGGAAGACGAGTAAATCCCGTAAATTACACCAAGAATCTCTGTCACACATATTTAAGCAGATATGTCTCTCATTTGATTTCGAACTGTATCCGTCTCTGCTAGTAGCAGCGCAGACATTTAGATCATTTCTTCGTTGTTGTTTGCCAGCGTGAAAACTGTCATTTGAACTGAATTATTGTGTCAACATTGAGCACAAAACAGTTCTTGATCCCGCTAAGGGTAATTCTTGATCGAAAACTACGTAAAAACACTGTAATAATTATAGTTCAGCAGACAAATATTATCTGTAAGAAATTTACGACTCAGGTGCGTTATATAAATCAAAAATAAAAACATGCCCGTTTCACGGGTGTTGACTCAAACATTAATATTTCGGCATGAAAGAAACGGGCAAAATTTCTTTGGTAGCTATGGAAAATCACATAGTCGTCATTACAATTGCATAAAGCAAGTATAAAATAAAGTAAAAGGCATCCCAAGTATTAAAAGGGAAGTGTTTGATGGGAGTGCATAGCATGAACCATTGTTCAGATAAGTTTGTTTACAGAACATTCCCGCGTGTGTGCTGAAATGTTTTCGAATGCTTGCATTGAATTCATACTGCTTGCAACGTCGTTTTCGGCTAAACTTTACATTAGATAAATCTAGTTGTACAAAAGTTTTCTAGCTTTGCCAGGTCTCCTGAAATTCGCTGTCAAGCGTCTGCAACCACAAGCAAATTTGGTCATCAAGAAGAGTGCATACAGTGACAATACTGTGATGTGAGCCCATGCAGCCGAGAACAAGCTAAAAGACGAACGTTTTTGCGCAACGCGACGACAAAAATAACAGCTGCAAGGAGGCTTAATTAACAGTAAGCATCACTACAAAAGAACAGCTTGAAGAACCTTGTCATCATTGAAAACATTAGAAACATCAAAATCTTCACTGAAGGCAAAGGATGATAAGATTTTCCAGCTAACAAACGAAAGTTAAATGATGCCAAACAGAAGTTAATTCTATCTGAAAATATCCGTAAATGGAACATGCAAATTTGGTACACCGAAATCTGACACAAAATGTTGTTTTGATCACAGTACTCATTTTTAGCCAATGACGTCACGTTAGTGACGTCATATGGCTACTGTCAGAGCCTAAAAATCAACGATAGACGTCTGGATATAGGATAGACGTTGTACGTACGTGCGATGTCTGTCTTACGATTTGTGAGGCTGGGGGGATATTCTGTGAGACGATGGGTGGGGGTGTGCACCGGGACACTGAAAGTCTTACCTTATCAGCGGCACAAACCCATACAGCTAATGTTATGGGAGTAAGACCCCCGGGCTTTGAAGTGTTTTGCATTCGCAAGTGTGGATCTACTTCGAATGCCTGTTTTGTGTACGTGAGGTCTGGCAGGATTTTATTCGCGTTGTAGTCCTGTGTTTACTGAGCTGAAGTACATTTTTCCACAGCAGCAAATACAAGACGGACTTGCCAATTTGAGATGTTGTATGAACAGAACGTGGAAATTAACGTTACATCGATCCCTAATTAACAGTGAAAGAAACAATATTTAAAGCCCAAGTTTATAACGATAGTGAAAAGAGTAGAGTAAAACAGCATAAAATTTTTCGGGATTATCTCTCGGCGACAGCGAATCTAAAATTTGCAGTGTCATTTTTGTGTGCGTGTTATAAAACATGAACCCAATTAAAACTAAATCGGAAATTGCGCGGCTTGTTGCTAGCTATTCTTAAAACTGAAAAACTTGAATGAAACTAGTATTAAAATCCAAGTCACAGTGGTGATCAAGGAATTAGAGGATGGATGTAGTAAAATCTTAACAAGATACTAAACGTTATTTCGGGGTTATTCATAGCTCAAAGTGTAAAGCGTATGTTGAGAAATTTGCATAGTTGACAGCTGTAATTTCAGCCTTATAAGGAATGTAACGCAACACTTGAAACATCTCGAACCGACCGAAACAGTACCGAAAGATTAACAACAACAGATATGTGACAAAGCATTCTAACAGAGACCTGTTGGATCTACTGGAAAGCGAGCTGAATTTGAACATTTTCGTACTGTTCGAAGGTAAAGCAAACGAAATTTATTCGGCTGTAGGTTGAGACTCCAAATAAACACGTGAGCTAAAAATAACTTTGTACCGTGAGAAAGTTACAAATGTAAACATACTTTGGTCGATTTGTGAAGCAAAAAGACATAAATTATTATAGCCGACTTGACTACAAAGCAAGCAACTTCAAATAACAGGGGAAATAAATATAGTTGCAAAACTATTTCAGTCGTGTTTATAAACGCTAGTTCAAACCGATTTCGAACGAAAATATTGTGGATACAAGAAACGCCGTTTGATGGCAGACTCCTGTTTTGACAATACAATGTACTAAGAACGTAAGTGGTTGCCTGAAACGTCTGAAACCTTACAAATTAAAAAAAGTAAAGCGAGTCGCGTGTCACGAGAATCACGCAGAGCGTCAAAACGGCACCCTTTAGAAAGTTGACCGTTTATGAGCACTGAAAAGTATTGGCTATTCGCCGGTAGAAGTAAGAAATTAAAAGGTTCAACTGCAACTTGCATTTATTTCTGAAGTAAAATTGTTAACTTTCCACTGATCTTTGCCTAAATTATGTATGCAATATTTTTCGACGGTGAGTTTAAGTTTAAGTTTACTTGTTTTTGTCTGTGTTCTTTGAAGAACCGTGAAACAAAGAGCTTTCTTTGGTTTTTTTTTACTCCGCGTAGTCACGGTGCTGAATCATTACCAGGTTTTATAGTGGATAACCACAAGATCTTTTTGATGGTGGTGGTGGTGGTGGGGGGGGGGGGGGCTGAGGGGTTAGGGTGGGACTTACCGGAGGTGTAAAGTCCCATAGGTTGTCAGGACAAATTTCACCATATTGTGAAAAAAAACGTCATTGGCTCTGCGCGTATTGCGCGCCTATGTTTTACCTTGGGAGCATAACTTAGCGATTCTTACTCGACATTTATTTCTCAAGAGAACTTGTATTTTGTCAACTACTCGAATTATAAATGAAGTGTTGCTGTTTCATCAAGATAATGAAGCAGAATTGGTCGTAAATAAAATTTATGACGATATGCATGCACAATAGCATTTGACATGCGACGTAACTTCTGCTTATATACGCGAATTTACCAGAAAACGCAAGTAACCATCGAAAATTGGATTCTTAAACTATAGTTTAGCTAATTTTTCGCTTTAAACAAGAAATAGAAATATTTCCAGGGGGTGTAGGAAAAAATTGGAATTTCTGGAGGGGGGGGTATAGTTTGTGGGCCATTTTTGGAAAATCCAGAGGGGAGGGGGGGTCATATGAAAAATCCCTTCCGTGGGTGGGGTATGGATATTTTCTGGAACCACACAATAACAGAATAAAACCATTTTTTTATTTTTAAAACACTGTCGACTAACTTTTTGGTATTGGCGACTAATGTGTAATATTTAGGAGCCAAGTGGCTCCTTGAAAAAAAAGTTAATTTCGTGCCCTGGAGAGTGTTAAAAATGAAGCAACTGATCCAAATTTAAATGAAGCTAAGCCGTACCGGTTATCGTAGAACGTGTTTATACTGTTTATAAGCGTTTAAAATAATAACGTACATAGTCATAACTTACTCATAACATATTATCTTACCAATACCAACTGTTGTTCTCTACGTCAAACAGATATTACTACTAGGTATCTGTAAAATTACCTTGACAAAAGCATGTACAACGATCGTTTTAATTGAAGAATTCGCTTGAAAAGTCGCAGTGTTGCTGATAAATGTTACTGCAACATGAACGCGATCATGAACAAAGAAAACGCACAAACAAAATTAAGGGGAAATGATCAAAATAGAAAGAATGACAAATATTGAGTTCTAAAGTTGTTACACTGCATACCAGCCCTCAGTTAAGAGCCCGTTACTTGAAGGTGCAAGAGTAGCAAGAAAGCCTGAAAATGTATTTGGCGACACTTGTACTTCGCAATAAATATTCTCGTTGCTGAGCTTAGCAAAACACGACTTCTACGAGTCAACGAGATAGCGCTTCGCTTGCCAGTTGCCACATAGGAAAGTTAAAAAGGATGGACTGATTGTTTGGAAACAATGCTTATAATTACAGTCAAAATACTCAGCACATTCCACTTATTATTTGGGAATGACTTTCATTAATCGGGAACGGAGTGCATTATTGGAATCAAAATTCCACTTTCAAATTGAATATTGTAATGCTACGATGGTAGCCTTGTTCCAAATAAGGAATGCTGATTGGTTTATTATTGACATCAGGCGAATGTTCATGTTCATTGGTTCATGTAGCAGACTGCTGGCGGCTTGACGTATCTGACCTGATTTGTGTTCGCTCAACAAAATGTTAATTGCAAGTACTTTTACAGTCTGTTGCTATAAAACTGTAAAGAATAATTTCTTAAAAACAAGTCTGCTGTAAATGCACAAGAAATGTTCCTGAAAATTGGGAAAAAATTCCTGTAATGTCAAACCGACTCAAACCAACAGCCGAATGGTTTCGTATTTCGCGTGTGAACTTTTGGCTTACGTAAGTAACAACCCAATCAACATTCATTATTTCTAATGAGTCTACTGTTGGAAGATTTCAATCTTTAATTTGAAAATGAAATTTTGATTCCAATAATGCAATCCATTCCTGATTAATGAAAATCATTCCTAAATAATGAGTGGAACACGCTGAGTATTTTGACAGTAATGTCAATCGTGAAGGTAAGCTTAAAATATAGGTTGTCGTCTCAATAAGTAAATGTAACCACTCTTGGTACGCGTTGCTGTCTTCTCGAAGACTGGTAACAAGTAATGGTGGCTACTTCTACGCAATGACGATATTTATCTCGTTTCTGCCCCAATATCGCTTCCAAAGCGCCTTTGGGAGAAAGAATACCTGTTTTACCTTTAACAAAAGTGTTTATTTAGCAGTTAAACTAATTTAATTCCACAATAAAGATCTACAAATTCAGTAAGTAGTAATTTTCGAACTCAGTAAATATGACCTCGCTCGCCACAAGTCTCTCAGTAGCTCAGTTGTTAGAGCGCCCGACCAGTGTACGGGAGGTCATGGGTTCAATTCCCGTCTGGGACTAGGATTTTTGCTTTGTCCCACGCTCGTGACAAACTGAATATTACATCTTTCTCATTTCTTTCCGAGCTTAAAATTTACCATCTTTCTTCTTTATTATCACACACGGTGCTTTCGACATGGCTGATCCTAGCAGTATGCAGGACGCGTGTCACACCGGACTCAGTAAATGTGACCTTGCTCGCCACGAGTCTCTCATTAGCTCAGTGGTTAGAGCACCCGAACGGTGTATGGGAGGTCATGGGTTCGATTCCCGTCTGGGACTTAGATTTTTTTCTTTGTCCCACACTCGTTACAAATGGAATATTCCTTCTTTCTTACATCTGAAGCTTACATCGGAATGAATCGAAGTTGACCCTCTGGAAAGTAATTTATCCGTTCACCCCCCTCTCCTCTGGATTTTCCTGGGCTTTTGACCCCCCCCCACCCCTCTGGAATTTCCAGATCTGACTTGGTAGTCAATGCATATGGATCTATTATACCACCTGATCGATCAATGTCAATGGACATAAAACCAGAGTAGGCACTTGCACTCTATATAAAATAAAGACGAAAACAAATATTAAGAATGCTGACATCTACAATACCGGTCAAATGTAAGTTGACAGTCCCTCGATTCTCAATTCTCGAAAATTTTGAGAATCGAGTCTCGAGTCGAGTTTTGAGAATTTCGAGGATCGAGAATCGAGTTTCGAGTCGAGAAACTAATGAGCTTGTCACTTGAGTGATCTCCCAAGAAATAAATCGGACAAATGGACCGAACTCGATCACGAGCGACTCATGAATTTTTTGTTTACAGATCCAACAAGTGTGTCGAAAACTGAGGTGCAAAACCAAAGTAGCCACTTCCAAATGTGGACAAAACTGATACGGCAACACCTAAATATCATTTCAAAATTCACACTAATACTTTTAGATCGCTAACTGCAGGGGTAGAAGAAGATACAAATGAGACTTCACAACAATCAGGAAAATGGTGGATTTTCATAAAAATGACCCTGGCACGCAAAACATCAAGGCTAAAAATGGCTCTTTAAAAAATGAATGTTTGAAAACTGATATTTTGTGTTCTGTGGTCTTTCACCATTACTGCTTCCAGGTAGCTATTACCTTTGGGCGGTTGTTCTTTACAAAAAGCTTGAATAAAGGAACAGAGCTATAGTTTGAAAAGTTTTAAACAAATAAATTCAAACCACAACATATTATAAAATGTACTACATGTGGCATTTTATCTTTGTAAGTTTTTCGACCTCTCTCCTAGGGATTTCTCAATATTCAAAATGGTTGTGAGTAAAGGTGCTGGCAAACAGCACATCTCCTGGCCTTAGAATCAAACAGTAAAGAGTCTCCCACCAATGTTTTTTGGAGTAATCTGACCTGCTTTTTTGGTATTGCAAGGGTTTTCTCTCACTACCATTTTGATGACAAAGAGAATAGCCTGAAAACAAGGTTGCTTTTCCATTAAGATGCATTTGTGCCAGTTTTCCTTGGACATTTTTTTGGCATCCCATTCAAATTGCAATATCCAAATGCTGTTTACAGGGGGTTACTTTCAGCACATGATATCTGTTTCTAAACGACAGTTTTTGAACCTTGCAGGTAGACCCTGGGAAATACAAAAACATTTTAAACGGTTTCAAAGTCACCCTGCGAGAGGATGGAGCACGTGGACTGGCCAAGGGCTGGGCTCCAACGTTTATTGGTTACTCCATGCAGGGTCTCTGCAAATTTGGATTTTATGAAGTGTTCAAGATCCTGTACAGTAATATGCTTGGTGAGGTAAGTGTCTTCTCCTCCTTTGTAGACCTTCTTTGGGATCATCACATTTTTCTTTTCCATGAATGTCTGCTCAACAGATCAGTTAACTGTAAATCTCATGTCATACATTTGTGTTGTAGGAAAAGTCGTACCTCTTCCGAACATCACTGTACTTAGCTGCATCAGCGAGTGCTGAGTTCTTTGCAGACATTGCTCTGGCTCCCATGGAAGCTGTCAAGGTTCGTATTCAGACCCAGCCTGGCTGGGCCAATACCCTGCGTGAGGGAGTACCCAAGCTGTGGGCAGAGGAAGGAGTTAGGGGGTAAGTAGCCACTTGTAAATATAACTGCAGTGCAATGGAATTGGGAATTCTCACTAGGCAGAAGTGATAATGGTGCAAGTCAAAGCTGTGGAGTATTACAGTTGAACGCCATTACTATGGACACTGCTGGGACCAGAAAAAACTCTCCATATTAGCATGTATTAAGTGGGTTTATTCTTTAGAACAGTTACTGAGGCCACAACCAAGACAACTGGTGCTAGTAATGAGAGGGTCCAACGTCGACTGGGGGCAGGAGGGGTGGGGTGGGGGGGGGGGGGTGTGGCACGAGGACCAATATTAAAATTTTGGTTGACCAAAATTTCACACCCATTAAATTGGAAGCCACCAATTTTTTTGCCACTCCTTGCATTGTACTTGGCATTCACGTTTTTTTTTTTCAAGGAAACAGTTTGACCTAGTCATGTTCTACAGTACTTTGTTAGAAATGTGACATTGAAGTTTCTGCCATGTGAAATCAAATGTCAACATTATAATTTACATGCACAGTGTGATTTGATGCGAGACTGAAATTTTTGTTGTCAATCATCAGATTCTACAAGGGACTTCCTCCATTGTGGATGAGACAGATACCCTATACCATGATGAAGTTTGCCTGCTTTGAGCGAACTGTCGAGTTCCTGTACAAATATGTTGTGCCCAAGCCAAGGTCAGCTGCATGTACATGTAGTTTCTAAATTTACATATCTCATCAGAGTAAAAATGTCATTGAATAACTAAATGACTGTCTTTGCTAGCACAGTTAGCAAGGTGACAACTCACATGCAACTTGATAAACAAATTAACAAACTTGCAGACCTCAGGTCCCATACCTAACCATGTCAAAAGAAAGTTTTTGTGTACATGTACCTTGAATTTTCAGGGGCACCCAACGGTTTGTTTCGGGGAATATCTGTTTGGAAGGCCTAAAATCACCTCAGATTTTCGGATTTAATTGTAGTGAAAGCTAGAGCTTTCTTTGGGGAAACATCACGTCAGACTTTTGTAACAAGAGGACTTATTAGTTTCTATTGTTTTTGGAGGGACAAATATGTCATTTAGAGTGCAAAATAAGATCTGCTAGCATTTTCGGATAGCCATCAGCAGCTTGGAGATTCAGCAGAGAGGATTCTGTTTCCTAAAACTTTCTGCAGCCTAAATTTTCAGCTAAAAAATACGAACAGATCAATCTGTATTACCTTACACAAACGCCTTTAAAAAGCTCTGATACAATTTAAGAAAGCAGAAAATGATATTTCAAGCATTTTGCTAAAGTTTTCTTGTTGGGTGCCCCTGAATTTTATGGAAAAAGAGAAAGTAGAGTACCCTTAGTTCTGCAATCCCTCGGAGCAAGGTTATGAACTAACAAAAAAGGTGCATGTGCTTGCTTCGTGAAATGGTTTAGATTAATTGGGCCGGTTATTTAAACAAAGTTTAGACAAGGTTTAACAAAACCCCAGTCTAAATCGATTTCATTCTGGCATATCCAAATATGTAAGCCTTCTTCGCCATAATAAATGTCAAGCAGGCATGTAGCATAGACTATTACAGCATTTATTTCTGATAAATAACCCACTTGTAAACAGATGTAGAGGTTTATTTGTTGCCTTAAACCACGGTTTAAGTTAGACTTTGTTTAAATAATCGGCCCGATCGAGTTTACCCAATTACACATTCATTAATGATTCATTGGAAAAATTGCTTCTGTCCCAGTCATTTACAGCTAGGGCTGTCCACATTATGCTCAATGTTTCACAGTTTTATGCTAATTCTTGATGCTCAACAAATCTCACTATTATGCTCAAATGGTATCACTATTATGCTCCATTATAATAAACATAAAAAAAATGAAAGACCACAGAAGACAGGTTTCTGTTGATTACAATTTTTTTTTTATTTCAACAATATTTAGACAGAGGTGCCCAGTTCAGCGAGGCTGGTTTGAATGGGGCTCTGTTTGACATAAATTTACATACAAATAACATACTACAGAATACAAAATTTCAGATTACAAAAGTATTAACATAGTAACACTCAATTACTGTAAGCGTTTGGGGTAAATTCAGCTAGATTTAAAAAGCTTTTTAAGGCCAGACTTAAACCTTGTTAATTCCTGAACCCTCCTCAGTTTCAATGGGAGGCTGTTCCATATTTTAGTTCCGCTAACCCTGAACGAGCCCTGATACTTAAATGTTTTCAAGTGTATATGGAAACAGTCCGGGGAGGCAGCTGACAATGTTGTAAAACTGGAACTGCTGGAAGCCATGTTTTTGCTAATTTGTAACCAGGCCTGGTCTTAAAATGTGGTACCTGGGCCTCTGTCTTGTGTGGGACTCCTATGGTTCGGCAAACTTTTTATAAAGCACAAAGAGTCGAAGAAACTTTGCACTATTATTCCAGCATAAGGCTCGATCTTTTGCTGCACTATTATGCTCAAAATTGTGCTGGCATAATGTGGACAACCCTATTTACAGCTGTAGATTGAAATCTAAAGGGACCATGTACACTTTTTTGTGTTTTGCTGACAAAGCAAATTTGTATCTAAAGTTAAGCCATTATTACAGACATTTAGCATGAACATGGAAATCAGCTATGTATCTGTACAGGTAGCACTATTGAAAATTTTAGATTGCAGCTTCTGAAAATAGATGTTTCTTGTTATCTTAGGAGTGAATGTTCGAAACCTGAACAACTTGTCGTTACATTTGCTGCTGGATACATTGGTAAGTACAAAGAGATCAGACCAGAGATCAATTTTAGAGGTAGTGACCCTGAAATAGAGGGGCCATAGGGTAAAAAAAAAATTTTATGCCAGGCCTAACTTCTAACTTGAGATGTGAGAACAGTGATTTTGACAAGACTAAATGTGTGATGTTAACGAGCAGTTCTGCCAGATGTTAACCTTTATTTTTTAGTACTTTATTAACAGTTAAACACACTGAACATTACATAAATTTGTTACAAGGCAATATTACTAAGTTACATAAGTTACACTGAAAAAGTTTCAATGTTAACCTTTATGTAATTTGCCCATGTTCAGTAGGCTTTGCGATTCCAACAAAATGAAATTCTTGTTGGCAACAAGTTTTTCTCTCACGAGTAGGTCATTTCTGAATTGCCTTCAGTCTATCAGAGCAAGCCCTACAACACAGCCTTTCATTTGAAAATGGATGTTAATTGCATGTGAATGAAAACTGATTTTCATATGAAAGGCTGTGCACCAGACCTTATCTTGAAAAAGAAGCTAAAGGAATTTTGGGAATTGCCTGTTTACAATGTAGATTGTTAACCTCAGGGTTTCCAATTTTTCCTCTGGAGCCCCTATCCACAGTAAAGGGGTCCTTGGGACTCCCAGGGGGGTGGGGGTGGAGTGGGGATTCTGAAAACCCTGCCACCACACTTCTCCAGATTTTATATGCTCTGATGCTTATTTGTTTGTTTTGCGCAGCTGGTGTGTTCTGTGCTATCGTGTCTCATCCTGCTGATACCGTGGTCTCCAAGCTTAATAATGATGTTGGTAGCACTCCCATCCAGGCTGCACGTGATCTGGGAATGAAAGGTAAGTGGAGTATGCAGACTGCAGTTAATCCAGTTGGAGTAGGCTTTTGTACATTATCCCTTTTTTCCCTCCCAATAGCACTTCACTTGGTGCTTCAATTTTTCCAGGATGATGTTCATCCTACACAAAAATGGACTGTAAATTGCTCAGGATAATGCTTACTTAATTTCATGGGTTGCTATTGAAATTAGAGAGTGCAACCTAGCAGTCACTGGATTTTGCACACTGTTATCGTCCTTAGAATGTAATAAGTTAGTGTACTATCCTTGGCAATATCAGACTATTCGAAAAAATTGACGGTTTTTCATTCTGTCTACAAAGTAAGATTTAGTTTTTAGTTTTCATGTATCTGAAATGGTTTAGTCAGGTGAAAACATCGGTAAAATGCTAGTATTATCCTCACTGCTTTTGCCGTAGCCAGGGTTGTCCACAACTTTTCAAGTAGCTGGCAAAAGTAGCATTATATATCACGAAAGTAGCCGGCACAAACGACCCAAGTCGCCGGTTAATTCTGCCGGCAGCCAGCTGTTAGGGACAACGTTGCTTAGCATAATGCTTAATGCTACTTCAGTAGCATAATGCTCAAAAACCTAATCAGGAGCCCGTATAAGGTTTTGTTGAGTGGTAAAACTTCCCATGCAATCAGTGGAATTATTAAGCGAATGTGTTACGTGTGCACCTTGTATGTGTATAGTCTTGGTGATTGTCCTAGTGATATTTTATGTAGGGAGTGACAATAAAGTTTGTCCTGTATTCTGAATCTCCAGATTATTGTCTCATTCAGAAATTGTATTTTATTTATTATTCATTCATTCAATTTGCTTGGCTTGTTGGGACGAAGGTACAATTAAAATCTTGTTACGTCCAATAATAGTAAGGCGTAAATTTACTGATCAAAAGAATGATTTGTGGGACAATTATTCCTTGTATGTGGGGGTACTAGCTTGGCTGCTGCCATGGTTGTTTGACCAACGACTAGGTCTTCCTCAGAGAAACGTGAAGGAGACAGTATCCGCCCAAAATGTAGGGTCGTGAGTGCGATTTGAAAATAATCTGGTGAAGCAAAGACGTTCAATTTCTTGTTGTTAAGAAAACCAGTAATGAGCCATGTCTGTGTTTTTATCTGCAGGTTTGTGGAAGGGTCTGGGACCCCGTATCATCATGATCGGTACACTAACAGCTCTGCAGTGGTTCATCTATGACTCAGTCAAGGTCTTCTTCCGCCTTCCCCGTCCCCCACCCCCTGAGGAACCTGAGAGCCTCAAGAAGAAGCGCCTTTTGAAGCAGCAGCAAGCTGCTTGAGCGAATCATCTGTGCTTGCTTTACTACTGAACCTGTGTGAATACAAATATCCCTGGATTACATACATGTATTTAATAACAAAATCAAATGGACAATTAGCGGATTTGAGTTTGCTGTGCGCTGCAGCAGGCCATGTGTCGATTTTTTAGTGACATTACTTAAAAGTTGTGTAATTGCAAGTCCCAAGCAAATGGTATTCACAGTGAATTACTAAATAGCTCACCCTCTTGTTTTGATAATACAAAGTCAACTGGATTTGACAATAAAGCTACTTTTACAACTGATGTGTTGATTCCTTATTCTGAGTTCAGGAGGGAGAGTGACAGGAGGACTGTTAACTTGTGTGAAGGTGGGGATAACAGCCTTAGTCAATCAAACATCAAAAAGCGCGTTTAATGTTTGCGTGTAGACAAAGGTGTCAAAAGTAATTCGTGCTTGTTTTGATTTGCCTTTACTTGGCTCTGTGTACGTGTTTAACCAAGATCACTTTTAACTAACATTCTTTTTCTCGTTTACATGTAACAGTTATTTGCCTGGAGTTCTGACTTAGTATGTCTCAATGGGTGCCCTCACCACCAAACGCCTGCCTCCTGAACGTGTTCGCAGGAGACTAATACGAACCCGAAGGCGAAAGGGAGGAAGAGGTGCAAAGTGAACATCGTCGGCCAAAAACATGAAGAGAGCAGCCTGCATGTTTCTTTACCAAAATTGACCGTACAAGGCACAATGAACGTACTCAGACACTTCTTTTCTTGGCAGGCGCAGGGGATCATGGGAACAAAACGAAAGAAAACAAAATGGGGGACATTTATGCAAACACTTGCTTAGCATTTCGCATTAAACCTTCCCGTGGTGTCTTGCGCTGTCGGTGACGCTTTCGTTTTTGTAAGAAGCCTGGGTACTATGCAGGTGAACTCTGCTGTAAGCAAAAAGGGCCGAAAAAGCCTATTATTGCCAGGGGTGTAAGGCCGCTGTGTGTGATGGTTACAGTGCTGCCTCGTACCTAGGCGCTTCTGAGGTTTGTGACACGAGAGCGAAGGCCTACGGCAACGCTTCACAGAGACCGCAAGGCACTAGACATAGACTTGGGAAAGACTTAACGAAAAACACAAAATGCCGCGTTGGAAAAGAAGCGCCTGGGTACGGGGCAGGTTCCAGTGAGTAAAGGTTAGATAAATCAATTGTCTTTTGAGATCGGCCAGAGTCATTACTTTGTTTTAGTTTTGCGACTTTTGAAACTTTAAGGTCACCTTTGTTTCCCCCGCCTCAACTTTTTTGCCTCTGGTTATATCTGTAACTAAATTTTCATGTGGGAGGTTGTCAACAGGGTAGGTGTGAATTTGCCGATTTTCATACCGGTTAGTACCAGTTCCCATCTCGTTCCACTAGGGAGAACAATCTTGTCTCGTTCTTATTATTTGCGGTTCATCCGCTTATACTTTTCACCCAACATCTTTTTTAACTTTTTCAGTGAAATGCAGTTTAAGTATTTCTTAATTTACAATATCCTTATTCTAATTAGTCAGTTATTTTCTCATTCTCATCACCCGTCTTCTTGACAACGTACTAAATTGTAAGGAGAAATTAGATGGTAATCACTACTATGTTTGGCTGTACCTCAAAAGCATTTAGTTGTCAGGAGCAAACTTTTCACCCAACGTTTTTACTTTTTTTTTCAGTAAAACCTCGTTCAGGTATTTCTTATGGTTTTTGTGTTGGATTTTGCTCGTAATTGCGGCAATAATTTTTATTAATTGGCAAATGCGTTATACCGCTGTTTGTTCCTCAAAGACATTCAATTGCACATCAAATGCATTTGATTGTCTGGAACCCATGACCCCATGATCTGATCGTACATCATAGAACACGTCATGTCAGGTTGATCCCTGATAAATTTCAGGAAAAGGCAGCAAGTTTGGTGGCTTTGGGGGAAAAAGTTGTAAATGTTTCAAGCTCGTGCGGGATGAATTAGGTTTAGGGTTAGGGTTCTTTAAGGTCGTGTTCTATTGGGATCAACCGTTTTTGGTTGGTTGGTTTGGTTGAGTTTTTTCGTGTTCTATTGGGAGAAAACCACTTTTGGTTGGTTTGGTTGATCAACTTTTTCAACCAGCTCAGAGCTCGGCTAAAACGGTTGAAAACGATGGGTAGTATCTGCTGACATGTTAGCAAGCATCAGTTTTCATGCTTTGCAGCATGCAGTGTGCATGTCGTCACGGTGAAATTGTCAACAAACAAAGATGCCGCTCTTTTTAAACGACGATTTTCAGAACCTTGATATGGGAGAGGTTTGTCCCTTGATATGGGAGAGGTTTGTCCCTTGATATGGAAGAGGTTTGTCCCTTAATATGGGAGAGGTTTGTCCCTTGATATGGGAGAGGTTTGTCCCTTGATATGGGAGAGGTTTGTCCCTTGATATGGGAGAGGTTTGTCCCTTGATATGGGAGAGGTTTGTCCCTTGATATGGAAGAGGTTTGTCCCTTGATATGGAAGAGGTTTGTCCCTTGATATGGGAGAGGTTTGTCCCTTGATATGGGAGAGGTTTGTCCCTTGATATGGGAGAGGTTTGTCCCTTGATATGGGAGAGGTTTGTCCCTTGATATGGAAGAGGTTTGTCCCTTGATATGGAAGAGGTTTGTCCCTTGATATGGGAGAGGTTTGTCCCTTGATATGGAAGAGGTTTGTCCCTTGATATGGAAGAGGTTTGTCCCTTGATATGGAAGAGGTTTGTCCCTTGATACCGCAGTCACAGTCTGACGAAAACATGTTGCTAAATATTCTAATTCATCGACCGATTCACAATGTGGCAGAACCAATTCTTCTAACGGTTCTTGAAAGGCAACTGAAGCAACAAGTCAGCACTCGGGGGCACTTAAGGGAAGTTTGGGTGGAGGTGTGCCGCCGAGGCCTTCAAACCCTGACCCTGTTTAAGACAAAATCCGTTCATTTCGCTACCCTGTTTAAGACAAGAGACCTCTATATTTTGCTTAGTTCTGCGTTTTTTTGTCTGCCTTGTTTTTCATTTCCCATTCAGAAAGTATTTTTTTTTATATAAATGACATCATAGAATTAGATTTAAAAAGAATGTTGGTACCCACATGTAGGGTTCAAGGCTTCCAGTCGAGAAACACACCCCGTTCAAGAAATAGTGAAATTGTATACCCTGTTAAGACGCAAGACCCTGAAAATCATACCCTGTTGAGCGGCACATACCCGTTTAGGCCAACTTGGCCTAAACGGGTATGTGCCGTAAAGGGAGTGCCTTCCCCAGGCATCTTGCCTGACCTTGGCCCGGGCATCTTGCCTGACCTTGGCAGAAGAAGTTGAGGAAGTGTGGAAGTGACTACGTCACAACCGCTTGTCAACCAAGAACGGTTGAAAAAGTGTTCTATCACAGGTAGAAGCAAAATATGACGGAGCGTTGGTGCGGTTGCGTAGCTTCGAAATATAAGGATTTGCATGGTGAAAAACAATTGTTTCTAAACCTCAAAACATGAAAGAATTTCTAATAAAAACGGCTTACCTCACTGCAGTTGTGTGTTTCTGTTTCCTGTGAGGTTCCTCAGAAGATTTATGGCCATTTTACGGGTTTTAGTGGAACCGGTTTGCTCTCTCTGTAGACAGAGAGCAAAACCACACAGGAAACAAAGGAACATACAACTGCATTAAACTTAACCGTTGTTATTTAAAATTCTTTCATATTTTGAGATTTTAGAATCAGTTGTTTTTCTCCCATACAAATCCTTATATTTCGAAGGTTACGCAACCGTATCAACGCTGATATTTCGAGCTTGGGTTCGCTACCTGTGGTTCTATCCGGGAACCTTAACTGTTTCAACCAAATCCGGTTTTGGTTGAAACGGTTGAACCCCACGACCTTAGAAAGATGAGATTCAAACATATCACACAATATGAGCGAATGAGTCAGTAAAGGAAGTTTACCCTTGAGATATAATACTGGTCAGTTAATTTTTACATTTGTATTCTTAAAAATAAATTGAAACTGAAAATTTCATTTGCCTAAACAGCACAATTTACATTGATTTTCATCCAAAATTGCTAGATATCTTCTGACAACTGAATATAAATATTGGAAAAGCCGCAATTAGGAATGGTTAATCGAAATTTTAACTCATTAAAAGAAAGCTTCGTTATCTAGAGAAAATGTGACTTCCCATTCCGCTAAATTATTCATAAGCAATCCTAAACAGAAATCCTCCTCTTTTATTTAACAAGTTTGCTTGACATAATCCCTGATAAGTTTTTAACATTGGTCCCTCAAGAAGAACACCAAGGCTTGCCAAAACTTGAGAAGTTTTGCCGATAAACGTTTTGCGAAAACTGAAAATCAGCAGTATCAAAGGAAAGCCAGTATTACCTGGGTTTGAGTGGTTACAATTTAGGACTTCATCCACGGACTCGAAAGTAAGAACCTCTTCGTAGATCATGCTTAAAAGCATCACAGGAAAGCACTGCTAAACAATTTCATTTGAATGGTCACACTTTAAGACTTCATCCACGGACTCAAAAGTAAGAACGACCTTGTACAACATAATTACAGTGCCACAGGGAAGTACTGTTTAACAGTTTCCATTTAGGATTTCGATCACAGACTCAAGCTAGAACCACCCTGTTTAGCATAATAAAAAGTAGAAGAGGAAAGTACTGCCTAGCAGCTTTCAGTGTTTAATGTAGAAGCTCAAAATTTCTTCCACACACTCCGCAAAAGCAATAGCAACCTTCATAACAGCACATAATCAGTAGCCGGCATAGGGAAGTACAGCTAAGTAACAGTGTTTCTTCCAAAATAAAAAAAAACTAAAAGACACAACGTTAATTTTTTGCCCTAAGAAGGAAAGAATTTAAAAGATTTTACATGTAAGGAACTGTCCAAAGTAGTGGATAACTTTACTGATTTCTTCCATATCTTTTAAGATCTGCTCAGCTGCTTTAAAGGAGACACCACGTATCACTGAATGTACTGCAAGCTTTATCGTAATAACCCAGGTTGTTTCGTAGCAGGAAGGACATTTAGAGGTTGGCAAAGAATTCATCGCAAAATCGTTTTCAAACTATACCTCGTGCAGCTTTTAGCTCTGTTGCTGACTGTACTGTGATTATATAAATACAATAACAGGGTAGGTAGAATAGAACAGTTTAAACCTCAGTACATCACTTTAAATCGCCTCAAGCCGGCTGAACGGTTTATACCCTAATCCTCTACCGTATTGACTTTGTATTACAGTAGAGTTCGTGCTAGTTATAACCAAACATCGCCTGTGTAAAAAATGATTCATTCAAATGTTAGGAACCGAAGAGTCTTCGCGACAACTAAAACTGACGACTCTCTAGAACAACCAAATTCGAAACTGAACATCTCTTTTAATTTGAAATTGAATTTTGCACATACTGAGTGAAGCAAATAGCATCGGAGGAAAGTACTGCTCGCTTAGATTATATGTAAGTATCGCTTTAGGATTTCATCCACATATAATTAACCATCCTTTTCGGCATAGTACACTAAAGTACCATTCAACTCGTTCAACAGCTTTTATTTCGGAATAGTCCTCACTTTTAAAGATTTAATCCACAGACTAAAAAGTTAGCACCAATTTGCGCAGCACGATAAACAGCACCTCAAGAAAGTAATGCTCAATATATTTCAGCTAAATGCATGGTCATTCGAGCAGATAACCTCAGCAACCTTTCCGTAAAAGTTACAAACACAGTTTATAAACCCAGGACTAAGGAAGATTGCTGAAGAAGGAGCGCTGTTAGCCAGGCTTGTTAACAACTTGCCAACATCTTCGGCATCAGATCATTAAATTCATAAGGCCGCTAAAGATGGGCTTGGGTTATTAGCTTTTAGAAGTTTAGTAGTATCGGTTTTTGCCATGACGAGTGCTTTCCTACAGACATCGATTATGAGGTTATGTTGCTCGTGTGAATCCTTTTACGAAGTGAAAACCGGAACAATATTTTACTGAAAAAAGGAGCACTTTTGATAAGAATTGAAACTGGTCTTTCCTTATTGCGTTGTGATAACTAAGTTTAATACAACACAAACTTTCTAGTGAAACGGACTTCTCGCTGCCGTGATCTTGGCTAGTGTATTTTTTAAGAATACAACTGAGGAAGGTTTTTCGGTGGCGCGTGCGATTTTTAACAGAAGGTTCCCTGAATATGGTTCTAAATAACTACTTTTTCCCCAACAACACAACGACACATCCTAATTATGAAATATATTTGACTGTCAGCTTAGTATGAAGGACAAAGAAAAACTAAAGGAAAACTATAGCGAAATACAATTTAATTTTCTTTTAAAGACGAACCATAAATTGAATAAGATGGTTCTAGCTTTTCAGGTTATGATATGAAAGAAAAGTGACCATTTCAGTGGATGCTACCGGGCAGTACTTTACCATGGCTCTGTTTATTGGCTGTGGAAATAAGTTCTATTTTTGAGCTGAGTTTGTGAATAAAATCCCGGATTGAGACTGATTCAAACGAACGTCATTAAGTAGAACTTTTCCTTGAGCGAACGCAATATCTTTCAGGTGGAAATATACATACATACATACATACATACATACACTTTATTGAGCATTCCTGAAAAGGGTTTTTCAGTATCAATATTAAAATACAAAACATAAATAAAATATAACTAGAAAAGCTATGTACAATATTTGAAATGCATCGGCAACTTTTTCCCGCTGGAGCTCAATTCGGAGACGCAAAGGATTCTAGTAATACTCCTTATTCAAAGTGAGGCAAACGACTTCATGGCGTTAGGTGTGGGTATTTTTTACTCAAGGAGACTCGATTGTAGCACGTATTTTGGATAGTTGACAATTTGTTCAGTATATTTTGCATCAGGTTTAGTGAACATGTAACAATCCTTACGCTTTTACGAAGGCGTTTGTGTATAACATCAGGTTTTTTATAACAGATTGTGCGACTCGTGGAAGAAAAATAAAGGTTAGAATCTATTCTTTATTACCAACGCTGAAAGATGGAATGCATAACAGCAGACAATCTGAACAGAAAGACGGAGCTTTCTATAGCAAAGAATTGACATTCAGTGTGTGAAGTTGTTGAGACATCTGCCGAGTCTGGTGTGCTTAGTTGTTTCGGGTCAACTAAAATGCAGTGTATATATACACCATAGAGGCTTACTAAGGGCTTAAAAATAAATTGCTTACACTGAGCGATTTTTTGTTGGAAAATACATTAGTAAACAACATTTTCAATAGCAGAACACGTTTCACTTTGAACAATTTAAGCAAGCAAATCCACAGGGCACAGTGATCAGTACAAAGGTACAGAAAACATGTTACGCGGCGAAACTGAAAAAAGAAATGAATGTCTTCACTTTTCAGCTCAACTGCTTTCACAAGTGGCAACAAAACAGCTTGGACACAAATACAATTGCTATTGATCAATAGTCGATTGGGTTTGATTGAGAGATGCTATGCTATTATTTCTAACAACAAAACATCCTTGTAACGTTGCCAAAAACATGTCAAGTACTTTTTTATCCTGAAGAGTTTCTATTCGACTTCCAATTGCGCTTGACCAACCCGTATTTTTCATGTTCTTCTAAAGTTGAAAAGATCTTTTAAGAACAAAAGAGGGCATTAAAAGAAAATCCCTTGTTTGACGCAAAACAATCGGACAGAAAGTCTGTTTTCTGCTTTAGAGAATTTTTTCCTAGGCTTAATGAATGGGCGTTCCACGTTAAATGAAATCTCATCGACTTTTTCAACTCGCTTGAAATCAAACATTTTCCAAAGCAAATTCTTGGCATCGCCACAAAAATGTACTTCTAAATAAAATGTGGATTTTAAGTTTGTTGTACTCCTCGTCCATATTTGTGAGTTCTAAAGACAATGCTATTTCTTTATTACACGAGGTATCGACGCCCTCCATTATTTGTTACATGTGCCTCGCGAACTGAATAGAGTCACAAGCTCTCGATAATTATTTGATCACGGTTTATGTTCAATTATTTTCTTCTGTTTTAAGTGTTAATGTTTTCCTCTAGTGGAATTCGCCAAAGTGAAATGCGCACAAATTTACCACCTCAACCTTCAAACAAAATAGGACAAAATTATATGCGCTCGGTCAAATTAAAAAAATAAAATAAAATAAAACATCGAAACTAAAGTAATGTAATTTTAAAATGGGACAAAAACAAAAAAGTCGACGTGGCTTGTATCCGTACCGTAAAGTTTAATTTGGTCGATTCCAGTGTCATATTCTGCAGGAATCTTGCCGCATAACAATACACTACTGAGCTCAGTAAAAGCCAATCTTACCACGGTTCTATCGTCAGTTGATGTTCTTCACCTAAAATGTATAGATAACCAGTTTATAAACTAAAACTTGTTCCGTCTGGTCTCATTACAAAACAGTAATTTCCTTATTGCACTGAAAAGGAAATAAATTTAGTCAAAACGCTACACCTTACTGGGAATAGTGGATTACGTCTTCTTCAATACTTGGCGAAGGTGCAATCTTTTGCTGATGTAAAATATTCGCTTTAAAATAAATTGGATTGATCCTCCCATGTTTTATATTTTGCCGCTTCTCTGTTGGATATTTGATTCAAATTTTGACCGATTAGCTAAAACGGTCGAGTACATTTTTAAAGACTTTTTTTATGGGCAAACCGACATTTTACAATCGCAAACTTCTGATTTCCGTTGGTGAACTCATTCAATGAAATATCTTCCCCTAACTTTTTAAAAAGAAATCGGTTTCAGTTCTATGCACAGGTTAGTGAGTAACAATTCACGGAGCTCTCAACATCATTAAACAGTACTTCATCCCTCTCAACAGCTTATCCCAAACACTTTTAACTGCTTTTACTCTTCGGCAAAATTTAGGAACTCTTTTCAAAATGCGCTGGAATTCTTTGCTCAAAACTCTTTAACTAGATCTGTAATGATATTTTCACATGTCACGTTTCAAACAAAGTGGTTTGAAGCTCGTGTCTCGCTTTAGAAAACGAATTTTCCTCAGTTTTAACGCGAAACAATCCCTTATTATCCTTTGTTTTGCGAGACAAATACTCTTATGTCTTATTTTCACACCTTCGTTTTACAAAATACAATGACAAAGAGCCCGTATGAAGGCAGATAGAAAGAGTTCAAGAAAAGTAAATCGAAGTTAGAAACTCTCATTTTCAGATCTGAGTATAGGTCTGCGCCAGAGCTTACTGGGAAAATAAAATATTGACAATTGGCTATACTGAACTGTCTTGTTTATTAAAACTCAGTAAAATCGGATAGAAGCTCTTATGAGGCCATAAAAGCATAGCCGGTCAGCATAGCCGGTCAGTACAAATTTTAATTAT
The DNA here is from genome assembly GCA_964030785.1 of Siderastrea siderea. Taxonomy (NCBI): domain Eukaryota; kingdom Metazoa; phylum Cnidaria; class Anthozoa; order Scleractinia; family Rhizangiidae; genus Siderastrea; species Siderastrea siderea. Next base: position 209,128 of record OZ034977.1, read on the forward strand.
TTCATGTTCGATTCCCGAAATTTCTAAAGTAGACTTGAGTGGTGGCTAAAAATTCTGTGGTTATTGAAATGTATAATTTATGACAACTCCACAAATCAAGGCAAATTCTTCTCCAGTTTTCGCCAGTAAATTACTCAGGGCTTAGTACTGCTAAAATACGATCGTCTCTCAAAATCGAATTTCTTTCTTTTGTATCTCACTTCAAACGATCAATTTCAGAATGTTGAGTCATTTCGTTTACTAGCACGCGACCAAGAGCAAATTGAATAAATAAATAATAAGATACATTAAAATCCTTTTTCCTACGCTAACCGCAGAACTAATTTTCTAAGAAAAATAGAATTTTGTACATATTATGTTTTCAGCAATTACACTTGGAGTTCTTTCTGTTGTTTGTTTTCAAGTGCATAGGTAGGTACGTCTCTGAACTACGCTGTCTTCACATAAATAAATCCTTCACTCTTACGAAATGTTTTGTTCAATGAATCGTCCTCATCGAATTACGATTCCCTAAGTTTAAAAAAAATATCTTTCAAAAGCGTATCTTTAAAACTTCAGCTTAAAGCCTTATGTTTGTTACGGAAAAACGGGATAGCAGTAAAGCCTCCCTTTGCCAAAGGTTTATTGCATGTGATTTAATAAACCTCCCTGCGCAAACCGACAGTTCCATGTTTATAGCAACGTTGATGCCAGTGGAGATCACTTTAAATTTTCTCCAAATATTGCCAAAGAAAAATACTTGTTTTATAAGCAACGAGGTTGCCTTCAACGCAGAATTACCGAGAATTCGAAATGACTGACAAATCCTCCAAAATTGGTCAGAGAAATAAAGTTGTATTGGAAAGGAAAGGGAGTGTAAACTTGGACAAAACATAAAAGTGCGGCTAGCCACATAACACAAGAAAAGCCTGCCCATGTGTTGTTATAATATTAAGTGATACTTCACAAGGCTTTTTTAGATTAACCGGCATCACTTTTCACTGATAAAATCAAAACCGACATAAAAGATAAGATTTTTTGAAGCCTTTGGAGAAGACGCCATACATAATGCACTCTTTCCGGAATAAACTGTTACACTGATGAAAACAAATTAAGTTCTAAGTCTTGCTAATCTCAGTGTAAAGCACTTGAGGTGCTTGTGGTCTGAATCAGTTTGTATTCTTTCTCTCTCTGTTTTCGTGACAAGATTACCAAGAAATCTTTTTCTGCCGCCGCAGAAAGATAGCGTCCGAAATTCGATGCGGAGTAGTAGACTTTGCCTCATGGTATCTGGCTTACAAAGATTTACCGACAATTGCTATGCAAGGTTGCTGAGAGGATATCAGGTTTGGTAGGTGAGCTGTTCATTTTAAAGAGGCAAAGGAAATTAAAACCTCTGACATAAACAGAAATCCCACGGGTACAGGACTAACTGAAGAACAAAAGGCGTACCAGAAAAAGTTCAGAAACTTTTGATGAGTTCTAAGTGTTTTACAGTGCACAGTTTTGTATTTTCTCGCAGGATAAAATGACGTTTTGTCAGTAAGGCAAGTGGAAGTGAGAAAACGTATGGCAGGCATTTATACAAATGCACAGAACATGGAAGGTTTAAATCATAAATACGAGAAATCAGCCGAAATTTAATATAAATCTGACTTGTAAAAGAAGGAATAAAGACGTTTCTGAGTTGTGTTGTCTCTTTTCAACTTAAGAATATTACTTTAATCCGAATTAAGCCGAAACTAAATTTAATAATAAATGACTTGTAAGAAAAGGAATAAAGAACTAATTTTTGACTGATTGTCTTGACTCTTGCCAACTTACGAATGTTGAAAAAGTGGTCTGCTTTGGAGGACATGGCATGTAGATTATAACGGATACGGAAACAAAGTAAAGCGAAAGAGAGGCCCCTTAAAATCTTCTAAGACTGCTGAATCCCTCTTAAGCGCAATAAAACGTCTTACTAATCATGCTAATTGACACTGATAAATTAATTTCCAAATTTGAAATTAAGTACAACTATACTGTGATGAATGGCTACTTGAGGTAATTCAAAGTGTCCAAAACTCGCTTCATCTGCTTTAGGCAAGCACGTGCCACCAAACAAAGCGTGCGGACACGCGGCTCGCCTCTAGAACGGGCAATTAAGCGGGCTTCATAAGATAAGCTAATTAGCTCCCAAGTCCACAGAGCCACTGCTGCGAAAATTAAATTTTAAAATGCTTCTATCAGTGTGTGCTGTAATTTTCTAGCAAGAAAAATGATGCTGATTTGGGCAAGAGATGTCATCAACACTCAGAGTTTACATAGCACAGTAAATGCACGCTCACATTTGTACTTTATTAAACAAGTTTGATTCTGCTCTTGCGCAAAACCCAGCGTGGTCTCTTTTATTTTTAGTTTTCTGAAGTGTTTACATGCGCTTTTGTCACATGCAATATAATCGGTCTATTAGGCTACCCGGCAAGAAATTAATCTATGTAAATATTTACCCTCAAAAGTGTTTTCATTCTGTTGCCTCATTGAAAACATGTAGTTGGGCCGATGAAAAACCATTCATTTGATTCTGTTTTTATCCTTGAAAGGTGTCAGACACCGGCGCATTGTTTGATCGGCAGAAAGAGTCTTGGTTTTACACGTAGGCGTGGGTGAAAAAAATTTCGTACCTCGTTACGAAATATGAAAAAAGGCGCGATATTTTTATTTTAATGTTATCTCTTAATTCAGACGCACTTCGCGGTGATTTGCCGTGAATAATCGTTCATAATGAGATTAATTTTGCTTGTTTTAACAAACACACGTCAGCTGCGTTTGAAACGCTTTTGTTTTCGTTTTGAAATAACATAACAGTTAAAACTTCGGAGTAAAATTCATCGATATATAACGGATATTATCAAGGCTTCCTTAAGTCTTCCTTCGTAGTGATTCTAAAAAATTCAACAACTCTGGAAGTAACGTCAGACTGCAGTTTATAAAAAACGTATTTGCACTCTCGCGCCCACCCGCGCCTCATTAAAACTGCATAGCTTCCTGCAATTAAGAAAATATCTTGTTCTGTCTTCTTTGATAAAGTATCAACCAAAATGAGACCGACACGCGACCAAGGTAAAACCGAGCTTTGTTCGCCCTAACTGAAATGTTTAATTAGCTATTGGGATTCAATGGGGTTCCAGAAATTCACCTGCCAATCAAGATTTTGTTCGTCTTTAAAGACCATCTTGTTTAGAACGCATGCCACGCGACTGGCCACGCGCCGTATTCACTCCATCAGCGACCTCTTAACCTTGCCAGGTGGCATGCTGTACTCAATAATTGTACTAAACTTGTTTTTCCAAATACGTACATCCATAACACATTTTAATTGGGTGAAATGAACTCGCCGTGTGCCAGATTCGATTTTCATTTCAAAGGCGACAACATCTCGATGCGGCGGCGTTTTATTAAAATTGTTGCTAAAGAAGAGCTTAGCTTAGTCCAATTAACCAAATTCACTCCTCTAAAATTGGGACAATAAACAGCAGTTTATGTTTTTTCTGTGGCGATTCTTTGTTTTAAAACTAAAACGTTTTTTTTTCTTATAGGTTTTCTTTCTCATTTGATCTCGTCGCCTTCCCCTTCTCTTTTCCACGTGGGCACGGATTTCAGGACAAACAAAAAATCCCGACAATGCTACAATTTAGCCCTAAACTCCTGTCTTTGTCTATCAGCGATTTGTTTGAATGGAATCTAAATTAAACAAAGACTTTGCAACAGTGTGGAAATCGTGCCAAGAAAATCACGTCCCTATATCTCTACCCAAAACGTGTGACAACATTGTTTAGCTCTTGTAAAGTGATTCCGGATAAATTGTGATGTAAAGCGCTTTTCAGATATCAAACCCCTACTGCATCAAAATAAAAGACACATTCACAGCCATTTAACGTGATAGCAACCGACAGCGAAATTGTTTGATGCAAAACTAAGCGTTTTTAATTTTAAACGCGTGCAAAGTTCTATGAAACGCAGTGGGTGACTTCTGATCCTAGTTGAATTGGCGCCATGTTTATATTTAGTGCAAATATACCTAGGAACTGATCTACGCCCCGGGCGAAGAAATTTTAAACACATTTTAACGAGAATTTCATTTTAAGTCTTTTTGCAGTGAATTAAAACTTTTGTCAGTAAACGGGTCCGTAAAATAAGGCCTCTTATTTCACTACTGTATTTGATATGAAGTGAAGCACTATTGAAATCTAGCTGTACGCGTGGTATAAATTATCAAGTCTTTGTTTTTTTGACAATTTCATTTGAATAACAAAGCGGAAAAATCCCTACACACGCGGCCACGCTTTTGTTCGCATTGCACGCGGACTGGTCGTCAGTAATATAATGACCAAGGGATAACTTATTTACTTCAACAACTTTATAAGAGTTCGATCGCACAAATGGAACAAAAAACACCTAGATCAACTATAGCTAATGCAATTATAATTTCGAAAAAATGATTTAATTTGTATTAACAGCACTCGATATTTTTCATGCGTTGCAGAATTTGTGATTGGCTCGCTGCAAAATGCCTGATCACTTCATAAACTTCAAAGATTTGAGAATCGATAATAGTCTGACAAATTTGATGAATTGTGCAAAACTTGCTCAAGTTCAAGAAAAATACGCCACCTGGCTCCGAAGAAAGAAGGCAATTGAGCCACTGTTGATCGCAATACTGTATTATCGAGTAACTAATTATTATTTCTTTCCAATAGGAACGCGACACAAATTTCTCTTGCTGTTGTGAAATAAATAATACTCAATTAGTATTTTATTTTTCGGCCTTTCAAGCAACGATAAAATATTTATGTCGCACTGTGTTCGATATCGCAATTATAAAACTATTTCGAGACTCTTCGGCGACTTGAAAACATTACTGCGGATTGGGTCGTATCTCTTTTTTTGTTTCTAAAGCGAATTGCTTTCCTTCGGACGGCAAACTGTGTAGTTTAATATGCTTAGATTCAATGTTAGATATACGATAGAGATGCTTATGGTTCACTGTCTATCTGTATCTTTTTTTGCTCCGTTGCCTAGCGATGCACAAACTTGCTTCCGTCGGCATGTTTTTCTACATGCAAAACAAACATCTGTTCCAAGAAGAACGGAATAAGGTGTCTTGATTCCGCTTATTGAAATCAACCGGCTTCGTTCGCCTTGTTCTCTTTATAATGTCACTTGATTTTCTTTCTGAATTCTTCTCAATCGCAGTTAGTGTTCCAAAACAATCGATGCAAAATAAAATGTTACATCGTCAACACAAATCTTCATAAGAATATACGAACTCAAAAGGTGTTGTACAATTAAAAAAAGATTAAACATTCTTTCTCAAAAAACTTGATAAAATATTCATGCAGCTGTTTTTCAAGAGACGTTTTTATGCTCCACTGAAATCCCCTGAGGCAGAAGTTTTTTCTCTAGTTTACTTCCAATTTGCAAAACAATACTCGACGCAGTGCGAGTAAAATAAAGCGCGCGAATGTCTCAGATTTACCGGAAGTTAAGGCTGACTGTTAAGCCGAACTGAGACAGCCAAGTGTTTTATAAGCGAAGTAATTCCACACCTTATAAAGTACAACTACAGAACGTGAGAATTAGAGTTAGCAATTAGGTGATAATGAGACGATGGGGCGGGGGCAGTTTGCTTCAATTGTTCAGACTCGTTATTAAGGGTGCCCTTAAGCTCAATTCTGATTGGCTGATACACGACCTCCCTCGAGAGAACAACTTTTGTCTGTCCAATGACAGAAGTGCTGCATGTTCGCGGTTGGACAGCTTGCCTTGTGTTTTTGTTTGTATTGCCCTCTTTTCAGCTGACATAATGCACACAAAGGTAAAAAGAGCACACGAACGCTTTAAATGCGGCACGCGCCACCAAATTAGCCAGTTGATACTGTGACACGCTTGCCAGCCTCGTGCCAGGTTAAAATTCGCGTGCAATTTGTACACAATCTCTTCGAAAGCTTCTATTCGAACAGTTGATCGTGAAAGTTGGAAAACAACTTGGTTGGAGTTCGTTTAAAAGCTTCTACAGTCCTGACAGCGCGATTAACTGAACCTAATATAACTGTCTTGAAGGTCAACCGAACAACATGCCTCGATCATTTCTTGTAAAACTGAAAAAGAGTAGTCCGACATCTCTATTCTGGGACGAAGGTAAGTTTGATTTTCTGTAATCAGGGTTTTAAGGGTGGATTTCAGTGCTTTGAAATTTTGATTTTCCTTCGGCTGCGAAGAACATTTTTAGCAAAACCAAATATTGAAACGCTGAAGTTTCTCTGATTCAAAACTGCCACACCTCATTAAATATTCATTACCGGGCAAATAGAGACAGCAAAATCTAAAACTGCTCTTTCCCGCTCTTCTCTCTAGCAGGTTCTGACGTGCCGGCCGCACCGCCGAACGTGTGGGAACCGATCAGAGTTGAAATTGAACCAGCGCAGATATTTCAACCCATCAAGTTGGACCTGGCTACTCTTGACCCAGAGATTTTAACTGGAAAAGGACAGCTGAAGCCCAAGGCTCACTTTTTCAGCCCATTTACCTTTAATTCCCTTCAGTTAAACTCTGACCACCGTGATATTGGTGTTGGAAAGCCTCTCTACTCCAGAGATCCCAGCCCTGTCAGCCTAGATGGTGCCTTGGTGCCTTCACCTACACGCAGCGATGACGGGTACTCAAGCGCGGGAATTTTCATCCCCGGAAGTGGGTTTCTCGGCTTGGAGAACACAAAACCTTCTTCATTGCCCGTGCCGGGTCCCGGAGCTGGTTCTGTTGGTCGTAAAAGGCGTAACGGTGCGCCCAAAACCTTCACCTGCGAAGTTTGCGGCAAGGTTTTCAACGCGCATTACAACCTGACACGGCACATGCCAGTACACACTGGCGCTCGGCCATTCAAGTGTAAGATATGCGGCAAGGGTTTCCGGCAAGCAAGCACGCTCTGCAGGCACAAAATCATCCACACCAAAGAAAAACCTCACAAGTGTAACATTTGCGGAAAAGCTTTCAACAGATCTTCTACGCTGAACACTCATATTCGCATTCACGCCGGGTATAAGCCATTTGTGTGCGACATTTGCGGCAAGGGATTTCATCAGAAGGGCAACTACAAAAATCACAGACTAACCCATACCGGGGAGAAACCTTTTAAATGCCATATTTGCGGCAAAGCTTTCCATCAAGTGTACAATCTGACATTTCACATGCACACACACAACGATAAGAAGCCATTTACATGCAAGGAATGCGGGAAAGGATTCTGCCGGAATTTCGACCTTAAAAAGCATATCCGTAAATTACACGAGAACAAAGAGCAGCGTGACAGAACGGAACAATAAAGCACGCTTCGCGGTTTTTTCAATACTCAAGAAAAAAAGAGAGAGCGCGCAAGTACTTCATTTGCTAATTTACTGGCTTACTACTCATGTTCAAACTTTAGAAATCGTTAACGTAAGGAAATCGTTACAGGGACTATTAAAATTAATAGAATATCAAGATAGTTAAGGCGTATTTGAATGCAAACTGTATTCAGTATAACGGATAAATTGACACGTGGGTGAACAAAGGTATTTGTAAAAGATGAGTCATAATGTGTACATTAGAGGACAATGCTCGAGCGACGATTTGTGAATATATAAATATCAGTTTATATAATACAGATTCTAACTCTGGTGAAACTCACCAATTCATTATTACATGTAAATATCAAAGAAAGAACGTTCGAAGAGAAAAAAAATCAATAAAAAGAATTATTTGATTTCAAGTCTTAAATTCTTGCCTAAAAGCGGAATTTATGCCGAAAATTAACTTTCCTATTAAATACTTGTTTGCGTGCATATTAATTTAAGAGCAAACTACACCGTTTGATGTAAGGTTTAATTAAAGGAAAAATCAGTGTAATAAGGTTAATTGGTAAATGAATCTACTCCGCAATGTGCTCAGCGCGTTACCCTCAGTAGGGTATCAGTACTATTTTTCTCTCGATCAAGGAGACGAAGCCCTTCCGAAAGCCTTATAGTTTTCTCCGTCATGTTTAATTTAGCTTCGCTGCAATTGACTGATGTAATCATTGATGTAAAACTAATTCAAAGTAATGACTCTAGCCAATCACAGCAGGCGCAGACAGGGCAGTTGACCAATCAGAAATTCAATCAAATATATGTAACTTGCGCCAAGCGCGGGAAAACGCGTCAAGGCGAGCGTGGTTTTGCTTTTCCTAATTTTATACTTTTTTAATTGGTCAGGAAAAATGGCGCGTGTCATGAACCAATCGTAGAGCGAAGAAAAGCAAGTTCGTTTCTTTCCTGTTCGTCGGTATTCGACTACGATAGTTTAAAAACACATTTATATATTTATTTTTGCAATCTGCGACCCGGCATTGAATCAAGTTAAATTCTCAAGTACCATGCTTGAAGATTAAATGTTCCAAAAAAAAGTTGTAAGAATTTTGTGGTGTACCAGTAACAAGCCTCGTCAATTTTTTTCTTAATAGTTCAATGTTTTGTCACAGAGTTTAGATCAGACTATTGAGATTACTCTTTTTTTATCAAAGGGATTAAGAAGAAAACTAAGAACAATCATTAAATCAGTATGCTCTGAGCAGGTGAAGGTAACGGGAACTTCTTTTCGATACCACCTTGTATCGATAAATGTTTTTCTTGACCCCGTTATTAACATCTGCCCTACTAAGATTCAGGTTGGTTATAACAAAGAGCGGGTGGAGATAAAGGCCTCATCCACACTTAAAAGCTAACATTTTCATTTGGCCTAAAACGTAGCAAAGACATACTTTCATCGACACTAATTTTTCGCATCGTTCACACCTGTTTACACTAATGCATTTTCGTTTAAATACGCATCTTATGACAAGTACGCGTTAGCTTTTTAAAAGGCACGTGTGCAAAAATGCATCAAAACGTACGAGTTCTCGAACAGCGGGGTCGGTAGGTTAATTAAAGGCCCTGTAAACGAGTAACACACTACAAAACATATTGATCTATCCAAATATCGATGAGTGAACCCACGAATGGAGGCGTCAAGCGCGATAAATTCTCGCGTGAACCCTGCGCGCCCATAGGGCGAGCAAACTCTCGCTAAATACGGACCTTTTTGCCGTCTACAGAAACACTTCTCCGTAAAATGTTTCCCCGCTTGCGAGGGCACGCAAAATTTGTTGTGAAAGCACGATGTTCCCGCAAAGTTCAGAAACATTTCTTTATTCTTGGAAACAAAGTTGCTTTCACAACAACTGTTACCCGGTACGTGTGTGCGCAAAGAGGGAAACATTTAGGAAAAACTGAAATCCATAACATTTATTCAACTAATTAACAGGGAATTAAGCCAACCGTAAAACCCCACCTTATGACCAGTAGGATCACCCTGACACCTATAAGTTTAATATTATGCCTAATGTTTTGCTTAAGTATTTGGAACAAATTCCACACGATAAACATGATAGCTGCCTGCATTCCTAGCCAAAAAAGAGGCTCGCGTGCTCGTGTTATGCTGCTTTCTACACCTTGGAGCGCTTTATGTATTTTTCGTAACATCTCGGGTCATAGAGAAGCTGGGACCATGACTTGATGAGACTTGATGAGACTGTGAGTTCCTTTGGTGCTTCTTTCCTTTCTGAGGGCCAACCATTCATTACCACTGCCTGTAGAGCTGCTAGGACAGGATCTTTGGCGGTTTCTTGTCTTATCCTTTTTAGTGTGTTGGCTGTAACCGGATTTGGTGTGAGATCCATTCCCTCTAATTCCAATCGAAAGACTTCACATTCCTGCTTGTCAGCAAAGGAGGTGTGGTCAGGATCGGTGACGGTCGCGCGGCCGCGCGCGAGAGAGTGTCCGCTACGTGCAGCTCTTTCCCCTTCTTGACTGTGAACTGATATTTCTGCAATTTTAGCATCATTCTTTGCAACCTGTGAGGGGCTTTGCTGAGTGGCTTTTTAAATATTGTCTCCAAAGGCTGGTGATCCGTGTGGACCGATATGTCATGCTTCCTGTACAAGTACAGATGCCAGTTATCCATGCAAGGTACAATAGCAAGGCACTCCTTCTCGACCTGGGCCTAGTTCGTTTCCCTTCTGTTGAGTGTATGCGAAGTGAAACAGACAGGCTGGTCATTTTGTAGTAATACACCACCGATGGCGTCTTCAGATGGGTCCACTTGAAGTGCTACTGGAAGGGTTGCGTTGTAGTCGTGGGGCGGTTGTCGAAACAATGAGATCCTTTGCTGAGTTATATGCATTTTCATGATTGTTTGACTATAAAAATACAGAGTCCTCCTTCGTCAAGTCTCTGAGTGGAAGAACTGTTTCGGATAAGTTGTGACAGAACTTGCTTAGATACTGGCACATACCGAGAAAAGTTGCACTCCTGCTTTGCCAGTTGGCTTTGGCATCCCTGTGATTGCAGCAACTTCGGCTGGATCAGGTTCTACTCCATTGTCGGTTAGTTTATGTCCCATGAAGGTAACGGAGGGAGATTTGAATTGAAGTTTCTTCGCAGAGAATCGTAGGTCATATTTGCTGCACTTTTCTAACAAGTTTGTCAGATTTCTATCGCGTTCGATATCTGCTTCCTCCTTTGTATCTCCACATCCAAATATGCAGATGTCATTAGCAATGTTGATCACCCCACGAAGGACGTCTAAGAATCAGTCATGTTGCCGCCGCTAAGCGATGCCATCGCTTTATCTGGCTTGGTCCATTTCGCTGCCTCTGTATCTTTCGGCGGATCGAACCAATTTTTCATGATACAATAATCTGTTAAATCCTCAATAAATACTTCTATATCATGATTATCATCTCGTGTCCTTTTGAACTCCGGAAATGGGGTGTTCGTGGCCCGGGGGGGGGGGGGGTTTGGATGGGGGTGTGAGGCCCACTCCTTGGAACTCAGACCGAACTATGTGATTTTCCCTACCCTATTTCAGACCTGACCCAAAATTCTATACCCTATTTCAGACTAAAACGGCTCGAAAACTATACCCTTTGGCGCCGCACATACCTATCTAGCTTGTATAAGGGAGTACCCCCCACCCGGGGTTCGTGGCCATAATCGCAGGTGCACTGCCGGGTTGTTGAAACACTGAATCGCTAAGCCGTAAGAGGACTAAACAACTGACTCGCTGCCACCATGTTGACCATTCGGTGACAAGTCAAGAACTGCATTTATTAAGTAGCTACAAGTTTGTATTCATGTTATCTGCATAAGTGCGTGGTAATGTATAATTATTATATGATAAGGTGCGATTGAATATGATTACCGCGACCGTATAACCGTTAGGACTCCAGTACTGCCAACACTACCACAAACAATTGATCTTTTTTCCACTTTAGCCTGTGTTTTAGGAACTTACGGAAAAGGCAGCACAAGCGAAAAAAGCGAATTACAAAGTCCTCTTGCTCTCGGGAGTAGAGTGAAATTAACCGGCTGTGTTAAACTTTTAGTACAACGCTAAATTTTGGCGTGCTCCCGTTGGTCGAAATCGATCACGTAATGCGATAGTGTCCCTCCTCAGCGGGCGCCTATCAGCGCATAGTGCCCGTTTTTGGCAATTTCTGGCTCAAAATTTAGCGTTGTACAATAAAAACAATAGAGTCCTATCTCAGGCCCTATGTGTGATAGGTTCCCTGGGAAATTTGATCTTCAAACTTCGTATCTGAATATCTTTTGTGAACATCAAATTTCCTCGGGCAGCCTATCACATGATAGTGCCTCCGATGGAAGAACTCTATTGTTTAATTAATACCCCCCGCAGAACTCTATTGTTTAATTAATACCCCCCGCAGTGGAAATACGACTCTCTTAAGACGACTGCGGCCCAAACTCCTCTCTGAAATCTAACCATTAAAACTGCGCCCCTGATAGACTTGCCATGCACAAGTCGACTGCGAGTGGGCGAGAGCGACGAAAGCGAAAGCGAGCGACGGAGTCGCGAGTCGTCCGTTTTCAGCCTTACCAACAAAACACCAAAAACGGACTTTGAGCAAGTCTACGTACGCCCCAGACACTGCATTTGCAACTTTGCACGCCACAGCATTAGAATTTTGATTAACAGTTTGTTGGGAACAGTTTGCAACCGCCGCTGACAGCTTGCTCGCGTTCAGTTGTGAATTGGCGTTGTATCAGTTGAAAATTGTCTCGTCACTTTTTTTTGGTTAACTCCTTTTCAAATTGAAAATTTTACTTGGAATATTGCTCACTTGGTGGAACAGTTTTGTCTTGCGAAAGACAACGTGACGAACATATAAACGTATACACGACAACAATTTAATAAAATAGCAAAAACTACATCATATTCTCCACAAAAGTACTTTTATCACTTCTGCGAATTTTTATGGCTTTTTAGCTTTTTTTTACTTTTTTTTTCAGTAGTTAGTTTTTCTGAGACAAAAAATTATTATTTTGCGTGTGCGTGTGTGTGTTAAATTCTGAAAAATTTCTATACGAACAAACTTGCTACTGGCGTGAACATCTTGCAGAAAAGCTTCTTTCAGTTCACAAAATTTCTTCTATGCCTGTTTTACTGCAAACAACTACCTTTGCCGGTTCCCAACCAAGCAGTTTTTGTCATGTTTCTTCGGTGTTATCAACCCGTTATCAAATATCGTTTAAAGCGTAGACCATTACAAAGTCATCAGTTTCAAAAGCAATCTGCAGAGGAATCTACGCAAAAAATTTTTCCCAACCTGAACCTGGTGGAAGTGGGTGAAGCGGAGGGATTGGGGGAAAGGTGACTACCCAACGGGGGGGGGGGGGGGGGAGGGGGTACTCCCTAATATTAGCAACATAGGTATTTGCGGCGCCAAAGGGTACGGTTTTCGAGCAGTTTTAGTCTGAAATAGGGTATAGATTTTGACCTTTTAAGACTCAAATAGGGTAAGGTTTGTGCTATCTGGTCTGCAGTTGGGTATAGTTTTGAGAAGAAGATAGTTTTTTTATCATCTTCTTCTCTAGTGAAGTGTGTTTTGACCTGAATTTTGGAATTTTGAAGCCGTTCTCAAATGTCTACACAAAACAAAGCAATTCCTGGCAGGGGCTCGTTTCCTGGGCAGGTCTGAAATAGGGTAGGGAAAATCAGTCATTTTGGCCTGAAATAGGATAACGGTCTCAAGGAGTGCGCCGCACATTCACCCAAATTTCTGGGAGTACCCTCCAAGGGGGTTACTACAATTTTTGAAGGGCACATACGATTTTTGAAGGGCGCATACTGAGTCTTCGGATTAGAATCCCTGGGTGACCAATTCCATATTTCGAACCCTTACCTCCAGCTGTTAGGCTAAGTAGACAAAGCATACGCTGTCTAAGCTATTTCCGACCGCAATGTCAAAATCTCTATCCCATTTCAAGCTAAAGCTGCTCATACTAGCCCGAAATTTCACCAGCTCTCCTTTCACCTCCCTTCCCTTATGGAAGGCCTGATAGCTAAAAATACGAATGGATTTGGAATTAAACTAGTTTACCTTGCCTCAAGAGTGTATTTCTCCTCCTCTGCTGACTGACTTCTGTGCTTCTGTGCTGTCCGCGAGGTCAGTCCTGCGGGCTATCAAAGTAGGAGGCCGCCCTTGATATAACTGTATTGAAATGTCCTGGCGTGGCTGCTCAGTTTCTGGATTTTCAATGATCATATTTCCAAAAGATCAACCATAATTACAAGAATTCAGAGCTGAGACCGCTTTAATGACTGGAGATGGTAACCAGCTCATTCAGCATTTAATCATACTTTCTTTAATTTTCATTCCATGATTTATGGTATTTTTTTAGGCGGAGAATGGAGTAAATGGCGAAGGGGAGCATGGTTTGTCTTGGGCCGTCAAAGTTCTGGACGCGAGTAAGGACGGTGAGATCGTGAAGTTCACCATACAAACAAACATTGTAAGTACACGATTTTAATTTTATTTACAATCCGGGCACATAAAATCAAGCAGTCTTTATTTAAATGAAAACCAATCATGTCTTTTGTGGCACTATCGATTGCTGGTAGTTGAAAGAAGTGGAGCTTGGGGGCTAGTTTACGTAGTCAGTTTCGATGGAAGTTTCGAAATGGAGAAATCCGATAGGGTTGATAGTTTTTTGCTAGGTAGTTTGTTAAGGATGTGCCATATAGCCCTCTGGAGAATAAGGAAAAAGCTAAAGGGGAACGAGGGAAGTGAGCCGGCCGAGAGTAGAAACAACCGGGAAATACAAAGGCGATGACAGATCATTAGTGGCAATAATGAGGGGGCGGGGTGGTTCTTCCAAAGAATCTCCCCACACCCCTCCCCTGCTCCTTCTCTTTAATGACCCTTGATTCTCACTGCCTTCCCTACAACCAGGGATTGCAAAAGTGTCACTGGTATTAACTCCAATTATTTGACCTATTACAGCCTCTGATGCAAATTGTATACATGTACACTGGTCAAGTATGATAACGGTGAAACCATATCAGTGACAGTGTGCAATGAGAATGTCACTTAGCAAAAGGCTTGATTGGCAAAACAATGGCTCTGTAGTTTGTGTTATACATTCTTGTACATTTCACTGCTGTCCTTTACAAAACTGTCAACTGTCTGTCTAATAGCCGTGAAGTGTATGCATGTCTCCCATCTGAATTTCAAAACTTCATTTGTTAATGTTGGGCTGGCATACCTTGTCAAAAAATTGTTCTGGTGATTTTCCTTTCTTTTGCTGTTGCAATTTCATTTAGATCCTGTGTAGAATTTCTACCAGATTATGCATGGATCAGTTCCAAAAAGTATCCTTTCCTAAACCTAAAATTGCCAGCAATCTTATACATGTACAAGGCAGAAACAAAAAAGAGAAAAATTCCCAGCTGATTTTTCATTTTTAGCTGTTATTTCAAGGAAATGCACTCTCCTGCATTATTTCTTAAATATTGTACAAAGTCATTTAACTGTAATTTATTTTTTGTAATTCAACCAGATCTCTATACAGGAAATGACCAATTCAGCAAAGCTGCTGGAGTCCTGTAATTACATCAATTTTATTAATACAAAACACACACAAAGATACTCAAAACCTTGTTGAGTAATTTAATTGTAGCATAAAGAAAGTCATAATACTCCTATAGTGGCATTCAATTGATGTTGCATCTTTGAATTGAAAAATCTATCTGATGATAGACGGTAGATGGTTTATTGAGATGATACATGGTTTATTGATTGACTACAGCTTAAAAAAGCTGAAATGCACGTAAATTTACAAGGCTGAGACAAAAAATTATGGTTATAAATCTTAAAATTCAATGTATAGAAGATACAAGGGTTTATCTAACAATTTGCAAAGTCTGTTTGCAATTGCTGCAAATAAGCTCTTTAAATTGTCGTTTAGTCTTTTGCTCTTGGAAACAGAAATTTTGTAATTTTGATGTGGAATCCTTTTTTTGGGAAGTAGTCAGTAGAGCTTGTGGATAGTGGTACTACATGTTTCCTCAAATAGCCTAGATGCCAAAGCAAGGTTATAGCTAGGGATGCCTTCTATTTGCACAAATTCATTTAGAATTCACTTGAATTGTGCAAAATTTAAAAGAAACATTCCGTTTGGATGCCCAATTTTCATTTTCTGGCTAAAAGCCTGTGTCAAAGCCTCTCTTATCGATCAACTACAGTGGAATCCTGATTTTGTGAACCTCCTGGGGAAGCAGAAATTGGTTTGAAAAATTGAAGGTGGCCCAAATTAAAAATCATGCTTGATTTACGAGGGTATTGTTTTACAACAACCAGGAAAGCAAACTGAAATACCATGGCACTTTGTACAGTTTTTAGCTTTCGTTTGAATGGTCACACTCAGGGTTTTCAATAAGGGCCAGCAGCCGGCGAAACTCGCTGGCTGTTCCACATGAACTCACCGCCTACTTGATTGAGAAATTACCTCACATTTTACGACTAACATGAGAAGCATGTTAGTCGAAAAGAGTCATGAACAGATTTATTCAGGAAAAACAAAAGAATCTTGCCCACATTCTGAGTAATTTCAGCGGCGATTTGCATTTCCTTTTCTCTTCAAATACCCTAATTCTTGCTGCAGAATGCAGCAAATGCATCCTAAGAGTCCCAAATTTTCAAAATTTTCTGGGGGAGCATACCCCCGGACCTCCCTAGAATTTCACACCTTTGTTGCAAGTAGTTCATTCTCCACCTACTCTTACAATTTTGCCACCTACTCAGATTCCTACTGAAAACCCTGCACACTTTGAGTTAAAATACTCAAGACTCAAAAGTTAGAACCACCTTGTACACACAACAAACAGCACCTACGGGAGAGCCAGGTCTAAAATGTGACCATTCAAATGAAAGGCACTGAGCAGTACTTTCCTTGGTACTGTTTACTGTGTAATAAAAGGTGGTTCTAACTTTTGACTCTGAGAATAAAATCCTCATGTGTGGCTATTCAAATGAAAGCCACTGAGTAGTACTTTCCTGCAGGTTTGAGAAATCAAAGGTAAATTTCTTCTTTCTTCCATGGGAGGCAAGAATTGGTTCGAAATACCAGCAGTTTTGAAAAATCAAGGGTTCAAAAAATTGGGGGTAAGATGACAGTGTGTGACTGAAACAAATCCAAGGGAACTGTGTGATGGTTCGAAAAATCGGGAGCTTCAGAAAATCGAGGGTTCAAAAAATCAGGATTCCATTGTATGGGGGTTAGGCCTGCTTGCTTTCAACTCATTAGAGTAGGTGGCAGCCTATGGGAACCTCATTAGACAAGGAAGGTCATTCCATGTTTCTGTCCCATCGTACTGAAAGTCCCATGACACTAGACATTGTAGCAAATGGACAACTTTCAATTTAGTCCTTGTTGCTTATAGCATTAATTTAGAAAACCTTACCTAAGATGATCACAGGGGCTTCAGCGAACTATTTAACACCAACACTGCTTGCTTTGTAGGATGATGGAGGTGATGACGAAAAGGGAGTTATAGTTCTTCGACAGTATGAAGATTTAGAGTTTCTCTATCACTGTTTGGTAGCACACAATAATGTGGATGGAGTGGTTGTAAGTTTAATAAGTTTGTCAAATATTTTTTTGTCAAGTGCTGCCACTTAAATAAGTAAAGTACATGCATGTATGTTGTCTTATTACAGAATGTATGCCTAAAATTTGCTTGATCTGTCGTGTGCGATTTCATTTCATGTTCGCATATTTTTTATTCATTCATTTATTTATTTATATAGTATATATATTATTGATTAATTATTTGTGGGTTTGCCTAATTTTATGCAACATCTGTGGCTCATTTGCAACTTTGTTTGGATACATAACTTACCTATTATGTCTGACATCCCAGTTCTTCTCTTTAGCTGCCTCTTCTTTTCATGGCCTATATACTTGGCAATCCACTGTAATACTTCATAACGTTGTCCATTTTGTGGTCAAATTCATCATGTAAAAATTATCAGATCATTTGTTTTGGGATAGAATAGTGAAATTAGAGTGGTTTGGGTGTATATCTGAATATATGTAAAATGTGTTAACACTTTTTTCCTCTTTGGTATGCTAGAATTATATATTTTTATATCCTAGATCACATCTTAGGCTTGTAATAAGCCAATACTAGTTCTGTTAAATCCTGATTATAACTGCTGAAGCTTACACAACTTTTTAAGGTTTTGTTAGCTGGCAAGCACAAAATATTGTGGCCTCAAACCGTTGTAGTAGACCCCCCCTTTATATCAAACCAGGGTATCTTAAACTGAAGCTCCTTTCCTTTGCATGATGCTGTCGCTTATTTGCTATTCCCAGTTTTCAGTGTCACGCCATAAAAATAATATTAAAATCGAAACCAGTTAATGAAAGAGCCAAGAATTTGTAATGTTATAAAAGATAAACAAATAAACAACTTTGCCAAATCTCAGATCTGTGTGGTATTCCATTGTTAATTTATTTTCTGAAATGTTCGGCTGAAATTTATAGAGCCCAACACGACCACACTGGCCACACGGCTATAGAAATGCCATGTTGGTGTACCTCGGAGGGGCACAAACATTGCTGGCCGGAAATCAATGAAAACATCTGGAATTCACTTTTGCTCTTCAAGCACTTACTTTTCTCTCGTGAACTACTATACATTCACATTAATTTCCCTCCTGCTAGCAATCACAAGAAGAGTCCTTTCTTGCATAAGAAAAAGCTTTGTCATGGACGCTATGTTGGTGTCATGTAGGGAGAAAAGCCAGAAATTCAAGATGCTGTATTTTCAAAACAAACGATGCTACTGGGGAGAAACTTGTGAAAAGATATATTTTTAAGTCATCTTCAACCTGGTGAAGATATAAAATCAGGAGACTTTGATTTATGATTTTAGAATTTGATGACATCACATGGAAAGCAGCAATTGACTATCTCCAAAACTCCCACTGCTGGGAACAAGTTTTGATTTCTCTTATGGGTCCCAGTCCCAGTGGGAGTCTACTGAACAATACTTTTACACCATTTTAGTGTAATGTATAACGAAATTTCCTTTTGGGAGATGTGGTATGTTAGGTCTAGGAGGGGGTATGTTCAGTGGGGCTAGAAAAATGTAACCATATATCCCATTGGAGTAAAGTAAAACAAGTAGTTACAAGTGGGTGCATCTTTTGAGAAGATGGAGGCTTATAACCTGGATTTTATGGTGTTTAATTTCTTTTGTTTTCCTGTCCAGATTCCACCATTACCTCCAAAGCCAGTTACTACAGTTAGTGCTGCTGAAGCCAAGTCTAAAAAACAGTTAGGTTAGTGGCTACACTATAAGTGATTGTTGCAGTTCCTTCCATTACCCCTAGTGTTCATTCATTTGTTTGTGTCAACTTGTTATTTTGTTACTTTGTTCATTCAGTCATTCGCTTGCTTCCTTGGTTGCTTGCTTACTGGTTCATTCCCTCAGTGGGTTGGACTTTGTGTCAGTGGGTCATTCATTTGTTTGTTTGTTTGTTCCTTTGCTCAGTTGCTCATTCATTCACTCATTTCAATGTTTTATTTGTGGGTTTGAATAAGTTCCAAGTCAAGCAGTGTAGAGCAACTCACATCTGCAAGTGTCTCTTGTAAGTGAATGGTCCCATTGAGGACATTCTACCAGAGGTTCTTATTCGTGTTTGTAATGATGCTATCATATCGGAAGGAAGCTGATGCTAAATGCAATTATCTTCAATGGTTTTTATGTACAGTGGATGTACTATTATAGTAAATTGCTTTTTCAGGAAAGGATGCAAAGAATATGGTGGCAGATGAATTTTCAAGAGATTGTCGCAACCTTGAGAAGTAAGTAGCAATGGCTTTTTTTACTCAAAGGTTGATGAAAATGTACTTTCTCCACACATCATGTTTTCAAGCATACAATGGTCAGTGAGCTGTCTAAACAGGTAAGACCACTAAAAAGTAATAGAAGGTAGATGTACAGTGTTGTATATCATACCATAATATAAACACTCATGTATACGTTGTGTATGAACCAAACATTTTAAATAGCAAACTTACTTGGTTTAAAGTCAGGGTACATCTTTTCTGTTAATGTGGGTTGTATAATTACCAGCATGTTTGTGTAGAAAGTATTAAAAGAAAAGTTAGCTGTTGTTAGAATTTATGCCTTTAGATAACATTATTATGCATGAAATGGACCAAACAGACTAAGGAATTGCAAGCAAAGTGAGTGACTTTGCAAATTTCATGCCTAATAGAAGTGCTGCATGGCATCATTAGGATTGTCTGTAAAAGTGTTTGCAATGGATAACCAATAAAATGTGTTTTACAGAAAAATTTCCACAAACTTTAGAATGCAGAAAGACCTTCAAATATTGTGTGTATTTATTTACTTTTCTTTCCTGCATTGATAAAATTTTTCTTTTCAGTTTTGGTGGTGATAAATCTTGGTGAATGAAATTTCAACATTTTGATCTCTTCCTGTTTCAACCAAACTGCCTTTGCTGGGTTTAATTACCCAAGACCTCAAGATGAAAAATCTACAAAATCTATTGTTCAAAAGTTTAAGTTGCCACAGTGGAAATCTTTCTCTAGTAGCAAAGTATGTTGATTTTGATATGTGCCCTCAAACATAATTGATTCCATTCAGAAGCTTAATGTTTGAATCCCATTAGGTTTCTTCAACTCGTTCTTGCACACCCTGCCTTTTCAAAGGATGAAGACTTACAAAAATTCCTCAAGGAGGAAAATGTAAGTTTTAACCAAGTTCACTAATTACACATAAGTTTGTGTTCCAGAAAGCTTTGCAATGGTGTTTATTGTCTTGCATTTTGTATGAGTTCTAATGTTAAGACATAAGTTTATTTATAATTCCTCAGCCACCAACTAGAACTAAAGTGAAGAAAGGAATGATGGAAAGTTTGTCGCGAACTGTGAGTGACTTCAGACATCATAACCACAAGGTAAGGACACTTCAAGTCAGTTTACACGTGGTTATTTCTTTGAGATAACTGAACAGAAACTAAGCGAAAATTGATGTTAACCAGTTTTTAAAAATGGCTGTCAAAAACGCACCAGCAATATGTTTCTGTTAAAATCTCCATTTAATTTTCTCTAAATTATCACAACTCCGCTTGAATACAGGCTAGAAAAACTCCTCTCTTACAACTCAACCGCATGCTCAGCATAACAAAAAAAGTAACCCAGTCTCTCGAAGTAACTCACCCACTAAGCACAAACTACATTGTTAGATCCAAGTCAATGCATTTCCGGTCATTATGTAACTAATCAAACAATCAATCAATGATGTGTACACAGTTCCTGACAATTGCTATTTAAAAATAGTTCCTTAAACGTGCCAGATTATGAATTGGATGAAAACTTGAAGAAGCTGGCTGAGCCTTTTCAAGTTCCTCCCTTGTGTCTTGAAAAATCACTTAATATTTTGTTCAATTGCTTTCCATTTGAGCATTAATTTACAACATGTCTTTCTAGTGCTATTCTACTGTACAAAAATCTTGTGAGTGGGCACTGCTATTTGGCTGTTATGTTAACATAGTTTTGATGCAAAAAAACCCTGTGACATAGCACTTTTGATATAATTGCTTGGTTTGCCTTGCCATGGTTCCAGGCTGTGTGTAGGCCAGAAGTTGTTCTTGACTTTTTTGTTGTTTGTGGCAGGATTGTGATGAAGAATTCCAGAAAAAGAGAGATTTTGTAGAGCAGTACACACCTTTGACTAAAGAAACTTATGGGGTAAGAAGTGGCTAAAGAGAATTTTGCTGTGTTGTACCTTAGTGTGCTTCCTATGCTTGTTACTTCCAGCTTTCATCCCTTCCTTTCATCCCTTCCTTTCGTCCCTTCCTTTCGTCCCTTCCTTTCGTCCCTTCCTTTTGTCCCTTCCTTTCGTCCCTTCCTTTCGTCCCTTCCTTTTGCCCCTTCTTTCATCCCTTCCTTTCATCCCTTCCTTTCCTCCCTTCCTTTCGTCTCTTCCTTTCGCCCCTTCCTTTCCTCCCTTCCTTTTGCTCCTTCCTTTCCTCTCTTCCTTTTGCCGCTTCCTTTCCTCCCTTCCTTTTGTCGCTTCCTTTCATCCCTTCCTTTCATCCCTTCCCTTCCTCCCTTTCTTTTGCCCCTTCCTTTCATCCCTTCCTCTTGTCCCTTCCTTTCCTCCTTTTCTTTTGCCCGTTCCTTTCATCCCTTCCTTTCCTCCCTTCCTTTCATCCCTTCCTGTCGTCCCTTCCTTTCGCCCCTTCCTTTCGCCCCTTCCTTTCATCCCTTTCTTTTGCCTCTTCCTTTCGTCACTTCCTTTCATTCCTTCCTTTCCTCCCTTCCTTTTGCCCCTTCCTTTCGTCCCTTCCTTTCGCCCCTTCCTTTTGCCCCTTCCTTTCCTCCCCTCCTTTTGTCCCTTCCTTTCTTCCCTTCGTTTTGCCCCTTCCTTTCCTCCCTTCCTTTTGTCCCTTCCTTTCTTCCCTTCCTTTTGCCCCTTCCTTTCCTCCCTTCCTTTTGCCCCTTCCTTTCCTCCCTTCCTTTTGCCCCTTCCTTTCCTCCCTTCCTTTTGCCCCTTCTTTTCTTCCCTTCCTTTCGCCCCTTCCTTTCCTCCCTTCCTTTTGCCCCTTCCTTTCCTCCCTTCCTTTTGCCCCTTCCTTTCCTCCCTTCCTTTTGCCCCTTCCTTTCCTCCCTTCCTTTCATCACTTCCTTTCATCCCTTCCTTTTGCCCCTTCCTTTCCTCCCTTTCTTTTGCCCCTTCCTTTCTTCTCTTCCTTTTGCCCCTTCCTTTCCTCCCTTCCTTTTGCCCCTTCCTTTCTTCCCTTCCTTTTGCCCCTTCCTTTCCTCCCTTCCTTTTGCCCCTTCCTTTCCTCCCTTCCTTTTGCCCCTTCCTTTCCTCCCTTCCTTTCATCACTTCCTTTCATCCCTTCCTTTTGCCCCTTCCTTTCCTCCCTTCCTTTTGCCCCTTCCTTTCTTCCCTTCCTTTTGCCCCTTCCTTTCATCCCTTCCTTTTGCCCCTTCCTTTCTTCCCTTCCTTTTGCCCCTTCCTTTCATCCCTTTCTTTTGCCCCGTCCTTTCTTCCCTTCCTTTCTTCCCTTCCTTTCATCCCTTTCTTTCTTCCTTTTCTTTCGTCCCTTCCTTTTTTCTCTTCCTTTCTTCCCTTCCTTTCGTCCCTTCCTTTGTCCCTTCCTTTCATCCCTTCCTTTCTTCCCTTTCTTTCGTCCCTTCCTTTTTTCCCTTCCTTTCTTCCCTTCCTTTCGTCCCTTTCTTTCGTCCCTTCCTTTCATCCCTTCCTTTTGTCCCTTTCTTTCGCCCCTTCCTTTCGTCCCTTTCTTTCGCCCCTTCCTTTCGTCCCTTTCTTTTGCCCCTTTCTTGATGGCTCCTGGTGGCTTCCTATTTTCCAGCTTCCCACCACCCAAAGAATTCTGCTCCCATGCTCTCTGTTCCTGCCTCCTGTATTCTTCGCAGCCCTTTCTCCTTTGTCCCTGGCCTCCGTTTCTTAGTGTCTTAGTTTTTACACCATATTCATAATATGGCAATTCTTGGTTGACATGTATGCCCTATCATTCCCTACCAAGAGTGTCTTTAATATTTTATAAATTCCCTCGTGTCCTTGTTTCACAGAATTTCATCAAGATGGTCCATGGTCAACAACGTAAGTGATTTTGAGACATTTGTTGTACGGTTGTTTTGCTCAGCAAGACTGTTGCCTGCCGCTGTTACACATAACTTTTTCATGAATGAGACATGTTTGCAATATGACCCTGTAAGTGTAGGATTAAACCTACAAGCTGCTGAAATGTGGCAGTCATACAGACATTTGATATGTAACACAAACATGTGTGGGGATTTTGAAACATGCTTTAAAATCTCACAACAATGGCAGCTGTAAGCAACGTTAAGGATGGGTAAATTTATTTCGGATGTGATTGCAGGTATAAACACAGGCAACGCAAGTTGGCAGTATGTGTTCAGGAAGATGCCATTCACAGCACTTAAATACAATTTAAATGTCTACATTAAACAATACTCAACTTAGGATAGACATCCAGGACAGCCAGGACACATCAAGCAACAACATATAAAACATTTAAATCTATTGTATTTATGTGTTGTGAATAAACCCTTCCTGTACTCATACTACCGACTTAGGCTGTCTGTGGTATAAAGAGAGCCCGTTGCAAGCTAAACAACAACAACATTGAAATTTTGTCATTTGCGATACAGAAGATTAAGGGGGGGGGGGTGGGTGGGGGTGTAGTAGTACTCTTAGTTGTATCATGTTACAGAGGCCGGGTTTAACTCGAGCCACCTGGATTTAATTACACAAGGATTGCGTGCACTCTGGGCGTCTGGAGTGGAAAAGCAATTTGTCTCAATTTGGTATTACATCTTCGGGTGGATCCAAAGCCACTCAAGCATATCGATCATCACCACCATATGCCTATCCTTTGTTCAAAATTCACAAAGTTAAACCGGAAGATTTAGTACCAGGTGTTCGTCCCCCAATCAGGTTGGTAACAGCTCAAAGAAATGGACCAACAAGTAGAAGTGACAAATATCTCATGTTGAAGATCTTGCAAGATGTGCAAAATGAGTACTGCACTGATCTGGTTAAAGATTCGACAGATGCACTGATAAGACTCAATGGCTGGTTTCCAATTGCTGAATCTCAGCCATTTGCTTTAGATGTTGTGGCTCTTTATGATAGCATAAATCCTAGCCTGGCTATTGAAGCTCTTGATTGTGCTCTAAGACAGTGCAGGTCTCAGTGGTCGCATGAATACTTGAACTGGTTGAAGGAACTTGTCAAACATACTATTTGTAACAACAAGTTTATGTATAAGGGTAACTGGTATTTGGCAACGAAGGGCATTCCCACGGGAGGGGTACTGTCACCGCTGCTTGCTAACATTACAATGACATACGTTCTTAATAACGTATTGTTTAACAAGGAGGATGATGTCAACGCCAATCCCCGGGGTTTCCAGGGTATCATGCGTTTTATTGATGATTTGGGTGGTAGATGGGTTGGTCCTACTGAGCCCTTCCACAAATGGGTACAATGGCTCAATGGTTGTACTAAACCAAAGTATGGGATAGAATTTACCAGTAGAATTGGGAATGAAGTAGAGTTTCTAGACATTCTCATAAGTTTTGATCCACTAGGTAATCCCATTACCGATTTGTTTGTCAAGCCCACTGATGCGCGAAGATATTTGTCACCTGAGTCGTGCCATCCAGGTCATACTTTTAACAGTGTGGTTTATTCCCAAGGCATACGCCTTAGACGTATCATCTCCAACAATGAAAAGCTTTTGCTCAGATTAGACGAGCTTGCTGATGCTTTTATTATCAGTGGTTACAACAGAGGGTTGGTTAAACGTATTTTGAACAAGATAGCCTCCAAACCCCGGGTTCTGTCGTATAACAAGAGAAATCAAGAGAACAAAAACATAGTACCTTGGGTTATTACGTATGGTCCGGGTGCTAAGCAAACCAGGGAATTTGTTCTACAGGGCTCCAAGATCTTGGACAAATCACCCATTTGGAGGGATTTGGGAGCTCGTGTTATGATTTTTACACGTAGGGCATCCAATTTAAGAGACCTTTTGTACAAACGTAAGGCTATTTCTTTGTCTATTCTGGGTGAGAGCAAAGGGACAATTCCATGTGGGGTAAAACGATGTTTATCCTGTAATTTGATTAATCCAATCAACACCGTAAATAGTACCACTACAGGGAATGCTTTTCGTATTAATTGCAAATCTTCATGTACTTCTAGATGTTTAGTTTATATGGCAGAATGTATATTTTGTAAAAAACAATATGTAGGTAACACAACCCAAAAGTTGCGTGACCGCATAACTGGGCATAGAAACAGCAAGGAGTCTGCCCTTAAAATTCATTTAGATTCCCATAATTCCACGTTCAACCAAACATTTAAGTTTGTAGTATTAAGCCATTCTTCTCCTGAGAAGTTAAATGAGTTAGAGTCCATTTGGATAAGTAAGTTGCGCACTACTGAACCTGATGGCCTTAATAGGGTTGATCCGTGTGCATTACGCACTGGCGTTACTTAAGTTTATAAATATCTCGACACACCCTACCTGTACTGTAATATCATGTTACTGGTCGTTGCCATTTCAAATGTTACTACACTGAAGAGGACCGTTAAGGTCGAAAGGCCTATGTAGTTTATTAAAATCGTAGCTGTATGGCGATACACAACTTGTTCTTTTTAGTATATTTGATAACTTTGATTTTGTGTGACAGGTGTTGCATTAGCAGTAAATGATTTTATTGACCTGTGTGCATCTTATTTCGACAAACTTTGATTTTGTGTGACAGGTGTTGCATTAGCAGTGAATGATTTTATTGACCTGTGTGCATCTTTTTTTGACAAACTTTGATTTTGTGTGACAGGTGTAGCATTGGCAGTGGGTGATTTTAGTGGCGCAGTAATGACAGCATCCACAAATGATGACAACAGTACCAAGGAATTAAAAGGGTTTGTGAGTCACTTGATATACTTTTCCACCAGTGATCAACATTTGCTTTCTCTTTGCATCGTCGATATGTTGTGATTGATGGGGAGAAAAAGAAATTTTTTGATTAGGGGATTCTGATATTCTGGACTACCACAAATTTTTACCGAACAAAGAGCCAGCGATTATGCATGTATAACTGCGGGATAATTGACGACATTGCTCACTTTGTTTGTCATCCTACATTTCTGATCCTAGCAGTATTCAGGACGCATGTCTCCATGAACCTAGTAAATAATATAACGTTGTTGCTCGCCGTGAGTCTTCCAGTAACTCAGAGCGTCCGACCGCTTTACGAATAGTCATGGATTCGATTTCCGTTGGGGACTCAGATTTTTTTTCTTTGTCCTACGCTCACGACGTACTGAATAATCCATCCTTTATTCATTTTAAGTTCATTGAAATTCAAGACAGAAACTGAGGGTGCTTTCCATTATGCCAGACCGATCGGTCAGAGACCAGTGGAACCAACCAAAGGAAAATGGAACGCCATTGTTCGATAAAAAACAAAATTGCTAGCTGGACCGAAGCGTTTCATTTATGTTTCGACCGACATTTCCATTACTTCTTAGTGAAGTGGGACTGGAAAACTGGAAAACAGGAAACTGGAAACGAGAAAACTGGAGACGAGAATTTTTGAAAATGGAACGGCAAGTCTCGGTCGGACCAGACCGACCGGTCAAAGAGGACCACCTCTGGAGGTGGATTCCTTTTACAGGAAAATTTCTACCTGGACCAAAGCATTCCATTTTTGTTCCGACCGAAATTTCCGCACATCTTAGCATATTGCCAACCCCCCTGAGCGTCTTGGAATAAATGTAAACTACTGTCTGTCTTGCACTTGTCCACAGCCTGAATAGGCAAGTGGTGAAGACACTGATATAAAACTATTAACGAAAAGTAAATTGAGTTACTGTTTGTCTCCCTTCTCTTACAGGACTTTTGGGACTTTTGCGAGTTCAATGAATGGAGTGAAGGTACATCATGATACTCTGGCGTTACAGCCGACGTCTCTGCAGTGTGGAGACCTGGGTTTCAGTTTTCAAACATTATTTGCCGGTTATGATTCGCCCATTATGATTCGAACATGATCCACATACGGTCTATAAGGAAGGAAATCCTCTCACAAAATGAGTTCAAAGAGTAAATGCTTCCTGAAACAAAAACCTTCGCAAAGATTTTACTGAATGTGCAGTCCGGGGTTTTAACCATGATTCGCTTCTTATGATTTTCCTGTCATAATTCGCCCATGGTAAAATGCTGGAGGAAACTCACAGATGTTTTTCTTTGTGGATTTTTATATTTCAGAAAGTTAGTATTTACTCTGTGGACTCATTTTACGGGTGAATTTTCTTTACTATTACCCGATCATGGGCGAATGGTATTCGGCGAGTTATGTGTGTGACACCCAGGGTGTGCACACTGCAGTGACATCGCCTGTAAATACACACAACTTTACGCTGCCGTTATCTCTGATTTGTTGTCTAATTATTATTATTTCTTCACAGTGGTTTTAGGTGTCTGACAAATTTTCGTTGTCGTTTATTTGTTCGTTTCAGGAATCACTCGATGTAATGTCCACGAATGATGACAATACTTTAGGATTCTCTTTAGAACTTTACTCTCGGTACATGGAGTCAGCAAGGGTGTGTATAACATTTCTTGAAACTAGCGGTAATTAAGAGTGGCCTCAAGTCAAGCGTTCGGTGGCAAAAGTTTAAAATCGATTAACTTCTTTCAGTTTTGGATCAAAATCTCTCTGTTTTTCTGTGCGCTATAGTTTACTAATGTGAGTTTACAGTACCGAATTAAATGATTTCATATCGGCCATTTTGACCTCCCGAACGAGCATCGACTTCCCAGTTTTTTTTCTTCAAATTAAAGTGCTTCTGGCGAAAACGACCTACATCAGGTTTCTATTTTTACTGACGGCTATTTTTTAGCAAAAATAAAAAAACTGGATTTTTGAACTTCTACCGGGAAATTGAGAGTTTTCTTGTTCGGTTAAAAGCCGCTGTTATGGCTTGTTTTTAGACAACTCCAAAGAAAGGAAGATAGGAGGAAGACTGGGGACAAGTGTCACTGGCCCCTCTTTTGACTCCCCCTCTACCCGTCTCGTTGAATTTCCTTCCCCAGTCTTTTTTCTTTATCAGAATTTTCTAGTTCTGTTAGCAAATGCTTCCTTTTGACATAAGAAGCTTTGCCCTAAATGTGAACATTTTTCTAAATCTTACCATTTTTTTGAACGTCGGCTTCACTGATATTCAAAACGCAAGTTGCCTCACTATTGTACAACAGTATACACGTACTCGAGACAGGCAGCAAGACATTTGAGGTTATCTTTTTTAGGATTACATAATGCCACTGCCAGTTACAGTAGGCGTTTATGTTCTCGTGATTCCTTTATTCCTTTCTTTGTAGGAGATGCTTTTCCGTAGAACATGCAAGCTGGTAGAGCTTGAAAATGCCACAAAAGCGTTGGAAAAAGCAAAACCCAAGAATCAAGAAGCGGTACGCTAACAAACGTGTTTACACGTTACTTCTTTTCTTTTTTCAATTTCAGTTGATACGGCATAACGCTAAGAGTGTTGATTTATTTTATAGCTTCAGAAAGCCAAGGAAGATGCAGAGAAAGCTTTTGATGCAATTTCTGAAGATGCTAAGAAGGAGGTCAGTAATTGAAGTTCATTTAGCTTGGTAGTGCTGTTTATAAGTATATTAAAATATCTTTGGCCGCAGATGGCCAGGATGGAAATGGAAACGCCAACTTGGAAACGTGGGATCCACCTTCTCAACTTTTGTTTTGATGTCTTGGTAGAATCGCGAAAACCTCGTTATTGTTTGCTTTGTTTTTAATTTGATTTTTTCCCTTAGTGTTCAGGAGTGTACTCCAAAAAGCCATCCTAGAAATTCCCATCTGCTGCGAAGGTTCGACTGCTCGCTGTTAGTCAGGTGATGAAGGGGACTGGTTACCTCTCATAGGGTGCTGGTGCTGGGTGCTGGTGCTGGGTGCTGGTTACGATGCCTGCTCAGTTCCTGCCATAGTTTTGCAAACAAAAATGCAGACAGTGGTGGAACGTTTCACTTTAACCGCCAAATATAACGCTTTCCCTGAAAACGTAAGCTTTTACGTTGAGCGTGAGTTCAAAATGAAATAACTGTTAACCACAAGGGCATTTCCTGTATCGTTTTCATACAAACTTCACGCTCGTACGCTTGAACAGATTCGATTTTCAAGGCTCTAAAGACCAGAAGTGACGTTTGTCCACTGTGAAGGTTGCGTCTCAGCATGTGATTGATGGATTGTGCTCCTCAAAGTTCATTTGTGTTCATCAATTTTGCAGATGAGTCGTTATAATGCACAAAGGGTGTTGAGCCTGCAAGCAAGCCTTATCCAGTATGCGGAGTCTCGACTAAAGAATGGAAGAGATACTTACGCCATCCTGGCTAAACTATTGAATGACCTCAAGAAATCGTCTTAATTCACCAGATAAATAAATTTTCAAGTGCTTTGGACAGTACAGTTTTTATAATGTGACTTTTATTAAATGTTGAAATTGTGGGAAATGCGAATAATGTGAAGTGTATTCTTGATCAATTTATGTCATGGAATACACCATTGCTCGTGACTTAGTGATAGGGTGTTCTTATTGGCGTACTTCATAATGAACTGATGACGCTTTGTATTTAATTAAATGTAAGCCAGGTTTAGACCAAACGAATAATACTGAGGTTCCGGTTATACTGAAAGAGAAAAACAACAGAGCTGGTAGATCGGTGGCTGCTATGGCAGCCGCAAGCTGTAACGACCCAGATATGGACTGTGGATTAGAGTGGAAGGTCCACACCTTGTGATAATACCAATTCAGCAACAATCACACACCTCAGTTCTAGTGTGGAAAAGTAAAGTCGTCCAGGATAGGAAAGAAAGTTATATTGGTTGGGTAATAGGATAGGAACCTCCGTATTTTTCGTACATGTTTGGTCTTAACGTGGAGGCTCGATACATTTATAGTCAACTGTATGTCCTATAGTGACTGCAATAAGTAATAATAAGTATGAGAAATAATTAGTCAACTGAATATTAAACAAGATGCTTCACCACAGGCATTTGGATGGCTTGTGTTGTTAGATGTTACAGAGCCATACAAACATCTGTAAATATTACAATGTTTGAATGCAAAGAGCAAAGTTAGACCTGGTTTAAGGGTAAATCGAGTATAATACAAAGTCTTCATAACCGCGGTTTAAGTACGGTTAAAGTTTTATTATTAGATTTAGTATTAGAATATGGATTTTTGCAGAGTACAAAGGCCATGTCTATACAGAGTCCAACAAACTGGGCTAATGTTGCTGACCTTGCTTAGCCTTAAAGCTCAAATAGTGACAAGCATCTAATTTCTCCTTACAATAACCCCACTTGATCAAGCATAAAGGTCACGAGAATAAAAGAAATGATCATCAAAGATAAAATGTCTCTTATCACGTTCTCTCCTCTATTGTCTTAAGCATTCATTGGTTTAGACCACGACTCTTTTACAACTTATCTAAACGTTGTTTGAACAATCGACCATAACATGTTTTAGGTAGTTTTCTAACGTTGTCCATTCAAATTTTCTCATGACAGCTAACGTTTGTACGTGAATTTGTAATTACAGTTGCAAAGTATAGGCTGATGGGCATCTGTAAAATTTTACTATGTAAAGAAAAAACTGTTAGCTTGCGCAGAAGATTATTATGTTAAGTGATAAGTGAAGTAGGATTTAATAGTTTGTAATAATTTTATAATAGGAAATATTGCAATCGGTTATTTCTTCTTAATCTTGCATCAAGATAAAAGTCAATTCAATCAAAAAATAGTCTTCTGTGCAAATTTAAAGTGACAATCATAAGTGAATTTTTGTTGTTGTTACACCTCAAAATGAAGTAACCATAATTTTTATTGTCGTAATTGGACATGTGAAGTGCTAAATACTTTTTTATCCTGAAATAAAGGTTGTTTTCCTATCCTTTGATCTTTCGCTCACCACAGAAATAATTTTGCAACTTTTTTTTTGTTAATAAATATAATACAGTCAATGACAACAGTTCAATGAATGCTCCATTTTAATGTTCTTGAAGTGAACAAATGGATTGAAATAGGTATTCAATTAACACCTTGCTTTTTTCAATAAATTTTACGTGACATTGCCTAGTGTTCAACCTCTTCGTGCTTGCATTGTGCTCTAGGTCAAGTTCCATGTTCTAAACATACTGGCCGTATAAATGGAAAGGCTAAACCGTGATGAACGTTATGTATAAGGGAAAGGTTTAGTAGCTCCCCTGCCATTGGCGATCTACACGTTCGGAGGTTGTCCCGAATTCTGACAATAACAATTTCAACTTAGCAACGTATCAATTGAAGTAATCATGTTTTTTTTTTTAATCTCGAAAGGGTTTTTAAGGCCATTCACTTTGAAAGGCTGCTACTGCTATAATCTGTCAACAGCCACTTAAAATTTCTAAATGCCTTGCTCGATATTGATCAGTCAGTAGTCGGTATGAAATGAAAACATTAACTGCATTCCCTACATACTTTTCTTGTTTGAAGTAAATTCATAATTTAGCTTCTCTCATTATATTATGCAAATGTGACGGAATGTACACTTGCATCTTTGACCATAAAGGTCTGTACAGAATTCCCTCTACAACGCCGTACTACTAAGCCTCTACTAAGAGCGTAGGGTTACATACCAAAGACATTTGAGGGAATTTTGACATTTATGAAGTTCTTCTTTAAACGCTGCTGAGGTAAATGTCTGACTTTTGCAAGGAAATAACTAGAGGAGTGTGGACTGGCTTCGCCTAAAGTAACTTCCTCTGGCAGAGAAGATGGTGCGAAGTGCAAAACGTTAAATTGCCACGAGGAAACTTACGATAGCAACTCGTATATGAGTTGTCCATAATTTGGTTTGTTTCAATCCGCTGATTAGTATATGCCTTGTATGAACTTTTAGAACATATGGACAGCCCCCACAAAATTAAATTTTATTATCCGGATGCTGAGCTTATTTCTTTATTAGGGTGAGGGGATTTCCCCTGTAAATGGGTTATATGGACACACGAAAAAATTAAGACAGTTTTGGGTAACTGAAGTCCTGACGGTTTATTCAGTGCGAATAGTAGGTTGATAATTCACTTCATTTCAGCAGTTTCTTACCTCGTACCTTATACTTTACAGCTGAACTTAGCTCCTATTTCCTGTTTTGATTGATCTTGGATGTCTTTAAAAGCTGCATAATTCCTTTATCCACTGTTTACTTTAGTTTGTGGGACATCTCAGCGCTGAAAAGGGGTCAGGGGGCCGGTGCTTGCGTTAGCATGTCTCAGTGTCGGGCTGCAACTCTACTCTTCAGTTCGTTACGGGTTTTGATGACAGTAAGCGTGTGGGTAAGCCTGCATCAACGCACTGAAACGATAACTTGAACAACAGGGTAAGTCCTTTTCTAGTAGTCCTCACTAAAGCCGGTCGGCCCCGGTGAAGTTCTAAGTGACCCGCACGCTCAAATTTGGCGTCCCTTGCCAGCTTTTTGTCTTCATCATAGATCGATCGATCTCAAGCTCTTTCTGGTTTCCCTTTTTGTAGACAAGTTTCAGAAGTTCAAAATACAATTATCATCGTTTGACCCTCGTATTGCTAGTGCGGGTCTCTTAAATTAGTTCTGAAAATCCAAGTTGGAAGAAGTAATAAAGTATTGCATTGTGTTGTATCGTATTCATGGATAACGCAATGAGGGTATAATTAACTGTGCGCAAGTACAAAGCCACGTCAAAAGTTTGATTTCATCTTTAGTTCAGCTCATTCTACTTGTAGCTCTCTTCTGAAATCTGCTCGCAGACGTGAAGAATATTCTTTGTACAGCAGGCTTCTATTTCGATGAGAGGTTTTATTTTCCTGCAAATTACAGTGCACCGGCCGACATCAGCCGACCTCAGGCTATATCACGGTTTTCTACACCTTTCTAAACTTTTATTGTTTTTTTAACAAAGAATACTTCTCAGGATCATGGGCGCCTACAGGAAACTAGTACAGTGGATATATACGGTGTCTGTGCTGACCTTGGTTCTGGAGAAAACTACAAACATATTTGGAGGTAAATTATGAATCAATACTTGGCTTGTCGACCGTGACGACCTGAAGGGTCTTATCTTCATCGCATGGAGTACTGTTGCAGTACTGTAACTATACACTAACGTTTTAAAACACTTTTCTTCTGTTTATGTCCAGCTCAGCTGATACGGGTTATTACGACAATAAAACATTTGCATACAACGAATACTGGTAGCTTTCACATAAGAGCTTTTTGTGAAGGGATTAAAGTATAACAGTTTGATTTTCATGATGTCTTGCATTCTTTCGACATTCGCAAATCCGGCAGGCCGTGGCTTGTAAAGTTTCGTCTGATTTCTTCACATCCGTCTCAAGCCAGCCGTTAGTGATATAGGGACAATCACAGGCATCGAGTGTTAGCGAATGTCAATCAAAGCAAATACGTCAGTTAAAAGCACGTCAAAAAGGTTTCACAGAATCCTATACAAAGAATTTTTATTGCGTGAGCTTTCAGACTTTTAAGACATTTCAATCAGTTAGAAAGATTGTCAGTTGCAAGCTACAGATTAGGATGTTGGTGCATAAAAGGGCGCGAAAACTAGTTGTGTTTATTTTGTTTTCCTATTGAGTTGTATTGTCGTATTCTTTTCACATTTTATTCGTGTTTCAGCCATCCACGATTCTTTTCGATTGTGTTTAAGTTATTGACTTTTCTATTCATTTGTGTTTATTGCACTGTTCAGTTGCGTTCGTTTCTCAGTTCCTAGTCAGCTGTGTTTGTTTCACTATTCTTTTGCGTTTTAGTTATTTACTATGTTTTATAAAGTTGTGTTTCACTTTTCTATTTTTGTTTACTGTAGCTGCGATATGCAGCCCTCCGTGCCTCCTCTTTTCCAACACTACTGATATCGTAGCCCTCGACTACAAAACGTCAGCAGCACATTCCGTAGTTTCTGGTTTATCAAGAGCTGTGGCCATTGATGTCCATTTCACCTTGGGGTACATATTTTGGAGTGATGTGTGGGAACAAAATTTTAAACGTTCCGGTATTGACGGATCGGGCAAGACAATTATTATCAGTAACATTGGGGTTTGCGATGGACTGGCAGTACAATGGAGGTCATCACAGTTGTACTGGACTGATACAACACATGATACGATATCGGTATCAGACTTAGCAGGCAAAAACGAACGGAGTTTGTTGTCCTTGGGGCTTGATGAACCTAGAGACATTGCTCTAGATCCTGATAACGGGTAAGCAAGCTATTAATAAATAATTATTGCATATACTTTTAATTGCATACTGATATATTTCAGCTTATTTCAATCTGTCATTTAATGGTTTAGCACTCGTCGGTTAACAGCCGAGAGTATTACCGAAAACGATTTTTGTTGACTTGAACGTAACTCACATCATCGTCTCCCTCTCAAACAGTGAATTACTGTTGGAAAATCACAGCAAAGAAGTCGAAAATAACACATGAAAATAACACATTTACAACAGTTTAAAAGACCAATCTCGTATGGAAGTACAGCTTGTTTACGCCAAAAGAATTTAATTGTCAGTTACACGATTTTCTCTCTTCTTGAACCTGACATTCGCGAATTGACGTGTTCTCAATTTTGTTTTAGTTGTAGGATCACGTTTTCAAGTTGTCCAGAAGAAAATTGTTTTGCAATTCCATTGAAGCTAGCGGTTTCTATATAATGTGAATTTCGTGAAGTTAGGTGTCTGAAAGTAACTTCTTTTCATGTGGCAGATTAATGGTTTGGTCTGACTGGGGCTCTACTCCAAAAATTGAAAAAGCAACCTTAAGTGGGAATCAAAGAGTTTCCATAGTAACATCGAACCTCAAATGGCCGAATGGCATCGAGCTTGACAGAGGCAACAAACGAGTTTTTTGGGTGGATGCAGGCATGGACAGAGTGGAATCCGTCGATTACCAAGGCAACAACAGAAAGCTACTTAAAAGGATAACTGGTTTTCATCCATTTGGAGTGGCCCTGATCGCTCCCTTCTTATTTTTCACTGATTGGACCACAAGTAGCCTGCTTCATACACTAGACGCCGATACTGGGGATTATGTGATCAGCAGTTACAGCGGTAATGGCAGGCCGATGGGAATTGTAGCGTACGACAGTGCAAGGCAGCCTCCAGGTAAAGCAGGATCTAATTTTTTGGGGGGGTGGGGTGGTGGAGCGGGCACTTGAAACAGCCCTGAATTTAAGCATTACATGGAAGAAACTTGTTTTGTTTTTTAAAAGGAAAGATGGGGTCAGCCTATATGCAAAATACTGTCCGATTAAAACCGCTGAACGGATGGGACAGTTCTATTAATTCCGATGATCGATTTGGAAGATTGTGTTTTACTTGCTCGTTTTTGGGGGAATAATGACACAAACATGAAGCCACTAAAATAATAATAACAATAATAATAATAATAATAATAATAATAATAATAATAATAATAATAATAATAATACTTTATTTATATAGCGCTATTTCTATCGCTATCCAATAGCGCTTAACAAGTTGTTTAAAATTACACATCTATATAAAAACATAAAGTTTCTTGAATTTCATAAACATTCCCCACGCCTCCACTGCGCTTAAGAGCCCACCCGGATCTAGGCCCATCAGCTTGGTAACTTAACATTATTCCGGCCGGTTTTACCCACTCCTAGATATAGGCATACGACATCTCGTAAAACGCAATTGTTTACGTAAAGTTAGTCTGTCGGTAAGGCAAGAAAAATAACAGTTCACCACCACAGTATCTTGTGTTTGCTAACCAAAGAAACTTTTGCGAACTAGCATAAACCCAGGGCTCATTACCGGGATTTTACAGTAATGCGGTTCAAATATGTCTTACATTAATTTTCAAGACTACTCCGAATGCTCCCTAAATTGACCGATCAGAGAGCAAGAATGTAGTACATTTAAAGGGTCAGATGTTAAGGTGAGGTGACGGTTGAACGTTTGAGACGTTTCCGATTCAGACGGTGAGAGACGAACGAGAACATAAACTACTGGAACACGAAACGCGCGAAAATAAGCAAGCTGGTTTTCCGATCACTCATTGTTTTCGTTTGCTTCTAAACATTTCTCCTAATTTTCAGTTCATGTATCATTTGTTTTTGTTTTTGTTGTTTTCAAGTTTCAAATCAGTGTGCTGTAAACAATGGAGGATGCAGTCATTTCTGTGTTGTGAAGACATCTGGTTACAGTTGTGTCTGTCCTACTGGTTTAGCATTGAAGCAAGATGGGAGGACGTGTGAGAAGAGTACGTTGTTTTTGCTGTTGTTGTTTTCGTTGCTGTTATTTTCTTCTGCATAAATGCGTATGAGGGAATGCCTACTTGGCCACATTCCATATCCCAAAAATCTTGAGATAGGTTCGTACGTATACATTTAGTAAGTAATAGTAAACCACCGTTAAGCTTTCAAACCCACCGCCTACCACAAGCTTCGAAGATAGGTCGATTCCAGTTTTCTTTTGACTTCTGAGGCTCCATCTGAAGTCAAACTCTGCAACTTCAAATCGAATTAAAACATAACCCAGGAGCACAACCAAATATGGGTATTCTAACTTGGTGTTTTTATAAATTATAGAAGTGAAAAAGTTCCTCCTTTTCACTGACGCTGATGCCAAGTCCACTAGTATCATTTCACTGGACGTAAACTATTTGGTCGCTAAAAATTTGTTCAACCATGTTGGAAATCAACGACCAGTTGCCCTGGATTATGACCCTGTCGAAGATCGTGTATACTGGACTGACGTGGAACAAGGTCTTGTTATTAGCGCTTTCTCTAATACAACTTCATTGAAGATTTTGTTTCGGTGTAATGTGGGAGTACCCGACGGTCTAGCTATTGACAAGGTGGGGAAAAACATCTACTGGACAGACACAGGAGCCAATCGGATTGAAGTAGCTCGACTTGATGGAACAATGAGGAGACTGTTGATTAACGATGGACTCGATGAGCCGAGGGCAATTGTGCTCGATGAAAGAAATGGGTAGGATAACAAGTTTTTTAAAAAAATCAATGTATGCATGTTTGAACATAAGCACTCAAGATATATTTCGATAACTTTTTGGGCATTGGTAACAGAGAAAATATGAGCTGTTAATTTCCTAACAGGATTCATGTCGAAGTTGACTATGATAACAACGCTAGTTAGCTGAATGTGGTAATAGATTTAGTATTTTGACTGTTCTTTTTGGTTACTAAAAAAGCCAATGGTTTCTACAGATCGAGGATTAGACGCAAACTTGATTGTTCTTCTCTTTGTTTTCTTATATGGCGAAGCTAATGAAGCATTCTTATATGGCGAAGCCAATAAAATAAAACAAAATACGTCGAAACACAAGGCTGCAACAAAGCTTACCCCTCAAATCCACAGCCAAAACTTTAATCACAGAAACCGATTCTAATCTTTTAGTCCGCAGAAGAAATCCTGCATTGTGGCGCTTCAAATAAAAGCTCTTCAGCTGTACTTACCTATGTTGATGTTTGCGTTTCGGTAGTTTACAAAATGAAATTTGAAATCTTACTTGAGGTGTAATTCTGGGCGCTCTTAGGTAGAGTGAAAGCCAGATAAAATTCTTGTTTTTTTTTTACCCATTCAGCATAATGTACTGGACTGACTGGGGATCAACTCCAAAAATCGAACGAGCTGCCATGGACGGTTCATCAAGACGAACCATTGTCACAGGAAACCTTGGCTGGCCAAATGGACTCACTATTGATCAAACCACCAACCTCCTATACTGGGCAGATGCCAAACTAGACACCATAGAGGCGTCAGACCTCAATGGAGGAAACAGAAGGGCTATTTTGTCATCTGCAGCTGATATCCATCCGTTTGGCCTGACAGCGTACCAAGGCATGCTCTACTGGACTGATTGGAATGACAAGAGCATTTCACGGTTTGACTTAAGCAATAGAAAAACAGAGATGATAATCACGGGCCTTCAAAAACCAATGGACGTTCACTTGTACGATGCATCTTTAGCAATTGCAGGTATCGATCGAGTTGTTCTTTTTTGCCAATAAGAAAACATCACATGTTGTAAAAGAGTGCAAGAGAGTGCAAGAGCATGGCCAGTCCAAGTGAGCCTGCCTAATTCATGCATGTTGGTTACCATTACAAAACTGTAAGGTTAAAACGTTTTCATTCTACAACTTCGTTTGCCTCAATAGGTTCTCATCCCTGTTCTACAAACAATGGACTCTGCAGCGATTTGTGTCTGCTAAGGCCTCAAGGAGGACACCAGTGCGCATGCCCAACAGGTATTGCACTCAAGCCTGATGGGAAAAACTGTGACTATGGTGAGTGGACTGGTTCGATTTGTATGTTACTGGCTATTAAAACCTTTAAGATTGATTACTACAACAGGCATTGGATAAAACGAGTTCTGTTTCCAGAACAGGAAATAACCTTTACGATTTTCTTGTATAGAGGCCCCAATGCTTATATAGTTCTTTACCCTGACATTGCAAAAAGTGTATTCACAAAGGAATTTGCCGACAAATTAATTTCAATACAGGTGAAACTCTGTTTATTAGGAGAATGTTGAACTTAAAACCATTTAGAATTTCTTGAATGTGAATTAAATGATGATTCTTACGGAAAAACTTCTTTTTTGTGATTTTTTTAATTTTGCAAGATGTGTTCTACGATAAGAGATCTGACAAGTTCATGCTCTTTGCTGAAGCGAATACTGGGGAAATTTACAAGGTTCCTTTGGTTGTACCAGGCACCCCGTGCCAACCATTAGCAATCAAAACTAACATATCTAGACCAGTTGCTGTTGATTACGATCCAGTCGAGGGCAAAGTTTACTGGACAGATGTTACACTGGAACAAGTAGCCAGAGCATTTCCCAATGGTTCTGAAGTTGAGGTCTTAGCAAAGCATGTGATAAATCCTGATGGAGTGGCGGTTGATTGGATTGGAAGGACTCTTTATTGGACTGATGCCGGAACTAACAAGATAGAGGTTTCAAGATTGGACGGATCATTTAGAACCAGCCTTGTCACAGTAAACGTGGGCTTCCCGAGAGCTATAATACTTGATATAGAAGCCAGGTAATTTAGACATAAAATGCATACTTTGATATTGTGGATTGATCACCTTGATTCCCGAAATGTTACGCGAGCAACATTCAGGGATTTACAGTTGTAACACATAGCACACGGAGGTTTCCCCAGTAACTTTATGGTTAGAGCATCCGACCGGTAGCGTTGTGTGGAGGCTGGGTTGGGTTTTCCCTGACTCGCAGTTTGAATGCGCGTCAGGATCTGATAGTAGGGGGAGCAGGGATAGCGCAGTGGTGAGAGCACTCGCCTCCCACCAACGTGGCCAAGGTTCGATTCCCGGAGCCGGCGTCATGTGTGAGTTAAGTTTGTTGTTGGTTCTCGTCCTTGCTCCGAGGGTTTTTCCTCCGGGTCTGCCGGGTTTTCCTCCCTCCTCAAAAACCAAAATTTTCAAATTCCAATTCTATCTGGAATCCGAGCGCCACAGGTTTTTCAGTCCAAAAACTGTTTAGTGTCACCCTCGTTAAACAAATTCAATTTGGTTATTTATTTATTTGTTTATTTATTTATTTATTTTAACAGTTTTCTCATTAGGTGAACGAGCATCAGATCGTTTTCTTTATGACCAAAAATGTGTTCCCTAACTCTTCGAAGACGAGGTTTTTAACTTTCCATTCCAGGAGCTTTCGCGCGAAAATACCTGACTAACTTGAGGATAATGTAACTCAACGCAAGACCACGAAACATTGGGTTTACTTAGTTTAAAAATGCTACAATAAGGTCGTTCTTCATGTACATGAGATCGAACTCATTAACGATCTTGTTTCTGCTGTATATTTATCTCTTATTACCTGTATTTTAGAAAGATGTATTGGAGTGATTGGGGAGCGTCACCAAAGATTGAACAAGCGAACATGGATGGCACAGCTAGAACGATACTTGTTAATTCAGGGCTGGCTTGGGTCAACTCACTTGCTCTGGATTTCAAAAATGATCTGCTGTATTGGTGTGATGCACAACTTGATAAGATCGAAAGAGTGGACCTCCAAGGAAATAACCGTGTGCTAATACTGGATTTGTCGTCTGGTAACGGTCATCACCCATTTGGACTCGCGTTATATGAAGACGTGCTGTTCTGGACAGACTGGATTACAAAAAGTGTTCACAAGTATAACATGACGTCAACCATGAGTGAAGTGTTGGTCCATGGAATGGGACGCCCATTGGAAATTCACATCTACGACCACAAGACACTCGCTACGGGTATGGCTACATCAAATAGCTAGGGTAGAGTAGTAAGGTCAGGTAACTTTAGAAACTCCTAACTGACCCTTCTCAATGTGAGAACATTGAATGAATATATACAGTTAAGTTGGAGCAGCGCTATTGAGGACGACGTTTGCCAACTGTCACAGTCCCCTACCATTTGTTGGTTGTGCATTAGGGTGATCACTCATTTTCGCCATCTTGCAGAACACGACATCATGGGAAAAGTAAAACACTAACTAACCTTGGGCGAGTATGAATCGAAGGGGGCAACCGGGTGGAGATCGAGAAGATCTCAGGTTATTTAATAACTAATTTGTGGAAAAATGGTCATAAGTTTTACACTAACTTTGTCCGAGTTGGAGAGTATCGTTCTTTATGCCTGTAACTTCGGTATAAAGTAGTACATGATACTGAAGTTACGCTGTATACAAATAGATCAGTGGGTAACCAGTGACGATTCTGTAGTAGCCTTTGACCTCCTAGAGGTATTTATGGCTTGTTTGTGTTCTTCTCTGTTTGAGTTTTTATTAAACAGTGAGTTCAAAGAAGACTCACTGGTTTTAAGATGTTTGACAGGGTGACAGGGTGACCCACCCAAACCTACTACTTCTCGTTAATGGGTCAATTCTGCCTCGTATTAGGTCCTACTAGCTGCTCTCGTCTGAATGGAGGCTGCAGTCACATTTGTCTTCCAAACCCAACCGGCCATCGATGTTTCTGTCCAGAAGGAGTGCAACTGAAGCCTGGTGACACTTTCACTTGTCAAGGAGGTAAGAGTCTCGGTTGAAACTTTAGCCTTAATAACCTTCACTAAGAAGGACAAAACTGCCTTATAATTTAGGGACCTTTGTTATTTTATCATTCATAAATTTGCACTTGATCATTCATTGAGACACAAATGCAATGCCCGTGAGTCAAGCTGCTGAACGTGGACCTGAATTTTCAAAGTTATCTGTAGCCTGTACCAGTTTTAGTATCATCTTCCAAACAGTTTGAGTATCATGCTCCAATACACACGTTGATTGTTTTGTTTTGATGGATAAGGAGTGGCCAAAATTCTCATTTCCTCCTTTATCTTAGATATAAAACTAACTCTAACTGAGCTGACAGTAGTTGTTCAGCACCCCTAATTGAAAACATGCCAACCCTTCAAGCTCCTCTAAATCCTCCAAATTTGTAATGTTCTTCCCTGTATAGTATACCGCTGTCCTCAGCTGTCTGCGCCCGCCCATGGTAGTTTGTTGCCTTGTGCCAACTTACCAGGTCAAACCTGTCAGTTCTTCTGTAACAAGGGGTACCTTCTGAATGGAGCAAACGCACGAACGTGTAAAAACGATGGAACATGGACTGGGCTACATACCCGGTGCACTGGTTAGTATTTTTAATGGAACCTTCAATCCAACCGTGTTTTGAAATGGACACGAGACTGTCTGACGTATCGTTTGATTGTATAGATATATCTGTTAAGAAGGGAGCTGGTCTAGTTGATCTTGTTAACAAGCAAACTATTCATCAAAGAAATATGGTGTGCTGGTACCAAACCACCTCAGTCAGCGTCGTGCTGTTCCCTAGGTATACAAGATGGTTTAGTCCAGTTTTGTGAAAAGGACGTTTTGGCACGTGCCCATTTAATGGCTGTGTACGTGTCCTCAAATGTTTGAGTCAGTTGATAGGTATCAGAGTACGGAGTAGAGTGAAAAAAGTAATTTTGCAATGCATATACCTCGTGTTCGAACACTCTTTTAGTGGATAACGTGCTAAAGCTAACGAAAAAGCAGTTACTTGTTTCATCACGTCATATTCTAAATGTCTGGTATAAAAAAAAAAAACAAACAAACAATATGTACACTTTCTATCTATATGAGTGACCGCATTGCCAAAACATTACCATCTTGGAAGTGCGCAGTGGCAATAGCTAAGGAATTGTAATGGTGTT
Organism: Siderastrea siderea; assembly: GCA_964030785.1. Taxonomy (NCBI): domain Eukaryota; kingdom Metazoa; phylum Cnidaria; class Anthozoa; order Scleractinia; family Rhizangiidae; genus Siderastrea; species Siderastrea siderea. The sequence goes on from OZ034977.1 coordinate 251,404, forward strand.
CAGGGGCCAAAAAGAGATGGGGAGGGGAAGTTGATATGTATCAATATTTTTACGCAATTTGCTCGATACCAAAATCTATATGTCAGCGTCTATGATTTGAACTGTTATTTCCTGCAGCTGTCACGTGTCCAGCCTTACCAGCCCCGCCCAACGGTGTCCGGAAGGGATGCACAGGAAGAACAACAGAACTTTATAACACGGTCTGTCAGTTTTCGTGTTCTCTCGGATTTAAAGGGCTCGGCTCTACAACTAGGACATGTCTTGTTAATGGAAACTGGAGTGGTCAAGTTTTCGTTTGTCAAGGTAACCATAAAAAACTATAAAAAATTATAGAAATTTCGACCATACTGAAATCTGTTGAGGTGCGGTGCTCTATGGGCTTGAAATCGGAAAGACTTAGAGCGTGGACGTCAAAACCCTCTTGTTTCGTTCTGAGGGAAAACGCATAAGCATTCTCCAGATCAGAGTACGGGTACAATTAGGACTGAGCACAAGGATGAAAAACCAAACATATTTCTAGATTCCTGGCTCCTCCCTGTCGCTGACCATTAGAAGAGAGATCAATTCGTTGCCCACGTCCTGTCGCTGAGTAATTTTACACATCAAACAAAACTTACATGCACAGATCTACCTGATAACAGAAACGAAACCTTTCACCCAGCAAGCAAGAATGCATCAGTTGACGCTTTTTTGTCACATCATTCGAATTCCTGAGAAGAGGCCTAGAAAAATTCATTATTTCTACCCCTTCCCCTCCTTACGGCAAAAGGAGACCTGGAAGTCAACGTAAAATCATCTCAAATACATTCAATGGCTTGAACGCGAAGAAAACGAGCGTAAGATAGCTACTAAAGGTAAGAAGGGATGAAGAAGGCTTGCAGTCGCCTGCGCGGAAGTGGAATGATGATAAACAGTTGGACCAGTAGAGAAAGAGATTCTAGAAACGCTCGCGGCGCATGTGAGACGTAATAATCTAAACCGTATCTAGCTGATCTTGGTTTGAAAAGTAGCCGGCACTCGTTGAAACGGCAACAAATAAGAAGTAAGAACATCTTCAGTCTCTTTACACTACGGAATCAAGCAGAACAAGGAACATTTAAAAACTACCATTACACTTAATGAACTTATAATTAAATGACATTTTTGTTATCACCTTTCAGCTATTACATGTCCGTCATTGGTCACTCCACCTCATGCCGTACTGCTGACCCCTTCCTGTTCCAGTACTTATGGATCACGCTGTTTGTATTCTTGCCAAACCGGATATACCAGCTCAACCGGAAATGTCACTAGAACATGCTTGTTGTCCGGACAGTAGAGTGGAAATGCCATCAGTTGCACTGGTAAATCGAGCCTGTTGTATATTGTCTGTTTGTTATACATTTTCTCACTCTATGAATAGATAAAACCTAATTTTGGACTGGTTAATGTTTTATGAACAATTTCATTATACCTTCCCAGCGAATTGGCCAATGGAAGGGTTTTAAATGGTTATTGTATTGGTTTATCGCAACGTACAATGCACCAACAAAAACAATGCAAAAAGCAAGTTTAGAAGAGTAGTCGATTTGGCTTGAAATTTGATGAAAGCTTTGTTGGACGAGTAAAAACTCAGTGTACCAATACTTGTTCTTTCAAAAAGGCCAAAAGGGGGGAGGGTAAATGTAGGGGATTTTGACCAATTTTTACCTGCGAATGCAAACTTTAAAAAAGTAATTGTTTAGAGGATGACGTGTGCTGTCGCTATCATATCCATACATGTTTCTGAAACTCATTTGCGGTTAAGAAACCCTGTACGTTAAGATGGAATTATGGAAGGAAAAGACTTCAGAGTGTTTTAAGCACTGAATTGCTACAATCTAAGCGCATAGGGGACTTTACACCCTAAACTGTAGTTGACATTTTGACGTTGCCTTACATATACACTGTTACTTTCCTGTTTTTTACTACATTTTGTCATTTCAGATTCTACACCACCAACATTTGGTGTGTCGTGTCCTGGAGGCCTGTTAGTTGCGTACGCTGAACGAGACAAGTTTTCAGCTTTAGTGAACTGGACCGAGCCGGTTACTATTGACAACTCAGGAGCCGCACCTACTGTGACTTCAAACTACCAATCGCCTCAAAGATTGAATCAAGGAAGTCACGTGATCACATACACTGCTGTGGACCAATCAGGAAATAAGGCCATTTGTGCCTTTACAGTAAAAGTAATAGGTAACAAAATGTTTGTACGCTATAATCAAGGTTATCATTATCTGCCTAGTCCGTTTATTAGTTCTTTAGCTGAGCTCCTGATAGAGCTTTAAAGATAGGAGATCGAGTTAGTAAATATGGAAGGAACCAAGCGTTAAACTTTGAGCCAATCGTCCGTAGAATCAACATACATACATTTCACCCCCACATTAGCAACATACATAGCAAAATATGGCGCTCAGGGCACGACTGTAAGGCAATAATCGCAAGTAATCAGTTCTTTTAAATTAGATTAACAGTCTTGTTAGACAGGATATGCTTGTTGAAAAGAAACTTCAACAGACTCGGGAACAAAATGTACAGTATGTGGTCCTTGGTCCGCGAGTAAAAATTATTATCTTGAACATCTTATCTGAATCAAAACGTCTAGAGCTGAAGTTTTCCCTGAAGATAGCTTTTATGTTTCTCGCGATGATTTTCAAGTGGCAAGTTCCAAACTGAAATATTTTTCTTGTAACTCGAAAAAAGGTGACCGTGCTCGCGGGCCCTTGGTCCGCGAATGTGGTCCTTGGTCCGCGAATCATGCAAACAGCACGAAAAGTACCTGCGAATCCTAATAATTTCAGTAGGGGAATGAAAGTGTTAACAATATTTTATTTATTCTTTCTTATCCTTTATATATCTAAGCTGCACTCTTGTTGGAAAGTCGTTGTGAGTATAAAATAATATGTTATACTTTTCAAACAACAGCCTCCCACACAAGCCCCAAGCGCAGTCGAAAATAATTACAAGACTACAAGCTTATATGTATTCTAGGTATACAAGAAAAGTTAACCCCGTTCATAAACTTGTATAAAGAAGATTTTGAACAGCAAAAACAAAGGCCGTTTCCATTTATCTAAGGTTTTCTTTATCCGCTTTGCGAATTGAAAGTTCTCCAGGGTCATAGGTCGCGGACCAAGGACCCATACGCGAAAAGTGTTGACATTTTTCAAGAGTCGTTAAAACAAAAGTTTTAAACTCTGCAGCAAATTCGTCCACAACCGCAGAAATTAGTTTATCTGTAAACTTGTTTTTCAAAAAAACACGTCTTCCCGTTGCGTTTTATCTATGCACAAACTAAGTAAACATGACCATGTAATTTATGGAGCCGCAAAAGCAGACACTTCAAGAAAGACAAATTGGCCCACCTGTCAACAAACGTGAATTTCGCGCCTTCATCAACAGCAGGAAAGCCGAAACTTCGTCGTATGGAAGAAGACTGATCAATAAATCATCGGATACATTCGTTTTTTGTCGTATTTTATTTAACGAGCAAATATTACATCGGTTCGGAAAAGTCGCGGACCAAGGACCTCGGGGACTAAGGACCACATACTGTACAGAAACAGGTTCATATTCGTAAGCTTCATATCCAGAGTTATATGGGAAGTAATGAAAGGTTGTGAAAACCATTAGCCTCGACCCATCTTGTGAGATATACTTCTTGATACAACGTAAAAACAGTTCATCAGCCACACTCTGGATAACTTCTTTAAATTAAACGAAAAATAATGACCCCCAAGACGCTATGATCAGAACATAACATCCTCTTCTGCCTTTGTAGTTATCAACTGCGCATCGCTGATGGTAGATCCTGGAGGTCCTTTGCACATGAGCAAGTGTGGTAATCATTACGGATCAAAGTGCAACTTCTCCTGTGCCGTTGGTTATCGCTTGAATGGCTCATCAGCTGTCACATGCGTTGCCCCTGGTAACAGACCTCCAGGAATTTGGGACAATCGTGTGCCAGTTTGTCAAGGTAGGCTTACGCATTTTGGTAACGTACTGTCATGTGCAAGAGACAGACAAACTGCCTAACAGTTAACGCATCAATCACTGACGAGGAAATCGATGGAATCGAACGTCAGTATGCTTCTTGAACGCCTCCAGCAGCCCTATCAGTCCTTTTTTGACCTGAATCACACACCCTACCTAGAAACAGTAGAAACATGGTCAGCATGACGTAGCCCAATATTATAACACTCTTAAATCAGGCAGTTGGTATTTTCTAATGGCAGTTTTCTTCTTTGTAAAGTTATCTCCTGTCCTTCGTTGGTCACCCCACCTAAAGCCATAAGGCTGGCTCCTTCCTGTTCCAGTACTTATGGATCAAGCTGCTCGTATTCTTGCCAAATGGGATATACCAGCTCAACTGGAAATGTTACTAGAACATGTATGTCGTCAGGACAATGGAGTGGAAACGACATCAACTGCACAGGTACCAATATCGTACTTTGACGCTTGACTGTAAGTAATTATATAATTTTCATTTGGACACCTTACGAACATGTTTTTTTCTGAAACGAGATTCGCGAGGCCTTCATAAGGTAGCTTCAAGTTCTTGCTTTTCGACAAACAGTTTTGTTTACTTTAATTGGTAAGTAGATCCCAGGATGTTCATTTCATGGACGCAGGATCCGCAATTCGGCTGACTATATCACTTTTTAAAGATTTTCGTAGGTGAAAGCTTATTGGCTGTGCTGAGATCCGTTAATATACGTATTTACGTATTGTACTGAAACATGCTGTATTCACACAGCTCACTTAGAAAGCAAAATATGCTTGTAAGTTTACTACTCTGTGTGTGATGAAATTGTACGTAAAGGTCAAACATGTCTACCCTAACCCAATTCCCATTTGTCATTTCAGATTCTACACCACCAACATTTGGTGTGTCGTGCCCTGGAGGCCCGTTACTTTGGTATGCTGAACGAGACAAGTTTTCAGCTTTAGTGAACTGGACCGAGCCGATTGCAATTGACAACGCGGGAGTCACACCAACAGTGACGTCAAACTACCAATCGCCTCAAAGATTGAATCAAGGAAGTCACGTGATCACATACACTGCTGTGGACCAATCAGGAAATAAGGCCACTTGTACATTTACAGTTAAAGTAGTAGGTAAACAATACTTTTCACATTATAATAGACACTTTTATGTCTTTTTAATCAAAGGATGTGATACCAGGGATAGTTTATCTCTTTCGCTGAATTTCCAAAACTATACTATTTAGGTTATGTTCAAATACACATTTAAACAGTTTCTGCCCGTTATTGGCGTTGTCAAGGACCAGGCTTAACATTCCAAGAGTAACTTTGCCAGGAATTGTCAAGCACGCTCCTTACAATTTAACTTTGCGTTATCAAAGTGTTCAACGTTACCCCTTACTACTAGTCGTGTTTCAGTTCTTGTTACAGAATTTAACATTTTTAAAAGAAGACTTTCAAAATTGTAGAACGACTTGATATATATATATATATATATATATATATATATATATATATATATATATATATATATATATATATATATATATATATATATATATATATATATATATAAGGAAGCGTTTTGCCCCAAGCCAAAAGCCCGGAACCGTATTTTCAGCAACAAGCTTCACATTTTGGAAGATTTGTCTTGAAAGGCTTTGGATCCGGAGATATACAGAATACAGAAATAAAGAAGGGTTGAGAAAATCTCAACACCACCAGCATCTGGTGTATCACATCCTGCAGGCTCGTTACTTGGGTATGCTGAACGAGACATGTTTTCAGCATCTTGTGTGTCGCATCCTGCAGGCTTGTTACTTGGGTATGCTGAACGAGACATGTTTTCAGCATCTGGTGTGTCGCATCCTGCAGGCTCGTTACTTGGGTATGCTGAACAAGACATGTTTTCAGCATCTGGTGTGTCGCATCCTGCAGGCTTGTTACTTGGGTATGCTTGTTACTTGTTACTTGGGTATGCTGAACGAGACATGTTTTCAGCATCTGGTGTGTCGCATCCTGCAGGCTCGTCACTTGGGTATGCTGAACGAGACATGTTTTCAGCTTCATTGAATTGGACCGAGCTGGTTGCTACTGTTAACTCAGGATCGCACCTTAAGTGATGGCAAACTGTTTACGGCTTTGAAAAAGAGGTACAAGGCAACTCGGAAATGGCCTATCCTTTCTATTTTTTGCAAGCGACAGATATTTAAATGTATTTGCAGTTTACTGAGAAGATGCAACGTTAGCAGTTCATTGTTTGTTGTTGTCTGTTCTTTTTGTCAGTAATCAACTGCAGATCAGTGATGGTAGATCCCAGAAGCCCGTTGCTCACGGGGAGCTGTGGTAATTATTATGGATCGAAATGCAATTTCTCGTGTGCGATGGGTTATCGTCTGAATGGCTCATCAACAATCACTTGCGTTGCCCTTGGTAACAAACCTCCAGGATTCTGGGATAACCCTCTGCCTGTCTGTAAAGGTAGGGTGAGAGTTATTGCTTAAATGCTACTTAAATACTAAATATTTCTTAACTGCGACTACTTAACTTACAGAAGGTGAAGGTAAGGCACAATCTGTTCACAGGATATCTTTACGGGACTCAACTAGTGACGTAGAAGCCGCTATTCACTGCGCCTCCAATGACATGAATATAGGAATCAGAGGTTTCACAAGTCCGGAATACGAGTGTCGATGTATAAGGATTTGTATGGCGTAAAAACTGTCTTTTCGTCGTAGAGTTGTAAAGAGAGTGAGTGGTTTCTGCGCCGACTTTATACTATTCTAGTCGGTTTTAGTCCTTCCTCAAATCGGCTGGGAACGCCACACGACAAATAAAGAACTACGCGTGGACAACTGATGGGAGTCAATAAACTGTTTTTGTTTCAAATTCGTTCGTATTTTAAGCTTTAAGCAAAAAACATTTTAATCCCATTTAAAATGATATATTTCGACTGTTGCGCTCCCATTACGAACTTGGCTAACCTTGCGTAGAACTCATCATAATCAGATACCTTCAACAAAAGGTTATTTTCTTATTTCACTTTACTCAGTTATTATGTGTCCCTCGCTTCCTTCTCCATCAAATGGAATTAAAACTGGTTGTACAGATCCGCTATCTGAACGTTATGGTACAGTTTGTAGTTTCGCTTGTAAAGTTGGCTACAATCTGACTGGCTCGTCGAAAAGAAAATGCTTGGAAAACGAGGCTTGGAGTGGACTCACGTCTTCTTGTCAAGGTGAGGGATAAATAAGCGTTCCCATAATAAACGATTAGGGCCCTGTTGTATAGTTTAAAGGAATTACCCATCCTTCAGCCAATAGGATTAAATTGGCAAGCATTCAAGACGTTCATTACGTCAATTTAACAATTCCTTCGTTCATGGGCGATTTGCTCCACTTTCAAGTTTTACTCATGCCAAGTCTCTACTTTTCGCGATATTTCGCGGTAATTTTTTTACTCTTTATCCATATGGTTCCTATGAAATTAATTATTTGAAACTTATCTTGTAAAGTGCAAATGTTATTTATTGTGTTCTCCCATGTTTGTAGTGATAAACTGCAGCGCTCTTGTTCCTCCTTCCAATGTTGCCGTATCTCCTTCCTCGTGTCTATCAAGAAGCACTTATGGCCTGACCTGCAGGTTTTACTGTCCAAAAGCTGGCTACGTTCTACAGGGAACCTATGCAAGGGTGTGTGGAAGTGACGGAGAGTGGACTGGTACCATTGACACTATCTGTAGAGGTAACCATGTATAGCATTTGCTAGAATCTTGATATCCACTTTTAAGCTGCACATTGTTCCTCCCTTTCACAAGAAATGCAAACAAGTCAGTGGCAAGTGGCCTGTTGAACGACAGTCCGAACGAAGCGGCTATACTAGTATCTAGTGCTTTCTCGCTATGAAAAGTAAGATAGCCAGATTCTACATAATTATTGTCACGACTTCTGATATCCATGAGTAGAGATCGACAATTTTTAGGAAAGTTACTTGCTAAACTGTCTTCTTTGTTTGTAGACAACACGCCTCCCTCATTCAACAACTCCTGTCCCAGGAACAAAGTAGTTTATGTTCCTAAATGTTCGTCCAACGTTCTTGTCTTATGGAATGAACCAGCAGCAACTGATAACTCTGGTCACGTGACCATCAGCTACCCAGCCGTGCGGCCTCCGGCTAATTTAAGTATTGGTTTGTACAATGTCCATTATTCAGCAACTGATGACGAGGGAAGCAGAGCCAACTGCAGCTTTATAGTGCAAGTCGCAAGTAAATATAACTCTTCCTCTAAAAGAAAGTTAATAACAGCAATCCATTATTAATTGCATCCCCAGTATTATGTCAAACCCAGCAGTCAGGGAAAGTGGGCATCTACAGCAATACCGCTATAATCTTTTTTTTTATATGCGTGCAGTTGGAACGCTATTTTCAGTATATGGGAGGAAGTACCTGTTCCTTTCGGAGAAGGAAGTAAACCTGATAAAACAAAAGATTGCCATTCCTCCATTCGTTTGCCCACATAAATTTTTTTTAATCCACAGGAACCTCCTGCCCAGTCCTCCATCCTCCAATATATGGCACCATAACCTCTCTTTCATGTGGATCTTATTTCGGATCCCAGGCCTTTCTTACTTGCAATCAGGGATACCGACTTGCTGGGTCACGTGTGCGGTCATGTGAAGCAGATGGGAATTGGTCAGGGAACATAACTACATGCAACAGTAAGCAAAAAAGGACAACATTACATAGCTTGCTTTTAACATAAAAACCGCCAAAAATGCTATACATTTACTATTTTCATACGCAAACCTCTTCGGTAAAAAAGGGCCCACTTTAAAATTGCGCCCTTCCACAGAGACAGTTTTACACACCACTTCAGGTATTTTGTTTAATGTCTTACGATTATTAGATCAATCCTCTGATTCCATTACAAACTGTATTGTTTTGTTCTTTTACAAGTTATCACATGTCCTTCACTGGTCGCCCCACCAAGAGCCACACTGCTGACTATCCCTTGTACCAATACGTACGGTTCAAACTGCTCGTTTTCCTGCCAGACCGGTTATACCAGTTCAACAGGAAATGTTACGAGAACTTGTTTGTCATCTGGACAATGGAGTGAAAACAAAATTAACTGTGCAGGTAACCAGACAATGAACGAAGCTTGTTATAAAAGGAGGTGTCGTTGAGAAACAATTCGGATTTTTTTCCGATCGCCAATCGCCTTTGAAACGGGAAAACATAATGGGAAGTATACTGTTTACATGGCATAGCATGGCATGGCATGTTCCATACTATTTGGACAATTTTGAAAACGGCTACCCTGGCTCTGGATCTTAAGATACGAGCATCAAGGCAAAATATTTAATGAATCACATTTAAGTGCTATAGATCTATATGGAATCTTGACTTAGAAGACGAAAGTGTACTTTTAATTCAAAATTTGTTTGTAATTCAGATGTTCAACCACCAACATTTGGTGTGTCGTGTCATGGAGGCCCGTTACTGGCGTATGCTAAACGAGACAAGTTTTCCGCTTTAGTGAACTGGACCGAGCCGGTTGCTATTGACAGCTCAGGTCTCGCACCTACAGTGACGTCAAACTATCAACCGCCAAAAAGATTCAATCAAGGAAGTCACGTGATCACCTACATTGCTATGGACCAATCAGGAAATAAGGCCACTTGTACATTTACAGTAAAAGTTATAGGTATGACAGTATTCAATAGTACTAACACTTTACCTAGTAAAAGAGGTTGCCAATTTCTGTTTCTGAATGTTATTGAAATCATCTAGATAGAACCCGATGATTGACGCTCAACTACCGTAGAATATGAACTAGAATCTTATTAAGAGAGCGCGTTGTTGCTGATATTCAAGGACGCACCCTCTATTTTAAAACAAAACAATTACAGCGCGTCAATTGTGCAGTGGATGTCTATAGGCTTTTCACCAATTTTCTCCTCTTCTTTAAAATCGCTGTTACGCCGAGTTTTGGGAAACTTGTTTGCCTTGCCAAGAACTCATCTTCTTTTTGGTACTGCCATTATTGCTGCCAAAGAAGAGAACTGTCCGGTGCAGATTTTGTTACATGGGGCTTTCTTTTTTCATGCACCTTTGGTCATCGATCGCTCAAACGAATAAGACCGCACAATAGGGTGGGGGCAATAGGATGAAATTCGCGACCGAGAACATCCCGCTGTATTACGAAAAACAGCTTCGAACAGGTTAAAAGGTGACCAAAATGTCCCCTAATGTAAAATCATACTCACTGTATGATTTTATTCCCTTTTGTTTTATTACCACAAGTGATCAATTGTACATCATTGACGGTACCTCTGGGGGGCCCTTTGGGCATGAGCAGTTGTGGTAATCATTATGGATCAAAGTGCAACTTCTCGTGCGTTATTGGTTATCGCTTGAATGGCTCATCAACAGTCGTGTGCGTTGCCCCTGGTAACAAGCCTCCAGGATTCTGGGACAACCCTGCGCCTGTTTGTGAAGGTGAGTCTCATAAAATTATCTTGTTTGGTTATTTACAAAGCTTTAGTCATCGCCGAAGTCAATTTTCTCTGTGCGGATTGTTGAATTAGACCTCTTATTTGAACAAAATCCATTGATTAGGTGTGAGGTATGTAGGTACGTACCTCCCCAAACAGTACGGTTTTTGAAACTGGGTAAGGTTTGTGAAGTGACAGAAATGATTGTCAAACAAAGTATTTGGGTCAGTGTTGGATACTGACTGTGGAATTAGTAACAGTTTGATAAAATGATCGTCTCATGATCACTTTGCTTTTGTTTTCTTTAAGCTGTTGTGTGTCCCTCGCTTCCTTCTCCATCAAATGGAATTAAGACTGGTTGTACAGATCCGCTATCCGAACGCTATGGTACAGTTTGTAGTTTTTCTTGTAAAGTTGGCTACAATCTGACTGGCTCGACAAAAAGGAAATGCTTGGAGAATGGGAAATGGAGTGGACTTACGTCATCATGTCAAGGTTAGTAACTTTCACTTAAGGTAACAAGGCTGTTAAGTTTAAGCAGGCATTTGTACCAGACGCAAAAGTCTCATTTTCACAGCAAAGTGTAGAGAAATAGGAGAGCATTCACAAGAAACACTCAAGTTGTTAACCCTGAAACCCACCTTTGCCGTTATTTCAACTCGTTTCAGTTTCAGGAAACTCTCTTGGGAAAGACTTTCTGTGATTACCTAGATAGATTTTAGAGTAGTTTTTCAGTATGTTAAACTTCAAAATCCGGTAGATACTAATTCACCTGAGGACCAATACCAGTCCTAATTTAAAAAAGGGTGAAAATAGTTTACATCATAAACACAGCAAGTTAAATGTTCATCAGACTGCGATCTCACACACCAAGAAGCAGTATTGTTAAAAAAGTTTGCTCTTCGGTTTCTTTTTCACAGTAATAAATTGCAGCGCTCTTTTTCCTCCTCCCAATGCTGTCATTTCTCCGTCCTCGTGTCTATCAAGGAGCACTTATGGCCAGACCTGCAGGTTCAGTTGCCAAAGAGGTTACGTTCGCGCGGGCACTACACTTAGAGTGTGTGGTAACGACGGAGAGTGGACTGGGAACAATGACACACTGTGCCGAGGTAACATCCAGTTAATTTTAGTATGTCAAACACGTGACCCAAAAAGTGCCAAAACATCAATAACCAAATCACAAAATTATCAGCATTAAAAAGGCTTGCAATTGATATTTCGACGTTTCGCGAGGTCGCCACTTGAGCCCTCGCAAAACGACGTCTGAGTAACGAGCGAAAAAATTCCATACTGATGACGTGCACTACCCAGATCTTGGTAGTGCTTCTGATTGGTTGAAAGAAAATTCCCTTGCGGCACAACATCAGACGTTAGCAGGGTGATGTGCAAAGGTATGAAAGAGATAATATAAGGTTAATTTGTGTTAACTTAAAGTGTATATGACACGAAAATTTTTTCTTCGGTTTTTGATTGTTTTATGTGTATAAAAAACTATTCTAAGCTTTAAACCGGCATCAAACTTTTCAAACGTACTTTTTTCGCGGTGAAAATAGCGCAAATTTGACTTCAAAAGTGTCGCCGTCTCGCGCGGCCAAAATATCACGTGATTAGCTAATGTGACGTCAATCGACTTGACAACAAAACTAACATGGCGCCAAAGTGGAAGGAACTTGGGAGAGTTGGCAAAGGTTTCTCGTGGCTGAAGCGCCTAATAAGCGGTGGGTTGTGTATTCCTTTTGACGAAATGGAGGGGAAGTACTCAGCATTCCTCGGATCCAGCATTTTGGGACAAGGGAGTCGAAATAATTGTGTTGAAACAGATGCAAGGTCGAAGAACTCAGGCTACTCGAGATTTTGATGTTTGCTATGTTTTTAACTTGAAGATATGGTTACGAACGAGCATTGTTTTATAAGGATCTGTCTCGGTAAGCAAAGAAGTTTTACTGCAAAGCCCAGAGATGCTTTTCATTCGCAAAGCAGGACAGGTACGATAGCGTGGTCTGACTTTCGATTGTACAGGCGAACAGAGCTACCAGTACGGTCTTAAATGAAATTTGTTTTTATTCTTCTCTGGACTTCAGTAAGACATTTATGATATCTATAATTTCAACGACGATCGCCTGCTCATAACATTTTTACACTGGACTGTGCATACACTGTCTTAACCTGACTGCACTGGATGAAGGATTTTAACTTAAATAAATCACCTTTTTAGCAAGACAAGAGTTCAGGATTTTGTTTTACTCTTCCTGTGAGGAGGCTGTAAATGCCTCGTTGTTAGAGAGTGAAAATAGAAAGAAAATCAAGAGGTTCCTGAAAGAATTCCAGGAAAATGTCTCACTTGGTTATATTTGTTTATAAAGACAAACATTTTCTAGGAGTTTGTTTAATCCTATGTGTACATATCAAAGTTATTACCAATCAGGCTGAAATAAATTCCCTGCCTTTTCACTGATGACCAAGACCTGACCTGACCTGATTTACATCAGCTTGCCAACATCAAAAATCCCTGTTTATACTAACAGCTGTAACTAAGCTAGACCCATCCAGGCCTCGAGTGATCTAGATTGGGTGGTTGTTGATACTGACATAGGGCAGTCAGACCCCCCCCCCCCCTTGCTTTTTGGTCAGATGAAGTAAACATGAAATCATTATTTCTGCTTTATGTTTGGTGGTGGTTCTGATAGATCAATAAATATCAGCTATCAAAATTGAAGATCAAGTGATGATGACAGGACATTCCCTTCTGTTGCAATGATTGTGACCTATTGTCAACAAGAATGATACATTACATTGTATTTAATTTACTATTTTAGGAACTTCCCATATAGGAATACTTAGATAAATTGTTGTTGTTGTTGTGCTGCCACTCTTTGTTGGCTGCGACGAAACAGGTACACTATGACATGATGTTACAAACACAATAATCATTCCTAAGTAAAAATGGACTGGTGATTTACAATGTTGTTAAGGATGCCACAAATGCCCCAAGCCTTAACTCCGTCTCCACTTATTAGGTACTATGGTATTAATTTAGGTGCTCCATACAGGGCTTCCAACTCTCTCCATCAGAATCAGGCCTAAGCAGATTAAGGTTGTGGGGCCAGCCCTGTGTCAGGAACCTGTATTGTGTGTGTGTGTGTGTGTGTGTGTGTGAGGGGGGGGGGGGGGTGAGCTGCTGTAAATAATATCTACAAGTATCTACAAGGGATGTATGGATCCTCATCACTGTGTCTGAGTGATACATATGCTTTGGTAATTGACCACTTAATAATGATTATTATTGATGAAGATCGATGTTGATTCCCATTGTTCACAGGAAAATTGTTTGAGAAGGAGTCAATATGGAGACCCACTGTTGATTTGCAAATTTACTCGTCAACTGTCAATTCTTGTTGGTTTATTCATAATTAACTGTTAGTTTTAGAAGAGTTTGATGTGCTGCGCTCCCCTTCTGTGGTATTAGAAACACCAAAGGCTATTTAAGAAGCTCAAGGACACCAGCTCTTTTAAAAACTAATGAATATGGTTATGATTCAATAACAGTTCTACAATATTGGAAAACCATACCCACTGCAAAACAAAACAAAATTAACTGTATTTTAATGCGAAATGTGACCTTGCCTTAGCCTCATGGTACTGAGTTGTTTGAAAAATTTACTGAGCCAAGATTAGTGTTAATACCCTAATATTGATACTCTAGATAGCAACAGTCTTAAGCTGCTATATTTGCTGAATCAGCCAGTGATACGGCAAGTAGCATGGGAGCTGAAGTCAGTTTCAGTTCCGTTTTTAAAGTAAAGCGTATAAAGATTCTAATTGCAGGATAACACGACAGTGGAAATAAATGTCTTTTCTGGCCTGGAAGTACATTGCGTAAGGCCATATTATCAACAAAACGATTTCGTCATTGCCTTTTCTCTACACTCTGTAAAAACACTTTTGCTTGCTGCAGAAACCACTGAAACTAATGCCAGGCTGGGAATAAACTCTGGGAACTCGTTCTTAAATCGAAATGAATCGAAAATCCAGCGCACTCTCTATAAGAACGCGCCGACGACATTATTGCGGTATTAAAACATCAAAACAATCGGCACTTTCGGTTCTCCTTGATGGAAACAGTAGGGACTTTAAGCAACGACGACGGCAACGCAAAGGAAAACGTCGTTGAAGTTGTGGTTTTCGGTTCTTTTATTCTTCTTCGCGATTATTCCAACTCGTTTTAAAACTTGTCTAATGTGGCCGAACTGTCCGGGAACTGAATTTGTAGGGACGGCGCTGAAGTTCAGGAAGCCGGAGAAAGAAAAATGCACCGTCGTGTGTTCCCGTTCTCCAAAAAAACTTAAAACTGGTCATTTCACGTTGTTGTTCTGCAGAGGACAGCAAAGAAATGTACCAGAATGTCTAACGCACGTGCAGAGTCATTGTTTTGCTCATTAAAGCCTATTGTTTTTTGACGTTCTCTTTGCCGTCGCCGTCGTGGCTGCTTAAACTCCCAAGTAAGCTGTTAATGTGAACACAAGGGCTTTGATGTTCTTAATAAACCCTAAAAG
Source organism: Siderastrea siderea (assembly GCA_964030785.1). Lineage (NCBI taxonomy): Eukaryota > Metazoa > Cnidaria > Anthozoa > Scleractinia > Rhizangiidae > Siderastrea > Siderastrea siderea. The sequence goes on from OZ034977.1 coordinate 266,458, forward strand.
AACTTAACAAAGAAATCTCACAACTGAGGTGCTTCCACTGATGTACAGTCAGGATAAATCATCGACTTTGATCAACATCCTCACCACAGTACGAAAGAAGAGAAGACATCGCAAATGTTCGTCATCGTCTGGTTTAATAAGACCTAAAACAGCGCTATTTTTTCCTCCTACTTGTTCTTTCTCACTGTAGGTCTTGGAAGTTTAGAAAAGATCACCGACACTGCTGAACAATGTCAACATTTTGAGGCGATTTGTAACAAAAACACTGCGTTCGAGGGAACGCAATCAAGTCAATTGACGTCATAATGCGGTAAATTCGGTCCCAGTTCCCGGGACAGTTTTTAAGTGAAAAATAGGGTCTTTTGCCCGCGAAAAAAGAGGTTTTTAAAAATTTCAGACAGGTTTTAAGTTTAGAATCGTTTTTTATACACATCAGACTCTCGAAAACCGAAGAAAAAAATTTCGTGTCATATACACTTTAAACAACGTGACGGAGTTACCGTTTGGAGCTAAGGGAGGCGAGGGAACAGTTCAGCAAGTGAGCAAAACGATGCAAAAAATGAAAGAGAACACCATTACAGGTACAATTTCTAATTAGTTACAAACAAACGTAAATATTGACTCTGCTCGTGGGTAAAAAAACAAAAAACATGGACAGTGTCGCACAATGGTGATTTCTAATGTCGAGTCAGCTTTCAACGGGGCCTTAGTAGACATTCACCGTGGTCAACTCAATCAATCAATCAATAAACTTTATTTATCCTCGAATTTACAGTGTAGCACTCAAGTGCTAATATATACGCGAATCTGATTGACTTAATCGTCGTTGCCTATTCGCTTCTACGCAACGATTGAGCGCGTTATGTTCTAGAAACAATAAATAAGAAATAGGAACTAAATATCTGCTCAAGCAATTATACTACTCGTCCACGTTTATGTGCTATGGTCAACTCGGGTTGTTATGATCATCTAAGTGAATGTAGTCCTAAATTGGTGACATTGACTGAAGTTTCGACAACCTGTGTGGAAATCATGGTCAGACTCTGTTGATGACTTCCGCACAGGTTGCAGAAACATCAGTCAATGTCACCAACGGTCCTTTTCAGGACTATACTCACCCGGACAATCGTACCACCTGGATGACATAACTCCCGGGCTCAAACCATTTACTATTCAGACACCTCGGCTGCACCTCATTGACAGACTATCCGGTCAGAAAACTCAACGTTGCAGTATAATTGTTTAAACGTATTATAGCATTCATGTGGCTGGAGTTCGGCAAGTATGTCTTGTAAAACTAAAACTAATCATCTAACCTTAACCTCTCATCAGATATCCAGCCTCCCAGCATTCGTTGCCCATTTAACATGGAGTTTTCTACAGAAAATGGTCAATCATACACAACGGTTACCTGGCAGGTCCCAGTCCCAACCGACAATTCTAATGAGCCCTTGAACCTCAGCGGTCTACTTCCTCCACAGCAGGCTGGTAACTGACTCTAATCTTATCAGTGCAAGGAAATCGACCGTAATGTAATGGTTTCTTGCCTTGCGGTGAGCAAAGCGCACCGTAAAAGTAACAGCATGGTGCGAAAGACGAACTACCAAATAAATCAATTTTATGTCGAATGACATTTTGCTCGCCCCAACAAATGTCAAATCCCCGACCCATGACCTTCCGTACACCAGTCTAAAACTCTAACCACTGAGCTACTGGGAGACTTGTAGCGAGCTAGGTCATATTTACCAAGCTCACTGTGACACGCGTCATGCGCACTGTCACTGTGCTGCATATCGTCAGAATCGTTCCCTAATTAGTTGCGAAACACTTGAGTATCGACTTCCCTCGTCATCCTTAACAACAGTAGAAGAATTAAATGTAAAGAAGATCCTCGCAGTTATTAACGCAACTTATGCAGTTGCGAAAAGAAAGCCTGAAAAAATCAGGCTTGCGGGGATTCGAACCCTGACCTCTGCGATACCGGTGCAGCGCTCTAACCAATTGAGCTATCAAGCCAACTGGGAGCTGGTCATTAAATTGGTTCGTAATATACCCGGGATGGCTTTCTTTTCGCAACTGCATAAGTTGCGTTAACTGCGAGGATCTTCTTTACATTTATTTCTTCATTCCGCAGTTCAAATATATGAATTTCATATATTCATAATTTCATCCTCATCTTTCCCGGGTATATTACGAACCAATTTAATGACCAGCTCCCAGTTGACTTGATAGCTCAATTGGTTAGAGCGCTGCACCGGTATCGCAGAGGTTAGGGTTCGAATCCCGGCAAGCCTGATTTTTTCAGGCTTTCTTTTCGGAACTGCATGAGTTGCGTTAATAACTGCGAGGATCTTCTTTACATTTATTTCTTCATTCCGCAGTTCAAATATATGAATTTCATATATTCATAATTTCAGTAGAAGAATTATGGTATAGTGGGACAGAACAGAGACCAGGCAGGCTTATTCAGTAAAAAAAAAAAAAACTTAATCTACCCTGTATCATTGTAAAAATTTCTCAATTTCAACAGATCTTGAAAAACCTAAGATTGACCCTTGTCCTGGTGATATCAAGATCATTTCAACTCAAAGATGGCATAAGCTGATGCTACCTGCAGTAACAGTGACGGATAATGTTGGTGTGCACAATTTTTCAACAAACATAAAGAATGGAAGTGAAGTCACCTGGGGGGAATACAACATCACTTACACTGCATCAGATAAGGCGGGAAATACGGAGTATTGCAGGTTCCTTTTTACAATATCTGGTAGGTAGTAGCTTATTTACACAGAGATCAACAGCGTAGATGTTTTGTTGAAATTAACGTGCTCATGTCGCTGTCGCCATTAGCTGTAAGACGGGCCGCCCCTCAGGACGTAACAGACGTCTGATTTGTAATCGTCCCAATAGATTAACAAGTCGACAAAGAAATTTGAATGACCTTAAGGTCCAAAATAGCGTCCACTTCTTTTTCGCAGTAAGACAATTTGACCGTCTTAAAATAGAATTTTTTAGTCCATACATGAGGTTTTTCTTCGACGTTTTGATTAACGACTTAATGCTAGGCAACTTCTGCTCACAGTGTATGAAAAACTTTACTAATTTAAAATTTAATTCTAAGCAATATGTTTTTGGCAACTGTTTTTTGTCTTGTATTATAGAGTCCCTGTGTGTGGATCTACCAGCACCGAAGAATGGAGCCAAAGCGTGCGAGACTTGGGTGCCGGGACTGGCATGTACGGTACATTGTAACAAGGGGTATGGACTCGCCTTAAAGCCAGATCCTGTTTATATCTGTAGCCCTGACACCGGGAAATGGTTGAATTTCAACTCACCATCGAGAAAACACATGAAACCTGCTCTTCCTGACTGCTCAAGTAAGCAAACGATGGGAGTCAAACCCATGACCTTCTACACTCCTATTTGGTCCTATGGAAATTTGATACCCTAATGCGCCCTCCATTATCTTATTAACCTAGTCATAAGAGCGTGTTCTTAACCACTTGATCACTATGGCGTATGGTTCCTCATGACAACAACAACAACAACAACAATAATAATAGTAATAATAATTATAATAATAATAATAATAATAATAATAATAATAATAATGAACAAACAAAGAAAGAAACAAATAAAATAAGGAAGCAAACAAATGAATGAATAAATGAATGAATGAATGAATGAATGAGTGAATGAATGAATGAGTGAGTGAATGAATGAATGAGTGAGTGAATGAATGAATGAATGAATGCATGAATGAATGAATGAATGAATGAATGAATGAGTGAATGAATAAATGGGTGGATGAATGAATGAGTGAATAAATGAATGAATGCATGAATAAATAATAGGACAGCTCTCCTTTGCCTTTGCTTCAGCTCTTCACTCTGTCTTTTCTCACGCCAATCTAAACGCCCGAATCAGGAGTTAGAAATACCTCAAGTAGAAAAACGTCAAGAAGAAAGTTAAAGTTTAAGGGAGCAAGGATGTGATTGTAAAAGACTGACACGAATTATGCATGATGAACTTCAAAATGTAATGTAAATTCGTTGTGGAAAAGAACACGTTTGCTCTGAACGTTTTTGCACAATGCTTTTGAGCACAAGAGATTCAGCCCCCTCCCTCTGAGGAAGTTACATTTGTTCCAATTATAAAATAACAAAATAAACGACAAAAACAACAGTAATAACAACAACAACAATAGCAGACGGTCAAAACTATTCTTTTTTTCTGTTGCCATTACAGAAAAGTACAAGCCAAATGGAGCATGGTTTTTTGGGCAATATCACTTCCTTTCTGGCAAGTGTGGGGGAGTAGACATGGACGAAACGATCGCCGAAAACTTTATCCAGATAATCTCGAGAACCACTTTTGGTTCGCAGAAAATAGTTTGTAAAAACAACCCCTCCTGTACAATTAAGAATGTTAAAGTCAGTTGTGGAGAGGAAACGCGTCGAAGAAGAGATACAACTGCTACAATTCCCCTGACCGTCAGTTTTTATTTAAAGGTTCCGCTTCCAAACTACAGCAATTTATCCCTTGACCTCAACCAGACTTCTCTAAAACTATCAAATGACATTGTGGTAACCTTGGAGAAAGCGGACATAAGTTTGAACATCAGTGGAGTCAACATACAAAATGATCCATCAAGGCCTCCTGAGGTTGGCTTCTTACGCCTTATTTGTGCCGAAGGACAGGTGCAAAGTGGGGCCGCATGCGGTAAGGAGTGTTAGTCTAGGCAAGGGTACAGGGTAGGGTACATGCAAGGTAGTATGTTAATAAATAATAATAGGTCTTACTACCAATAAAATAACGACTTAACAGGTAGCCTAATAAGTCCACAAATAGAAACCAAATACAACAAAACGCCAAATTTTCAATTTACTGTAAGGATACACGGAAGCGTAAGTCATGGACAGCAGTTTTATTGACCATCCTTAAACCAATGAAAAGTCTAGCCATCGAATGTAAGGGTATATGAATGTTAACGATAGGAGAGGAAAACAAAATTATGTCATGTTCCATGCCAATGTTCAGAATTTATCAGCAAAGGCCGAAACAGACAAGTTTGCTGGCTCAGCTAAAAAAGTATTACCAAACTCACAAGCTGTGCATATCGAATTTAAAACTTCTGCAAAATGCAAAGATAAGTGAAACGAACGGTACAGCAAACAGACAACTCACGTTAAGTCAAACAGCAAGCAAACAACTCCGTTAATCAAATAGTTAATCAACCTTTATATTACACGGCCATAATTATTCGAGCATAGGTGAGACATTCCACGAATAGTCAAAGTCACGACGAGCATTCGTCACACCTTCCCTCTTATGAAAAGAAAAAAAACAAAGTAACAGTCTCGCAAAAAATAAACGTCAACACGCAATCGCAAAATCTGGCTGGAGATTTAGTCACGTCAACACATAACCGCGAAATCTCGCCGGGGGTCTTCTTTCTCTCTGTGACCTTCGAAGATCAGTTGGCGGCACATCGGGCTGGAAGGATGGCGGCTCAGCAGACGGCACAGGAGAGGCCAAAGTCGATGGAACGTGCACTGTAGTGTGTCCAGGCGACACTGTTCCAGAACTATTGGGCAGCGGCGTTTCCTTTGGAACGACGGTCTGGCTCGAAACAGGGGTCTCGCTAGTCTTAATAATGTCACGCCGCAAGTCAAAGTAGGGTCGCAAACACTCAGAAACATCTGACTTTCTTTCAGGCCAGCCATCTTGAATGACATCACGAAGCTATTTCAAAACTGGATCGTTAGCAGAAGCATGGGTAACCTGTTGCCAACGGGCGTCACTCAAAGGCAAGTTAGCTCTATGGTCAGCTTCTTCCAACTCTCGGACAGAAACGGAGGAATTAACTTCAGGCAAATGAGCTCGGCTCAACGCATCAGCAATCAACATCAACTCTCCTTTTAGGTAAGTAACATCCAAATCATACTTCTGCAACCTCAAAAGCATTCTCTGAAGACGCTTTGGTGCAACACACAGTTCTTTCCGGAAAATGGACTCAAGGGGCTTGTGGTCTGTTTGTACTCTAACAGAATCACGACCATAAATGTAAGCATCAAATTTCTCACACGCAAAGACTATCGCCAAAAGTTCCTTCTCAATCTGTGCATAGTTTTCTTCCGTAGAGGTCAAGGCTCGTGAAGCATACGCCACAGGTTGCCCACCTTGAAGTAACACAGCACCAAGAACGTGTTGGGACGCATCACATTGAATCGTAACCTTCTCTCGCAGGTTGTAATAACGGAGTATCGGTGACACGGACACAGCTTCTTTGAGTTGCTCAAATGCTCTCTCTTGGGGCTCGTCCCAGTGCCACTCCACGTCTTGGCGGGTGAGGTCTATGAGAGGCTTGGTGATATCTGATAATCGGGGCAGAAATTTGCTGAGGTACTGAACCATTCCTAGGATACGCTGCACAGCTGCAACATTCTCCGGCCGGGGCATTTCACGTATGGCTCGAACTTTCGCTGGATCTGCTCGAAGACCTTCACTGGTTGCCACATGACCGATAAACGGAACTTCTCTCATCCTGAGCTGCAACTTGTCGGCGTTTAAACGAACTCCACGCTCCTCACATCTCTGAAGGAACGCTGAAAGACTCTTGTCGTGATCCTTTGAGGCTGCTTGCAATGAATCACCATAACCAACAACAACAAAATCATCTGCTATGACTTCAACTCCAGTCAGTCCCTAAATCAATTCGTGCATCTTGCGTTGAAAAATTTCAGGCGCAGACTTAATTCCAAAGGGCATCCTTTTCCACCGATAACGACCAAACGGCGTGTTAAAAGTAGTTAGGAACGATGACTGCTCGTCAAGAACAACGTGCCAGAACCCACAGGCGACATCAAGTACAGTTAACACTTTGGCACCATGGAGCCTAGAAGCAACCTCTTCAATTGTAGGCAAAGGATAATTCTCTCGTTGCAGAGCTCGATTGAGATCCTTAGGGTCCAAACAAATGCGTAAGGTACCATTTGGCTTTGCCACAACAACCATTGAACTAATCCAAGGTGTGGGCGTTGTCACACGAGCTACAATTTCTCGGCTCTCCAAATCTTCTAAAGCCTCTTGTAGACGTTCACGGATGGCAACCGGTACTCGGCGAGGAGGGTGCTGAACTGGCTTCACTGTTTCATCCAGCTCCATATGATATTCTCCAGGAAGTTTACCAACTCCATCACCGAAAACACGAGGGAATTTCTTGACCAACTGGTCAGCGGACAAAACAGGCTCGGCAGCGGACAAAACAGGCACGTTTGGTGCATCATGCGCATACACATAACCATCAGAGGTCTGGGGATGATTCAACTGATCATTGTCCAAGTACTTGATGATTTTCATTCCAAGACAAGCTTTCCTGCCAAGTATAGGCCTGACTCTCTTGCTGTCCACCAGATTGCAGTCAAGAAGACATCTGAAATCTCCACGCCAAACTCTCACACGAACTCTACCAAGGATAGGAATCGATGTCTCACCATACGAAATAATTGCTGTGCTTACAGGGGCCACGTTAAGCAAATCAAAGTCATTTGTCGCTTTCTTATACAAATGCAAAGGGACAAAGTTACATTGCGCTCCAGTGTCCGGCTGAAAGCGAAGATAATTTCCGGACTCCAATTTTAACGTTACAAGTTGCGAATCATCTAGAGTCACCGCTGAAATCTCCTGTACGCCAAACACTTCGTCTGAAAATTCATCCTCCAAATAATGGACACGACTGCCACGCTGCGACGGTTTAGGCGCTGATCCAAAACACACGTTCGCGAAATGGTTTTGCTTGTTACACTTATTACACCTTTTTCCAAACGCAGGACAGTTTTCACGCTTAGACACCACATGCATACGCCCGCAAAAATCACACGTTTTCACTCGGGAGTCAGCGCCTCTAGGGAATCGACCACGCCTCGCCTTTTTCTCTCGTTTAGGCTTTTTAGAAAAGGCATTTACATCGCTCGGATCTGTATCCCCAATGCCGGCACCTCCAACAACTTTCATCTGTTGAATCATTGTCTCATGTGCCCGACAAATTTCATCAGTTTTCTGCAGTGACAAATTCTTTTCGCGAAGCAATCTCTCTCGTACCTTCGAATCCTGAATTCCGAAAACAAGCTTGTCCCGTAGAATTTGATCTGCCGTAATGGTTTCAAATTCGCATCGATCGGCTTATTGTCGTAGGGCTGTCCGATAATGGTCATACGATTCTCCCGCATCTTGCATTCTAGAGTAAAACTTGTATCTTTCAAAAGGAACATTCTTCAAGGGCTGGCAATAAGCAGCAAAACTCTCTAACACCGGCTGTATTTTGTCACGGTTATCACCGCCAAACGTAAACGTCGAGAAAACTTTCCTAGCTTCGGCTCCGATCACCGTCAACAACGTCGCAGTTTGTACGGTCTCGGGTTCCTGATGCAATTTCATGGCAACCGAATAATTTCTCCATGCTTGCTCAAACTCCTTCCACTTTTCAGCCGCGTTTGAATCGTGAATATCAAGCGGTGCTGGCGGTGGCAAAGCAAACAAGGTTCCACTTCTCGCGCTCGAAATACCCGCAGACTGCTCAGCTCCTTCGTCTCCCGGCATTTTAGCAAAGAAAGTTTACGTAGTTCGGTAACCTGACACCATGAAACGAACGGTACAGCAAACGGACAACCCACGTTAAGTCAAACAGCAAGCAAACAACTCTTTTAATCAAATAGTTAATCAACCTTTATATTACACGGCCATAATTATTCGAGCATAGGTGAGACATTCCACGAATAGTCAAAGCCACGACGAGCATTCGTCACAATAAGCGCAAAATTTTTCACACCACAAGAGATTTCCAGAAATGAGAGATATCAAGTGAAGTTTGTTAGAGAGAACGAACCACAATCAGTTTTTTACGGTTTTTATAAGAGGCACAAGGCCCGACTTTCTGAAGTTAGAACCCATTTCCATCCTGACCATCCATAGCCAGAGAGACATTAACAGTTTAGTAGAAGTACCGTTTTTAGCAAAATTAGTCCATTATTTTAAAGCTTTTATTCATGTGTGGGGATATGTTTGGACTATCAAAGTGAAACTACATCTTATCTTCTTTATACACTAGTCAACTGCCCTGTTGGCTACTTCCTTAACGGTACCAATTGCCAAGCATGCGCAGTGGACCAATACCAGGATCAAGAGGCCCAGACCTGCTGCATGGCATGCCCATCCGGGACATCCACTTTCGGTCTACAAGCATCAAAACGGCAGCAAGATTGCCAAGGTTGCTTCACTTTAATATATATATTTTTATTTTCTTCTTTCATCATTAATTTTCATCCACCCAGTTACAGTCAAAACAGGAGTACCGTTCCCTAAAACGTGAAGTTCTTTATCGCTTCAATAATCATTTTCAAACGAAGAATGAAATATCCAAAACGAAACTCAACCCGATGGCCGAATTTTGATAATAATGCTTGCTCTCATGCACTAGGCACGAAGGAATTTGGCAGGTTTCGCTATTCGCCACTCCCTTCCCGTTACCAACTTTTCCAAATCAGGACACGGAAAGACGTTGTAACATCCTAACGGGAATGAAAGAAATTGATCGCTTTAAGAAAATTTAAACACTAGAAAAAAATTTACCTTGTATATTTCTGCATGGAGGCAGGTTATTCAGTTTGCGAAACCTGTTGAGTTCCAACGTGTCTGTCGCACGTATTAATCCAATCAAAATACAACTATCAGAGCGAATTTCGGTTTCAATATTTCATTTTTTAATTTGAAAGGCAGATTGTTAAAATCCATATCGCAATAATCAACGTCACTTTTCCTTCTCTAGGCAATAATACCCCTGTTTTGATTGTAAAAGTATACTTCCATAAATCGGTCGTCGATTCTTTATCTCGCCCAGTGGTCTTCAATGTTACTCATTCAATTGCATAAGACGAGAAACTTTATTTCAATCAGGTATCTAAATGTTACCAGCAAACCCATCTAGCCTCGTTAGACTTAACGTACCGTTATATTGAAAAGAGAAATTTTTTTAAAAGAAAATCAGTGCAGTCAATAAAGGGGATATATAGAGAATCAATCGACTTCACTTTCATTAATTCCTAGCTGTGGAGTCAAAGTTTATTTGAGCAAAGAACATATGTACATTCAATTGGGGGTAGCTGACGGCTAATTAAAACTGGTTTTAATAGCTGAGGTAATAGCAGCAATAAAAATTTTGATGACGTGGAAATTGCAAGAAACAACTGTTTGGATCTAAAGATTGAGATCTAGAAATAATCATTGGACTAAAAAACCCAAGGTAAATTTTTACTCGCACACTCAACAGAGAATAATTGTTGAGTACTGTTGAACTTCACTCGCTTGCTAAGCAGAGAGGTACCAAGACCCTGGGATAGCTCTTCCAACTTTATTCTATCGTAGATCACATCTTCAGTATACAAGTCTCTCAGCTACTATGCTCCTATTGACAACTGGCCAGTGTCAGCTACTACTGACAGCTACTTCTACTTCTCTGAATTATATTCAACTGGGCTTACAACCGACAATACAACCAATTATATACTGTCACTGTAGACATGTTTGGGTTTATACCCTCAAAAACTTGGCTATCTCAATGAGCACTTGATAAGAACACCAAAATATACCAACGGACAAACGAAAACTAATGCCATTTAGAAATAATTGAAAAAACTGGATAATTTCGGGATAAAGTACTAGCCATAACCCAGAACTGGGGAATAAATCAGCAATATCCAGAATTAGACCCAACGTTAACCATTCATGGTGGAGCCAAGGTCAGGGAAATTTCCCAAACATGAACACAGCTAAAATTACCGCTAACTCTAGGACTCACAGACAAGTAGGAAATGACGCTAGACAGCAACAAAAATTTTTCGTGTGAGATAACCTTTTAAAGTTATCAATTAGGTCATAGCACGCTAATAAACTAAGCGTCACGAACCGAGATAACGACACTACAAAGTAGATATTCAATTTTCAACTTCCTAACCGTACGCGAAGACAACTGAAGTTATTAATTTCCTTGGGTAATTTTATGTATCATGATCTCCAAGCAGCCCGATTTGTTAGTTGTGTTTGACTATAAAGGATATTAAAATTTAGTATTTTAAAGATTTCCCGAATATTGTATGAAAGCACGTTTTCAGCTCGAACCATCAAATAAAGACGTATTGTTAGACAATGGGGCATTTTCTATAGAGTAAGTCGCTCATAGGCTATACATGTAGTGCGATTAACGGCAAGCGTTATTGAGTTCTTGCTCCCTCTGACGTGCGCCCAGAGAAAAGCAGTTCCTTTGAAATAACTTCCATTTTAATTGTCTGTGATGAATTGGTTATTTTTGGCATTTTTTGCAGAACTACCGAGTCACAAATCTGAAGAAACAAAACAAGGACTCTCCAAGCCGATTCGTATTTCAGTTATAACAGCTGGAACAGTCCTCTTTGTTGTGCTAGTTGCTGTAATCATTTGGCGTACAAGGAAGTACTGTCTGTAAGTTGAATCGGCCGTTAATAAGATCCCGTTGTTCGATCCCCGGGAAGGGGCTACATTTTGTACTTTGCCGTGGGGGCTTTCTGCGTATGGTATGTTTGAGACCAGATTATATTTTTTAAGCTCAAGGACCACAAAGGCCAATATGCATGGTTATGTGAGTCTCCCTCTTTCAGTGGTATGAATGATTTGGAATATAAGTAACCAGGATGGAAACAATCGTAAGGAGAAGAGTAGACTCTTGGGGGGTAAGGTGGGGAACGCCAACAAAAACTTACTTATTTAAGGTAGAAAAGTGGATAAGGGTCCAGAAGAGGGACTGTTTAGGAATTTAAGGCAATTTTGTTACCCCATCAGACACTCAAAAAAAAAAGCTCATTTAACAGTTTATTGTGCTGCAGCTTTTTGTTTGCTTTTTTTCGCAGAGACCAAGCGGGCAAAATGGATTCAAAAAGTTACCCTGTTGGTTTCTCTAATCAAGCCTACGATGACACTGACTGGAGAGAACTTAAGCTGCGAGATCTAATAGACAGCTCTGAAGCCTAGGCTGTCTGACCTTATTTAAACCGATGTTTTGTTCTTCGGGGAGTAGAGGTGGGGAGGGGGGGGGGGGTGAGGGGGTATAGTGGGTGGTAGTGCCTCTTCCAATTCGCGGCCAAGAGTATATAAAAAGCTACGGCAATGAAACTTTTACCACTCAAGACTGCAAGACTGTAGTTTGCAATAAAAACATAGAAGGAATTCTCGTGTTCATTTATTTTATTAATTAGATAAGCTGCCGTGCGTGTTCCAAGCGGACATTTAGAATCAAGCTTAATGTCATGGCGGTATATGATCGTTCTTATTCTTGTTCACATACAAATGTGAGTTTGCCTCGCTCGTGTCAGCCGAAATATTGTCAATTATCGCCGTGGATTTTCACGAATATGGCCGGATTCTCTCCCAGCTAGACCATGCAAATGTAACCGTGGTACAAATGTTTCGTTCAACTTTGCTTGCGTTGCCTCGCACGATTCAGCCAAATTACAACTTGCGATTAGATTTTTGTTACCAGCTCTTCATCTGCCATTTTATTTTTGCTTCAGTTCTCGTTTGCTCGGACACGTGGTCCCAACGTTTAGATCTGGCGCTTAAACAGTGGATTCGTTACGTCGCGCGTGTATATCTCTTTTGTATATTTTCTGGACTGATGTCGACGTCACATGACGTAAGATTAATGTCCTTCTTTCCTGACAGGAAGTCAAGCAGGATCCGCCATCTTGGATTTCTTGATTTCTCCCAAAAGTTAGGAAACCCCAGAGTGATATCAAAAGAAATTGAAGCCTAATGGAAATGTTACTGCCAAAAGTTTCCTTTAAAATTGAATACAGCAAAATCTATTCTGTGAAAACATCGAAGTATGTTTACTCAAACTGTTCTTAGGTAAGGCTGGTTGGACACAAATAAGTTTTCTTTGACAAGTTTTACTTCAGTTTGTGTGTAAAGGGTGAACAAGTTATTTGAACGTGTTATCCTTGACGAGGTATATTTGCTCGTGTAAACGATTGACAACCTTCCTTGACAAGTTATCCTTGTAAACGCAGCACCCTAGTAAGTTCTCCTTGACAAAAGTTTGACTTAAGTTTTCCGTGATGAATTGTCCTTGACAAGTTACAGTTGCTCGTGTAAACGATTGACAAGTTCTTTGTGAACGCAACACAGTCTCTTTACACGAGCAAGCTTTTCTTGACAAGTTTGCTGTCATTTTTTTGCTTGTTTGGGCAAGTGCAATTTTTTTGTTATGAGGAATGCTTTGTTGGAATATATTTGTTCGCAAGCTCCCTAACGCAAGCAAGTTTCTGGCTTGAAACCTGATTTGCCAAATTTTGAAGAAGGAAAGGGGAAACCTTTCAAACTCATCACGAGAAAACTCGGAGATAAAAAAATTGTCCAGAAAAAAATTCTTCGCATGGGCAAGTTACAAGCTTAACAGGCTTTTCCTTGAGAAGTTTCCTTGCCCAAACAACTGGTTTGCCTGATTTCGAACAAGACCACTTTTAGCATCTTAGGATATAATTTTTAAGTTGTCATTAAAGATGTGTTTATTGTTCATCGTGGTGTAAGATAGGTAAGATGAACGTTTATTCGTTTGTCTCACAATGGAATCGCTTTGAGTTGTTGATCGCGACGTTTCGACTGCAATACTGCTAGTCTTCATCAGGCGATGAGGTCAATTGTTTACGTGTCGCTATTTGTAGCATGATGGTTCGCTGCTATTGGTGCATTTCGATCCTTCGTCTATAAAATTCCATGTGAGTGCGGCAAAGTATACATCGGGGAAACACGGAGAGCGATGCAAGTCAGGATAAAAGAATACGACAGAGATATACGGCTTGCTCGTACGCAAACCTCCGCAGTTTCAGAACACGCTAACGAAACGGGGCATCTTCCTATTTGGAAAGAAGTTAAGTTTATTGATCGTGACCCTCACTGGTACACACGTAGGGTCAAAGAGGCTATCCATATGAGACTTCATCCTAATAACATCAATAGAGATAGCGGAATCGAAATTCCAGAAGCTTGGATACCTACGATCAGAAAGCACAACAGCCGACCAACCACAAAACGGACCTGTGAGGGAACAACATCTAATAGTCGGAATAATAATGAGGATCGAAATGCACCAATAGCAGCGAGCCATCATGCTACAAATAGCGACACGTAAATAATTGACCTCATCGCCTGATGAAGACTAGCAGCTGTATTGCAGTCGAAACGTCGCGATCAACAACTCAAAGCGATTCCATCGTGAGACAAACGAATAAACGTTCATCTTACCAATTTTTAAGTTGTTTAAACAACCTTTAAGAATTTCTAAATTTTACCTTCTTATGAAAAATTCTATACATTTAATGCATATTTTTAGATGCAGGGCCCCTTTGGATACCTGTCTTTGAGCTGAACGGGTCATCCTGCTAAAATAAAGCTACCTACCTACCTACCTACCTATCCATCATGCCCCATCCTTTCCTCTGTCTGGATATAGGCCCGGAGGGTACAACAATAGTCTCGGAAAAAAACAACAACAAAGTTTGAAGTAAAATTTAAATTCATTGTATTTTATCGAAGCTCATGCAAGGCATCTGATCAAAACATGCTCTCACGAGAAGAAGATAAACAACGATGCTTTTGATAACTCACAGTCACGACAGGTGAAGTTAGGGCACCACACGAGTTTGTTTCCATGTGTAATTTAGATACCCCAGAGAAAAGTTAAAGACTTTTGCTCAATAACAGCAACATGTAAGCGGAGCAGGATTGCCCTCAGAATTTTTCCGTTGCATTCGAAGCCGTCTTCGTTTCTCATCAGGGCATATATAGATTATGATTAGATACGCCAGCCGCGTTACGAGGTTTATTTACCAAATCGACGATCCTCTTATTTCACTACAAACATTTAATGGAAGACTTAATTTCCCAACTCAGCAAACACTTAAATAACAAGATGTTGGCATTTATGAGAACAAAAAGATAAACTAGGTAAAACGTTTCTGATAAGTTTGATTATTAGTAATTCTAAGTCCTTTTTAATCTTTTAGGTTATATACAGCATTGTTCAATTTAAGCACAGTATAGGGAATTAATATGCCGTATTTTCTCGATTAAATGCCGGGGCGTTTATTTAAAACTCGGCCTCGTAGGCCCGGCGTTTGTTCGCACCCGGCGTTTATTTATTGAGTGCATTTTTCAACCTTTTTCAGCCATTCATTTTTTTTTATCAGTAGTACTTGGAGCTTTGTTGAATTAAGAACCAAATTTCAACAAAAACGTTAAAAATACAAAACAATGTCACCAACTTTGTCTTATCGCGTAGTGAATCATTTTGGTAAGCCGGTCATTTAGCAAAAAACGTCACTGACAGGAATGGTGAATATAAGGCTCTTCTCAACGTTGATTTTTCTCCGTGAAACACGGAAAAAATGTATCGACAGCAAACGTACTATACCTGCTCTATGAGTTTATTTATAGCTAATTATGGAACGATTTGAGAAACTGCTGTAAAAACGCTGGAGAAACCCTGGAGATGATCCCGGCTTGATGACAAGCCTGCAGAAAAGTAACCATGGTTAAAAGAAATTGACACAATACCTGATGCGTCGTTTGTTTCTCCGTTTTTATAGTTAGAAGAACAATTGTAAATGGTAGTTAAGGTTTGTTTATCAGTGGATAAAATTCAAATAAAATGGAAGAAAGGGAACTAGTATGCAGTTACGACACATAATCCTGATTTAATATACTCGTCTCGAATAAACGGCGGGACCCCGAATAAACGCCGGGGGCGTTTATTTTAAACTCGGCCCTGTAGACCCGGCGTTTATTTAAACCCGGCGTTTATTCGGGGTCCGGCGTTAAATCGAGAACATACGGTAATTACAATCTGTAAAGCGCCATTGGACAGTGATGGAAGTGGCGCTATATAAAAAACATGTAAACTTAAAAGTGGTTACGTTTTTCACTGCCGTCAATTATCGCAGCAGGTCTTCAGAAGTTCGGCTCAGTGGGGTAAAAAGGTCAAGTTCGTGCGCTTTTAATAATGATCGGTGAATTTTGATCCACTTTATCGGTTTTTGTTTTTCACGGTTCTAATTTGTTGATTGACTATGATTATGACTGACAGCAGTAGAAATAGAAATCGTCAGTTGGGTTTGGAAATTCAGAGAACTTCGAAGACCTTGGAAGAACAATTTTAAACAAATCGATAGTCATGGTAGCTTCATCAAGACTTGTAATAAAGTAAAACGTGATGGGTTCACATCAATATGTCGAATATGTATTAGGGTTACCTTAGGGTTTTTGTAACAGAAACTACTTGGGCCAGCTCGATGCAAGGTTATTCCTATTAAAAATTTATAAGATGCATTTTCTTATATTTTCTACTTCAATCAATATAATTTTCTATGCCCTACTTTCTAATTATTACTCAGACCACTTGTCCTCACTATTAAAAAATATTAGGTTGTGACTTTTGTGGAAAATCGGAAATCGGATTTGTGATCCCGGAACAAATAGTCTTCACCAGCAAAAGTGCGGAAAATATGAAAAAGGATCATTCGCTGTGACAACGCAGATGGAGGCCTACAGAATCGTTATTGAAACTGACTGTACAAAACGAAGATTTCTCCAGTATTGTCTAGAAATGAATTGCAAGTATCAACAAGCTCATGATGCGGATAATCCCAGCTAGTAAATATTTGTCTGTGCTTCAAAAGATAGCTTACAAATATACAGGAATGGAATCATGGCTGCATTCGTCTTTGCAATAGACACTAAAGGGACACTAAATTTGAGCGTGGCGGTCAATGAAAACTTCCGCTTCCGTTCTGCTGAATGGCCACTTTTTAAATGAACAAACAACCAAAACAAAGGGGCCGGCCTCAGAAAGGAATAGAAAGGGACCTACCCTAGCTATTGGGTTATTGTTAAGTGTGATCACGTAACATATAAGTGTGCTTATCTGCTGTAAAAAACCGTTGAAGCCCTTGAAACAAAAAAAGAATCGACCTCAATGTTTTGACTCTACGATAGACATTCAAAGTATACGGTGGACAAAGGAATCATTCATGATCAATCAAAAGACGCAAGCTCAGCAAGAAGAGTTCAGCAATTTAACGTTACGAGGTAAGCAACTGCTTAAATGATGTGAAATTATCAAGGTGCTGTTTGCTCTGGTTTTGAATGCACGCTAACGATTTTTTTGTGTCCAAATACCAAGAAAACACGGCATCCAAATAACGAAGCAAACTCAGCATCCGTATACAAAAGATGAATCTTTTAGAGGCTTTGTTTTGCTTCGGTTTAACATGCATTTAAATAATATAATAATAAACCAATTGAAGCAAATTGTGGACAGCTTAAATGTGAGCTGAAGTCGTAAGTTCCGCTGTTGTAATATAAGTTAGACACAACATAACATTCCTCTTAAGCCACAAGAAGGGAAGCTCGGCACATAAAAGTGAGTGCCCTCTCATCCAGGCATTTCCTTGTAAGAGTAAGAAACTTTACTTTAGTAGCGTTCACAGAAGAGCTTTGAATGTCAGACCTCTTTCAGTAAGTCGGTAAGTACTGTTTGGTAACCACATGCTGTATGCGTAGCCTTACAGTTCAAATAGTGACAAGCATCTATATTCTCTTTACAATGAGTCCACTTTATCAAAGCATAAAGGTTATGAGATTAAAGGAAATGATCATCAAAGATGAAATGTCTCTTTAACCATATTCTATCAACAATTACCATAAGCATTCATTGGTTTAGATCACAACTCTTTTCAAAGAGTTAAAAAGCTTGTCTAAACATTATTTGAACAATCGACCATAAAAGTGTTTTATGCAGTTTTCTAACGATGTCCATTCAAATTTTCTCATGACAGCTAAAGTTTGTAGGTGAATTTGTAATTCAGTTGCAAACCATAGGCTGATGGGCGTCTCAAAATTTTACTACGTAAAGAAAAAACTGTTAGCTTGCGGAGAAGATTATTATGTTAACTGATAAGTGAAGTAGGATTTGTTAGTTTATAATAATTTTATAATAGCAAAAACTATTACAATTAGTTATTTCTACTTATCTTGCTTCAAGATAAAAGACAATTCATGTTGTTACACCTCATAATGAAGTAACCATAAATAATACTTGTTGTCGTAATTTGAAATATGAATTGCTAAATACTTTTTTATCCAGAAATGAAGGTTGCTTTCCTATCCTTTGATCTTTCGCACACCACAGAAATAATTTTGTAACCTTTTTGTTAATAAATACAGTTAATGATAACAACTCGATAAATGCTCCACGTTAATATTCTTGAAGTGAACAAATGGATTGAAATAGGTATTTAATTAGTGTTCAACATCTTCGTGCTTGCATTGTACTCTAGGTCAAGTTCGAAGTTTTAAAAATGCTGTCCGTATAAACGGAAAGATTACCACCATTTTCACTACTACGCGACTTTTCTTTTCAAAACACCTCTGAGCACTTTGCAATACGCTTCCGTCAATCATACCTTATATGGGAAGTGTGTGATGTTACCGCAATTGAATTGAGCTCGAAGGAATAAGGATGGCGCCAAATTATCCCGTAAATTTGCGCTGGCGAGTCATATATTGACTAGTAAGAGGCTTTAGAGTCGTTGATGTTGCAAGAATACTTCACGTTTGGTAGACATTTGTAAAGAAATTTCGACATTTCTTCAGAATTAAATACCCGCTCGGTGGATTATCCTATGCGGCGGATGGTAAGCGTGCGTTTAAACTCGCAAATAAGCTAAACCAAAGTGTGAAGTACTAATTCTAGCTTTTCTGACCTGAAAATAGCACACGACATGTTATTCACCACGAGTATAAATCTGGCAATATCCCGAAGTGTACAAGGACTAAATTCAGGAGTGGATAGAGTATGCAACGGGAAAACGAATCATGATCGGCGTGCGATCAACCGATTCGTGAAGAAAATGGGTTTTACAAGAAGAAAGGTACGTATGACTAGCTGCATTTTTTTGGAAGGAACACTGCTAATTCTAATCACCTATCACCTCCGGAATGAATTGAAAAAAAAAAACAAAATAAAGCATAAGCTTATAATGCGCTTGTAACGTTTGTTATTCTACGTGTCGAGAATGTAAACATATAACGCTGTGACATGATAGGGAAATTGTTATTTCTACAAGCGGGAACGGGGAATCGAGGAATATATTTAAGCTTACTTTCAAGTTTACTTCTTCGTTATAACTCAAGACGATTGCCAAAGCACGTGATGAGGGAAACAGGACGATGTATTGTCGTAGGATCGCTGAATTTCACCGAGAACAGTTGCTATTTATAGATGAATCTGAGAAGTTCTGATTCATCTATAAATAGTAACTGTTCTCGGTGAAATTTAGCGATGGCCCACGACGATACATCGCCCTATTTCGCTTATCACGTTCTTTGGTAATCACAGTGAGCTATAACGAAGAAGTTAACATGAAACTGTGCTTAAATATTTTCCTTGATATTTCCCCGTTCCCGCTTTAATTTTATAAATAACGATTTTTCAGAATTTTCTTGCTAGCATATCACAGCGTTAACATTCACGTAGAACAATAAACATTATAAAGCGCTAATGCTTTGTTTTTCATTCCATTCCTCGGGTGATCCATTCCTTGGGTGATAGGTGACTTGAATTGGCATCGTTTCTTGCAAAAACAATCCAACAAGTCCTGCGTACGTTTCTTCAGCTTTCTTCTTGTCAAACCCATTTTCTTCACGAATCCGTTGATCGCACGCCGATCTTGATTCGTTTTCCCGTTGCATACTCTATCCACTCCTGAATTTCGTCCTCGTACACTTCGGGATATTGCCAGATTTATACTCGTGGTGAATAACATGTCGTATGCTATTTTCAGGTCAGAAAAGCTAGAATTGTTACTTCACACTTCGGTTTAGCTTATTCACGAGATTAAACGCAAGCTTACCATCCACCGCATAGGATAATCCACCGAGCGGGTATTTAATTCTGAAGAAATGTCGAAATTTCTTTACAAATATCTGCCAAACGTGAAGTATTCTTGCAACATCAACGACTCTAAAGCCTCTTACTAGTCAATATATGACTCGCCAGCGCAAATTTACGGGATAATTTGGCGCTATCTTTATTCCTTCGAGCTCAATTCAATTGCGGTAACATCACACACCTTCCATATAAGGTATGATTGACGGAAGCGTATTGCAAAGTGCTCAGCAGTGTTTTGAAAAGAAAAGTCGCGTAGTAGTGAAAATGGTGGTAAACCGTTATGAAATTTGTTATAAGGAAAAGTTTTAGTAGTTTCCCCGCCACTGGCGATCTACACTTTCGGAGGTTGTTCCGATTTCTGACAGTAACGATTTCAATTAAAGTATCAATTGAAGTAATAATGCTCTTTTTTCTTTTATCTCGAAGGGGTTTCTAAGGTCATTCATTTTGAGAGGCTGTTACCGCTATAATCTTTCAACGGCCACTTAATTTGTAAATGCCTGGCTCGATATTGATAAGTTAATAGTCGGTATGAAATGGAAACATTACCTGCATTCCCTACATATTCTTCTTGTTTGTAGTAATTTCGTAATTGTCGGAAGTTGTCCCGATTTCTGACAATAACGATTTCAATTAATGTATCAATTGAAGTAATCATTTTTTTCCTTTTATCTCGAAAGGGTTTCTAAGGTATTCATTTTAAAAGGCTGTTACCGCTATAATCTTTCAACGGCCACTTAATTGGTAAATGCCTGGCTCGATGTTGATCATTGAATAGAGGATATGAAATGGAAACATTACCTGCATTGCCCGTAGTAATTTCGTAATTGAGCTTCTCTAATTATATTACGCAAATGTGAGGGAATGCACAGTTGCATCCTTGACCCTACAGGTCCGTGCAGGACTCCCTCGACTAAGCCGATACACAGTTTAACTGTTCTAAATACAGCGTAGGGTTACATACCAAAGTCGTTTCAGGGAATTTTGACATTTAAAGTTCTTCTTTAAACGCTACTGAGGTAAATGTCTGACTTTTGCGAGAAAAACTAGAGAAGTGTGGACTGACTTCGCCAAAAAAAACTTTCTCTGGCAGAGAAGATGGTGCGAAGTGCAAAACTTTAAATTGCCACCGAGAAACTTACGATAGCAACTCACATATGAGTTTTCCATAGTTTGGCTTGTCTCAATCAGCCGATTAGCATATTCCTAATATGCACGTTTAGTAAGTATAGGAAAGCCCCTCAAGATTAATTTTTTATATCCGGATTTTTTTTTGGTTGGGTGCCGGAATTACTCCTGTAACTGAGGGTATTTGGTCCCAAAAAGTACGACAATTCTCCGTTATCAAGTCCTGAACGTTCATTCGGAGCGAAAAGTAGCTTGATACTGAATTTCACATCATTTGAGCAGTTACGCACCTCGTACCTTCAACTCACAGTTGAACTTACCTCCTACTACTTATTTTTATTGATCTTGAATTCCCTTAAAACCTGCATAATTCCCTTCATCGACTGTTTACTTTGGGTTGCGAGCTATTCATTGCAGAAACCGGGTCATAGGGGGTCGGTGCTTGCGTTAGCATGTCCCAATGAATTCAGTGTTGGGCAAAAGTACCAGAAATCATTTGAACTCTAGTCTTGTTTCACCGGCTTCAACTAAAACACTCTTCAGTTCGCTCACGGTTTTTGATGGCACATAAGCACACGGGTAAGCCTGCAAGATCACACTCATAACTTAACAAGGTAAGTCATTTTCTAGACCTTACTAAAGCCGGCCACTTTGCTTTAGTTGGTTGTTTAATTGGAAGTGAATCTTTAGGAGAACAAGACGTGCAAATTTGGTGTCCCTCGACAGTTTTGGCGTCACCGATATAACTTTTCCCTTTTGCCTCCTTAGTTTATTTTTAATATTCTGCGCCGTCTTGAGTACTTTTGTGAGATGAGTACGCTGTGCTGAAACTGATTTAGACCTAGCTTCGTAAGATGGGTACACTATAGTGATGGGTACACTGATTTAGGCTAGCTTTTCTAGGCAAGCTTTAGGAGGTAAAAATGCAATTGTTATGGTTTGTCCCTCGTACCCGTGGATAATGCAATACAGGTATATTTAATTGTGTACATCAGCACAAAGCAAGATCAAAAGTTTAATTTCATTTCAGCTGGAATTGAGAAAAAGCGCTGGATTTTAGTTCTCTTCTGAAACCTGCTCGCAAAAGTCAACAATTTCCTATCAGCAGCAGGCTTGTCTATGGATGAGAGTGCGGTTAAATTATCTGCAAGTTACTGTGCACCAGCCGACCTTAATCCCTTCAACCTACTCACCGGTTTTGTACATGTTCTTTTTTTTCCTTTACTGTTGTTAAACAGAGGATACTTCTTCAGGGTCATGGGTGCCTTCAGGAAACTTCTAAGGTGGATGACTACACTGTCTTTGCTGACCTTAATTCAAGAGAAAACTATAAACATATATGGAGGTAATTTATGAATCAATACTTGGCTTGTCCACCTTAACCCTTTCACTCCCAAAGTCAGTTATGGAGACATTTAAGGTGGTTCTAGCTTTTGAGTCTGTGGATGAAATCCTATGGTGTGACCATTCAAATGAAACCTCTTCAGCAGTACTTTCACATGGTACAAAATGAAATTTGGAATTTGTCTTGAATTTTGATTTTAGGCACTCTTGAGAGTAAAAGGGTTAAGGGTGTTATCTTTATCGCGTGGAGTACTTATACAGAACAGTACACCAACGTTTTAGAGCATTTTATCTTCTGTTCATGTCCAGCTCAGCTGATACCGGTTATTACGGTAACAAAACATTTGCATGTAACGATTATTGATACTTTTCGAGGAAGAAATTCAATAAGGGATCAAAGTATAACGGTTTGATTTTCGTGATGTCCAGCAGTCTTTCGACATTCGCAAATCCTACAGGCCTTGGCGTGGAAAGTTTTATCTGTTTCTTCTACTCCGGCTCAAGCCAGCCGTTGAGTGAAATAGGGACGTTCATAGGCATCGAGTTTTCGTGGATGTCAATCAAAGAAAATATGTCAGAAATATGTCAAACAGTTTGACGCAATACTAAGGCACAAATAATTTTACTGAATGAGTTTCAAACTTTTAAGACTTAATGGCAATCTATTCACGTCAGCTAGAAGCCTGTTTTGCAAGTTAAAGACTAGACCGGCGGTGCATAAAGGAGCTCGAAAACTTGAATAGCAAATGATACAATGTATGCTCTTAAATCAAATTCAGTTTTCAGTATTCAGTTGTGTCTAGTTCATTTTTCTATTCAGTTGTGTTTATTTTACTTTTCTGTACAGTCGTATTTATTTCAGTGTTATATTCATTTGTGTAAGGGGTATAGTCCAGCGGATAGGTGAAACTATCGTGCACTTCATTATAAAAACGTGAAAGTTGGCACACTAATACTAGGTATCGTAGGGAACATGTTTTAAAAAGATTAGTGGCAATCTGGATATGCTCTGTGAAAGCTGGGGATGGGGGTCAAGAGGGAGGGGGGGGGAGGGGTGCGCCAGTCAGACTGAACATAGAGCAAGCTTCAATTGATACATTGTTCAAATGTCATTTCAATGATATCTTCTTGTTGAATTGCCCATCAAAACAAAACATTAACATTTTTGGGATGATTTATTTGAATTTAAGGGGTCATTTTATTTTGGTATCAAAGTACGCAAATTAAATATCTAATTAATTAATTTACATTGGTAATTTGACACTTATCTGCTATCTCTCTCGTGTTCCTTGATTCTTTCCTGCATTAATCTCCCTGTTTCCCCGACGCAAACTCTGCTGCCCTTGCAGGGAATCCTGCAGATAACACCGTCTTGTTTATTTGGATCGACTATCCGATTCTAAGGGCGCACCAAAAGCAATCTACGTGCCTTGTTCGGCGGAGAGGCTCCGTTACTCCCTTAACGTAATGTAGAACCACTGATGAGCTCTTTGCTAGGGGGCTGTTCTCCGGGGCTGTTCTTCTTGTCTTGACGATCTTCTGCACATAAGAAGGGGGATAACTTCTAGACACGCGAACAGATGACAGATGTTTCTTCTCTTAGCGATAGCTGACGGCTTCAGGTCAAAAGACGTTATGTGTGATCTTACAGACACTCCAAGTACTGATCAGTGTATGTTGGTCTTCTATAGACGCTTGTGGGAAGATAGCCGTCTGGTTCTCTTGAGAGTGTCGTGTCAAAGAAGGCGATCTTGTTGTCGTGCTCGGTCTCCATGATGAAACGGATGGAGGGTCGTTGACTGTTTAGATGGTTTAGGAAGCTGTCAACATTGTTTTGGTCCTGGACTGTGGTATCGGCTACGTAGCGCCTCCAGATCTTAGGCTTGTAGGGCGCCTCTCCAATTGCCTTGTCTTTAAACACGTTTTTCTTTTTTCTAGTCAGTTGTGTTTTTCACTTTTCTATTCCTTTGTTTTTCAGCTATTTACCTTTCTATTTGTGTTTATTATAGCCGCGATATGCAGCCCTCCGTGCCTTCTGTTTTCCAACCTCACTGATATTGTAGCCCTCGACTACAAAACGTCGGCAGCACATTCCGTAGTTTCTGGCTTAAAGAGAGCTGTGGCCATTGACGTCCATTTTAGCTTGGGGTACATATTTTGGAGCGACGTGTGGGAACGAAACATTAAACGTTCTGGTATCGATGGATCAGGCACGACAATTATTATCAGTAACATTGGTGTTTGCGATGGATTGGCAGTGGAATGGAGAACATCAAAGTTATACTGGACTGATACAACACATGATACGATCTCGGTATCTGACTTAGCGGGCAAAAACCCACGGAAGTTGCTGTCCTCGGGGCTTTATAAACCTAGAGACATTGCTCTGGATCCTGATAACGGGTAAGCAGGCTATAATTAAGTATACATCCGATACAAGTTTAGTGGGATTTTGTACTATTTCAATCTGGCACTTGATGTTTCAGCACCCGTTGGCTAACAACCCAGAGTATAGAATACCAGAATTTTATTGCGCTGAAAAAATTAAAAAACGTACATATCATCCTCAATCTCCCGCTCAGGCAGTGATATATTGTTGGAAAATCGCAGCAATGGACTCCAACATAACGTATTATATTTTAACAGCTTAAACGACTAACCTCGTAAAGAAGGACAGCCTTTACATCGTACCGTAAGGGAATCTTAAATCAGTTCGAATACGTGATTTTCTCTGGAATATGTTTAATCCGGCTGTATGACAGCTAAAACATCTCAGAATCTCAAACTTTTATTTTGTCTAGAAGACAAATGTTTTTGCAATTTCATTGAGGTTAGCGATTTTTTCTGCAAGGTCTCAGATCTCAAAAAATCGAAACAACAACAAAAACAAAACAAAATAAAACAAAACAAAACTGGATTTCGTGAAGTTAGCTGTCTGAATGTAACTTCTTTTTATGTTACAGATTAATGATTTGGACTGACTGGGGCTCTGCTCCAAAAATTGAAAAAGCAACCTTAAGTGGGAAACAGAGAGTTGCCATAGTAACGTCGAACCTCAAATGGCCGAATGGTATCGAGCTTGACAGAGGTAACAAACGTCTTTTTTGGGTGGATGCAGGCGTGGATAGAGTGGAATCCGTCGATTA
The DNA here is from genome assembly GCA_964030785.1 of Siderastrea siderea. Lineage (NCBI taxonomy): Eukaryota > Metazoa > Cnidaria > Anthozoa > Scleractinia > Rhizangiidae > Siderastrea > Siderastrea siderea. The sequence continues at coordinate 292,111 of OZ034977.1, forward strand.
CCATGGTCACAACAGAAAACTGCTTAAAAGGGTAACTGGCTTTCATCCTTTTGGAGTGGCCCTTATCGCTCCCTTCCTGTTTTTGACTGATTGGGCCACAAGAAGCCCGATACATAAACTAGACGCCGGTACTGGGGATTATGTGATCAGCAGTTACAGCGGTAGTGGCTGGCCGATGGGAATTGTAGCGTACGACAGTGCAAGGCAACCTCCAGGTATAAGAAGATGTAATTATCTGGGGGAGGGGGATGGGGAGAGTAGGGTGAGTAGGGACTTGAAACAGCCCTGACTTAAGGCATTACTAGAAAAGAAATTGTTTACTTTTTTAAAAAATAGAAACATAGCCAAAATATGTAGTGCAGCCTATGCAGAAAATACGGTCCAAATAAACCACTGAATGGCTGGAACTTGTCAATTATATCCGGTGATGGATTTGGAAGATTGCGTTTGGCAGAACAGTGACACAAACTGATAGCCATTAAAATACGAAGTTATCTTGAATTTTTGTGTAGCCAAGAACCGCCAGGTAGCATAAATCCCGATTGTAAGCATTCCCTGCTGTTCCTTGCTTTAAGTCCACCCTTGTATAGGCCCACCAGTTTGGTAAAGGCTGGTTTCCAAATGATCGCTACGATCGCTGCAATCGCTGAAAGAAAACTTTCAGCAATGGTTGCAATCATATGGAAATCGCTCTTCAGCGATCGAAGCGATCACAGCGATCATTGAGACAGACGTTAGTTCTCTCGTTTACCAGACGTTTTTCAGCGATCGTAGCGATCATATGGAAACCAGCCTTACTCAAGTAAACATTATTCCGATTCTTATCCCCTCCTAGATATAACTATACACATCTCGTTAAGGCAAATCTTAAAATAAAATTACACTAAATTGACTAAAATAACGGTTCCCTACAACAATATTTTGTGTTTGCTAACCAAAAACACCTTACGAACTCGTATGACCCAGGGACCGTTTCTTGAAATTCCCGATAACTTTCCTGGGGCCCGTTTCTCGAAAGTCCTGGAGCTATATTTCAAAATCAAAATCTATAAAATGGTTTTGTGGCTTTTGGCTGGCAAACCAGCTCGACTTACAATCAACTTACAATTTTACTGGTTAGCTTTAAAAACCAACATAATTCGAATCGTTATGGTAAACTTTGCCCTCAGAAAATAGCTTTCCGGGCCCGAAAAGTTATCGGGACTTTCGAGAAACGGGCCAGACGGTAAGTATTTTTTCAAGCTCATTTATTAACCAGCTAACGGTAATTATTGGCGCAAACTTAGTGATATGCTTAATGAAATTATAAAGATTAGCAGTTAGCTTTCAAAATCAATACAATTTGTATAACTGTTGGAGAATATTGTGCACATAAAATAGTTTTCGGGCTAGATGCGTTATCGGGAGTTTCGAGAAACGGGCCCCAGGGCTTATAACCGAGGTTCACGGTATTGCTTGAAAATCAATTTCCAAGGCTTCTCCGAAAACTGCCTAAATTGACCAATAAGAAAGGAAAAAATGTAGTGAATTAAAACGGGGTTAGATGTTAAAGTGACGAGACAGATATATGTTTAAGACGCTTCGAAGCAAGAGATGCCGTGCTTGAGAGAAAATTTTACTACTGCAACACGAAAGGCGTAACAATAAGCCAGGTGGCTTTCTGATCACTTATTGTTTTCGTTAACTTCAAAATTTTCAACTAATCCATTTTTTTTTCAAGTTTCAAGTCCTTGCGCTGTAAATAATGGGGGATGCAGTCATTTCTGTGTTGTGAAGACATCTGGTTACAGTTGTGTCTGTCCTGCTGGTTTAGCATTGAAGAAAGATGGGAGGACGTGTGAAGAGAGTAAGTTGTTTTGTTGTTGTTGTTGTTGTTGTTGTTTTCGTTGTTATCATTTTCTTCTGCATAAATGGGCATAAATGGCCACATTCCTGCATATCCCAAACGTGTTGAGATAGTTTCATAGCTATAGATTTAGTAATCAATATATTAAGCCAGTGATAAGCTCATTTCGTTAATATGTTTAGGATCCCTGTGTAGCTCGTAAACAACCCAAGTCAGAAGAAAATTTTGTAAGTATTGTTGTTAAAAGAAAAAAATTCACCGGTGTCAAGATGGACGCGGGTGAAACATATATCGGTCACCTTGATGAAACTGGATGAATTTAATGAAATTGTCGTGGGTTATTTGTTCCCGGGAGTTGATCCATTCTTGCCCGTAACAAAGTATGTCTGTCTTGGGGAGATGCCGTCTGCGATTTCTGTATTAGCTTGGGTTTGATCGACGAATATATGTTTAACATTTTCCAAATCACATTAAAACATAACCCGGTTACATTACTACCTATAGGTAACTTGGGTTTTTTTATAAATTGCAGAAGTGAAAAAGTTCCTCCTATTCACTGACGCTGTTGGCAAGTCTACTAATATTATTTCACTGGACGTGAACTATTTCGTCGCTATGACTTTGTTTAGGCATCTTGGAAATCAGCGCCCAATCGCCCTGGACTATGACCCAGTGGAAGATCGTGTATTCTGGACTGACGTACGACAAGGTCTTGTTATCAGTGCTTTCTCTAACGCATCTTCATTGAAGATTTTGTTTCGGTGTAATGTGGGAGTACCTGACGGCCTAGCTATTGACAAGGTGGGGAGAAACATATATTGGACGGACACTGGAACCAATCGGATTGAAGTAGCTCGACTGGATGGAACAATGAGGAAACTGCTGATTAAGGATGGACTCGATGAGCCCAGGGCAATAGTGCTCGATGAAAGAAATGGGTAAGTTTAATAGTACTAAAACAAATCTTAAATGTGTTCATATTTAAACATAAACTCTCAACGAAGATTTCGACGAATTTTTTGTAACTGGTAACAAGGGAGAAGAGAACAAAATATGGTTCTAATTTCCTAACAGGAATCATGTAGCAGTTTTGTAATATAGAATGAGTGGACAATGCTTGGGAGCTGAATTAGGTAATAGATCAGTATTCTGACCGCTTTATGTTCTAAGCAATGAGGCAATGAGAGCAGTGGTTTAAAGGGGGATTATAAGCTATCTTGTTTAGCTAGTAATCAAGCGAGTTCAAAGGGTGCAAATCGACACACAAGGCTAGAAATTAATAATGTGGTGACAAAACGTACTTCCCTTTTAAAATCCGCAGTCAAAGCGCGAGTAATGTAAGGCTTTTTTATTCTTCTGTCAGTTTGTTTCAGTATTTTTTAGCTGTGTTTTCGGTCGTTTTTTGGCGAAGTGAAATCTATCTAAATTCCTCTTTTGTTTCTACTCGTTCAGCATGATGTACTGGACCGACTGGGGATCAAATCCAAAAATTGAGCAAGCTGCCATGGATGGTTCATTAAGACGGAGCATTGTGACAGGAAACCTTGGCTGGCCAAATGGACTCACTATTGATCAAACCACCAACCTCCTGTACTGGGCAGATGCCAGACTGGACACCATAGAAGTGTCAGATCTCAATGGAGGAAAGAGACGAAAGATTTTGTCATCTGCTGCTAATATTCATCCATTTGGACTGACAGTGTACCAAGGCATTCTATACTGGACTGATTGGATTCACAAGAGCATTTCACGGTTTGATGTAAGCAATGGAAACACAGAGATGATAATCACAGGCCTTAAGAAACCAATGGATATTCACTTGTACGATGCATCTTTGCCAGGTAACAATCAAGTTGTTCCTTTTGGCCTTTTTTCTTCAAATGGGTCTCTAGGGAGTTGTTGTGTAACTTACGATAATTTACTACGCTAAATTGAAAAGATGAAATAGGCAGTTCGAATTCTTTTAGGTTCCTAGGTGTGATATGAGGCACTTCTGACATGCTTGAACGAATTGCGAATTACTTGCCTTCAGCTAGAAACATTGTATTCTGGTGTTCTTTTGACGTCCAGTAAGCAAGGGTAGTTGAGCCAATAATTAAATCTGACGAGAAATGTAATGAATGAATGAATGAATGAAGTGCATGGCCAGTCTACGCAAACAGACATGACTGATGTGTGTTGGTTAACGTCCTAAAACTGTTGCGTTAAAACGTTCTCATGCTATAGTTGTTTGCTAAAACATCAACAGGTTCTCATCCTTGTTCTACAAACAATGGACTCTGCAGCGATTTGTGTCTGTTGAAGCCTCAAGGAGGATACCAGTGCGCATGCCCAACAGGCATTGCACTCAAGCCTGATGGGAAAAACTGTGACTATGGTAAGTGGACATGTGCGATTTGTATGCCTGCTCAAGGTGTTTTAACGAGACGATGGTCAGTGCTCGCCAAGTCTGTAAGTTGTCTATGTAACCTTTTAAGATTGATTACTACATGAGGCATTGGAAAAAACGAGTTCTGTTTCCGGTAAATGTAATAACCTTTGCCTCTTTTCGATATAGCTATTTTACGACAAGACCGCAGGGTAATATGGAGTTTTTATGACTAAAGTTCACCAAAATCAGCAGTACCTGGCCTGTCGTGCGAATGAGGTCTTATACGTAGATGCTATGGATCATAATTTTTCGCACTTTATAACAAGTACTAACCACTAACAGCTGGAAGCCGAATCATGATTGTCGCTGACAATAATCGGATGGTGGCCATTTATTACTTCTACAAGGAAATCCAAAGTTCCTGATGACCAACTTCTGACAACCGTAAACAAAGACTGATTCGTCTTTTGTGCAAGCTTGAGTTGATCCGACAACGTTAATTGAAATAGCTGTATACAGGGTCTAAAAGCGTATGGTATATATTTCAGTTCACCATTCAACTATAACACTGCCTATGGGACAAAGAACATTACCGGCAAATTAATTCGACTACCGGGTGAAACTCTGTTATGAGGAAATGTTGAAGTTAAAGTCATCCGGATTTTATTGGATATGAATTACATTATGATTGTAATAGACAAACGTATTTTTTGTTCTTTTCTGCAAGACATGTTCTACGATAAGAGCTCTGACAAGTTCATGCTCTTTGCTGAAGCGAATACTGGGGAAATTTACAAGGTTCCTCTGGCTGTACCAGATACCCCCTGCCAACCATTAGCAATTAAAACCAACATCTCTAGACCAGTTGCTGTTGATTACGATCCAGTCGAGGGCAAAGTTTACTGGACGGACGTTACACTGGAACAAGTAGCCAGAGCATTCCCCAATGGTTCTGACGTTGAGGTCATAGCAAAGAATGTGATAAATCCTGATGGAGTGGCGGTTGATTGGATTGGAAGGAATCTTTATTGGACTGATGCTGGAACTAACAAGATTGAGGTTTCAAGATTGGACGGATCATCTAGAACCAGCCTTGTCACAGTAAACGTGGGCTTTCCGAGAGCCATAATACTTGATATAGAAGCAAGGTAATTCAGACATACAATGTACATTTTGATATTGTGGGTTGATCACCTTGATTCCAGAAAAAGTTACGACAGCAATATTCAAGGTGTTACAGTTGTAACACATCAGATATCCCGCAGGACGTCTCCCAGTAACTCCATGGTCATAGCATCTGACAGGTATTGGTGTGTGGAGGCTCCGTTGATTTGCTCTGACTTGTAGGTCGAGGGCTTGAGAAAAACTGAAAATAGCTTTCTCATTAGGTGAATGAACTTCAGATCATATTTGCCACGTTTTCACGTTCTACACAGTTTTCAACTTCCTATTCCCGGAGGTTTCGCGTGAAAACATCTTCGCGATAAAACAAAACGTACTCACTTGAGGTAGCGCGACGCAAACAAGACCGTGAAACAGTGGGATAGTTTAAAAATACTGCAATAACGTTATCCTTTGTGTACACGGAGATCGAAATCACTTTAATGAACAAAATCTTTAAAAAGATCTTTAAAACGACCTTGTTCATCCTGCTTTATTTTATCTTCCATTAACAATGTTTTAGAAAGATGTATTGGAGTGATTGGGGAGCGCCGAAGATTGAAAAAGCGAACATGGATGGCACAGCTAGAACGATAATTGTTAGTTCAGGGCTGGCATGGGTCAACTCACTTGCTCTGGATTTCAAAAATGATCTGCTGTATTGGTGTGATGCACGACTTGACAAGATCGAAAGAGTGGACCTCCAAGGAAATAACCGTGTGGTGATACTGGATTTGTCATCTGGTGGTCGTTATCACCCATTTGGACTCGCGTTATATGAAGACGTGCTGTTCTGGACAGACTGGATTACAAAAAGCGTCCACAAGTACAACATAACGTCAACTATAAGTGAAGTGTTGGTCGACGGGATGGGACGCCCAATGGAAATTCACATCTACGATCACAAGACACTCGCTACCGGTATGTCCTCATCACATACCTAAGGTAGAGAGGATAGGTCAGAAATTCCTCAGTGAGGGGCCTTTCTAAATGTTTATTTAATGGGTGTAAACAATAAAGCTGTTAAGGACGAAGTTTGCCAACTGTCACGGTCCCCTGACTTCTCTCCCCTGTGTTGGTTGTATATTGAGGAACGATCCCTCATTTTCGCCATCTTGAATAACACAATGATCCTGAGCAGAATTTAATATTGGGAGAGTATGAAACACTTGAAGGGGGCAGCCAGGTGGGAATCGAGAGGAACAGTGTTGCGTTGCACCACTCAGCATTCGGTTTAATCGTGCATTTACTATGCGAATTTGAACTGAAAGAGTCTTTTAAATTGAAATATAATAGGATTGAAGGATTACAATCATGACATCTGGTGATTTGCATGCAACGTAAGTCGCATTTAAGACATTTATTCGTTATATTTGGGTAGATTTCCACTTTAGGATTTTTCTGGATTGTGTTCGTTATAACGCGGGATTTCGTTATATATATACCAGGCTCATTATATTGGAGTCCTGTTTCATACATTTTACTGTAACTTTGTCCGGGCGGGAAAATATCGTTCATAAAGAGGTTCATAATATCTAGGTTACACACATTGATCAATGTGTTACCGGTGATCATTCTATGGTAGCCTTTAAACTCCCTTACTTATTTATGGCTTCCTTGCTTATGTATTTCTTCTTTTTTTGTGTCTTGTTTTTAACAATGAGTTGAAAAGAAGACTCACTGGATTTCAAGATAACTTTGGGTGACACACCCAAACTCAGCCCTTTTTTGATGTGTCAATTCAGTATAACTGCTCGTTAATGGGATTAATCTGCCTCACATCAGGAACCACCAGCTGTTCTCATTTGCATGGAGGGTGCAGTCACATCTGTCTTCCAAACCCAACTGGCCATCGATGTTTCTGTCCAGAAGGAGTGCAACTGAAGCCTGGTGACCCATTCACTTGCCAAGGAGGTAAGTGACCCAGTTAAAATTTCAACCCTAATAGTCTTCACCACCGAAAGGACAAGCACTGCGTTATAAGTTAAAGACCTTCGTTATTTTACTAGTTATAAATTTGTACCTGATCATTCATTCAGATAAAGTTGCCAGTATGATCGTTGAAAGCAAAAATCGGCTGTGATACAAGCCTCTGTGTGAAACTGCTAAACGCGGATATGAAGTCTCAAAGTTATCCATAGCCATTGACAAAAGCTCCAAAACTTTTTGCTGTTTGAGTATCATCTGCTACACAATACAGACGTTAATTTTGTTTTTATCTGTCTGTATGATTTACAGAGTGGTCTTACATTATTGCAAGCCAGACGCCTCATTTTCGTCTTCTTTTTCTACGATGTAAAACTTAAAACTACTATCCATCCCGCACCAGTGATTGAAAACATGCCAAACCTTCACACTAACCCTACAATCCTCTCAAACGTTCTTCCTTTATTCAAATTTGACACTTTCTTCCATGAAATAGTGAACCGCTGTCCCCAGCTGTCTGCGCCCGCCCATGGTAGTTTGTTGCCTTGTCCCAACTTACCAGGACAAACCTGTCAGTTCTCTTGTGACAAGGGGTACCTTCTGAAAGGAGCAAGCACACGAATCTGCAAAAACGATGGAACATGGACTGGACTACAAACGCAGTGTACTGGTAAGTATTTTTGATTGAATGTTTATGCAGCAAAATACAGGAGCTAATGGAGTGCAAATGAAACTGGGAGGCTATGATACTTAAAAGTCACCATGTTTTGAAATAGGCACGTTTTATGGAAGTCTGTCTTCTTTAAAGTTGTAGAGTCATTTTAAAAGTAAAGCAAACAGGACAGAGCCGCAAAGACCAAAGTATCATTTGATCAGTAGAGATGTATCCGTCAAGACGGGTGCTGATTATATAACTCTAGTTTGAATCGATTGATAGGTATCAGGGATATGGAGAAGCGAGACGAAAAATAATCTTTGAATGTAAATACCCCGTGTTCAAACATTTTTTTAATGGAAAACTTGGAAAAAGCCAACAAAACACAACTACGTGTTTCATTCAGTAATATTCTAGATTTCTTGAATATAAGACACACAATCTATACACTTTCTAGGCATATGAGCGACTTTATTACCAAAACGTTGCCATCGGTTGCCACCGTCATCATCATCATCATCATCATTTATCATTACCATCATCATCATCATCATCATCATCATCATTTTGAAAAATAACGCAGGCAGACCCTGACCCGTCCGCTGGATGTGCCACTGATTGATACCAAATTTATTGTATAAAGAAAATAGTATGTTATGTCAATGTCTATGCTACGAGCTCTTATCTCCTGCAGTTGTCACGTGTCCAGCCTTACCAGCGCCACCCAATGGCGTCCGGAAGGGTTGCACCGGAACAATAACAGAACGGCACAACACAGTCTGTCATTTTTCCTGTTCTGTCGGATTTAACGGGATGGGATCTACAACTAGGACATGTCTCGTTAATGGAAGCTGGAGTGGTCAGGATTTCGTTTGTCAAGGTAACCATAAATTATCATGAAATTTTTATTATAAGGTAGTGAAAGCTGTTAAAGGTGCGGTGCTCTATTAGTCAGTCGGAGGGGCTCAGACCCTGGATGTCAAAGTTCTCGTGTTTTGTCCTGAGAGAAAAACATAAGCAACCTCCCGATTAGAGTTAGGGTACAGTTAGTATTGAGCACGAGTATGACAAACCAGCCACATTCATTCCTGGCTCCCCCCCGTTGCTGACCATTAGAACACCAATTTATTTGCCTCGTGCTGTTACTGAGTCATTTTATATATTAAGCATATTTTACGTGCACAGATCTACCAGATAACAGAAACGAAACTTCAGATTTACCAGGCACGAATGCACAAGTTGACATTTTTAGGCCACTTCCTTCGAATGCATGCAGAGGGACTACATGGACTGTCATGGCGATTTCCCACACTCATTTTCTCGCAAGCGAAAACCGATTTTTTGATTTCATTCTATTCAAAATGCTTTTGCACCCCCATGAGTCGCACTTTCGCCATGAAATCCATGTAGTTTTCGACCCCTGAAAAAGCAGTTGCGTTTTGACCCCCATGAGTCGCACTTTCGCCATGAATTACATGCATTTACACCACCATGTAAAAGCATGAGTCGGTACATTTCATGCGGAAACCAACGCATTTTTTCCATCGCGTGACTTCATTCAACTGGAAGTCTGAATCAGATAAAAAATATCTCATATAATAGTATAGAATGAATTGTAACAAGGAATTACATGATGAACTGAAAGAATCAGGAGATATTGTTTGTCCTTTTTGTGACCAAAAATTGGAAGATTCTAATAAAAAACCGAAAGATGATGAATGCTGTGATAATCAGGATGTTATAAACGAAAACGGAATGCAAGTTTGTCGAAGTTGTGGTGTCGTACAAGGATATAATTATGTGAAAGAATATGTTGATTTCTATGAGAATAGACATAGATTTATAAGAAAATCTGTTTACCATCGAGAGTACCACATTAACAACCTGTTACTGAAAATCAAAGAAAAATATAATATAGAAATATCACACCATCAAAAATGTGAAATCGATAGAGTGTTTACTGAGATAGGTAAGATTCTTAATGAAGTTAATGGTACAAGGAAAAGAATGATAAGTATGAATTATATTATGAGAATGATATTCAAGATGATGGGAATACCTTACAAAAATATTCCAATCAGTAAATCTAAAAAAACATTAGCTTTTTATGATCGGTATTGGACAACTATTATGTCACTTATCGGTGATAAGATAAAATCTATTATTGGATGAATACCTTATTATATTTCTTTTCAAATTTGTCAGTTAACGGACACATATCAATGATTATATCATCGAGAATTTTGACATAATCAAGAAATTCTTTGTCATTATACTCCAGTCCTCTCATAAACGACCGCAAATCTGTTAAAACCTTTTCATATGAGGTGTACGCGAATTTACACATCTCAATCTTTCTTTTGTAATTTTTAGCCTCTGAATATGTTTTAAGCAATATACCAGTACCAGATATTACCCCAAGAGGAATAGGGTTTAGTGTTACACCACCAACTACTGTTCCTGTTACTACCAATAAAGCAGATCCAATATTACATGCAAGTTCTGCTCTTTTGAAATATTGAAAGTCATTTTGAAAAGCCAGTATTTCTTATGATAGAATTTATACAATGCTTTCAACTCAGATATTTGATCATCAGTTAATTTTTCTGACACATGGTTCCAGTAGAATATGCTTTTACGTCTATCCATTGAATATATATTATATTGATAGATAATTTTTATTCACTGGTGAAAGTTATGACATCAGCTGGGAGACCTGAATTTGTGTCCAATTTTAAACCGGCTATCTCTTGAACCTCAATTGAGCTCACTGTGTAACTGTTCCAATTTGCATCTTTATTATTAGCGACGGAATTCACTGTGAAGGTCCCTCCATCTGATACTCTTACCTGTAATTGAAATTTATGAAGCTTGTTTTTGTCTACAACTGTGAAAAAAGAAGCGTTTGAGAGTGTGGCGATGTTTTCATAGTCTGGAGCCAACTGAATACCAAAACCGGACCGGAATCTTTTTCCTAATAAAATGGAGCTAGTTGTATTGACTTGTATTATACGGGTATTTTCCACTTTCTTTGTCACTGGGTTGATAATATTGGCAACCCAACGACACCAAAGATTACCTCCGTGTTGATCATTACTTACCTGTAGATATGTTACCAGTTTCACGACATTGCCAACAGTTGGGTAATTGAAATTCACATAATAGTTGGATAGGTCTTGCCAAGGACCATCTGTTAACCATCCAATAGTGGAAACAATCTTATTTGTATACTTAACGATTCTCATTCCATGGTTGTTGTGATCATAGTCGTACACTTCTGGATTGACAGTGTCTTGCCAATCTTTCACACCATAAATAATGAGAAAAGCCTGTGGTGAGGATAATGTTGAGCTTCCGTGTAGGTTGAAATAGATGTAATCAAGAGCATCCCTGCTCCCATTGTTGAATTGTACGAGAATCTTTACGTGATCTGAGAAGCTCTTTTGGATTGTTTTGTGAATATAAGCTGTGGTAGCCTGAGCGGATAGTTGGATGTTGGTATGTGACCCTTGCGGATAATATTCCAAGACCGATGTGAATTTGCCGATACTGAGAGGATATAGATTGAATCCGATTCTCGATTGATAATCATCGCTCTTAGGATTTTTTAGCAGTCCGACTTTGTAAGCTGATTTATTCTTGTGAGGGCTTTGTGCGAAATCAGAGATGCCAAGAACCACTATATTATTCTCACTGGAGCTCTCATCTGCATTAAGGAGGTACTTCAATGCATTCTTTTTGTTGCTGGAATCGATATGAGATTTTGCCAATGTTTCGTCAACGTAGCTCTTATTAACAGCACTGTTATTGTATCGAGGTGTGCCGAGGTTGTTAATCTGTTTCTGATTATTTGATAATGAAGATAGGAATGTGATAGGATTTTTCATGACACCTCCTTTGTTTTTATTCAAAAAGGTGTCGTTAATATCTTTGAGATTGACAATATCTGATTCTGAATGAGAGGATGGATCAAAATCTGGTACTTGTATTCTTCCCTGAAATGTTTGTGTTGTTGTCTTTGAAAGGTCTGCTTTATTTTTTACTGAATTGTCAACGTATTGTTTGTTAGCAGCACTACTATTGTATTGAGGTGTCCCGAGGCTGTGAATCTGTTTTTGATTATTTGGTAGAGAACTGAGAAATGATATCGGATTGCTAAGAGTACCTCCCGTTTTTTTATTCAGAAATGTACCATCAATATAACGGAGGTTCACGATATCTGATCCATTATGTTGCCCTGAATTGAAATTAGGGACCTGTACTCTACCTTGAAATGTCTGTGTTGTTGTCTTTGAAAGGTCTGCTTTATTTTTTACTGAATTGTCGACATACCCCTTATTACTAGCGTGATTAGAAGCAGTTGGTGATTTCAGATTTACAATGTTTAAACCACCCATGTCAATATGTTGCTCCATCCGGCCTCCTTCCTTCTTTGACAAGAATATCTCTCTTTGCGAATCATAACTGATAACCTTGTTGAGATTACCATGAACTGGCTAATTGTCTTTTGGGACAACGAGTGATCCAGTCATCGTATCACCAGATATTGCGACAAATTTAGATGCATCAATAATGGGAATCTTAGCTATTTCAGAATCAATATATTGTTTAGTAACAACGTCGTTATTATTAGTTCCCTGTTTTACATTAACCAGTTTTTTGTTTTGCATATCATAATCATTATTTGAATCTAATTTGAATCCAATGCCTGGTAAACCTCTTAAACCCATCTTACCTAGTCCTTGAGAATCATCATGATTAAGGATACCGTTTGTATAACTCATATATTAATGGTTTAGATTCTTTCATCGAAATTTCGGGATACCTTTTTTTTGACCTTATCAACATACAGAAAACTATATGGATCCTTAGTGGCTTTATGATAATCTGATTTATTTATGTTCAGTTCTCGGCAAATCATCGATTGCTCGTTTATAGAAGGAAAATCAAAAACACAAAAATGTGAACTATTCAGTCTTATTGTTTTATCGGTTCCGTAATAGCTTTGACTCAAATATATACAACAACAATTTTTATTTCTTGAATTGGTGAAGTAGTCACGTATCCGTTCGTCATTTTTCTTACCTGTATTCAAATAGTCATCAAATATGATTAATTTTTGGTTTTCATCAGACAAATCTGTCAGAGGGATGATTTCATCGTTACTTGCTTCTATCACATCATAACCGACCTCTTTTGATATTGGTTCAAGAGATTTCAACAGATGCTTATATTTGCTTTGGGAGAGATTTCGAGCATAAAGGTATATCTTATCAAAATAGAGAAGCCTATATATCATATCAAGCAGAAGGTTAGTCTTGCCACCACCAGAGGGAGCACAAATAAGCATCCTGAAACATCGGTTTGGCATGAAACTCTTTAATTGAACAAAATCGTTGTTTTCATCATCTTGAATGTCGTAATTTTGAATCTTCATATGATACTATGTTATACAATTTTATCGCATGGCGACACGCTATGCGACACGCTATGCGAGCGTTTTTATATATGATAACCCTAATTTTTCCAAAAAAATCACGAAATTTTATGTAAACAAATTATATAATGAGTTTACTCAAATGGAAAGAAATGGCTGAGAAACGATCCGAGCTTGGTAAAAAGATTAACACAGTAAGAGAGACAATAAAACAAAAAACGATATCTGATCAAATGGGTGAAGTCGAGGCAGAGAAACTTTTCAAACCTATAACATCTGAGTTAAAGGAACTTACAGCCCCAAAAATGCCATTGAGAAGATTACCAAAGAAAAAGCGACCTGTTCCAGATTATGGAATAGCTATTGATGATGAAGTGCCTGATTATGGATTGGAAGATCTATTTGGTGATCAAGTTCTACCACAAAATGACAAACAATTGGTTCCAAAACCTCCAAGTTATGAAGATGTCCTTAAGGATTTAGCATCAGGTGAAAAACAAATTTATATAGATCCAGAATTTATGTATGAACCTGAAGATCTTCCACCTGAATACGAAGAAGAAGGACCTGATTATAACATTCTCGAGGAGGATGCAATTAACCAAGTTTTGGATGAACTTGATATACCAAATTATGAAGACGTTGAATTACGACTTCAACAAGAAGATATGAATGACAAAAAGAGGAACTCTTATCTTACCAAGACCCTGAAGATAGCTAAAGAGCAACGTTCGAAACTAAATGGTTATTGGAGTAATGTCACTAAAAAATTAAAGAGTGGTTTAATGACTGAAGCTGAGGCTCAATATCGAAGAAAAATTATTCAAGATACAAGAAAGGTTCTTAATGATTATATCGATTACAACAATCAAAAACTGAAAAATATTAAAGGATCTGGTTTGAAGAAAAAAACAAAAAAAGGTGGACAGGTAATGTTTTTCAATAATCCAACAGAAATGATGAAAAAACTTGAACTGATTATCGGATCAAAGGTTGCTGGTAATAATAGCATAGAGCTAAGAAACACAGGTGTCGCTCTTCTTGACATCATGTTGAAAAACTCTATTTTGAACAGGCCGCAATATAACAAAATATACAAAAACTATTTTAGTCTAAACTAATCATATAAATGAATAGACAACTTGTATTATCCAGTCATACCGTTAAAGGTATAAGTGGTAATAAACCATCGGATTTCACAATCAAATACAGTAATCCGATAATACTAGATTCAAACAGACAATATGAAATCGGCCTAGACCGAATCATTTCGATGTCATTCACTTGGTTTAATGTGACAAAAGAACTCAATAATCAGAAAATAAGATATTCGACAGATAGTGGTACTAATTGGACGGAAATTATATTCAACCCTGGACTATGGAATTACATTGATTTTGACAATTTAATCAAAGAAAAAACAAAAACAGGGACCTCATCAAACCCTCAATATCCAATCACTCTGGAGTTTAACGATACTGTATTCAGGACAATAATAACACTAGCCTCAAATTACAGATTAGATCTTACTCAAAGTAATTTTAATGATCTTATTGGTTTCAATAAAAAGATTCTAACAAGTAGTGTAAATGTTGGAGATTACATTCCTAATCTCTCACAAGACAGAGAAATATTGAATGTTCATTGTGATTTGATAAGTGACAGTCTAGTTGATGGTGAAGAGTCAGATATTATCTATAGTTTCAGCACCTCAACTCTCACCCCGAGTTATAGTTTCACACAAGAGCCTCGACGAGTACAGTACAACCCGTGTAATAAAAATACGATCAATAAAATTCGGATTTATATTACCGACGGTAAACGAAGAATCATAGATCTTAATCATAGTGACACTTCATTCAGTTTGATTTTAAGAGAGAAGAGAGATTAATCTAACTAATAGTTATAGATGACATCATATGAATATAAACGTGTATATCACCCGAAACTAGGTCGTTTTGTGTATAAGCATAAAGGATCTGGGATCATTGTTGATAACATTTTCAAACCGGTTGGAAGGGTGTTAAGTAAAGTTCCAGAAATGGTTTTAAAACCTTTTGCCAAAAAGGCGCTTGAATCTGGTATTTCACATGCTGGAGACAAACTGGGAAAAAAAGCAGCTGAAAAAAGCGGAGAGCTTATTATGAGAAAATTACACGGTTCAACTAAACAACCAATGAAACCAACCAAACCTACTAAACCAAAACAAGAAGAAGATTACAACACAATTCTGAATAGACTTATATCTGGTACTGGATTAAGACGATAAAATGTTATTAAAAAGTGAATTTTATCCAATTATAAATAGACTAGCAAGTGGGAAATGGTTTATATAAAAAGTGAATTTTATCTAAACTATCAATATATAATGAGTTTCAGAACAAATGAAAATCTGCAACGATATGAATACGTTCGTTTCCATTTGGATAATGTCATTGAGCAACCTGCTAACAATCAAAGCCAGAAAAAGACAGGTTACAGATTCACAATCAACGATAGGTCGACAATGTTTGATTTTTTCAATGGGTATATAGAAGTAACCAAAGAGCTTCAAAAAAAGGCAGATGGTGCTGGATATGCTCAAGCGGATCGCATTACTATGATAAACGGATCTCACAGTCTAATCAGACATATGGTTATTAAATCGTCTGGTAAAATAGTATACGAGAGTGATAATTTACATAGCATTACGAATGTGAAAAATTTACTCGAATACAGTGATGATTATAGTAGATCTGTTGGAAAGAATTCGTTCTGGTATCTTGATACTGATGGAACTACAGCAAATACAAACACAGGTTTTGAGGCCCGTCGTATTTTAACCCAAGCAGAACAAAACAACGGTGGTGGGGGAGCTAAAAGTATTAATGAGATGCTTCCCTTAAACAGATACAGCTTTTTTCAAGAATTAGAAAGAAAAATGTTGCCTCCGATGCAGCTCACAATTGAACTTACATTTAACGAAGACAGTGAACTGACTCACATGGCAAATGGCACAGACGCTGGTCGTGTTGTAGTAAAGAGATTGTATCTTTGGCTCCCAAGATTAATCCCAAAAGACAGCATGTATAGTAATTTCGTTTCAGAGTTTCTCAAGCCAACAACCTGGACATATATGCGAGATCTCTACAATCAGTCAGCAAATACCAGAGCTGTTCAGAATATGTTTCAAATCAGTCCAGCTATCGATGACGTTAAACATGTTTTTATATATCTCCAGAGGACAGACGGACCAAATGATGATGAAGCAGAGAGGAGTCCGTATTTGTTTGACACTTTCAAGTTGAATGCAGCTAATGCTAATAGCTCTCTCTCGAGTTGTCGTTTAGAATATGGAAACAACACGTTCTATCCCGAACTAGAATACGATGCAGATTCTAAAATACGGATATTTAATGATCTCATGTCATATGCATTTCGTAAGAACGATTAAAATTCAGGAACACAGCTTAATGTATCCAATTTCACTAGTTTGTATGGATTATTGTATTTCGATTTGTCATATCAGAAAGAGGTAGTGACGAGAGATCCTAAACAGTTGATTCTCCATTATCGTCTCAATGCAGCCCCGGCAGCAAACGTCCGAGCTCATAGCATCGTATTTTATGAGAGTGAGGTTGTAGTAAAGACAGTTGGAAACGAATTGATGATAGTTTAAATAAATAAGTTTTACATCGATGAAAATTTAAATGAATATGTTTTTTAAAAGAGAATTTATCTAACATATATTATATGACACAACTATACGAAATCAAAGTTAGTTTATCACCAAACCAGAAAAAGAATCTTAGTAACGCGTATCATAAAAGAGAAACAATAGTTCTAAGGCTCACGAAGGACTCTCTATCTGGGAATGACACTCTATACGTACCTCAGAATATAGTTAAACGATTGGAAAAAAATCGTAAACTTAAGAAAGGGATGGACATTAAACTTTCTAAAACAAACATTCGAAAGCAAGTAGGTGGATCTCTTCTGTCTACAGTTCTGGCACTTGGAAGAACTTTTGGTCCAACGATTGCTAAGACTCTTGGATTGTCGGCTTTAGCTGGAGCAGCTAGTGAAGGAGCATCTCAGATTGTTAAGAAGATATCCGGAAAAGGTGTTCAAACCGGTGGGTTCCTCATACCACAAAATAAAATCGATCAGTTGATAACATATAAACATCTTTTAACAACCAAACAAAAGAAGGATATATTAAATGCTCTACAAACCGGTTCTGGTGTTCATATAAAACCAACAAAAGTACAAACAGGTGGGTTCTTAGGTACTCTTCTCGCATCAATTGGAGTCCCTTTAGCTATTGAGGCAATAAAGAAGATGACTGGTAAAGGTGCCCCTCAGATGGGACAGCCTAAACAAAGACCACCCAGATCTATACCAAAACCAACTACTGTTAACAATCAAGATGGTGGTTTGTTAGTCCCAATGTATAGAACTCCACCTTTTTATGGAAATTGGTCTGATCAAACATTAGGTATGGGGACTAAAAAAAAAGCTCCCAAAAAAAAAAGCTCAGAAAAAGGGCGAAGGTCTACTATTAGGCAAGAACTCACCCTTCAAAAACGTCCCACTGTTAAACATTTTGTTGTAAAACCAAAATTCCATAAGAATGTCCCATTAAGCAATCATGATTTAATAAAATGGTGTAAATATCTAAATATCCCAATTAATGATGTATTGTCAAGAGATGAAAACGTCCCTCACGATCATAGACAGGCTCTATTCATTTACAATCTTGAACCATCATATATGAGCGGTAGCCATTGGGTATCCACGTATGTGAAAGATAACGTCGTCAATTACTTTGATTCATTTGGTTTGCCTCCCTTCCAAGAAATGGTCAATCATGCTAAAAAGAAGAACTTAACATTGCTTCATCAGAACAATCAAATACAAAATTTACTGACGACAACATGCGGTTACTTCTGTTTGTACTTTTTGAATGAGATGAATAAGGGTAAATCATATTTTGATCTGTTGGAAGTTTTCGACATATATGATACGACGAAGAATGAGAGGTTTCTAGCACGGTATTTCAAAAATATGTAATCAAGTTATATATATGAAATCTTATTACGTGAAACAGAAAAGGGTCACAGAATGTGTACCCGGGAGTGAACGATATGTGAGAGCCAAAAATAACAGACTTATGATGAAATGTATTTGTGGTGAATGTGGTATTACTAAGACGAAATTCGTCAAAAGTCAAAAAGGAGGTGAAAATCCATTAGGTAAAGCTTTTGAGGCAGCCAAAATAGCCGAACAAATAACTCGCAAAGTAATTCCATCAACCAACCATGTATTTGACCGATATTGGTCTGGTGATATCTTAAAAGGTGCTTTCACAGGACCAACAGGTATAACAAGCAAGAAATTCTGGACTAAACCAAAGAAGGGTACTGTCATGCGTTTGGTGAAAAATCCAAAAACTGGTAAATATGAGAACGTATATATTGAACCTTAATCTAATCTAACTCATATATATATGAGATCATATTGCGTGAAACAAAAAAGGGTCACAGAATGTGTACCCGGGAGTGAACGATATGAAAAGGCTAAAAATGGGAGGCTTATGCTTAAATGTAAATGCTCTGAATGCGGAATAACTAAGACTAAATTCGTTAAACAGGCGGGAAACGGGTCGGCCCGTCGACAGGGGCGGGCGTACTAGATACAGTAGCATCAACTGGTACTGATTTATTATTCACCACGGTATTCCTTGGCTGGGAAAAAAGGCTGTTGAAATGGGAAGATATTATGGATCAGAAGCCTTGAGAAACCCAAAACTGCAGAAAAAGGCAATCGATTATACTCTGGATAAGTTGAATCCAATGATTCATAATGTTGCAAGTCAAGCTCTTGATCAATTATCTACTAAAATCAGACCGAAAAGAAAGTATAAAACTGACAGAAAGGATTTGGATGGTGCTGGTGTTGATATACATAAACTAATTGGGAAAATACCGAAACCAAAAGCTGGATGGACTC
The DNA here is from genome assembly GCA_964030785.1 of Siderastrea siderea. Classification (NCBI taxonomy): domain Eukaryota; kingdom Metazoa; phylum Cnidaria; class Anthozoa; order Scleractinia; family Rhizangiidae; genus Siderastrea; species Siderastrea siderea. The sequence continues at coordinate 311,498 of OZ034977.1, forward strand.
CTGGAAAGTATAAATACATGGGACCATACAATCCTCTCGATAAACAGTTAGAGTATGATAGGAATACTGGAGAGGTCACCAAGTGGCACGTACAACCTTACAATAAAGTGGATGAAATAGCAGCTCATCATGATATTTGTTATGATATGGGGAAAAACAAAGGTGAATGTGACAAACAAATGGTCAAGTCATTGGATGAAATACCTTATGGACAGATGCCAAAATGGGGACAAACCGCTCGGTTCTTGATTAATACAAAACAAAAACTAGGTCTTGGTGTAAAACAAAGGAAGACAAAAAACGGGAAAGGCCGTCGAGTGAAGAAAACTGGCAAAAAGAATTAGCTGATGAATTACATAAACCGATAAAGCGTAACTTCACCCGGCGGCGTGTTATTGTAAATCATATTGACGAAATATGGTGCTCTGATCTTGTTGAGATGCAACAGTTTAGTCGATGGAACGCTGGCTACAGATATCTTCTTATGGTTTTAGACGTGTTTAGTAAATATGGTTGGATTGTCCCTTTAAAGGATAAGAAAGGAGAAACTGTTGCTGAAGCATTCAAAACAATCTTCAAAGAGGGTAGAAAACCACAATATCTTTGGACTGATAAAGGGAAAGAATATTACAACAAACATGTTAAGGAACTACTTGATAAGAATAAAATAACCTTGTACTCAACTGAGAATGAGGAAAAGTCGTCAGTTTGTGAAAGATGGAACAGAACAATTAAAACCAAGATGTGGAAGCAGTTTACTGTTCAAGGTAATACACAGTATTTAGACATGCTACCCAAATTAGTGAAACAATATAACAACACTAAACATAGCTCTATCAAAATGACACCAACAGAAGCCAGTAAAAAGAAGAATGAAGGGACTGTTTACTTTAATCTGTATGGTAATTTGGAGCAAGTATCATCTAAACCGAAATTCAAAAATGATGATAAGGTTAGAATAAGTAAATATAAACGAAATGTGTTTGATAAGGGCTATACACCAAATTGGTCTGAGGACGTTTTTACAGTTGATGAAATACAATACACTAATCCATTCACATACAAAATAAAGGATCTTAGAGATGAAGATATTCAAGGGAGTTTTTATGAACCTGAATTATTAAAAGCTACACAGAATGTTTTCCGTATTGATAAAGTCATTCGGAGGGATTATAAAAAGAAGCAAGCTTTGGTGAAGTGGAAGGGGTATAGTGATGAATTCAACAGTTGGATACCGTTCAAGGACTTGAAGGATATATAAAATGGGGGACCCAATTTGGGTCCCTCGAAATTACCCCCCGCAAACACGATTTTCAAACATGTTGATGAAGAAGATAAATGTTCACTTAAGAGGCTCAAATCCAAGGGGGGCGATTCATCCCCTTTAACTGAGGTTGGTGAAAATGACCAAAAATCCAAGAGTAACGATTCGTTACCTTTGACTGGGAACCTCAAAAACACGATTTATATAAATGGATTAAGCAAATATTATCTAACATATATTATATCGATTGATACAGTATATACTGTTTATTTGCTGTTGTAGCCAAAAATATAATTGTTTCTGGCTATCTATTTACATTTTTTATTATGGCATTGTATGTTGATGTTTTTCATCACCTTGTCACATCTTGGGCATTTATATTCTTTTTGTTGCCATTTTTTCATTGATATTTTATGTTGTTTCTTTTTATCTTCGTCACACATTTTTGGACGAATATTAGCTGATTTCTTGTAGTTTTCTGGCATATCCTCCTTTTTGACATACTCAAATTTATAGTGATGATTATCTTTCTTTGAAACTCCAGTTTTACAGCGATTCAATTTTTCACAAACCATTTTCACAATACCAGCATTAATACCATGATGTTGTTGAACGGCGTATAAACTATTATAGTATGAAACTTCATTGGTATTGGTATTAGTAGCTTTCACACACTTTTTATTTTGGTGATTTTTAGCAACAAATGTATAATCACGATCTTCAGCACTCTTTTTACAATTCTGTTGTTGTGTCATCAGTTGAAGATTACAAAGACGATTATCCTCCTTGTTATTATTTATATGATCAATTACCTTGTCTTTTGGGATCAAACCGTTGAAACACTCCCATACAAATCGGTGAACTGAATAACATTTTTGACCCTTTTGAGCATGTTTTCTTACACCACAATACATGTATCCATTAGTCCCCTTATTACCCTTATGAGGGACCTTCTTGATGATATTTATAACCTCACCATTTTCATTAGCAGCATATAAGTCATACATTGGATGACAACTATAAACGCAGTTTTCAATTTTAATTTTACACATATATATAGTTCATATTATTATATCTTTAAAAGGGTTCATATAAAAAAGGTGCTTAAATGTATGTTTCTTAAATAATAATATCTAGTATTAATATAAATATGAACAAGAGAGATCTTAAGAAACTCAGCAAATCGGAACTTATCAAATTGCTTCTAAAGCAGGAGAAGAAGCCTGAAAATACAATTGTAAATAAGAAGCCAAATAAAAAACAGAAAGTGGTTTATAACCATGATAATCTGTTTGACAATGACCCATTCCCCGACTTTGCCGTCACAAGTGATCCATTTGAAAGAACGATGAAGAAAGTCAACAAACAAGATAAAAACATTAATGAACAAACATCATTAATCAACGACAGATACAGTAAGTTGGTTACAGATGAGAAAAAAGTGACTCATTATCCTATGATAAAGGCAACATTGGATGAATTCCGTAAGGAAGAAATTAAAAGGAGCAATGACAAAAACAGGAGATTGAAATCATTTGTCGACCTATTTGGAAAAAGGCTCAATGAGATGCAAGGAAGTAGAGACAGAGTATCTATGAGAATACACATTGAATTATCTCATGCATTACGTGGAATGATTGAAACGGTTACTGAACACACTTACGGACCTTTCACAGTGAATAAACCATATAATATGAGCAAACGAGATGGATACAAATTCGCTTTATACGTTCTCATGAATAAAAACATAACCTTCTTATCAGGCGAATCTGTCACACAAATCGGATTCGACATTACACGATTGAATAAAAAGAGACCACAAAAACATAAATTGGGCAAACTCAAACTTGAATCTTACTTATTGAACAAACAACGACCTATCACAAGACATGGCAAAAACACATGTGTTGTTGACTATGTTTGGGACCAGGTTAGAGGTCAACGAGGTTTTAAATCATACACTTATGAGAAATTGAAGAGTGAAATTTATGAGTTTGTAGCTGAAGGTGATATGATAAGTACAGATGAGTTGATTAATTGGGCAGATAAATGTCATAATAACGTGTCAATTCACGCCTTTGATGCAAGATACAAAAAGTTTGTCACACATAATAAAAACTGCTCAAATATATCACTCGTATATATCGTAAAAGACCATCATTGCCATCCAATAACAGATGAAAAACTCAAAATCGTAGCAAGTAAGGCTAACCAGGGGGGATGTGATGACCTATTGAAACACATGACTGATATAAAATGGACTAGGCGTCACGAGAACATAACAAAACTCAACAATATAAATGAAATATACAGTTTGGACAAAGAAAATTGCATAATAATATTACCCGAGGAAGGAAAAATGAGAGAAGCCATTAATTTATACAGCAGAAGTGAAAATTTTTATGTCGAATATCTACATTGGAATAACAACGGTATTCTCGATGGTTTCATTGATCACAAAAGGAATATGTACCTCTTGAATGAGGAATATGACACCAGAAAAACAATATGCGACAAACTGTTCAATATTTATAAGACACATGAATTCAAATGGAGTAATCAGAGTTATACCAGTATATCTACATCCTTATTTAAGCAATTGAATGGATATATTTCCGAATCATCATATAATGTCAACACTAGGCAAATGCTTGATGATTTCTATCCACGGGCACTACAATGGTGTACAACAGATGATATACCTGATGATGTGGTGAGTATTGATATAGCTAAATGCTATCCGAGCATATTGTTGAATAATAATCACGAAATTCCAATTTACAGCATTCACAACGTTGTTGAACCGTTCAACTGCAAAAGTGATCTCAGGAATTGTGGTGAGTTCTATATAGACGAAACAGTACTCGATATATATAGTAACCCTATAAAAATAGAAGCCGGTTTTTACAGCTCTAATCTTGTATCATACCTCGTCGATACCTTACATATGCCTCTGAGTCAGATCAAACATAAAATCGTTACTAAAAAAGCACTGAAACCCGATACATTCAGAGAATACATCAAATACATATTCGATAACTTCTCAGAAGGCGAGGCAAAGAAAATGGCAAATAGCTTCATCGGAGAACTAGGAAGGAGATATAATAAAACAAACCATGGTTTTACTTGCACAGATTACGATACAGCGATGTGTTGCTGGACCAGTGGTTTGTCTGAGGGTAAGAACGTCACAGTCGATCATCATGATGGTATATTCATGATACGAGAGCAAAATATTGAACGTATATTCTCAGATCATACAAGTATTAACCGTTTTGTTGTATCCGAAGCAATATTAAAATGTCTGCAATTAATAGAGACTTGTCATGGCGAGGATAGTGTGTTGTATGGCTATAATACAGACGGGATTTATATAACTAACCCAAAAGTACAATTCAAAAATAAGAAGCACGTTAAATTCAGTACCAAAAGAATAGGCAGGGCGTATGTTACAGACAGTGAACTAGTGTATTTTGAAAAACATTACAGAGAAAACATGGATATGTCAGATTATAAATTAGAAACTGGCAGAGGATGTATATACAATGGACAAGCAGGGAGTGGTAAAACTAGCGAACTATGCAAAATGGTACAAGAAACAGATAAGCCATTAGTTTTATCATTTACTAATAAGGCTGTCGAGAATGTCAAGGAAAGATTAATTCAAACAGGATATGAAAAGGAAGTAGCAAACAAAATATGTCACACATTCGACTCATACGTTTGTGAATGGAGCGATGGGAATTATCACAGCCTTGATGGAAAAACGATATTCATTGAAGAATTTTCTATGGTACCTAACAAGTGGATGACTAAAATTTATCACGAATATATCAAATACAATAACACCGTATACATGTTTGGTGATCCCAACCAATGTGAGCCTGTAGAAGGGGGTAGTCAAATACATTACGATTATCTGAATTCAAAAACGATCAGTGAAATGTGTCCACGGATTGAAACTCTTCAATATATAGAGAAATCATGTAGGTATGACAAGCAAACCCATGAGATGCTAAAAACATTCTTGAAACATGGTAAAATCTCGACATATTTCCAACCTATTGATAAGAAACTTTATAAAAATATATGTTACCTGAACTCGACAAGAATAAAGGTAAATGCACAATGTTGCGACCAATTCACAAAGGACAAGAGGTATGAAACGGTAGAGTTCAAATATGATAATAAAAAGGAAACTTATAAGGTATGCCAAAATATGCCAGTACTGGCGACAACAAATATTAAGGACAAAAAAATATTTAATACTATGGAATTCGTTATTGAGAAAATAAAAGAGAATAAATTCAAGGTTAACAACGAATGGTACGACATAAAAGAGTTTTCCGAAAGCTTCATCCCGAGCTTCTGTGTGACAGTATACAAATACCAGGGAGCAGATATCAATGAACCGTATAACGTTCATGACGTCAATCGTATGGACAAAAAACAACTGTACACGGCATTAAGCAGAACAACCAAGTTAGAGTACATACATTTGAATAACAAAGAGATAAACAATAAATATTTCAACAAACGGCAACCAATATTAGAATTAGTCAACAGTAAATTCAACAGCTTGTACAAGAATGGAAAGATATATAAAGTAACATTTGATAACGGAATGGTCTATGTAGGTTCAACATGTGAAGAACTAGAAACCAGACTCAAATGGCATCTATCGAACATGAAAAGCCAAGTGTTTAAGAACAAGAAACATAATCCAAAAATAGAATTGATTATTAATGCGCCAAGTAACGACAAAAAGAGTTTAGAAAAAGTTGAAAACGGATATATTCACGAATATGCAGAAAAATATGGCAATGAATTAATAAACATAAGATCAAATCCAAATAAGAAAACCAAAAAGATAGAATACAAGGTGACCATAGAAAACAAAAAACAGCTTGAAGAGAGAATAGCCAAACTAGAGAACAAATTAACAATCAAAGACGATACGAAAAACAAATGCTGGTTTATCGATAATATTATAGAGGGAAAGAGATACAAAACAATGGCAAGATATGCAAAGACACCAAAAGATGAAGCATTAACAAAGATAAATGAGAAGAAGCAACAGAAAATCAAAGAACTGACTATTTACTTCGAGTAAATATTTATTAAACACATCAAATCTTTTCACTACAACTTCACTGACAAACTTCACCAATAAACTTTACTAACAAACTTTACTAACAAACTTTACTTTAAATTACAAAATCATCTAAAATCATATGACCCAAAAAACAATAGAAATCTGATGACTCATTTCCTCGGGAAAGTCCCTGTGGTTTCAAGACTTCCAGTTGAATGAAGTCACGCGATGGAAAAAATGCGTTGGTTTCCGCATGAAATGTACCGACTCATGCTTTTACATGGTGGTGTAAATGCATGTAATTCATGGCGAAAGTGCGACTCATGGGGGTCAAAACGCAACTGCTTTTTCAGGGGTCGAAAACTACATGGATTTCATGGCGAAAGTGCGACTCATGGGGGTGCAAAAGCATTTTGAATAGAATGAAATCAAAAAATCGGTTTTCGCTTGCGAGAAAATGAGTGTGGGAAATCGCCATGACAGTCCATGTAGTAGAGGGGCCTGCAAGAAGTATTTTTCCTTCCCCCCTCCAAACGGCAAAAGGAGAACTGGACGCCAACGAAAAAGCTTCCTAGAATATATTCAACGCCTCTTACGGGATGAAAACGGGCATAACATCGGCTGATCTTGCTAACAGTAAGAAGCGATGGAAGAAGCTTGCAGTCGCGTGTGCGGAAGTGTAATGATGATGAACAGTTAGACCCGTAGAGAAATGAGGCTCCAGAAACGCTCGTGGCGCATTTGAGACGTAATAATCTAAAACTTATCTGGCTGAGCTTGGTTCGAAAAGTCGCACTCGTTGAAATGGCAACAAATTGAAAAAAAAATAGAACACCTCTAAACACTTCATAATCCAATAAGCGGTACACGCAGCATTTAAAAACTATCATTTAACTCATTGAAATTATATTGAATCGACAGTTTTATTATTATCACTTTTCAGCTATTACATGTCCCCCACTGGTGACCCCACCTAAAGCCATACTGCTGACCCCTTCCTGTTCCAGTACTTATGGATCAAGCTGTTTGTATTCCTGCCAAACCGGATATACCAGCTTAACCGGAAATATTACGAGAACATGCTTGTCGTCTGGTCAATGGAGTCGAAGTGCTATCATCTGCACTGGTAATCAAGCCTGCTTTATATTGTCTGCTTATGTTGTACATTTTTCTCATTCTATGAATAGATAGATAAAGGGTTATTTAAAACGCACTATGTCTTATGAACAATTTTATTATTCATTCTTAATGAATTGCCTAAATTTTTAATTAGTTATTTTATTTGTTCATTACAACGTACGATGCAATAGCAAAAGGAATGCTAAAAATACAGGCAAATTCAAGAGGCAAACAGATGAGAAATACGATAAAAAACAAGGGAAGTAATTAGTCACTAAGCAGGGTTAGAATAGTCCATTTATCTGGAAATTTGTTTAACGTTCTGTTGGCCTTAACAAAAAGTCAGTGTACAAAAATATACAATTGTACACATGTACAAGTATTCAAATGAAGGGGATTTTTTCCAATTTTTGTTTTCGCGCGTAAAATTTTCAAAATATAATTATCCAGGAGATATCGTTTGCTGCCGCCAGTTTATAGCCATATACGTTTTTCAACCCTTTAAGACTGAAAGCCTAGGTTTTGTATGCTAAGTTGGAATTACGACAAAAAAATAAAAGTGGACAGTGAAGCAGTGGACAACGCACCAGTCGATCAAAAAGGTGTTTGAATTCTTGCAATCTAAGCACAAACAGGAGTTAACAGCCTAATGTGTTGTTGCCCTGTACAATTATACACGGCTGCTTTCCTTTTTTAACTGTATTTTTTCATATTAGATTCTACACCACCAACATTTGGTGCGTCGTGTCCAGGAGGCCAGTTACTTGTTTATGCTGAACGAGACAAGTTTTCAGCTCTAGTGAACTGGAACAAGCCGGTTGCTATTGACAACTCAGGAGTCGCACCGACAGTGACGTCAAACTACCAACCGCCTCATAGGTTTAGTCAAGGAAGTCACGTGATCACATACACTGCTGTGGACCAATCGGGGAATAAGGCCACTTGTTCCTTTACAGTTCAAGTAATAGGTAACAAAATATTCAACGTTACCATTTGTACCTAGTCCGTTTATCAACTCTTTAACAGTTGAGCTCCTGTGGCAGCTTTCATCATAAGAGATTGGTTTGATAAATATGGAAGGAACTAAATGCTTTACCCAAAGCCAAACGTCCGTAAAATCATCACTTTTTCCACACTCTAGACATCTTCTCTAAATTAAATGAACATACTTACACCCAAGGCGCAATGATTAAAAGATTACATCCTTTTCTGCCTTTGATGTCTTTAGTTATCAATTGTACATCGCTGATGGTAGATCCAGGAGGTCCTTTGCGCATGAGCAGTTGTGGTCGTCATTATGGATCAAAGTGTAGCTTCTCCTGCGCTGTTGGTTATCGCTTGAATGGCTCATCAACTGTCACATGCGTTGCCCCTGGTAACAGACCTCCAGGAAAATGGGACAACCGTCTGCCAGTTTGTCAAGGTAGTTTTATGTATTGTAGCAGCATTATGTCATGTCTAACAGACAAACAGCGTAATTGTTTTTTACATCAATTAGTGCCGCGGAAATCGATAGAATCGGACGTTATTATGTTTCTTGAACACCTCTGGTAGCTCCCATCACTCCATTATGACCTAAAACACCCACCGTATTAAAAAAGTTTATTATGTTTAAAAAATACATAAAAGGAAACGTAAGAGGTTGACCCTATCGAGGACATTCCCTAGTTGTCCTTATCTAGACAAGGTACAAACATGGATAGTATGTTGCTCAACAGTGTTACAATACTATCTTTTCCATCTTTTATTTTACAAACCAGGCATTTATCATTTTCTAACGGAATTTTTTTCTTTTAAAAGTCATCTCCTGCCCCTCGTTGGTCACCCCACCTAAAGCCATACTGCTGACCCCGTCCTGTTCCAGTACTTATGGATCAAGTTGCTTGTATTCTTGCCAAACTGGATATACCAGCTCAACAGGAAATGTTACTAGAACATGCTTGTCTTCTGGTCAATGGAGTGGAAACGACATCATCTGCAAAGGTACTCATACAGTACATTTACAGTACATTACGTGTTTTCTTTAAATCAACATAACTTGCAAAATTGTGTGGAACAGGCGTACTTTATTTGTTATAACTTGTAAAGATGTTGAATTTTCCTCTGGACTCGTAACAAGCATTTTTTCAGAAACAAGACCAACGATGCTCGCTTTAAAGTTGGTGCACTTTTTAAAACGACATTAAGTATTGTTTATTGTAAATTTTTATTGTTTAGTAGATGCCAGGCTATTAAATTCTTAGATCAGGATGGGCAATTCAAATTGGCTGACCGAATCATTTCTTTATATTTTCAAAGTTTAAAGTATACACGCGGTGCTGTGATCCTTAAATAGATCTGGTTTACAGGCGCACCGTATTCAGACAGCTAGCGTACATTTGCAAAGAAAACAACATTTGCGATTTTACTAATCTGAGTGAAATCAGATTTTTAGTGAAAGTCCAACATTTCTACCCTAACTTGATTCCTATTCCTCATTTCAGATTCTACACCACCAACATTTGGTGCAACGTGTCCTAGAGGCCCGTTACTTGCATATGCTGAACGAGACAAGTTTTCAGCTTTAGTGAATTGGACCGAGCCGGTTGCTATTGACAACTCGGGAATCACACCTACAGTGACGTCAAACTATCAATCGCCTCGAAGATTTAGTCAAGGAAGTCACGTGATCACATACACTGCTGTGGACCAAGCGGGGAATAAGGCCGCTTGTTCCTTTACAGTTAAAGTAATAGGTAACAAAATATTTAATGTTAACAATTGCTTTCCAGTCCTTTTATCAATTTTTTGAGTTGAGCTGTTGTTACAGCTTCCATGATAGGCGGTCAAGTTCATGTATATAAATTAAAGCCTTAATTAATTGTTTTACCTGCAGTCTAACTTCTGAAGAATGCCCATGGTCACAAAGTAATGATGAATATTTGCATATAACCGAAGTATACGACGGAAATACTGACTTCCTGACATATAAACAATCAAAAAAATCTGCAAATTTCCAGCGCTGTTTGGTCATCAGGGATGACACATGTCGGGCGAATCATGTCCGGCGAATCATGCTTGAAAAACCCGGGTCTACACATAGCAGTGAAATCAGCTGTAAATGAAAATCCTAACCCCCCTAGGAAAGGGTATATGATGATAAAACGATTACATCCTTTCCTGCCTTTGATCTCTTTAGTGATCAATTGTACATCGCTGATGGTAGATCCTGGAGGCCCTTTGCGCATGCGGAACTGTAGTAACCATTATGGATCAAAATGTAACTTCTCTTGCGCCGCTGGTTATCGTTTAAATGGCTCATCAACTGTCACGTGCGTTGCCCCTGGTAACAGACCTCCAGGAAAATGGGACCACCCTGTGCCGGTTTGTAAGGGTAGGTTGATATAACTTGGTAATGTAATGTCATGCACAACAGATAAACTACGTGACTGTTCTTACGTAAATCATTGCCGCAGAGACCGAGAGAATTGGACGTCACTGAGCTTCTTGAACACCTCCAGCAGCCGCCATCATTCCGTTTATGACCTCAATCACTCACCGTACCTAGACAAGGGGCACACATGGACAACATGACGTACCACTACGTTACATGTTTTATTTCTAAAATCAAGCTGTTGTCATTTTCTAACGAACATTTTCTTCATTTAAAAGTCATCTCCTGTCCTTTGTTGGTCACTCCACCTAAAGCCATACTGTTGACGCCATCCTGTTCCAGTACGTATGGATCAAACTGCTTGTATTCTTGCCAAACTGGATATACCAGCTCAACAGGAAATGTTACTAGAGCGTGTTTGTCGTCTGGACGATGGAGTGGAAACGACATCAGTTGCAAAGGTACTCATACAGTACTTTGGGTGTTGTCTTCAAATTCACATAGCTTGCAAAATTGTGTGAAGCAGGCAGACATTATTTGTTATAACTTGGAGAGGTATTTGAATTTTCCTGTGGACATTATTCGAACGTTTTTTTTTGTAGAAAGGAAACTAGCGATATTCGCCTTAAGGCAATTTAAAGTTGTTGCATTTTTGAAATGACATAAAGATTTGTTTACTGTAAATTTCTATTGCTTAGTAGATCCCAGGGTACTGATTGTTTGACCAGGATCCGCAATTCAGATTGGATTCAATGGTCACAGTATACACGCTGTACCACCATCCTTAAATATATCTGGTTTGCATGCATGCTGTATTCACACAGGTCGCTCTGACGAAGTACTTTTAATTTTCTTGAAGATCATCGCAGTAAAGTATGCAACGTTTGCAGTTGCGAAAATAAAGCCTTTTTAATATATCATCGCCTGCGATGATGCAGTGAAAGTCCAACATTTCTACCCTAACCTGATTCTTATTCCTCATTTCAGATTATACACCACCAACATTTGATGTGTCGTGTCCTGGAGGCCAGTTACTTGCATATGCTGAACGAGACAAGTTTTCAGCTTTAGTGAACTGGACCGAGCCGGTTGCTACTGACAACTCAGGAGTCGCACCTACAGTGACGTCAAACTACCATTCACCTGAAAGGTTCAGTCAAGGAAGTCACGTGATCACATACACTGCTGTGGACCAATCAGGAAATAAGGCCACTTGTGCATTTACAGTTAACGTAGTAGGTAAACAAAAGCTTTCACGTTATAAATGGCAATTTTAAATTCCGTTTGACAAGAGAATGTAATACCAGCGATTGTTCATCTTTTACGCTGAATATCGAATACCAAACGGAAGATTTGTCTGCGTAAGATTTATACTTGTAGATACATGGATGTGAACAAAGTTTGGGAAAATTGCTTGGGCGTTAGCCTCGCTCTGTCTCTTCAGATATTCCTCTTGAATACAACTATAAAACCTTTTTATCCATACTCTGGATATGTTCTTTAAATTTAAAACAAATGACTGCGCTCAAGATGTGATCTTAGAGATTATAATCTTTTCTGCCTTTGATATCTTCAGTTATCAACTGTACATCACTGAAGGTGGATCTTAGAGGTCCTTTACGCATGAGTAGCTGTGGTAATTATTATGGATCAAAGTGTAACTTCTCCTGTAAGATTGGTTATCGCCTGAATGGGTCATCAACTGTCACATGCGTTGCCCCTGGTAACAGGCCTCCAGGAAAATGGGACAGCCGTGTGCCAGTTTGCCAAGGTGGGTTTGTGTGTTTTGGAAACGTCATTTGATGCTATAATAGATAAACTGTGTAGTTTTTTTTTAAATCAACCAGTGCGGCGAAAAGCGATCGAAAAGCGATAGCATTGGAAGTCATTCTGCTTCTTGAACGTCTCCGGCAGCCTCTATCAGTCCATTTATTATCTCAATCACCCATCCTATCTAGAGAAGGTACAGACATGGACAGGGTGGCGTACCACAGTGTTACAACAACATAGTTTATTTCTTAAATCAGGCATTCAGCATTTTCTAATGGTAATTTCTTTCTTTTAAAAGTCATCTCCTGCCCTTCGTTGGTCACTCCACCTAAAGCCATACTGCTGACCCCATCCTGTTCCAGTACGTATGGATCAAGTTGCTTGTATTCTTGCCAAACCGGATATACCAGCTCAACTGGAAATGTTACTAGAACGTGTTTGTCGTCTGGTCAATGGAGTGGAAACGACATCAACTGCACAGGTACTCATACAAAACCTTGGAGTCTTGTCTCTAGACAAATACAACTAGCAAATGTTTTGGACACCTTACGAACACGTTTCTCTGGTTTCTCTGAAACGATATTTATTTAGCGATTCCCGCTTTAAAGCAACTTCAAGTTGCCGCACTATCTGAAACGACGTATCGTATCGTTTACTTAATATTTTTATTGCCTATTAGATCTCAGGATATTCTAGTCTTGGACCAAAGATCATATTAATCATTTTAGATTGTCATGGATGGAACATACATGCTGAGATCCTTAATATTTAGCTCGCTTGCAAAGCAAAGTATACTTGTGAGCTTAGTAATCTGAGTATGATGAAATGTTAAGTAAAGTCCAACATGTGTATCCTAACCTATTCTAATTTTTCATTTGAGACTCTACACCACCAACATTTGGTGTGTTGTGTCCTGGAGGCCCGTTACTTGTGTATGCTGAACGCGAGAAGTTTTCAGCTTTAGTGAACTGGACCGAGCCGGTTGCTATTGACAACTCGGGAATCACACCTACAGTGACGTCAAACTATCAACCACCTCAAAGATTCAGTCAAGGAAGTCACGTGATCACATACACTGCTGTGGACCAATCAGGGAATAAGGCCACTTGTACATATGTAGTTAAAGTAGTAGGTAAACAAAACCTTTGACGTTTTAAGTCTTGTAACCAAACGATGTGAGGCCTGGGTTTGTTCATCTCTCACTCTGAATTTCGCAAACCAGACTATTTACGATTTGTTTATATGCCGAAGATTCCAAATCTTTGAACAATTTTTCTGCCAGTTTTTGGCTGTGTTAAGAAGCTCCGTTTATATTTCTAGAGTAATCTTCCAACTAATATATATATAAAAAATACCGTTACAGTTAAAGTCACAGGTAACAAAATGTTCAACGTTATCACTTCCCAGCTAGTCCCTTTATCAGTTTTTCCATTTTAGCAGATCCACTTCATATATAATGCTGGAAGCGTTTTGCCTTAAGCTCCCAGTTTGGGAAGTTTGTCTTGAAAAGCTTCAGACTCGGAGATCTGGGATAGGATTAGTCCCGCTCCATCTTGCCACATGTTGGTATTGGTATCAACTTAAAATCATATCTTATCCACGCTCTGGACGTTTTCTTTATATTCAATAAAAATTCAGGCCCCATGAGGCGATGAACAAAAGATTGCATCCTTTTCTGGCTCTTTTCTTCAGTTATCAATTGCACATTGCTGATGGTAGTTCCTGGAGGTCCTTTGCGCATGAGCAGTTGCGGTAATCATTATGGATCAAAGTGTAACTTCTCCTGTGTGATTGGTCATCGCCTGAATGGTTCCTCAACCGTCACCTGCGTTGCTTCTGGTAACAGACCTCCAGGATTCTGGGACAACGGATTACCTACATGCGAAGGTTGGTTAACATCATGGAATCATTTAACGGCTGAATAAAACAAACGGCTAGTTAATTTTATTTTAATTATCGTTCTTTGGCTCTTTCCAATCCAGTTATTAACTGCCTACCCCTGGACACCCCACCTAGAGCCACAATGCTGACTGTCCCCTGTAATAGTACTTATGGATCAAATTGCTCATTTTCCTGTCAAACTGGATACACCTCCTTAAGCGGAAATGTCACAAGAACATGTTTGTCGTCTGGACAATGGAGTGGAAATGACATTAACTGTACAGGTAATAATAGCTTCTTATGTAATTAAACATAACTTCCCTGAAACTAAAGCCGTAGTTTAATTTCGGTTTTTCGTTTTGAAAGTCTATGGATGCTGATTTTGTTTTCTGTTAGCGTGATGATGTTCAACCCTACTCCCCCTAACCTTATTGCCCGTTTGTCATTTCAGATTCTACACCACCAACATTTGGTGCGACGTGTCCTGGAGGCCCGTTACTAGCGTATGCTGAACGAGACAAGTTTTCAGCTTTAGTGAACTGGACCGAGCCGGTTGCTATTGACAACACGGGAATCGCACCTACAGTGACGTCAAACTATCAACCGCTTCAAAGGTTCAGTCAAGGAAGTCACGTGATCACATACACTGCTGTGGACCAATCGGGAAATGAAGCCACTTGTAATCTCACAATAAGAGTAATAGGTGACAAAATATTCAGCATTGTAATTGTTCCCTGCAAATCCCCTTACGTACACTATTTCTCGTATTTGGAACCAGCTGAGTTGTAAAGAACGCACCTAATGTGTCATTTTTTCGCAAACATTTAAATAAGTTGAATTTTATCGGTTGCCAATGCAGTTTATTGCCTTTGATGTTATGTAATAGATAAAATATGAGCGGGAGACCTCTATGAGCATTTAAAACCCAGAAAGGTCGGGCGCGAATATTTTTCTCAAACTCATTATTAATTCATAAAGAGAAAACAAAGGAAATCACTACCGTGACGGTGGTTTGGATACCGGATCTTAATTAGCATAAAGTTTTGCGAACTTTTGCTTTAAATTTCTCCAAGAATTATGAATGGTTTGAGAAGCCATATCAAAAACTCGAAAGAGTGTTTCATCAGGTATCCAAACACCTCGAAGTCGGTTTAAAAAAACTCGGCTGCGCCTCGTTTTTTCAACCAACTTCTCGGGTGGATATCCTGATGAAACACTCTTTCTAATGTTTGATATATTACATCTTACTCGTGAAATGAAACCGTGACTATAGATTGTTTGTCATTTTAATCACGCGGGCGTGGAGTTGTCCCATAGGAGTTGGAAATATTCAGCATTGAATTTAGCAATTCATTTTCATGTAGCTTTTGTAGTAGAAACATGGCTAGTCGGTTTCGCTCTCCAAAGAGTAAAGAAGAAGAGACCAGTCTAGTGTCGGAAGCTACTCCGAAAGCAACACAATACAACACTAAAAGGGTAGAAAGTCTTCGAGGAATGGCACCAGCGACGGCAAAATACATGTGCAATGTCAGAAGTTGTTGGAGTGGCCGATCTGAAATGCGAAGATGTTCAAGATCTGACCGTTTCACTAGAGCACATGTTGGCAAACACGCTAAACTTTTGGTTGAGCAAGTTCGTTTGTGAAGTGGCCAAGCAAAATGGAGAGCGTTATCCACCCAATTCGCTTTATTTGTTAATTTGTGCGATTAACCTTCATTTGATACCGTGATTGATATGTCAAACTAGTGATTGATTAATAAACTTTGTACAAATGTACAGGACTCGTCTTTATTAAAGTTAAGCATACTAATTAGGGGAGTTAGAGATGTTTATAAAAATGAATCTTATTGATAATTCTACTAATTCATAATTCATCAACCCCTGCCTTTCCCTGCTACTTTTCAAACCCTCCCTGTGCTTTCAGACAGATGATTTATATTGGGGTTTACAGAGGTAAACATGTGACTCAAATACTGCCTACTGATTGATCATAATTCTTATGAATTATTAACGAATTTTACAACTTATTTTAAAATATGCTCAGATCCAGTGTGTATACATTTTACATAAATCATACAATTAATTTAACTTAATTACCTTTAAACTTGACCAGTTAATTAAATAGATATATGCAGATTTAGCCCTTTTTATATGTGTTAATTTGTTCTGGGTTTTTTAGCCTGCATAGTTCAAATATTTATTAGCATGTCAA
The DNA here is from genome assembly GCA_964030785.1 of Siderastrea siderea. NCBI lineage: Eukaryota > Metazoa > Cnidaria > Anthozoa > Scleractinia > Rhizangiidae > Siderastrea > Siderastrea siderea. Next base: position 328,212 of record OZ034977.1, read on the forward strand.
ACACTTGTATCATGAGCTCCTAGCTCGGGAGATTGGGAAACCACTCCCTGTGTATCTGACGATTAATAAATTATCGTATCTTATCTTATCTTATCTTATCTTATCTTATCTTATCTTATCTTATCTTATCTTATCTTATCGTAACCACCTTGTTATTTCGCTTTTATGCCAGTGATTTTTAGTTTTGATGCTACAAGATGTGATAGCGAGTTTACACCCTTTCTACCCTTAATTTTTTCAGTTATTCATTGCACATCGCTGATGGTACATCCTGGAGGGCCACTGCTCATCAGCAGCTGTAGTAGTCATTATGGATCAAAATGTAACTTCTCCTGTGTGATTGGTCATCGCCTGAATGGTTCCTCAACCATGACGTGCGTTGCCCATGGTAACAGACCTCCAGGATTCTGGGACAACGCTCTACCTACATGCGAAGGTTAGTTTAAATGCGTGAAAAACTAGATTACTCTGTTACTGATAAATCCTGCACAGCATAATGGCGGATGATGGCAGATGCCTAAACTTCTGTACATATCTTGCTTTATCTTTGGCCACGGGTTACATTCTGCTCCTACTCTTACAACTCGAAAACTTTGGTCAGCGGTATATGGTAACTATTAGTGGAGCTCCTTTGCCGCCGAAGGCCGCAGAGCGGGGCACCATGGGTAAGGAAATTTGGTAACCTATCGAGGCGAGAAATTTTGGTTGTGACGTTAGCGTTCGTCCATACGTTCGTACAGACTCTGGGGGATGGGGAGGGGAGTTTCAAGGTAAACTGACGGGATTAAGAGAATGCCATCTTTTCTTGGCGGGAAATCACAGGGTGCTTTTGGGCAACCAGCATTTTTCTTGGCGGGAAATCGCATGACCATCGTCGCTTTTGAAAAAGATGTTTCTTTAAGCTTATTTAGCAAAACGATTCTTCAAGAGTACTGAAGTTATATACTTGAAAAAAAAAACATGTGATATCTATAAATGGAAAGAAAAAGTTCAAACGAATACTCAATCATCTTTTTGGTAGAAGGCGAAAAGTTGAAGTTACGAATTTTGCCTTCGACTTCATCTTTGTCACGGTGTTCTGCTGCGAACTAGTCGAACTTAGTCGGCACATCGCTTGAGTTTGCAATATTTGCAGTGGTCGGCGACGCCAAATATAGCAGAGTTAGAGCCTTCTGGTTTTTCCTGTCCACAAACATGGTTTTTGCGGCGGCCCAAACACATTTTTCCAGGAAAAACAACCGCATGTTTATTTTGATGGAGCTGCGATCAATAAACAGTCGAATAAGTACTAAAATTGAGGCTGCTTTTGTTGCTGCATTAGCTTAGCCCAGTTGGAACGTGCGTAGCTCCCACGCGAGAGATCCGGGGTTCCACTCTCAAACGGGTAATTTGTTTCTTTTGTTTCCTTTCTTTTACCGACCGTAATGACAATATTTTCAGAAATTAATAAGAACCAGCGAAAAAAAAAAGTGGTGCTCCACTTTTAGCCTTGGCTAAATCTCTATATTAACTACTTCAAGTTATTACAGTTACATTTTGTTATAATTTTTTAAATTAAAGTAAAATTTATTTTGCTCTTTCAAACCTAGTGATCAAATGCCTGCCTCTGGACACCCCACCTAAAGCCACACTGTTGACTGCCCCCTGTAATATTACTTATGGATCAAACTGTTCATTTTCCTGTCAAACTGGATACACCTCCTCAAGCGGAAATGCCACAAGAACATGTTTGTCGTCTGGACAATGGAGTGAAAAGGATATCAACTGTACAGGTTATCATAGATTAAATTTGTTTTGTTTTTTAGTTAACATTACGTACCCAGGTAGACTAACCAAAGGTTTAATTTAAATTTCTTGGTTTGAAATTCTATGGTCAATCGATCTTTGTTTCTGTTAGCCTCATGATGTTCAACCCTACTCCGCCTAACTTAATTGCCCGTTTGTCATTTCAGATTCTACACCACCGACATTTGGTTTGTCATGTCCAAGAGGTCCGTTACTAGCGTATGCTGAACGAGACCTGTTTTCAGCTTTAGTGAACTGGACCGAGTCGGTTGCTATTGACAACTCGGGAATCGCACCTACAGTGACGTCCAACTATCAACCACCTCAAAGGTTCAGTCAAGGAAGTCACGTGATCGCCTACACTGCTGCAGACCAATCAGGAAATGAAGCCACTTGTAATCTTACAATAAGAGTAATAGGTGACAAAATATTCAGCATTGTAATTGCTCCCCGCAAATCCCCTTACCCACCTTGTTATTTCGCTTTTATGCCAGTGATTTTTAGTTTTGATACAACAAGATGTGACAGCGAGTTTACAGCCTTTTTTGCCTTTAACATTTTCAGTTATTCATTGCACATCGCTGAAGGTACATCCTGGAGGGCCACTGCGCATCAGCAGCTGTAGTAGTCATTATGGATCAAAGTGTAACTTCTCCTGTGTGATTGGTCATCGCCTAAATGGTTCCTCAACCGTGACGTGCATTGCCCGTGGTAACAGACCTCCAGGATTTTGGGACAATGCTCTACCTAAATGCGAAGGTTAGTTAATGCGTGAAAGACTAGATGTCTCTGTTTGTTGATAAACCCTGTACAGCATAACAGCAGATGATGGCAGATGTCTAAACTTCTGAACTTATCTTGCTTTATCTTCAGCCATGCGTTACATTCTGCTCCTACTCTTACAACTCGAAAACTTTGGTCAAATTAAAATAAAAATGCTTTTGCTCTTTCAAATCTAGTGATCAAATGCCTGCCTCTGGACACCCCACCTAAAGCCACACTGTTGACTGTCCCCTGTAATATTACTTATGGATCAAACTGTTCATTTTCCTGTCAAACTGGATACACCTCCTCAAGCGGAAATGTCACAAGAACATGTTTGTCGTCTGGACAGTGGAGTGGAAAGGATATCAACTGTACAGGTTATCATAGATTAAATTTGTTTTGTTTTTTTAGTTAACATTACGTACCCAGGTAGACTAACCAAAGGTTTAATTTAAATTTCTTGGTTTGAAATTCTATGGTCAATCGATCTTTGTTTCTGTTAGCCTCATGATGTTCAACCCTACTCCGCCTAACTTAATTGCCCGTTTGTCATTTCAGATTCTACACCACCGACATTTGGTGTGTCATGTCCAAGAGGCCCGTTACTAGCGTATGCTGAACGAGACCTGTTTTCAGCTTTAGTGAACTGGACCGAGCCGGTTGCTATTGACAACTCGGGAATCGCACCTACAGTGACGTCAAACTATCAACCACCTCAAAGGTTCAGTCAAGGAAGTCACGTGATCACCTACACTGCTGCAGACCAATCAGGAAATGAAGCCACTTGTAATCTTACAATAAGAGTAATAGGTGACAAAATATTCAGCATTGTAATTGCTCCCCGCAAATCCCCTTACCCACCTTGTTATTTCGCTTTTATGCCAGTGATTTTTAGTTTTGATACAACAAGATGTGACAGCGAATTTACAGCCTTTTTTGCCTTTAACATTTTCAGTTATTCATTGCACATCGCTGAAGGTACATCCTGGAGGGCCACTGCGCATCAGCAGCTGTAGTAGTCATTATGGATCAAAGTGTAACTTCTCCTGTGTGATTGGTCATCGCCTAAATGGTTCCTCAACCGTGACGTGCATTGCCCGTGGTAACAGACCTCCAGGATTTTGGGACAATGCTCTACCTAAATGCGAAGGTTAGTTAATGCGTGAAAGACTAGATGTCTCTGTTTGTTGATAAACCCTGTACAGCATAACAGCAGATGATGGCAGATGTCTAAACTTCTGAACTTATCTTGCTTTATCTTCAGCCATGCGTTACATTCTGCTCCTACTCTTACAACTCGAAAACTTTGGTCAAATTAAAATAAAAATGCTTTTGCTCTTTCAAATCTAGTGATCAAATGCCTGCCTCTGGACACCCCACCTAAAGCCACACTGTTGACTGTCCCCTGTAATATTACTTATGGATCAAACTGTTCATTTTCCTGTCAAACTGGATACACCTCCTCAAGCGGAGATGTCACAAGAACATGTTTGTCGTCTGGACAATGGAGTGAAAAGGATATCAACTGTACAGGTTATCATAGATTAAATTTGTTTTGTTTTTTAGTTAACATTACGTACCCAGGTAGACTAACCAAAAGTTTAATTTAAATTTCTTGGTTTGAAATTCTATGGTCAATCGATCTTTGTTTCTGTTAGCCTCATGATGTTCAACTCTAATCCGCTAAAATTTAATGCTCGTTTGTCATTTTAGATTCTACACCACCAACATTTGGTGTGTCGTGTCCTGGAGGCCCGTTACTTTCTTATGCTGAACGAGACATGTTTTCAGCTTTAGTGAACTGGACCGAGCCCGTTGCTATTGACAACTCGGGAATCGCACCTACAGTGACGTCAAACTATCAACCACCTCAAAGGTTCAGTCAAGGAAGTCACGTGATCACATACACTGCTGTGGACCAATCAGAAAATAAAGCCACTTGTAATCTCACAATGAGAGTAGCAGGTAACAAAATAGTTAGCCTTATGATTTGACCTTGCAAATCCCCTTTCCTACCTCGCTATTTCTCTTTTATGCCTATGGTTTTTAGATGGTTTTTACCAATGGTTTTTACCAATGGTTTTTACCAAGATACGATACCGAGTTAATGTACCGTTTATGACTTTGCTACTGCTTTTGTAACGGCTAGGAAGCCCAATCCACAAAAGGAAGGATTTTAATGAAATTGATCGTACCAAAACTCTTGAGTTGAATTGGATTGAACTGAGTTGACTTTTGTAAGGGACTAAACGTAGTAGCTGAGTAAACCGGACATTTGGGTTGCTATCCAATGGTGCTAAATGGATCGAAATTTTAATTTTTTTTTTCATTTTAATGAAAGACGCGTTAAACGATAGAGAAACATCTCTTGTTCCAAGGTGCATCCGGGAATAAAAGAAAACCTGGCAGGACCATATCATCCATTTTATTTTTTAACAAAATGTCTCGACCTTCGGTAAATGGAACTGAGCATTTCAAGGACATTATAATGGAAAAAAAAAGGTTTCTTTGGTCATTCCGGTTATGTTTCCGTTGAGCAAGCCAACTTTAAGTCCTTCCACAGACATAAGAGCGTTCCTTTAGGAATATTCTTTTTGCAAACAACAAACATGATAATATACCGATTGAACATGTTAAGATGCCGATTAAGCGGGGGACCCCGAATAAATACGGGTTCAAATAAACGCCGGGTCTACGGGGCCGAGTTTAAAATAAACGCTCCCAGCGTTTATTCTGGTCCCAACGTTTATTTGAGATCCCAGTGTTTATTCGAGACGGGAATATTAAATCAGGATTAATATGTGTCGTAAGTGCATACTAGTTCTCTTTCTACTATTTTATTTGAATTTATCCACTGATAATCAAACCTAAGCTACCATTTACAATTGTCCTTCTAACTAAAACATAAGAGAAAACGACGCATCAGGTATCGCGTCGATCTCTTCTTAATCACGCGTTAACTTTTCTGCGGGCTTGTATATTGAGCGAGGACCATCTCGAGGGTCTCTTCAGCGTTTCTCCAGCATTTCCTTGAATCGTTCCATAATTTTGCCTTTCTCGGAACTGATGGAGCAGAAATCTCGACACCACCTTGTCCTAAATTGCTTGTACAGTACGTTTGCAGTCGAGCGTTGCCGATACACTTCCTCCGTGTTTCACGGAGAAATACGTTGAGAAGAGTTTAATTACTGCTCCTGTCATTGATGGTTTTTGCCAAACCTCCCATCAGATTCATTGAGATAAGACAACGTTGGTGATATTGTTTTGTCGAAATTTGGTTCTTAATTCAATAAACCTCCGGCAGTAATGATAAAAAAATAAATGTTGATAAAACCACTTAATAAATAAACGCCGGACCTCGGAAAAAAGTCAGGTTCGAATAAACGCCGGGTCTACAAAGCCGAGTTTTAAATAAACGCCCTCGGCGTTTAATCTAGAAAATACGCTTTACATACTGTGTACTGAGAAGACGCAACTTCAACAGCTCATTGTTTATTGTTGTTTGTTCTTTCTGTCAGTTATCAACTGCAGATCGGTGATTGTGGATCCCAGAAGCCCTTTGCGCATCGGCAGCTGTGGTACTCATTATGGATCAAAGTGTAATTTTTCATGTGCGATCGGTTACCGTTTAAATGGCTCATCAACAATCACCTGTGTTGCCCCTGGTAACAGACCACCAGGATTCTGGGATAACCCTCTTCCTGCCTGTGAAGGTAGGGTGAGAGTAATTACGGGTTCGTAACATGGTGATGGTGAAGGTGTGCCACAGCTTATAACCCGGTGGAACGGAAACCACTAAACCACCTTACCTCCAATGAAATCATTGCAAAAATCACAGGTTACTCAGGCCCGTATTGTGAGTGTCGATATAAGGATTTGTTTGGTATAAAAAGTGTGTTTTAGGAAATAAAGAAATACGCAATGGAGGGAAGTGAGTAAACTATTTTTGTTTCAAATTCGTTCGTTTTTTTAAGCTTTAAGAAAAGATCACTTTTATGCGATTCAAAATCTTATATTTTGACTGTTGCATAAAACAGACGCTTCCATTAATTAAGAGGTTGGGTAACCGTTTGTGGATTTAATGACTTCTATGAACTTGGCAGCAAGGATCACTTGTACAAACATGAGTAACTTGTTGCTGGATCTTTGTCTAGATCAGGATCCGCAGTGGGCTAAATAAAACAACTTGAAAGATGCAAGGCTGATCGAAAAGCTAGTATTTTAATATCTAAGTGGACTTAACTTTTCTCGCCCCTAGTAAAGCTTTAGTTTTGTCTAACCGAAATATTGGACAATCTTATTAAAATACTAGCTATTCAATCAGCCTTACTGATTGAATAGCTAGTAATCTTTAAAGTTGTTTTAACCATTCACAGAAATTGGCATAATTAGTGAAGTTCAACAATACGTTATTTTCTCGTTTTACTTTTTTTCAGCTATTATGTGTCCATCTCTTCCCTCTCCACCTAATGGACTTAAAACTGGTTGTACTGATCCGCTATCCGAACGCTATGGCACGGTTTGTAGTTTCTCGTGCAACGCTGGATACAATCTAACTGGTTCATCAAAGAGGCAGTGCCAGGAAAATGAGACTTGGAGTGGACTCACATCTTCTTGTCTAGGTGAGGAACAAATAAGCGTTCCCACAATAAACGATTTGCCCTGTTGCATTGTGTAAAGGAGGCTGAGGGATGAATTGCGTAATTTACAAGTTACTGAATGAAAATATTTATTTGTTATAATAACAATATGAAAAACTTATGAAACTAGTATTACCGTGTGGCACTAACTTTTGCGGGTCCTAATTTTTGAGATTTTTGCTGTTTTCTTCGCAATCCGCCAAAAAGGTTCCCGCCAAAAAAGATGCTGCAAAAATTTTCTCCGCAAAAGTTTACTCCACTGTCGAAATTATATACAAACATCATCTTTCACATGAACAAAAAGAAATTGCAGTGGGCAAACTAGAAGTATTTAGCGCTGCTTTAAGGCTTACAGAAAAGAATCTCGTGTGAAGGTACTCTATTGCCGGTGAACTGATTAACGTATTTTACATCTACATGTTGTTTCATCAGTGTTTCGATTGAACGCGAATTCCTGAAATCTCAAAAATAAATCCCCAGCAAGAAAAGCAGTTTTTCCCAATCGCAAAAATTAGTTCCCGTAAAACACAAAAATCTCCCATCCGCAAAATTAAACTCTCGCAAAGTTTAGTGCTACATGGTAGTAAATATTCTTATTCAAATCTTAATATAAACTCCTAAGTACACACTCCTTAATATACACTCATAGTCTCGGGTTTAACATATGAAAATGGTGACTAAAAATAGTAAAGTGAAAACCTCTAAAAGTTACACATAGAGTGAAACGTACGTTTTAAAATTTCGATTCGTGTCCTGGGAACATCAAAAGTCTGCTGTGTCCAAAGGTTATACATGGCTACTTGCTGAGGAGGCAGAAGACTATGTAACTTGTGCCCGTGGAGACTTGAAAGAGACGTGAATAGCTTCTGATCTACTTCTTGGCGTCTTTCGTGCAAGGTTGCTAAGTTTAATAGTTGCAGATTTCTTTCATAAGACAGTGTTGGCGAGATGATTGACAGAGCCCTTCTTTGCAACTTTTAATATTCATGATGATATGTATTTGTTATTGCTGCTGCCTTGCGTCGCAAGTTTTGTTTCTTGGTTTGCATTTTATTTTTCTACACGGAAAATTAGCTGTTCGACGAACGCTAGAACTGTAAAAAGTTCAGAGCTCCCGTGTTTAAAGAAAGTGTTATGTTATGTGTTTATGTTATGCACCCTTTCTGGTTCGTCGTTCAGATAATTAGGCCGAGAATTGTGAAAAACAGGAGACTAATATTCCAAGACCGGTCTTACACAAGTACAATGTAAATTGTAAATGTCCCTAGCAGGAACACCGGATCGTTTTAGGAATAAGCCAACTTCACCTTAACAGCTCTTTCTGAATTCCTATATGGCCAGTTTTCTCTGCTTTGAAGTTCTAGTCATGGCAGGTCTCTTCTTTTGGCAACAATTTTATTTATATGCAAACTTATCTTACAAAGAACATATGTTATTTATCGTGTTCTGCCATGTTTGTAGTGATAAACTGCAGCGCTCTTGCTCCTCCTCTCAATGCTGCCGTATCTCCTTCCTCGTGTCTATCAAGAAGCACTTATGGCCAGACCTGCAGGTTTTATTGTCCAAAAGCAGGCTACGTTCTACAGGGAACCTCTGCAAGGGTGTGTGGAAATGACGGAGAGTGGAGTGGCGCCAATGACACTCTCTGTAAAGGTAATCTTGTAAAGCACCCTCTAGGATTAGCTAAATCTTTCTTTATTTGCACTTTTTAGCTGCACATTTTTCATCTCTGTCTCTATTCTAAGAAGTGCAGGCAGATCGTAAGATGCCTATTGAAAAAGTTGAGTGAGACGTGGCTACACTCTTGTTCAGTAGTTTCATGTTATGAAACGTAAGACAAACGCCTTCTCGATAAGCATACGTAGCACTTCTCATATCCATGAGTGGAGATCAACTTATTTTTGAAATATTATGTGTTAAAATGTCTTCGCCGTTTGCAGACAACAAGCTTCCTTCGTTCAACACCTGTCCCAGGAACATGGTAGTTTATGTTCCTAAATGTTCGTCCAACGCTCTAGTCAACTGGAATGAGCCCGTGGCAACTGATAACTCTGGTCACGTGACCATCAGCTACCCAGCCGTGCGGCCTCCTGCCAATTTAAGTATTGGTTTGCACAATATGCATTATTCAGCAACTGACGACGAGGGAAACAGAGCCAACTGCAGCTTTATTGTGCAAGTCACAAGTAAATATATTTCTTCCTTTACAAATAGCCATGGTAAAAAAATAAAGTAAAAATAAAAACAAAAAATAAGACAAGCTATTATTAAATGCATCGCCAGTTTTATGTTAAACCCAGCTAGGCAAAGTGAACATCTACAGCAGTTCCACTGTAGTCTTTTTCAATTGCATGCATTTTAACGATTTTTTTCAATTTACGAGCAGAACTTTATTTTCTCAAGAACGAAATTTTTCACATGATAAAACAACAGATTACTACAATTCTTACATTCTTCTACTCACATTTTTTTTTATCTCCAGGAACGTCCTGTCCAATCCTCCAGCCTCCAATCTATGGCACCATATCCTCTCTTTCATGTGGATCTTATTTCGGATCCCAGGCCTCGATCTCTTGTAACCAAGGATACGGACTTGCTGGGTCACGTGTGCGGTCATGCGAAGCAGATGGGAGATGGTCAGGCAACGAAACCAAGTGCAAAAGTAAGCAAAAAGAGAACAATAACAAAAAATGCCTGGTGTTAAACGTAAAAACCCGTACAAAACTATCCACTTACTGTTTTCACACGCAATAACTTCACCGATAAAAATAGGCCCTCTTCAAAATTGTGTACTTCCACTAAAACAGTGTTACAAATCACATCAGGTATTTTGTCTCAACATTTGTGCCCTATGCTTCTAGATCTAAAAGTAATCCTCTAATCTCATTACAAAATGTATTTTTTGTTCTTTTACAAGTCATCACATGTCCCCCACTGGTCACCCCACCAAGAGCCACACTGCTGACTATTCCTTGTACCAATACGTACGGCTCAAACTGCTCGTTTTCCTGTCAAACGGGTTATGCCAGTTCAACCGGAAGCGTTACCAGGAGATGTTTGTCGTCTGGTCAATGGAGTGGAAACGACATCAACTGTACAGGTACTCATACACTAAGCAAAGCGAAAGATTTAACGAAGCAAAAGATTTAACGAATCACATTTAAAGCTATAGACCCGCTTTATCGAGGGGCGTCTTAGAAGACCACAATACTTTCTTAATTCAAAGTTTGTTTCTATTTCAGATGTTCAACCACCGTCATTTGGTGTTACATGTCCGGGAGGACCGTTGCTAGCGTATGCTGAACGAGACAAGTTTTCAGCTTTAGTGAACTGGACGAGGCCGGTCGCTATTGACAACTCGGGGCTCGCACCAACGGTGACGTCAGACTATCAACCGCCTCAAAGATTCAGTCAAGGGAGTCACGTGATCACATACGCTGCTGTGGACCAATCAGGAAATAAGGCCACTTGTACCTTTACAGTGAAAGTTATAGGTAACAAAATATTCAATGAAATTATGAAGATATGAGATTCATATATTTGAACTGCGGAATGAAGAAATGAATGTAAAGAAGATCCTCGCAGTTATTAACGCAACTTATGCAGTTGTGAAAAGAAAGCCTGAAAAAATCAGGCTTGCTGATTTTTTCAGGCTTTCTTTTCGCAACTGCATAAGTTGCGTTAATAACTGCGAGGATCTTCTTTACATTTAAAATATTCAATGTTACTGTATAAATCACTTAGCAAAAAAGGCTGCCAGTTTTTTTTGCGGAGCACAACCGTTAGAAATTCTTATTTTCTTTCTTTTTAATTTCCTTTCTTTTTGATTGATTAAATAGGTAAGTGTTAAACAGATCATGTTTTGTTTATCCAATGAACTCGTGTATACCGAGATTGAGAACAAAAGTCTTATCACACAGAACCTGTCGACATCGCCTCACACGCCTGCTAACTGAGAGAAACACTTCCCTCGAAAAACAATTGTTTTTACACTAATTTGAGTTTACGACAATTTAGTGGGGTAATTGTTATACAGAGAAACGCCTGGGCTATGTCAAATGTTAGTAACTTCACAAACATGTTTACAGAAAACATTTTATCAATCTGAACTTTGAGCGACTTCTCTATCGCGGGATGAGAGCTAAAGGCCTCTTAAAAGAGTGCGTTCTTGCCTATATTCAGGGACGCGCTGACCATTCTAAAAGGAAAGCAATTAGAGGGTGAAATCGTTACATTCAGTGGACGTCCATAGAAAACAGGTTTCCTGTTTGTTATATATCCTGCTACCAGCCTTTCATCAATTTTTATCTCTATTTCTAAAGGCGCTGTTGAACCAAGTTTTGTGAAACTTGCCTCTTCAAAAATTCCAACACATTTATTTAAACATAGACACGCAAAAACAAACGATAAAAACCGACGTGTCGGAGTTTTCATGACACCTTTGTCAAGGTTATGTACAAAAGGTAAATCACAACAAGTTTTTTAAAGCAGCGTTAATAGACGTGCAATCGGACTTCATTCGTGCGAAAGTATTTGTGCACTTTTTATTTTCGCACTCTCCATTATGTTAATTTAGCGCCAACGCTGCTTTAAAAAACCTGTTGTAATTTACATTTTGTACATAAGTTAAGTTGACAGTGGCGTCATAACGACTCCGAAACGTCGGTTTTTATGGTTTGTTTTTGCGTGTCTTTGTTTAAGCGGATCATCATTGATAGCACATCAATTACAAGAAAAACTGCCTAAATCTTGCAGTTTTTCTGTTGCCATTATTGCTGTGCAAAGTAGAGCCCAATTTTTCTTCTTCTTGCAACGATTGCAGTTAGAGAAAAAAATTCGACAAATGTCCGTTGCAGAGTTTGTTGTTTGTTGCAAGGGGCTTTCTTTTTTATGCAACTTGGGCCGGCGCAGTTTGATGAGAAACCAGTTGAACAGCCCCCTCAAAGAACCATTGTCTCATAAGGATCGTTTAGCACTGGAGCAAATACAAAACATAGGGAATTTCACGAGCGCGAGCACAAAAGGAAAGTGGGTAATGAGATGAAATTCGCGCGCGCACTTGCTTCGATGTTTTGTAAAGAGACCGTTGAATACGCTAAACGTTGATAAATGAATGTTTCCTAGTTATTTCCTTCCTTCTTACGTTATTCTCACTAGTCATCAATTGTACGTCAGTGACAGTAGATCCTGGAGGTCCTTTGCGCATGAGCAGCTGTGGTAATAATTATGGTTCAAAGTGTAACTTCTCCTGCACCGTTGGTTATCGCTTGAATGGTTCATCAACAGTGACGTGTGTTGCCTCTGGCAACAGGCCTCCAGGTAAATGGGACAACCCTGCGCCAGTTTGTCAAGGTAGGTTACAATTTAAGTATATAAACTTATATTGTTTGGTTAATTACAAAGTTTCAGTGATGGCTGAAGATAATGTCGCTATGTGCACTGTGAAATTAGACCGTTTAAATGAACAAAATCCCACGCATTCATTTCTGACGTTAAATTTTGGGGAACTAAAGGACCAAGGTATGTACGTGTGTACCTTCACAAATAGTACCGTTTATGGGCTGCTTGGGTCTAAAATTAGCTTAACCCTTTCCCGCCCAAGGCAAATGCCAAGTTTTTCTAACTTGGCAACAATGAACTGGTAGACACCATGTGATATACCTTTTGAAAGGTAATTTCTAGGGTATGTTGTAAATCACACTAACAGGGATGGAGGATGTCTCAGATTAGGCTGAGAAGTGTCCAAAATGAAAAAAGAAAAACGTTTAAAATTTTCCTATTCCTCGTACATATTGGGTATGCCCCTAAACTATAGCTAAATTTGCAGCTCTCGGTGCACTGCTTTTGTCAGATATCAACTTGAAGCTAATATTACAAAGCGAAAATGTTCCAAAAGTTGGAGGGGTGGTAAATCAACTATCATTTAGGAGGGGGGTTCCATTCTATGCCTTCAGTGTGCAGATCTTTCCAAGATCTTTTGGTTGTGCAAATTTCACACAAATTGACCAAATATTTTGCATGTAATGGCATCTTGTGCCATATGGCACTCTTGGGCATTAAAGGGTTAAGTGCCAGAAATGTACAAAATAATTGTTAAACGAAGTGTATGGGTCAGTGTTGGATACTGCAGGTCATGGAATTAGCAACGGTTTAATAAAATCATCGTCTCATGATAATTTTGCCTTTGTTTTTCAGCTATTATGTGTCCTTCTCTTCCTTCTCCTTCAAATGGAGTTAAAACTGGTTGTACTGATCCGCTATCCGAACGCTATGGCACGGTTTGTAGTTTTGCTTGTAACGTTGGCTACAATCTGACTGGTTCTTCAAGACGGCAGTGCTTGAAGAACGAGAAATGGAGTGGACTTGGGTCATCGTGTCAAGGTTATTAATTTTCACTCAACAATGTAACAAGGCTCTTTAACTACACAGACAGTTTAAAGAGGCATTTGCACTAGAAGTAGAAGCATCAAGTAGAAGCACGTCTAGCGTTTTTAACATACAAACCCTGAAATCCGTTTTTTTGTGGTTATCTCAACTCACTTCAGCTTCATTCTGTGAAAACATTCAAAAGACAATTCTCTTAAAATAGAAAAGAATAAAATGACACACACACACACACACACACACACACACAAAAAAACACCTACATGCTACATGTTGATGTGAGGAAAGAAAAGTCTGGGAGAAACTTTCTCTGATTACCTAGATTTCACAATAAATGAATAATACGTTACCCTTCAAACTCCAGAAGTTCACCTCCAGAAGGTTACGTTCTAAAGGTTATTTAACCAAGTGTGAAAATAATTTAGATCAAAAAGAGCAAGTCAAATGTACGTCTGAGTAAAATTTATCAATCTGCGAAATCATATACCAAGATAACGTTTTTTTTTAAAGCAATTTGCTCTTTGGTTTCGTTCCCACAGTGATAAACTGCAGCGCTGTTGTTCCTCCTCCCAATGCTGCCATATCTCCACTCTCGTGTCTATCAAAAAGCACCTATGGCCAGGCCTGCAGGTTTAGTTGTCAAAGAGGTTACGTTCTCAAGGGTACCACACTTAGGGTGTGTGGTAATGACGGAGAGTGGACTGGAAACAATGACACGCTGTGCCGAGGTAATATCGAGATAATGTACACCTGTTGTGTCGTCACCGTTGTCTAGATAGGTAATGCGGCAAATAAAAGAGTGCAGGAAAAAAAAAAAGAATACCAAAACACAAAATCATCTGCGTTAAAAAAATATAGACTTGAAATTCACATTAAGATCAACGACTTTACTTTTGAAGCACTCTCCAATAAGAAAGACAGGTGGAGGGAAAGAGATACTTTTAGTCAGTGAAATGACAACTCAAAGGTTTCAGATTCCGGCCCAACTACTTCTTTAATCGCCATGTTTATTCTCAGCTCTAACAAATTTCAACAAACTGGCATGTTTGTTTCGTTTGCAGACAACAAGCCTCCTTCGTTCAACGACACCTGTCCCAGGAACATGGTAGTTTATGTTCCTAAATGTTCGTCCAACGTTCTGGTCAACTGGACTGAACCCGCAGCAACTGATAATTCTGGTCACGTGACCATCAGCTACCCAGCCATGCGGCCTCCTGCCAACTTAACTATTGGTTTGTACAATGTCCATTATTCAGCAACTGATGACGAGGGAAACAAAGCCAACTGCAGCTTTATTGTGCAAGTCGCAAGTATGTCGTTGTCCTTGCTACAAGATAGACATCTTCATTGTTCCGTGCCATTCTGTTTAACATCTTGCTAACCCTAAGGTCAAAGTTAAGGAGGGTACTGAACATCGCAAAACACGTGGCCATGAAGTAAAAAGCACTCTCTGCGTCCAAATTTTTTTAAACCTTCTCTTTTCTGGGGATTGGAATTCCGTGAAACTAACAGGGCTCATTTTAACAGAAAAGTTTGAGGTTATTGATGAAATATGGTTATTTATTGCATCCCCCTAGAAGGAGTTAGTTACAAATCTAATGAATGTGCTCAGATCTTTTGATTATGAAAACCATATTCTTGCTAACCGATGCTAACGGATGTCAATGTCGATATGTTCTTTTCAGTTTTGCCTCTGTTTTTGAATATTGATGTTTTAAAATATAAAAAGTGATAAATTTATTATACCCAAAAAATATTGAGAAAATACTGCAATTATCAAGTTATTCATTTATTTACAGGAAAGTCCTGCCCAGTCCTCCGCCCTCCACTCTATGGCGCCATAACCTCTCTTTCATGTGGATGGTCATTTGGTTCCCAGGCCTCACTCTCTTGTAACCAGGGATACCGACTGGCCGGGTCGCGTGTGCGGTCATGTAAAGCAGATGGAAAATGGTCAGGCACTGCAACTTTATGCAACAGTAAGAAATAACCACCACAATTGCAGCAATTCTATAAGACGAAAACGACAACATCAAAACAAAAGCAATAATCAAGCAGTCCCTTTGCCGTTTGCAGTCTGGGAGAGATTTTCAAATTCAATAATTGCTTTTAAGCAATTAAAATTGCTTTTAAGCAATTAAATGTCTTAAAAGACAGAAGAAACATGGACATTGCTGGAGGCTTCCTTCCTCTTTTTTTCAAAGCACTTTTTGTCAAGAAACTTCCTATAGTTCTTAAATTTGTTCTTTCATCAATTTTCTTAGGGGTTAAATTTTGTCTAGTTGATATTTTATATTTTATTTTTTCCTTCTCTTCAGTCGTTAAGTGCCCAGCCATCAAAGTGCCCTCTCATGGGACAGTTTATCCAGCCTCATGCAAGATACCCAGTGGTGTAAATTATAAAACAGATTGTTTCTTCACGTGCAATGCTTCGAATAATTACCAACTAGAAGGTTCGCCCAGAGTATCCTGTCTTGAAAATGGTTCCTGGAGTTCAGACGTTAGCAGGGTGATCTGTAAAGGTATGAAATATAGATCAGAATATAAGGTATGTCTTAGCTCGAACACGGAGTTCTAGTTTTGAAATAAGTGGCAAATCGATGCAAAAATTAAAGAGCACAACATTGTAGGAGGCATTCAAGAATACGAGTTTAAACGTTACAGACGAAATCAATATAAATTTTGCCACCAACCGTGGAAAAATATTCTACCAACTCGACACGTCAAATGGTTGAGGCACCTTTTTTGGTCAGCATATGCTATTTTAGGTTCCGGTCAAATGGGTTTAGCATAATCCAGCACTGTTGAATACAACTTTGTTGTTGCCGTGTTTGATGGCAAACAAACATTATAACATAGCTAGCATATTGCGCAGTCAAACTGACAATAAGTCAGCGTGCATCCTCGAGCGACTCTTACGCTTCTCTTGTGCTCCCCAAACTTCCCACGTGCATCCATAACTCGATGTACGCACGCTAAAGCATGAACCAATTGTTAATTGTTTAGTTCCATTCAACTTCATTCAACGTTGCCCATAATCCTTTAATATCATTCAATAGGGTGCCTAAACGCGTTTAACTTGTCAAATTCAACAATGTTGATCGTTGTTGAATGGAAAGTTAGTTCCGTTTGGCCAGGGCCTTAGGTAATATTCCCAGTGGTCTATTGCGAATACGCGAATATGATAGGCAGAATCGTCGTTGTCTATTTGCTTATAGACAACGATTGCACTCGCTATGTTCTAGAAAACATTAATAGAAAATGGGACCTAGATATCGCTTAATTCCGCTCAAAATCATATTGTTTTCTTGTAAAGCAAGTACGCTACTAGTCCACGTTTTTTGTGAGCTATAGGCAACTCCGCAGCGCCTCGTTGGGAGACTATTCGCTCATAACAACTCAGCCCCGTAGTCGAGTTGTTTAAAAGTGTAAAACCATTAATGAGTGGAGTTCGATAAGCGCTTTTACTTCATTTGAAAACTAACCAACTCATACCCTTTCATCAGATATCCAGCCTCCCAGCATCCAATGCCCATCTCACATGGAAGTTTCCACAGAACCTGGTCAATCGTATGCAAATGTTACGTGGCGGGTTCCAGTCCCCACCGACAATTCTAACGAGCCCTTGAACGTCAGCGGTCTGCTTCCTCCACAGCAGCTGAATGTTGGCCGAACCAACATTACATATGACGTCAGAGACTCAGCTGGGCTTAGCAGCAGCTGTTTATTCTCCATTCTTGTCAAAGGTAACTTTTTCTTAGCCTATAATAAAGGTCTTTTATGGCTACCAGATAATCGCAATTGGTTGTTTCAATCATCAATCAAAGTCAGGAAGCTGGTAACTTAATCAAATGCTTTGAAGTTTTGAAAGTACCAGTGCAATGAAATTGACTGTTATTTGGCGGTTTATTACCTTTAGGTGAGCAAAGTGAACTTCCAGAGTAACAGAATTATATGAAAAATGAACTATCCAATAAAACACTGTTTTGTGTGGAATGTGATCGTACGTGCACGCTCCCCCAAACGTTTTAGTGTATATGCTGTGATATACTGCTGATAAAAGCTTCAAAAAATAATAGCTACTTGCGACAGCCCCTTTGAAAGTTTATTTTTATTGAAGGGCTGTTTTTAAATTCTCAATAGAGATGCTATGTTCAGCAAGAGAGTAGAACAAAGCAAAAACCTTGACCATGACCTTCTAACCCACTGCACTACTGACAAACTTGCGGTGAGCAAGGTCATATTTTAAAAACTAGGTTCGTTGTGACACGCGTCCTGCATATTGTCAGTAACCTCTATGATTATTTTAGGGACATGCGAGTTTGCTGATCGTCATCCTTAATAGCAGTGGAACAGTTATGGTATAACGGCAGAGATCTGATACCAAGCAAGCTTATTCACTTAAGAAAGGAATTATTTCACCCACTAACGTTTAAAACTTCGCTCAACAGATCTTGAAAAACCTATGATTGTCCCTTGTCCTGAAGATATCAAGATTATTTCAACACAAAGATGGCATAAGCTGGTGCTGCCTGCGGTTACAGTAACGGATAATGTGGGTGTGAACCTTTTTACAACAACCCCAAAGAATGGAAGTGAAGTAACTTGGGGAGAATACGAAATCACTTACAGCGCATCTGATAAGGCGGGAAATACTGAGTATTGCAGGTTTCTTTTCACAATAGCTGGTAAGTAGCAGGTTACTTATGCACCGAGGTCCACATCGCGTGTGTTTTGCTCAAAACACAAACAGCATGCTCATGTTGTCGTCGCCGATTCGCTGTTAGAAGGACCCACTCCCACAAAAAAAAAAAAATAATAGAAAGAATCCATTTACATCGTACCGCTTTGTTTTACAGCACTCACTTCTGGGATCTTTCTATGAGATATCAATACCTAGAAAAACGACTACGACGACCTACCGCCATTGGCCGTTTTCACACTAGAAGACGGACAACGGACGGACAACGCTTTTTTGGACTAACAAGTTGTCTCAGATTTTAATCGCGTCAACGGGAAAGACACTGTTTTGGACGTCAAAGTCAACGTCTGGTTAACAGACAGACAAATCGACAGAGAAATTCAGATGACTTTTACGTCCAAAGTTGCGTTTGCCCCCTTCATATTTCCCACTAAGACAATTTGGCCTTTGTCCTTTTCCTAGTGTGAAACTTGGCAATGGTTAGAATAAAATAAACTGTACATATCATGTAATTCAACTGTTCCTAAAGTCAACATTAAAGTCGCAAAAAATAATAATGATTTATTAATATATAAAATTAGAAGAAAAAACCTTGGGAGGATCCTGTCCCAGACTTCGTCAAACATTCGTTTATGCAATAATTTGATTCTCAACTTTTAGACTACAAATGAAACTCTATAAATGAGTAGGCATTCAAATGAAAGGTATCCAGTCGTGATTTCCTGTTTTTGTTAAACGGTTTCTAATTTTGTACAGGGTGCTTCTTAAATTTTCAACTAAGAAGCACCCTGAGTCTTTAGATATCGACCATGAGCAATTAACGTTCAAATGAAAGCAAGCAAACAGTATGTTTTTGTAGTGCCATTATTGCGCAGTTAGGTTTTTCAGCCTTAAGTTCCTTTAGAGCGAGGAAAGTCTTTTTAAAATAATTATATATTAAGCAAAGTCTGTTTAAAACTATTAACCAGCATTTCTATTAATTTACTTCTTTTTCACCATATCAAGAGTCTTCGTGTGTGGATTTAGCACCACCGGAGAATGGAGCCAAAGTTTGCGAGACCTGGTGGCCTGAACTAAGGTGTACGACGCATTGTAATAAGGAATATGCACTTGCCTTTCATCCAGATCCTGTTTATGTCTGTACCCTTATGAATAGTAAATGGGAATGGAGGAATTTCAAAGTACCCTGGAGAAAAGGCACGAAACTTGCTCTTCCAGATTGCTCAAGTAAGTAAACGATCGTTTACAACGCGAAGTTTCTATCAAGATATTCGACTGTGGCTTGGAAAAAATTAGTTAAATACAATTCCAATAAAAAGCACTAATTGATTATAATTAATTACAAATGAAACCAAGAGAGAGAGAAAATGAAACTAAGAGAGAGAGGGAGTAAGTAAGTAAGTAAGTCAGTCAGTCAGTCAGTAAGGAAGGAAGGAAGGAAGGAAGAAAGGAAGGAAGGAAGGAAGGAAGGAAGAAAGATAGATAAGCCTCATTATACTGGTGTCGCTGGCAGGTGTTTGCCACGGTTCGTCTGCGCATAACAATCCAGTCTGCCCCTTTTCTGGTGGCATACTAGTAATGTCAACTATTCGGAATCTTGGTTGTTGAATTTCTAGCTTGCTCATTGGTCCAATGCACACAAGGTATGCGCTAATAACCCTGCTTTTTGCCTTAAAAGGGAACTGCATGCCATGTCAAGTGCCGCGCGTTCCAAGAGTATGGCAAAAATGTTCATCAACGATTTCTGAAGTTGAGAATTAAATAAGACAATTATTCCACTGACGCTTGTTGGAATGAGGTGCACTAGTGGAATCATTGCTAAATATTGTTCATTCAAAACATTTCCCCGTTTCTGATTGGCTAACAATCCCCGGCAAATTCCGGGCTAACCAACTAGTACCAACCAAATTTGGAAGATTTTTCTATTATTGGTCGATTGACGTCAATCATCAAATAATAGAAAAATTATTGGAAGATTGATGTCACACAATAACGACTATGGTACTGCAGAGCTAGAGAGCGCGAAAATGGCTGACAGCAGCATATTCAGCCCCATCCAATGATTGACAATTATCCTGAAGTGAAAGGGGTAAAAAAAAAATGGCGTCTAAGAATAAAGAACTTCAAAAATCGTTGTTGTGAGACCCTGAGAATGACTGTAATTATGACTTTAAATAGACAGAAGGCCTTAAGCTAAGCAATATCCACTACCCATATCGAACTTAATGACGGCTCTTTATTCAGATACAGTTTTTGTTTCATTTGTTGTCGCCTTATGAGAATCAAGATAGCTCTTTGTTGAAAAAGGGCAACGATTTGATTCTTTTGATCGTTTTCTGTTCCATTTTTCTAGGCCCATCTGACACTTTGCCAAAGTTTTGACAGTTTTGGAACACGAGGCGTGATATGAGGCAATAAATGCGTACATAGTGATAAATATTTTAGCGAGATTCTTGGTAACTTTCCGCATCTTTAAAGGGACAAAAACTTACCACATAGAGTTAATAACCCCTGAACATGCAAATTGGTTGGTTGCTAAACAACAAGAATCACCCACAAAAGGCTATTGCTTTTGCCTATTGCTTCCTTTAATTCAGAACAAAGAACTCCTGCTGTGATTGAACACTGAAGAACATCTACAGACGAACCATGGCCGACCCCATCACTGAGCGACACGTGTATGATGAGGCTAGCCGTGGACTGGGGAACAGACTCAACTATGTTAGGAGAGCTTTCCTCACTCTTTCGCCTTTTTTTTCTGCTCACAATATGTCATATCCACTTCCGGTGTCAGCACCCTACTTTTTTTTCGTCCCAGCCTCTGAGTGTAAAATTGCCTTAAGTTGAAAAAC
The DNA here is from genome assembly GCA_964030785.1 of Siderastrea siderea. NCBI lineage: Eukaryota > Metazoa > Cnidaria > Anthozoa > Scleractinia > Rhizangiidae > Siderastrea > Siderastrea siderea. The sequence goes on from OZ034977.1 coordinate 349,340, forward strand.
GTCAAGACGATAAACATTAAGGCAACAAGAAATGTTTAAGACTGACCTAAATAGCGCATGGTGAACTTCAAAATGTAATCTAGATTGCTTTCTGCTGGATACTTTTGAGCACCCCTACTTCTGAGAAAGGATCATTTCACACGTGAATTATTAAATAACAAAGTTAACAACTACAGCGACAGCAATGGCATCGACCATAAACAAACAAAACTCGCCCAATTTCTTTTTTTCCATTGCAGAAAGGTACAAGCCATTTGGAGCATGGTTTTACGGGTGGCATCACTTCCTTACTAACAAGTGTGGTGGACAAGACATGAATGAAAAGATCGCCGATCGCTATATCCAGCTACCCTTGAGTAGCACTTCTGATTGGTTTGCTTGTAGAAACAACCCAGACTGTAAAATTGAGAACTTCAAAGTCGATTGTGGAGAACAAAGCCCAGACCAAACGCGTCAAAGGAGAGACACAACTGCCAAAATTCCTCTTACCGTCAGTTTTGATTTAAAAGTTCCCCTTGTTAACTACAGCAACTTATCCCATGACCTCAATCAGACACTTCTAAAAATGTTAAATGACATTCTGGCAACCTTGGACAAAGCAGACATCAGTTGGAACATCAGTGGAGTCAACATACAAAATAATCCATCAAGGCCTCCTGAGGTTCGCCTTTTACGTTTCATTTGTGCAGAAGGACAAGTTCAAAGTGAAGCGGCGTGCGGTAAGGAGTTTTAATTGAGGCAAGGGTACATGAAAGGGTGCAAGATAGTATTTTAATAAATAATAATGATTCTTTCTCCCAATAAAATGACTTCTTAACAGGCTAGACTAATAAGCCCACAAATAGAATCCAAACGTAATAAAATAATTACTAATTTGTCATTTTACTGTAAGGATACACGGACTGGTTCCCTCTCGAAGTGTCAGTCATGACCAGCAGTTTTATAGACTATCCTTAAGTTAATGAAAAGTCTCTCCATTAAATCGAAGGGTAAATGAATGTTAACGATACGAGGGGAAAACAAAAATGTGGCTTGTTCTTTGCCACTGCTCAGTTAGTGTATTATCAGCAAAGCCGGAAGAAACAACTTTACGAGCGCTGATAAAAAATATTACATGAAATGACAGGACGGGCTGCTTCCAGACTAACAAGGAGACAATATCAGGTGGAATTTTAAAGAAAGAACGAGACACGGTCAGTTTTTGCCGATTGTATAGGAGACACAAGATAAGAAATTAAACACGTTGGCCCGACATTTTCAAGTTGGGACCCAATTTCGATCCTAAGCCAAAAAGACTTATTAATTAAGCCAAAAGACTTATTAATAGTTTCTGTGCACTAGAATTGCCATTTCAGTTAAACGGGACCATTATTTTTAGGCTTTTATTGATGCCTTTTCAGTATGCCTTAAAAAATAAATGATAGTATTCCTTGAAGTGTTAATTATCAGTAAATTATTCTCTTTATAAACTAGTCAATTGCCCTGTTGGCTACTTCCTTAACGATACCAGTTGTCAAGCATGCGCAATGGACCATTACCAGGATCAAGAGGCTCAGAGCTCCTGTGTGGTTTGCCCACCCGGGACATCCACGTTTGGTCGACAAGCATCAAAACGGCAGCAGGATTGTCAAGGTTATTTTACTTCAATATTTTTTATACATTTTTTCAATAAAATATTGAAATCCGAGAGCCGAATTTCGATAGAATTAGTGCATGATCTCACATGCCAGGCAAATAAGAATTGGGGAGGTTTCCTTAACCTTCTTCGAACGGTTATTTCGTATTTGTTTTTTTCCTCTTTTCTCCCCGCTGACAGCTTTTCTAATGAAACAGAACACGAAAAAAAGTTGTAGCATTCTGATAGGAATGAAAGAAGTTCATTGCTTAAGAAAAAAGAAAACAGTAGGAAAAAAATGAGCATTGTACATTCCCGTTAGGAGGCAGGTTATGCCAATTGCGAAACCTGTTAAATTAATAATAATAATATTAATAAATAATAATAATAATGGTTTTAATGCATCACTTATATCCCCAAACTAATGTCTGAGAGCGCATTACATGAGATTAAAAATGTTAAAAATGTATATGCAATACTGCAAAAAAAACTAAAAGGGTTCAAACACCTTAAATAAAGCTTCATTAAAAAGCTATCTTAAAAAGAAATGTTTTTAGTCGTTTCTTAAAACTTTCAACAGAGGGGCTAGATTTCAACTTCACTGGTAAGACATACCACAACCGTGGCGCGCAAACAGAAAAGGCCCGATATCCGTACGTTTGCAAGTTGTAATTAGGTTCCGTAAGAAGCATCTTGGTAGGAGGAGCACAAAGAGCGCTGAGGGGTATATTGTTCCAGTAGTTCCTGAATATAATTAGGCCCGATGTCATTGAATAAACAGTGGAGTAATAAAACCATGATAAGACTTTACGTATTTTACCTCGTATATTCAACAGAGAATAATATTCCAGTACGTGGAGACAACTAACTTCTTTCTTTATGTTTTATGTAGAAAAGATTTCATCATGATATCTAAGCATCCCGATTTGTTAATTGTGTTTCTTAAAGTATAAATTAAAGGGTACTAAAATTAAATCTTCCAAAGATTCCCCGAATAGTGGACGAAAGGACGTTTTCGATTGGAATCATGGAATGGGGGTGTATTTCCATAGCATTTCCATACAATCGGACATTTTCGTTAGAGTAGGTCGCTACAAGGCTAGACATGTTTTGTGTTTACCGGCGGGCATAATGGGGATAATTCTTTTTCTCCCTCTGACCATACGCACATTAAAAGGCGACTCTAACGAAGTAATCTCTACTTTGTCTGTGATGAATTGCTTTTCTCTCGCATTTTTTTTTGCAGAACTATCGAATCACAAATCTGAAGAAACAAAACAAGGACTCTCCAAGCCGATTCGTATTTCAGTTATAACAGCTGGAACAGTCCTCCTTGTTGTGCTGATTGCTGTAGTCATTTGGCGTGCACGAAAGTGTTGTCTGTAAGTCAAACCAGCTTTTGGCAAAAATTCTGTTATTCGATCCTGGGGAAGGGGCTACCTCTTGGACTTTCGGGGGTGCCTTGCAACAGAGGCATCAAAACATGAGCTCCTTTTGAGACAGAATACATGCTTTTTCATCTCTGTTCAGTTCGTACGACCAAATTTTATTACGTCTTCTTTTTTGGGTCACTGACCAGGAAGCGGCAAAACGACAATACCCATTTTAGGATCGAACTGTAGACAGAAGTATACCCTTCTCAGACCAAATGTGAAAATTTTAAAACCTTCATAAAACATGGTCATAAATCCATTCCTGTGGAGAGCACAAAGAGCAATATGGCTACATGGGTCTCCATCATTCAGGATTATGGATGATTTTGAGTAGAAATAACCAGGATGGAAATAATCAGGGTTGGAGGAATAGACTCTCACGAGGTTTAGATGGGGTACTCCGACCAACCTTCACTGGTTTTCTGTAGAATACTGGAATAAGGCTCTAACGTGGGGACTGTTTAAGATTTTTTGGCTATTTCGTTATCCTCTTACTCACTCAAACATTAACCTCAAAAATTTTCAACACATTGAACAACTTACTTTACTGCAACATTATGTTTGCTTTTTTTTCCCAGTGGCCAAGCGGGCAAAATGGATTCAGATAGTTACCCTGTTGGTTTCTCTAATCAAGCCTACGATGACTCTGACTGGGCAGAAGTAAAGCTGCGAGATCTCATGGACAGCTATGAAGCCTAGGCTGCCTGTCGTTCTATAAACCGGTTTTTTGTTTTCTGAGAGCGGAGGTGTAGGGTGGGGTGGATGGTAGTGTCTTTTCTAAGAGTGCAAAAGCTATGGCAATGAAATTTTTAGTACATCCAAAATGTTCTCTTTAAGATACCTAACATGGTATGACCCAGTCCAGAATATACGCAAAAAAGGGCATACGCGTGACGTTACAAATCCATTGTTCTCAGAGAAAAAACGAAAAAATCACAAGAATGTTCACCAAAAAATACATTGCGTTTTATTTCCTGTCCATTTGCGACCTTTGTCTCAAATATCCAGGAAGTGAAAGTTGTTTTCAAATTCGAAATTCTTGAAAGACTTACCGCTCAAAACTGTAAGACTGTAGCCGTGTGCAAAAGAAACATAGAACGAATTTTCATGTTCATTTATTTAATTTAATTAGATAAACTACCTTTCATGTTCCAAGTGGACACCTAGAACCAAGCTATTCAAACGTCATGGCGGTCTATGATTGTCTAATTCTTGTTCACATTAAAATGTGAATTTGCCTCGCTCGTGTCCGCCGAATTATTGTCAATTATCGTCGTGGATTGTCACAGATATGGCCGGATTCTCTCCCATCCATACCTAACGGCGGTACAAGTATTTCGTTCAACTTTCGCTTACGTTGCGTCGCACGATTCAGCCAAATTATAACTTGTGATTAGACCTTAGGTGCCAACTCTTCGTCCACGATTTTATTTTTGCCTCAGTTCTCGTTTGCTTGGACACGTGAGATCAATGTTTTGATCTGGCGCTTAAACAATGGTTCGATACGTTTTTCGTGTATATTCTGGACTGATGACGACGTCACATGACGTAAGATTAACGTCGTACTTTCCTGACAGGATGTCACGCTCTATCTTGGATTTCTTGATTTTTCCCAAAATTTAAGAACCCCCTCCCCCCCAGAATAATATCAGAAGGAATTGAAACCATTGGAAATGTTACTGCCAAAAGTTGTTTTTTTTTTCAAAATTAAAATTGGCAAAATCTTTTCTGTGGAAACATCTGTGGAAACTCAGACTGTTCTTAGATAAGGCTGGTTGCACACGCGCAAGTTTTCTTTGCAAAGTTTTACTTCAGTTTGTGTGTGAAGGGTGAACAAGTTAGTTTTACATGTTATCTTTGACGAGGTATATCTGCTCATATAAACGATTGACAATCTTCCGTGACAAGTTATCCTTGTAAACGCAGCACACGAGTATGTTTTCCTTGACAAGTCTTTTTTTTTACACTGAGTTTTATTTGCAAGTATGTAATAGATGAACAAGTTTTCCGTGATGAATTGTCCTTGACAAGTTACATATGCTAGTGTAAATGGTTGAGACGTTCTTTGTGAACGCAACACAGTCTCTTTACACATGCAAGCTTTTCTTGACAAGTTTCTTGTAATTTTTAGCTTGTTCGGGTGTAAAGGTCAAGTTTTTAATTATGAGGGATCCATGACAAAATATATTTGTTTGAGTAAACAATTGGCAAGCTTCCCTAACCCAAGCAAGTTTCTGGCGTGAAACCTGATTTGCCAAGTTTTGAAGAAGGTACAGGGAAACCCGTCAAACGCATCGCACTTGCAGATAAAAAAACAATTTCGAAAAAATTTTTCACATGAGCAAGTTCCAAGCTTAACAAGCTTGTCCTTGAGAAGTTCCCTTGCTCAAAGAACTGGTTTGCCTCTTTCCGAAGAAGATGACTTGTCAAAGTACAATCGACAAAACACAAAGTTTGGCGCGTGCATGCAGATTTCGCCCCTTTCTCCCATCCTTCCCTCTGCCTTGGTATAGGCCAAGGGTACAACAATAGTCTCAGAAGTAAATAATTAAAAACAAAATAAATAATTAATTACTGATATTGCGCCTTTTAACAGATAATGATCAAAGGTGCACCACACCATGAGAACTAAGTAAAATAAATGTGAGTTGATACTAGGCTGGCATTAATGAGAACAATAAGGTAAACTACAGGGTAAAACCTTTTTGATGAGTTTGATTATTAGTACTGGATTCTAAGTCCTTTTATCTTTTAGGTTATATACAGCAATGTTTAATTTAGGCACAGTATAGGTATCTTAATAAAATTTAATATAATTACACTCTGTAAAGGGCCAAAATACGAGTTACCTCTTTAATTTCATTAGAATATTATTGTTATTTCATGTAATGTAGCTTGCTTTTTACCCTCATAATTTTTGTAACATAGGATATATGTGTTTATCTTATGAAATAAAGACTCTTTAGAAGTTCCGCTCAACGGGTTAAAAGGTTAAGTTCTCATAATGGTTGGTGAATTTTGATCCACTTTGCTGGTTTTTGTTTTTCTCGGTTCGAATTCGTTGGTTGTACATGTCTATGATTAAGATTGACAGCAGTAGAAAACAAAATCCTCAGCTGCTTATACGCCCCCCCGGTTATAGGCCATCTACCTGCAAACAAAAAATACATCCCGTTATAAGCCCCCCCCGGATCTAAGCTCCCCTCTAGTTTTCCTTGTTTCCGTAATATTGAGCACTCTCACAGAACACTGCGAAGATGATCTCTGAGCTTCTGTTTTGTTCCGTTCTGCTTACGTTCGTGTTGTTATAGTTTTGATTTTGTTCTTAAGGTGTTTCGATACAGTTTTTTTGGGACCATACCTAACTTTTTGAATCGGCTCTTAGACAGTCCTTTCCTTGTCAGATCAAAGTGAAATTTGCAATATTTGTTGGTTTTGGATTGAACTTTAGCGTGGTTTACATTTGTGAAAATCGATATTTCCATGGCAACGATAACCAAAAAACCTCGAAAACACTAAAATTGAAATTTTCTGCGATCCAGATTTCACTTTGAAAAACAAATACCAACATCTTAAACTGTGGTGTATGGCACACAAAATATACAAGAACAAAAAAATTCTGTATGTTTGTTTTGAAGTAAATTGCAAAAACATTTCCAACCTTAGTTTTTGCATAGTAATAGTAAATGCACCGAAAAATAATCAATGCTTTGATGAAATGGCTCGAAAATACTTTCAAAATGTGTCGTTTACTTACTATTTTACGCCTAGAAAGTTTTGTTGAAACTGGTTTTCGCGATCTCGAGAACGAATTGTTTTTCTAAGATCATTCGCGTAATAATTTTGTGGTAATTTTTGAATTTGAGCATTTTTGCGAAAATCTTCAGAACGGCTAGATGGATTTTTTTAAAACATTAAACACGCGTGCTTGACGATGTGTCCAATTTTAATATCGAGTCTTATTAACATTGATTTACTGGAACACTTTTAGATTTAACGCTAAAAAGGACGTATGAACCGACGGAAAAGCTTGCGTTACATATTCACATTTGGCAAATAAATGCTAATATATTCAAAGTAATGCGCAAAGCATTCCTCCGTGATTTTTACTTTTCGTTGTAATCTACAGTGCAACAAAGAACAAAGAAACCAGATAAAAATCACGAAGCAATGAATTACGCACAGTTTAAGATGAATTACCCACAGTTTAAGATGTTGGTGCTTGCTTTTGAAAGCGAAGTCTGAATGGCGCAAAATTTCAATTTTAGTGTTTTCGAGGTTTTTTGTTTATCGTTGTCATGGAAATATCGATTTTCACAAAATGTAAACCACGCTAAAGTTCAATCCAAAACCAAAAAGTACTGCAAATTTCACGTTGATCCGACAAGATAAAGACTGTCTAAGAGCCGATTTTAAAAGTGAGGTATGGTCCCAAGAAAACTGTATCGAAACACCTTAAAATTGAAATGAATTCGATTTATTGTGCTTCTTAAGGCTTAATAAAAACTAGTAAATTAAAAGCGTATTTCGATCAACACTGCTGTGGCTTATTTCGAAACGTTTTTTTTTATTCCGCTTATAAGTCTCCCCCCCCCCTGATATAAGCCCCTCCGTTTATAAGCCCACCCAAAACCCCTTACGAAGTTGTATAAGCCCAGGGCTTATAAGCGGCAGTTTACGGTATTTATAAAACGTTACTCTGGTTAAAAAGTTGTGTTCGAAAATATAAAATATAAAAGTTAACAATCCCAACGTTTCGGCTAAAACCTTAGCCTTCGTCAGGGGGAAGTGATAAGAAAATTTTACAATGCATGGGCGCGTTGTATACAAAGAAAAATGCAAATTTTGACCTGTTTAAGGCCGCGGGTGAGAGACTAGATCATCAGTATTCATTTATTTAAAGCGTATGCACGAAGTGCAACGAATGATAGCTACATTGCGCGAAATATTCATGAGTAAGCTCTGCAGTATAAAATCTTTGGTTTATGCATCAATGATTGCTCGTGCGTTTAATCTTGTGGCAGGAAACATTGTGCATTTGAAGTATTGTTAAATAAAAATTTTCATAATAACAATAATTAATAAATGCGTTGAGCACTCGCTTGTTGTATCTGTACCGTTCTTTTTATTCTTTATCTGTTAGTTGAAACGTTAATTGCAACTTTTTAGAATTTTTACGGCAAAACAAAACGAAAATAAAATACTGTTTCTATCTCTATCTCGAATATTTATCAACCTCACCAATTTTGTGTCCAATATTTATCAACATCTGGGTCTTTTGTAAGTGGAACTCCGTGAAGTTTTTTCTGTGTATATATACACTGCTCCACAGACCGGAAAATAATAAAAGAGTTCGATTTCGTCGTTCTTTTTAGTTTTAATTAGAAAATTTCGATAGTAAAATTCTCTTTCTATTTTGTGTGCGGTATTAATATTAATTGGTTCAGCACCAATGCTTTTTTCTTTCGTTTATTTTCGACGGAAAACACGATTTTTTTAGATTACATGCAACCTATTGTTTGTTTCTGGAGTGTCAACAATAGCTTCGTAATTTTTATATCCATAATAAAATATTCTTGGCTTAAACACTCGTGTTTCTTCGATAAGCCTTCGGAAGCCCTAAAACCACCAATTTTGTCTCCAAGAATACAGCGCGGATATAAAATTTCCTGAACTGACACAGCAGACAGGTAAAATAGGTGTGTTGTAGGTTGTCACAACAGAAGCACTTTTTTCAAACAGGCTTTTTAACAGAAGTTTTAAGTCTTCAAATTTAAAGAAGGACGATTTTACTAATTTAAAGGCTTATAACTTTCAGTGGAACTTGAAATCACAAAATCGGCTTCTGTTGTGACACAATAGAGGTTTTAACTGATCAACTAGTGGCAAAATCAAAAAGTGTTGTCTTCTCCGCGAGGAGAAAGCTTGGACACGGAGTCGCGTTTTACCAAATCTGAACTTTGGAAACTCAAAGCATCGCAAAGAAAAACAATTTGTCGAAGGAAAAACAGCCTTGTTGCACTTCCAACATTCCTCAAGCCCTCTATTAAGTTTCAACGAAATCGGCTCCCAAACGATCAAGATCTAAAGCTTTTTAACATACGACCTCCACCAAAATTTTGCCTTATAAATTTATTCTTGAGCAGCTTGTCACCCGCGGCCTTAAGGCCGCGGGTGAGAAACTAAGTCATCAGCATTTATTTATTTAAAGCGTATGCACGAAGTGCGACGAATGATAGCGACATTGTGCGAAATATTCATGAAGAGGCTCTTCAGTAAAACTTTCAGTTTCTGAATCAATAATTGCACGTGCGTTAAATCGTGTGCTACGGAGTTGTGACTTTTAAGCATTTTTAAACAAAAAATATTGTCAAGTCCAGCTTTTTTTACGTTCAAACGTTAATAGAAGCTTTTGAGAAGTTTTCCAAAAAACAAAGCAAAAACTAAAATAATACTTCTTATAGCTAACATAGAGCTTCGGAAACGCTTATATTATTCAATCCAAATATTTGCAATTGCGATCTCTAAATTGCAACGTATTGTTCTTTTCTGGAGAGTGGACAATAGCTGCTAGAATTTAATTTCCATAATTAGCATAATCTTACCTAAACATTCGTGTTTATTCGGTAAGCCTTCGGAGGTCCTAAAACCACCAGTTTTGTGTCCAAGAATACAGCGCAGATATAGAATTTCCTGAACTGACACAACAGAGAGGTAAAATAGGTGTGTTGTAGGTTGTCACAACAGAAGCACTTTTTTAAAACAGGCTTTTTAACAGAATTTTGAAGGCTTCAAATTTAAAGAAGGACGATTTTACTGATTTAAAGGCTTATAACTTTCAGTGGAACTTGAAATCACAAAATCAGCTTCTGTTGTGACACAATAGAGGTTTTAACTGATCAATGAGTGGTAAAATCAAGAAATGTTGTCCTTTCCTCTTTTGTCCTCTCCAAGAGGAGAAAACTTGGACACAGAGTCGCGTCTTACAAAATCTTAACTTTGGGAGCTCATAGCATCGCAAAGAGGCGCAATCTATCAAATCAAAAGCAACCTTGTTGCACTTCCACCATTGACCAAGCTCTCTGTTAAGTTTAAACGGAATCGGCTCCCAAACGTACAAGATATAACGTTTTTTAGCATAAGACCTCCACCAAACTTTTGCCTTATAAATTTATTCATGAGCAGCTTGTCACCCGCGGCCTCAAGTCTTGTCCTTTAGAGCTAAATTCAAATATTCTTGCGGCAAATGAATGCCATCGTCCCGATTGAGTGGAGTCTTGAAGATATTAACTTCCATGATTCTAGAAGGCGTCTGTTACGCCAATTTGCACTTGTGCGTAAGATCTTGGATGACTCCAAGGAGATGGAATCACCAAAACGCAAACAATATTCCGCTTCGTGGACTTTTCCGTTAGCTGAACATTGAGCAAATCAATCCAATTCACAGTTGAAAGGGAAACAAACCGGGAGATATCCTTTCTTGAGGTTACTATCCGTCGACAAGACAATGGCCAGCTTTCACCCAAAGTCTACCGTGAATCCAACCATACGGAAAGATATTTGGCGTTTGACTTGCACCATCCCGTCACGCATAAGAGGGCTGTTGTCAAGTCTTTGACCTATCGTACCAAAAATATTCCATCCTCAAGCGATGAACGATCCAAAGAAATTCTGCACTGACGGCGAATGGATACTCGAAACGGATTTTAAGCAATTATGACGTCAAAGTTGCTTTAAAACCCTACCAGACTATCGGCAGTTTATTTCCTAAACCGAAAGACCCTGTCCCAAAAGATCAGACTCGTGGCGCTATTTTCAATTCCCTGCCAAGACTGTGACAAGAGCTACATTGTCGATACATTGGTGAAACGAAACGCAAATTTGCTTCCCGACTGAAAGAAAACGGGAAAGTGGTAGGGCATAAACAACCGCAAAAGTCTGCGTAAGCGGAACATAGTTTGCGTTTTGGTCACTCCATCTCCTGGTAGTCATCCAAGATCTTACGCAGAAGTGCAAATTGGCGTAACAGACGCCTTCTAGAGTCATGGGAGATTAATATCTGCAAAGAATCCACTCAATAGGGACGACGGTATTCATTTCCCGCACTAATATTTCAATTTAGCTCCGAAGGACAAGACTTAATTAGGTGAAAATTTGAATTTTTCTTTTTATTATATAGAGAAGAGTGTTTTAGTGGAAAATAGTCCACTCGTAAAGTTCATACAAAGCTACATCCGAGGCTTGAGTGGCGTATTTTCCATATCCGTCACTAGTGAGGATTTCGATGACGTCATTTTCCACTTTTACACTGTCGTTTGTGCAAAAGTACTCGTCTATATAATAAAAGGAAAATTACACGGTGGCCTGAAGATATGAATTTTATTTTCTTGTGGTAAAAAACAATAGTTTACTCACTCGCTGCGCTCCTTCGTAAAATATTGTTTTACCAGTCGAAAACAAAATTCATCTCTTCGCGCCGCCGTGTAATATCCTCTATATCTACAACGCACCCATGCATTGTAAAATTTTCTTATCACTTTCCCGTGATGAAGGCTAAAGTTTTAGCCGAAACGTTGGGATTCTTAACTTTTATATTTTACATTTTCGAACACAATTTTTTAAACAGAGTAACGTTTTGTAAATACTTGTTATTATGAATCCACCTGGTTAGAGATCCATTTTTAAAACCATTCTCACGAGAATGTTTACTAGTTCCTTATTTTCTTTTGTCAACACCGTTGCTTTAAACTTCTGAAGCTTACCGCAGTACCCAGAAAAACTCAAAATGGAAGAAAAAACAGAAACTACAGAGGAAAAAGCAAAAGTTCCAATCGGAAGGCGATCTTGCGACTCATAAATTATGCGGCGAGAAAAGCTGTCGAAGGACACTAAATTTGACTGAGGATGGTCGATGAAAACTTCCGCTCCCGTTCTGCTAACTGGTCACTTTCAGTATAAACAGACAACTAAAACAAAGGGGCTGGCGTCGGAAAGACCTACCCTCTTGAGTTATTTTTAAGTGTAATCACGTAGGCTGACCCATTAGTGTGCTTATCTGCCGTAAGAAACCGTTGAAGCCCGTGGTAAACAGAAAGATCGACTTCAAATCTTTGAATATTGTCCTTTAGTAGCATTTTGGATAAAATATATAGGTTCAAATGAGGCCTAACACAACTGCAAAAATTAAAGTCTAAAACCAAGCTTTTGCCGATCAACGGCATCATCAGGGATAAGAAAAATATTCCGCGTGGGCCTATATACAGGGGCCTATATGCAAGGGCGTATATAGGCCTGCGCGGATTATTTTTCTTATCCCTGATGACGCCGTTGATTGGCGAAAGCTTGGATTTTAGACTTTAATTTTTACAGTAGTGTTAGGCCTCATTTGAACCTTTATATTATTATCGACTTCAAATATTAATGATATCTGGCATTTCTTTGGCAAGAACCGACCTCCTTGAACCTAAGGTAGACATTCTAAACTATACGGTGGACAAAGGAATCATTCATGATCAACCAAAAGACGCAGTAAGAGCTAGGTTCAGCAATCTAACTTTACGAGGTAGGCAACTGCTTAAGTGTCATTGTCTGAGAAAGTGTTCCAGAGGTTGGAAATGGGGGTCAACCAATTTCAATGAAACTTGCTGCAGAAGTTAACCTTGATGAGATATTCCAAAAGCCAATTTGGTTTTGTTTTCTAACTTTTGGTTGAAAAGTTTCAGGGGGGGTCCCATCTGGGGCCTTCAATTCACTGAAAATCTTGTTTTTTAAGGAGTAGGTTTAGAGTTCAATAAAAACAAAACTAAAAATCCTTTGGACTCATTAATGGTATGGTGTGTTTCTACTATAAATACTCTTTCAGTTCATATGTAGGGATTTGGCATAGAGGGATCTGGCAGTCTGGGGTCTGGCACTAGTTTTGGCCAGATTTTGAAGTGAAAACCTCTACCCAAATTTGCCAAAGTTCACACCTTTATATTTTTTAACTGCCAAACTAGCTAAAATTGATTCTTCTGTCACGAGTTACCTCAATGTAAGTAGAATCCAAATCAATTGAGAAAAATTTGGCCCATTTATTTTTTAGGGGCTTTTAAGACCCATTTACAGTCACACCATCACATAACTCACATATTGTCAAAAGTAATAATTTAACAGCCATCATAGCTTTATTTGTGTTTAAACACTTCAACTTGATTTGGTCAGGCCTACTTTATTTATAACCCCCGTTTAAGATAAGATCCATTCATTTTGCTACCCTGTTTAAGAAAAGAGGCGTTTATATTTTGCTTGTGTTCTGCGGCTTTTGTCTGCCTTGTTTTTTATTTCCATATTCCTGCATAAAAAGAATATTTTTTATGAATGAGATCATAGAATGAGATTTAAAAAGTTGCTGGTACCCACATGTAGGGTTCAAGAGTCCAGTCCAAAAAAGAGACCGCGTTCAAGACGCTAAAAAGTAATATTGTATACTCTGTTTAAGATACAAGTCCCTGAAAACCATGCCCTGCTGAGCAGCACGTATCCGTCAAGGCCAAAGAAGGGAGTTCCTTACCCCTCACGGGGGGTATTGCATAATACAGTGGGCATGTAACATAATTCAGAATAATAATAATAATAATAATAATAATAATAATAATAATAATAATAATTATTATTATTATTATTATTATTATATGTAGATCATCGCAGTGAAGGTGTTTCAACTTAAGCAGTTGAAAACAAGAAACCTGAAAAAATTCAGGCTTGAATTTCTCTCCGGTATCGCAGAGGTCATGGGTTCCATTCCCGTTCAAGCCTGAATTTTTTCAGGTTTCTTGTTTTCAACTGCTTAAGTTGAAACACCTTCACTGCGATGATCTACATATAATTCTATCTTTATCCGCAGTTCATATATATGATTATTTCATATATTCATATTCATTATTATTATTATTATTATTATTATTATTATTATTATTATAACTATTATTATTATTATTATTATTATTATTATTTATTTTTGCAGTGAAACAGTAAAGGCGTAGTGGAGCCGTGGTTAGTGAGACTTCTGATTGGACTTCAGTTCATTGTACGCGTTGGTAGGGCTACTGACTGCACAAGTGCAGGGTTAACGTAAAGGAAACTCACCCATCTGTTTCAAGAACTGCGTTACGGAGTGATAAGGCAGGCTGGTACCATAGCTCCTCACTATTGTCATCTATTTACTCGACAAGTAAGCGAACGGGTATAGAAGTTATACGTTATGATTTTTCAGATCCTCAAGCAGGGAATTGAAGTATATTACTGACCACAAATTGCGCCATGCAAGTAACGTCTGAGAAATTACGTATCAGAAAACAATGACATGGAGAGGGCAGACAACGTGAAAAGTGGACTGGAATCTCCACCAGTATTAGAGGCAGCCGGGTGGCAGTTTGTAAAATCGATACTTCCAAAATGCCAACAGCCGTTGGAAATAATGGGATTCCAGGTATTACTAGGTACAATAACTTCTCTTTTGATGAAGATGGCATGCAAGTGAGTCGCAAGTATAGCAGGCATACGGCGTTGGCAAGGGTATGAAGATTAAACGCTGATAGCAAAGAGGAAGTTTCTGGTCTAGAAAGAGCACGCGAGTGGAGCCAAGAAGTTACTACGAAACAGCACAAAAGGAACAAAAAAGAATCGAAAGCTTGTAACAGTGATCTCGTAAACACATATGCCAGTTTGGCCCCATCATCTATTTTGACATTTAGCACACTTGACGACGCTGATGAGCATATGGATACTGGATGCACGTCATCCTACCCGAGAATGAATGTGTTTACGACACTATACGAAGACAGTGGGCTGCTACAGCAACTTCTGTCAAGGGAAAGAGTCAGAAGATTAGTGACAGTCGATACCATCCTGAATCTACAGTACAACAGGAGGCTTGCCAGGGATGGACTCTTAGGAAGCAGAAAGCTACTGGCAGAATCTCACCTGCCGTCAAGGAATACCTCACCCAGGTGTTTAAAATAATGAAGGTACCAAGGATGGACGCTCAAAAGCAAACGTGGACATGATGAGCCAGCTACTTGTAAAGTATCATTCAATGACGCTATTTTGAGCTAGTAAAATCCTGCCAGTCCTAGTGAGCGATCTTCAAGTGATTGTTAAAGTTGTGAAACCCAGGGCTTGAATTGGACATGGAGGGATAATTGCATTTCAGAATACGCAAAAATGTCTATTTTATAGAATCCCCTACTTCTTTTAGTCTTGGCTTATATATGACAGAAGAGTCTTGAAATGAAGGTCTACAAACAGAACAACACAATCAAACCAAAAAAATAATAATAAAATAACCATATGGTTTTCTGAACCCTGTCCTTGTGCAGTCGGAAAAAAAATCTTTCTTTCAGGGGTAGGGGGGGGGGGTAGCCTTACTGATCGGAAGTCCAGTCAGAAGTCCAACTGCCTAACAACGGCGCAACTGCTCCTTACTGATTCATTACAAATAATCATAATCATAATAATTATTTTTACTATTACCATTATTATTTTGAATTACGTTACATGCCCGCTGTAAATTATACGCAATTCGGTGATTTCATTTGATTTGGGTACGTGGGAATGAAAACGTTTTGTCACGCAGTTGCCCGGTCTAATTTTTTTAGGCAACCAAAAACTGTATTTGCTAGCCACAGATCAAAAGCATGTATGATTATTTCAGTGGATTCTTTTGTTTCATAATCGATGGATTTGAAACTTGTAGAAATTGTGTGCATAAGTGTGCATAGCTTTTGATACTGGGGCTAACTCGACCCAGCTCTCCCGCGTCCACTTCCAAAATGGCGGATAAACACTACAAATGAATCAAAGCTCGGAGTTGTCTTCTATGTCATGAAATCCACTCCAAGGACGTGCGTTGTACTTTTGAGGAAACCTGCGTATCATATAAACTTTCTACGCCGAATGTGTCCGATTATTTACACCCAGCGATGAGTATTCCTGCTGAAAGACTCCCTAGAAGACTGAACTGCCAAAGAGCGGTACCAGAACATTTTCCTATTACATAGGATCATGTAGGATGATGGTTGGATGATGGACTTGTCTGTAAACCAATGCAGAATCATCAGGCAATGACGTTTTATCATCAGGCAATGTGATTTGACGACAGGATGGTTTTATTCGCACGATTTCGAGAAATACATGGGTTTTTTTGGAATACCTTGGAGAAATTACTTTCCCCTAGGACAAGCCAAGGACCTTTAAAAAAGCTAGGTAAATAAAGCCAGGCTATGTTTGGAAGAATTGTCAGTATAACTAAGTGTAAAAGTCCATCTACTAAGTTGTTTGAGTGCAAACTAGCTTTATAGTATTGTATATTTATCTTTCAAATAAAGCGAAAATAGATTGGTTTCTTGTACTGAGTTTGTAGTTCTGCGGCAGTTTAACAGTCTCAAGTAGAGTTTAAAAGCAAAGTTACTGTTTCTCACAGATTTTATAAATAAAGTAGGCCTGACCAAATCAAGTTGAAGTGTTTAAACACAAATAAAGCTATGATGGCTGTTAAATTATTACTTTTGACAATATGTGAGTTATGTGATGGTGTGACTGTAAATGGGTCTTAAAAGCCCCTAAAAATAAATGGGCCAAATTTTTCTCAATTGATTTGGATTCTACTTACGTTGGGGTAACTCCTGATAGAAGAATCAATTTTAGCTAGTTTGGCAGTTAAAAAATATAAAGGTGTGAACTTTGGCAAATTTGGGTAGAGGTTTTCACTTCAAAATCTGGCCAAAACTAGTGCCAGACCCCAGACTGCCAGATCCCTCTATGCCAAATCCCTACATATGAACTGAAAGAGTATTTATAGTAGAAACACACCATACCATTAATGAGTCCAAAGGATTTTTAGTTTTGTTTTTATTGAACTCTAAACCTACTCCTTAAAAAACAAGATTTTCAGTGAATTGAAGGCCCCAGATAGGACCCCCCTGAAACTTTTCAACCAAAAGTTAGAAAACAAAACCAAACTGGCTTTTGGAATATCTCATCAAGGCTAACTTCTGCAGCAAATTTCATCGAAATCGGTTGACCCCCATTTCCAACCTCTGGAACACTTTCTCAGGCAATGACACTTAAATGGGCAGAAATCCTTCCAGGAATTCATTAATTGCACCCCCCTCTCTCATCACTCTCTGGTCATGTGCTCCCCTTGGTCGTTCGTCGTCTCGTTCCGCCGGTCGGGTTTCTGCTATCAGTTATTTTGCGCTGTTTTATTACACTTTATCGAGCGTTCAAGATTCTTTCAATGGCTGCAGCCGCCGGTAAAAGAAAGACAAAGATACCGTCTTTACCATCTGGTTTTCAGTACGACCTTCCCCTCCTTCAAGCCGCGGGAAACCACATGCATGCTGACTCAAGCGGGATTGACAACGGCCATGATGAAACACCACGTGGACTTCCACGTAGCGAGCCCGCCGCTCTTAATCGCGGCAGAAAACCCAGTGACCTTCAGCTGTTGGCTCTCCAAATCGAGCAACAAAAGTTGGAAATAAAGAAGTTGGAGCTTGAAGCCCAAGCCAGAGCGAACACCAATTCATCACTTTTGAAACCGGAGTCCGTGCCATCGTTATCAACAGTTCGCCAAAGTCCGAACACTGGTAAGTCTTTGGGCCAACTTGATTATAACGTTAGAATTGTGGCTCCCCAGGAGTGGCCGCATTTACACGTTCCTTTTGGTTTGGCAAAAAAGAAATTCAAGGATTTGTCCCTGGCTGAATTTGTGTACGGTTATTTAGATATCATGCGGGTCGCCAAAGACGAGCAACGCGAGATCATGTCATCCCATCTAATGGCATTAATGCGTTTGGCCGCGAAGTACAAATGGCATTCTGTTTTGTCTTTTCACGCCGCCGTACTAGATCGAATCGAGGCCGGATTGGCGTCTTGGGGAGATGATTTTACTGAACTCGAACGGTTTAACATCACTGAGTCCGATCGTTTGCCTTCAGTTACAAAGCAACCAAATCAGCCCACCGCTCGTCCGCCAGCAAATACGGCAAAGACATATTGTAGAGAGTGGAACCGAACTGGCTCATGTTCAAATCAATCTCATCAGGTGGGAGCCGAGCATGTGTGCGCATATTGCAAATTGTCGGATCATACAATCGCTATATGCCCTACTAGGCCGCCCTCAAACACACCAGCTACAAACACTACCTCGGCCTGACTAGGTAACCAGGCAAAAACAGACAATGTTGACTCTATCTCTTCATTTCAATTATCTGACTTGATTTCAACCAATAAAACCTCTACTGCTTCAGTTTCCAATTTGCTTAGCTGTTCATCTCGAGTTCTCGTCCAAGAAGAGAGTGCCCCACGTTCAGACAAGCCTTCGCTTCTTGGGCAACTTAATCTTTCCGCATCTCATTCGAGCTCCGCCGTCATTCGACACATCCTTTGCAACAAACATTCCCGGCCAAATGCTTTTGGTACCCGTTTCGTCGTTCCGTCCCGCTTGAATTTACCGGCTTGGCAGGCTGGTCTGACTGATTATCACGATCCTGATGTCGCCTTATTCTTAGCTTACGGATGGCCCATCAATTATTGTTCCTCGTCAAACCCAACACCCTCGAATACCAATCACTCGTCAGCTGTCAATTTTGCTGAAACCATAGACAGTTTCATCGAAACCGAACTTTCTCATGAAGCCACGGCGGGTCCATTTCAGCATGACCCCATCCCCTTGACTCTTCAGACTTCCCCTCTGCAGACTGTTGACAAAGACCAGACCAAACGCCGCGTAGTATTAGACCTGAGTTTCCCACATGGTCACTCCGTTAACGATGGAATACCTAAGGACACCTTCCTTGACGTCCCGTTTCACCTGACCCTACCTCGATCAGCAGATTTTGTCAACCTCATTCTTTCCAAAGGTACTGGTTGTTTCCTCTACAAAAAGGACCTGAAACGCGCTTATAGACAAATCCCGGTAGATCCAAAAGACTATAGGTTCCTTGGCTACAAATGGAGGGATAATTTTTACTTTGACCTCGTTCTACCGTTCGGTCTGAGGTCTGCAACAATGGCCTGCCAACGTACCACCACTGCCATAGCCTACATGTTCAAATCGGAATTTCAATTCGACTGCATTAATTATGTTGATGATTTCGGAGGCGTAGAACAAGACTACGCGACTGCTTCAACCGCTTTCCTTCAACTAGGCAACTTGTTTGAGAGGCTTGGCTTAGAATCTTCTCCGTCCAAAGACTGGCCACCCTCGACACGACTGCCCTTCCTTGGTTTGGTTTATGACACCGTTAAAATGTCCATCGAAGTACCGCAAGATAAACTTGATAGCGTCACTTCACTTGTCCGTAGGTGGCTCAGTACACCAAGCGCGACAAAAACTGAGTTACAGTCCTTGATCGGGAAATTGGTTTTTGTTTGCGCTTGCGTAAGTCCGGGTCGCATATTTATGCAACGTATGTTGAACGAACTGCGCATGCTCACTCACAAGCAGCAACGGTTTCATCCCAGCCGTGAAATGCTCGCAGATCTTGAGTGGTGGAGCATATTCTTAGCCTCCTACAACGGTGCGTCTTTGATTCGCTGTGAGCCTCAGATCAATGATAACTTGCGGTTTTGCACCGACGCCTCTCCACACGGCATTGGCGGGTTTTACGATGGGCGTTTCTTTCACGCCACCTATCCCCAGTTCATAACCCAACAGTCTCTCCACATCAATGCCCTTGAGATTCTGGCAGTTACTGTTAGCGTCAAACTGTGGGCCTTAATTTTGCCCCGTCAGCGCATCGTGGTGCACACCGATAACAAGAACACGGAACTTGCAATTAACTCGGGGAATTCTCGCGTTCCTTTCTCGCAAGCATGTCTACGCGAGCTTTGGCTTTATGGAGCGCGTCATGATTTCGAAATCAGTGCATGTCACATCCCTGGCTCTCGAAATGTTATTGCCGATTGTTTGAGCCGTTGGCACTCGGGCAATTTCTATCAGCAACAGTTTTACGACACCGTGCTTCCACTGTACGGCTCCGTCATTGAGGATGTTTGCTCAGAAGAATTATTCTCCTTCCAATGTCCATGGTGACTGAAACGTATTTCTTTTTTCGCCAGGTTTCCGCTATGAGGACTTACAAGCCGAGGCTAGTAAAGTTCAAACTTCTGCCCTTTCAGAAGGCACCAAGCGAAACTACCGTTCCATCTGGTCTTTGTATGTCAAGTTCACCTACTTTTATGACCTCAATCCTTTTCCTGCGACACCTGAGACCTTGTCAAGTTTTATTACGCTGATCGGTTTCTCTGTCAAGTCACACAAGACCGTTAATAACTATCTTTCTGCCCTGCGTCGACTGCACGATTTGAGTGGTTTCGACTCTGCTGCCTTTGATGACATCAAGGTCAAGCTCACACTGAAAGGCCTCGAGAAAACAAAACGCCACATTCCAGTACGCAAGTTGCCTATTACACCTGACATGCTTCTTAAGTTTTGTTCTCACCTGGACTTCAGAAATTCCGCACACCTCGCACTCTGGGCAGCTCTCCTCGTCGGCTTCTTTACATTCTTTCGTACTGCCAATTTATGTCCCACATCCAGAGACACATTTTCCGCCTTCTCTACTTTGTCACGCAACGACATCACGTTCACCTCTTGGGGTGCAGCAATCACGGTCACGTGGACTAAAACAAGACAGTCTGGTGACACTGCTTTGGTTGTTCCAATTCCACGCATACCAAACTCTGTTGTCTGTCCGGTCAGGGCTTTAAATGCATTATTTCAGGCAGTCGACAGTCCCGCCAGCGCCCCCGCCTTTTCATACCTCTCAACCGGTCACCGCCTCGACTGCATCACTGCCAGTATCTTCAGGTCCAGCATTCAACTGCTCGCCTCACGCATTGGCTTGGAGCCCAGAAGCTACTCCGGCCATAGTTTACGCCGTGGCGGGGCAACCTTTGCGTTCCAGTGTGGCATACCTGCGGAACTTATCAAAATTCAGGGAGATTGGAGGTCGGACGCCTATTTGTTGTATTTAATGATTCCTTTAGCTGACAGGCTCGTCCTGACCCAGACTCTCGCTTACCAAGCGATGTAATCAGCTTATCTGAACTCACGTTACCTTTTTTTTACGTTTTTTTTTCATTATTTTCTTAGGCGAACACAGAGTTAGTCTTAGGCCTAGTTCTTTATTTGTTTACTTCTCCGGCTTTTTGTCGCGTTACTGTTTGCGTTTCGGTTTTTGTAGCGTTACTGTTAGCGTTATTGTTAGCGTTACTATCGTTGTTCTATTTCCTCTACCCCCTTTTCAGCAGTGCCCTCCTTGCCGCCTCTTGTTTGGGACTCTTGTTTGGGGGTTTTTTCTCCCCTCTCGCGGACCCTCCACACCCGTTCAATAAAGAGTTCCAAACAAGAGTCTGCTCGTGTGGTCACTGTCTTCATGCCTTAAGGACAGGGAGGGGGTAATTGGCAGAAATCCTTCCAGGAATTCATTAATTGCACCCCCTCTCTCATCACTCTCTGGTCACGTGCTCCCCTTGGTCGTTTGTCGTCTCGTTCCGCCGGTCGGGTTTCTGCTACCCACCCTCCCACCCTTGGGGTTTTTTCTCCCCTCTCTCGGGCCCTCCGCACCCGTTCAATAAAGAGTTCCAAACAAGAGTCTGCTCGTGTGGTCACTGTCTTCATGCCTTAAGGACAGGGAGGGGGTAATTATGTCCAAATTCCAAGAAAACCCTGCATCCAAATGAGGAAGAAAACTAAGCATCCGTATATAAAAGGCAAATAAACCTTTTTGAGGTTTTCTTTTGCTTACTAAACGTGCATACAAATAATATAATAATAGGCCAATTGTAACGAAGCAAATTGTGGATAGCTTAAATGTGAGCTGCTGTCGTAAGTTCCGCTGTTGTAATAAAGGCTAGACACTGCAGAACATTCCTCTTAAGCCACAAGAAGGGAAGCTCGGCACATAAAAGTGAGTGCCCTCTCATCCAGTGGCATCCAGAAGAGCTTTGAATGTCAAATCGCTCACTAAAACGGTCAACACTTTTTGGTAACCACATGCTGTATTTAGAATAGGTAAAACTGTGTTTAGGAGCCCTGTATGCATGTTTTATATGGCTGCAAATATGCATTTAATTACGGAATATAACTTACTTAACTTAACTTTAATGAGTTTTATATTGCGCAAACATCAATGTGGCATGAAGCTGAAGTATAATTTGTACAAACTGAATGTTTACACGTCGAGTTAAAGAGGGAAAAGCTAAGAAAGGAAAAGACGTAACTAATATAAAAAGTTGCTGATCTAAGCAAATCTCTATTCTTGACCAACTTGTTAGCTCACAACTTTGAGTTTTAAATGGTAATTTTCAGTATACTGACTAGTAAAACTCACGCAACGTTTTCCAGTTGTGGTTTCGTCCTGGATCTTTATATACTTTTCTTATGCTTTGGTAGCAAACTCTTGAAACCTAAAAAGTTCTTCCTTCCAGAACTAATTACTTAAAGTGAAATATAAAGTGGAATCAAGTAAAAATTAAACTTAAGTTAAATTTAATTAAAGTTAAAATTAATTAAAGTGAAATATGAAGGTTTAATTTGCGTATTCTCTTATTAATTGAATCGTAATCTCTATTTATAGCGCGGGGTTTAACCCCACAGTGTGAAAACAAGGCATTCAATTTCCGTATATCAAGACGCTGCAGAATAAACACAAATTAAACTTTCCTTGATTCTTGCTTCAGCTCTTCCCCGACTATGAGCTCTTCCCTCGCATTGACTGTGATTTTGACATTAACCGGCCTCCTTGTTGTTAACTGGAACCATGTGGAGGGATATAGTTGTGGACCTTGTGAGTATATTGTTTCATCTTTTACTTCAAAGTAAAGAATCCTTTTAAAACATTTTCTTCCAGAAAAACCGTATACAACAAACTTATAACTGGAAAATGAACTGTGCCAACATTGATGTAGGAATTAGGATCATTGATAAGGGCCCAAACGAGGTTTTACTTAGAGAGAGGGAGGCTCAATGGGTATATAGACTAAGATCACTCAGCCCATTGGGTCTAAATGTGGACGATTTTTTTATTAGAAGGAAAAGAAGGTGATTCCATCCATTCCAATGCATTCTCACGCAGTTCATTTTCCAGTTATCAGTTTGTGTTTGATCTTTTACAATATAATTAGTACTACTGAAATTGAAGAACATATATTTTTATGGGATTTTGGTAACTTAATACTGAATTGTATTTGCTACTCACAGCCCTTCCCAGGCATTTTATGTACCTAGAATTAAAACAGTTAGCTCGACACACATTACTGCTTAAACGATCAGTGTATAAATTATTCTGTGTCTGTTGGGGTATGGAAAGGGAAGGGAGTGCTGGACATTAGGTGAGGAGCATAGGCTTAGAAATGCTTCTGTCCAACTCTTTTAGCTTTTGAATTTGAATAAGGGCTATAAAAAAGGATTGTAGATTGTAGATTGTAGATATTGAGCTTCGTCTCTTCCTCTCAGATTTTACCCGTGTCTGAATAAGAGGTTGTAGATTTTGTCGTCCAATTCTGTTCTAGGTCCTGTTAGAACACTACTACCTTTAACTTGAACGCCCAAATTAGATTGCAGCCCTTAACTTTCAGAATTACTAGCGGGTCATAACAGGTGAAATATATATATAACCAGACACTTTGATCAGTCGACTGAGAAAGAAAATCGGCTATGGAAGTGTTTTGGGGCTTTGCCAGCCATGAAAGCAACAGACTATTTTCTCCATCTGCACCAAAGAACGGACCTCACAGGTAGTCGTTAAATACTTAAACGAAACAGGACTGGAGTGCCGCCATGAGGTTTGAGCTTTAACTTTCAGTAAGAAATTTGTTCTTGACGAAAGATTATCTTGTTTTAAAAGTGACTATAAAATTAATAACTTGCGATCAGCGATCGTTCTTTTAATACACCATTTAATTGGTAATTTATCGAAGTCCGAATTTATTAAATACTCCTTAGGTAGACTTCACTATCTGGGAAAGTTACCAGATTAACAAAAAAATTTAGACAAAGAAAAATAAAATGTATCAAATCCGCCTTTTTCAGGCAATGGGACAAACCCTTAATTACTATTCGCATATTCTTTTAGTTTCTATACTTGATGTTGTCACGATTCAGAGATTTTCGATTTCAGTGGAGTTTTCGAAAACCCTTAGTATTTTATCTCAAAGGCAGTGAAATCCTAACATTGTTAAAGCGTCTATTGTCTCATAAGACTTATGGAATATTAGTTTGAAGCTCATTAAGAGACTCGGTGTGTGTGTGTGTGTGTGTGTGTGTGGTATTTGTGTGGAATTAACAAAGATGCCGTTGCCTAAGGCTAGCTAGAATTTTCGCCAGCAATTTCATGCTCACACTTATCTAAGAGATATCGGAAAGTTAAGATGGACTACTAGAACAGTATTGGTTATTATGTTAAAATAGGAAGGCAGTGTTGCACGAGTAGCCGAAAGCATAAAACGGTTAGCGCGGAACATCAAAGAGATCGTAAAATATCGACCAAATCTCCTGGGGCGCGTATGTCTAGTGTAAAGCTGCGGGTGTAAAAATACAACAAAAACAACAACAACAACAACAACAACAACAACAACAACAAAACAGCAAGATATCTAACAAAATGTCACTCAAAATCACTTGGTTGTCCTTAGTGCTTCTGATGAAATACTAAAATTCCTCTGTTACTTTGCGGATTCTAATACGGTTGAAAGAGGCAGTCGAGAAAGAGTAAAATTATATTGCTCAAAGAGATTAAGAGAGAGCAGACGGATCGCCTGAACTCTCAGTTGCTTTGCCGGCAAACGACTAAAAGTGAATATATGATTTTGAAATATCGGTGATGAAATGGAAAAAAAAAAATAAATCGGAGAGCAGGCGGATCACCTGAGCTCTCAGTGGCTTCACGGGCGAGTCACCTATGAAAACTACCAAGTGAATATAAGTTGCCAAGGTAAGATGTAAGCAAGATTATTGTGAGGTCAATACTGTGTTTGACAGAAAACGACAAAAAAAAAAACAAAACAAAACAAAAAAACAAAACAAAACAAAAAACCAACCAACCAACAAACAAAAACTCAGGGGTACCCAAGTAATGCGGACTGAGTTTAATAGTGCGAGCTGGGGTTAATATTCCGTTTCCATAACATCATTCTCAGCACTTCCCGCCAAAATTTAAAATTTGTTACAGTCTGATAATACGAAAAAACCTTATGAAATCATTCCGTCGGTTTTTGTAGTTCGTAATTGACTTCATCGGCAATTGATCAAATACCATATTTCATGAAGAGAATTACGATGACAAGGACGACAAGGGCATTGCTGGGAGCACCGCTAAATTCCAGAGTAAAATAACAAAATGGGTCTTTGACACGTCCGAGAGTCTGTACACATATACTACGTTGAATTCCGTTGGGTCTTTGCTTGACTTGCTTGTGATGAAATAAATCAATGCTACTTGTATACGTTCAACTTACCAATTATGTGACGGTTTGTAAAGGACAACCATCTCGTTTCCTGTAATTAGTCCCGCCATTATTTCGATACAAAGATGCTAAACCTCTTTATCTGCTTTATGCTATGACAGTTTTGCAAGAAAATCGCTCAACGTCATGTTTGGTGGAGTTTATTGGTTGACCGAGTCAATCTGAGTCCGAGTCAGATTAGCGAGTCAATAGAAAATTTCCCTTAATAATAATAAATAATAATAAATAGTTCATTGAAACTACATCTTGCAGTCGCGTGACTGAATTACATGTGCTTCACTAGATGAAATCCAATCACAGGCAGAACAAAAAACTTTCTCTCCTCCGTTGGTGTACAGTTCGTAGCTCAGACCACTACATTTTTCAAAAGTACTGGTCCTAATCTACGAGAAAAATTCACAACGTCACATGAATACTTTCGTGAATCTTTTTAGAATTTTGTTTGCAAAAATACCTTAAATCACAGTATCAAAAAAGTTGATTTTGTATTTTAAGTGAAAGAAGTATGCATTTAGGAGAATGAGATTTTTATTTAAGTTGTGTTATCAAGTGACATTCCAGAAACTATTTTCACAGGGTCGGCTTTGATTTGACAGAAGAATTTATGTAAATCGCTGAGGTTTGAGAAAGGTAGAAAATTCTAGGGAAAGTTGTTTGATTCATGACAATGCAATTTTCATTTATAAAATTTAAAACCATTTTCATTTCTCGCGCTATTTGCATGACCTTCTAAAAGTAACTTATAATGTGAAGTAACTTGCTCAGACCATTGGTAAAAAAAAAATCGTTTACCTTTAACATGTAACTTTGGTCACATATGACTTTGCTTTTTGCTTAATTATTTTTGACATAAACGTTGCCCTTAAGAGCTTCCAGTATTTATGAACTCGAAAACGAGCAAATGTGATAATTCCTTAAGCGGAACATTAGAAAGAAATTCGAGGTAAAGGAGAAATGAAGGCTAGGCTCTTTTGTGGTTAGCCGATAAACTGACTCGGCTATTTGACTCGGACTCAGGTTTGACTCGGGAAATGGATTTGGTCATGTTGGTGTGAAATCGCTACTTTTTTGTGATTACTGTTGTAAGGGAAAGAAGTAAATGCTAATCACCCTTTAACTTTTTTTTCCAGCTCCAGCAGTGAATGGTAACTACTCCGAGTGGGAGGAGGCTGCTGTGTGCACTGTGACGTGTGGAGGAGGAACAAAAATACTTAAACGAACCTGCACCAATCCCCCGCCATCCAACTGTGGAAAAAACTGCAGTGACCTGGGACCAGCTGAAACGACAGTCCCGTGCAATGAAGAAGAATGCCGTGAGTGAAAACACCTTCTATATGATATTTTTTTATTCACTCTCGGAGCGGTTAAATATTCGCATAATGCAACGTCATGCCCAGTGAACAGCCCAAAAGTCTGGTGAATGCATATTCACACTTTGTAAATGATACCACTGTAAACGCTGTTTACACTCAACCCATGCATTGTATCTGGCAGTGGTAGCAGTGTGTTACTCTCCGCCACAAGCATAATTAATAACGGTCTGTTCCTTCTGCAAGTCAAGAATTACACGGAAAATTGTACACGTACAACGTAAAGTGCCGGTGAATCACTCTCAAATTATTTTCTTCAAACCTAGCAAGACGCAATCTAGCGATCATCAAAACAATTTGGAAAGGTTTGTAAAGGTAAAACATTTGAGAAAACCGGAAATCTCTCACCTTATCAACGTCCATCATGCATAAATGTCCGCCAAAATCCGCTTCAATGCTCGTTTAGTGCCGCTGATTACGAAAAGGAATATTCGTTCAAGTTGAACTTAGAAAGAAAAACACGGCCGTCTTAAAATGAAAAGAAAAATCTTAATCACCGAACGCCGTGTTTTTCTAATTGCTAATTGCTCAGGAATGGCGTAATCCTAATGCTTGAAATGTTTTACAGTTTTTTAGTAACACAAAATAACGTTAATCGCAGCTCAAATTTTCCGCTCTCAGCAACATATTTGATGCAGAATTACTACTTAGTGTATTTTTTTTTTCTGCTATAAAGTAAATAAGGAAATAGTAATCACCCTTAAACTCTGTTTCCAGCTCCAGCAGTGAATGGTAACTTTTCCGAGTGGGAGGAGGCTTCTGAGTGCACTGTGACGTGTGGAGGAGGAACAAAAATACTTAAACGAACCTGCACCAATCCCCCGCCATCCAGCGATGGAAAGGACTGTAGGGACCTGGAACCAGCTGAACAGACAGTGTCGTGCAATGAAGAAGAATGCCGTAAGTGAAATGCTTTCTAACATGCTGTTACCCATTCTTTCCTTGTTCAATGATTCAGCATTTGCCAGTTTTGTTTGTAGTTCATACTCATAAATACGAAAACGAAAAAGTCGATACAGTGGAACCCCGGTATAACGAACAATATTCTTCCGTCCAAGAGTAGAGAGCAAAACCCGATATAATGAACCCCAGTACAACGAAATCCTCGATATAACGAACACAAACCAAATGTCCAAACTTAATATCTACCCCGAAATAACGACCAAATTGCATCACGAGACTGAAATTGACTACCCATCAAAGAGCATTTTCAATGGCAGCTGCTAAAATCAGTTCACGAGGCGATATTTTCTCACGATTGGTCAAGTTACTTACGATTAAAGCAATTTCAGCACAATAAAACTCTTAGGTCAAGTGCAGCTATGCAGCTAGAAATCCCGTTAGTGTCACATGCATACCAAGATCAAGCTGCCAAGAGTTTTAATAATTTACCAGTAAGCATTAGAAACTGTTTATATAGTAATCAATTTTTCAAAGATTACTTTTAACTATTCAATAAAAAGGGCCAAGGATAACTTCGAGCTTAATTAGCTATTTTATAAATGCATGCATACATTATTATAGATACATGTATAAAATAGCTAATATATTTACTTTATTTCTTTTTTATATACATTTCTATTCTTCTTTTATATTTGAATGTTTTTAAACTGTATTTTATGCAGATGAAGAGCCACTCGGTTGGAAATACTGCAAAATCGTCATCATCATCATAATTGTTATTATTATTGTTATTATTATTATTATTATTATTATTATCATTATTGTATTTGTATTTCGTTAAATCGAGGTTCCATTGTACCAGGGTAACACGGAAAACCTTAAAAATCTAGAGAAAAATTTATTTTTCAACTCGGCATATTTCCAACGTACACTTTTCATTAACTAATTTATCAGCTTGTCTTTTAAGTCGCCATGTTCCTACCTGCACTTCCACCGTTATTCATATAAATCGAGCGCAGTTCCTTGATTCGCTCTGACGAAGGGGTAACGCTTGAAACGTCAGCTTTCAATTTCTCTACGGTGGCCAATTTGCCATATCGACTCAGTTGATAAATCCAAATTTTTGTTACAAAATCTTCGTTATATTGCAGTTTGGCTAAAACTTATTTGCCTTAATTCAGTCCGGGCCACAACCAGAACTGGATATACAGTTTCCTGTAATTTGATTGGTTGAGATGCTGAGCCAAAACATTGGCTTGTCCGCGAAAGGACTAAGTTCTGGATAAATTTCCTGGTAGAAGAAATACAGAATGCTTGTAGGATTACCGTGAAAATCAACCAGCTTAGCACGGATAAATCTAGACGATTTTATTCGTCCAAGGATTCGATTTACAGATATGAAGATGCTGAGGGACCAGGAATCTTTTTGTACAAGCGTTACGCAGGCGACCAGTGCAGTTAAACTTTTGGACTTGCGTGAATATTTCAGGAGACCGAAGCAATGAGCCGAGAAGAAAACACCGATAGAATGCATGTTTTGCAGTGAACACGGCTTGAGTACCGATACATACGCAGTCGATGAGCTTTTAAAAGTCGAGTACTAGTCTATATGTTTGTTGTGAGCGAAGATATTTCCCCCTGGAGTGGTCCATTCCATTCTGCACCGGACGCATTACCCTACTCGCTTGAATACAACCTTGATCGAACAAGACTCCTGAAGTATTCTCTTGCTAGACATTAATTTATCAGAGTTCAGATAGCTGAACCTGTGTGAAGAAATATCTTAGACACATGGTAACTGGTACATACGCAGTCTCTGTCGTTCGTTCATTGCAGACCCCAATGTAATTGGCAGTAATGGCCAGCTGGTGTTTAGATACCGTGTCAACATGAACAAAATTTGGCAAATGCATTTCACAGGACAGAAACTGAGATTTTGAAACAACCCTGAGAAACTGAATCTTTTAACTTTCAAAAATGAAATGGAAGTACAGAGTGCATTGTATGTTGCAAATAATAATACTAATAATACATAAATATGTAAATATATAAACAAATAAATTGGTTTTCAGAGGAGACAAGAAAAGAAGTTTATTTTCATGTCCCTTTGCTTACTACTTACATCTTGTAATGTGGAAATGGCTGTCAATATAGGGGGAATCCAGATAAACTAAAATTTTTGATAGGCACATGAAGCCTCCAGAGTGTTGGCAGTGTATGCTCGATTAGATGGTATGCGAATATTCCATATAAAATATGAGAGCATTTTTATACCAGTAAATTCCATATTTTCTCAAATAAGCATCCCCAGACCAGTATTTAATTAATAGATGCCTGTGTCCAACTAACATTAATTTGAAGGAAACCTTTATTTGAGGTGTACTTTTAATTTAGGCATATTTGAGAGCCCCATTCCTTTTCCTCATATGTACTAAATACACAAACAAGAGCAAACTGGAAAACATTATTTAGCTGTAGCAATGTCAAATGGACAGCAAACATAATTCAAGAGAAATGTATTCTTATTGGGAAAATTCCATGTGCAGAAGTTTTCCTCCAGTCTGGCATGCACTCTTAGGGTGGTGAATGGTCCTCTGGAAAACAAGGGTCTCAGCAATTTTCACTTTGTCTTGAAAATTTTGTACCACCAAAGGATTGCTCTTGGAAATTTTTTTGAATGTGCTGTCACTTAATGTAAATCCTTGAATAAGCACTTGGGGCTCTTTTTTCAATATTTGTAGAATGAGGTGGGGAGTGCTTATTCAGAGGAGGCATTTATTTGAGGGGAGGCCCTTTTTAATTTTTCACAAATCGTGACCAGTTGGATAGTAATTTGTGTAATTGGCTTGTGAACAATCTTATCTACATAACATAGTGGCTTACTACTCAGCTTTAATTTCAAAGTCGTTTGCATTTGCTGTAGTTTGCTTTACTTCGCTCAAGAGCAGTTAAACGTTCATTTAGAATTACCAATGACTAAAAAATGACGAGAGATAAACACGACACACGCTACACTCAACCTTTGTTGTCTCATTAGTCGTCTACAAAAAGCAGGCCAGGGGAGGGGGATGCTTACTCAAAGGGAAGCGCTTTTTTCAAATTTACGATAAGGCTGGGGGCACTTGTTGTTTTCGAAGGAACCTCAAACACCGGGACACCAAAAGAACTATTATTTTAAAATGGCCTCATCCAACTGGCATTATAAGTAATTAACAAAGCCAGCATATACTTTTTTGGGGTCTAGCATTTAAATCCAGGAAACAAAAAAGGAATTTGCTGCAAATTGAACTGCAATCGTTTCATATTCAATTTACTAGTTCAATATTAATATAGTTTTCATGAGTCATTTTTGAAATTCAGACCATTTTCAGTTACCTTTACTGAAAGATGGTTGGGGAAATATAATTTTACTACAAAAAGCCATATGTCAACTTTTGTGGAAAAAATCTGCCTCAAACTGAAGTTTTGAAAAATATGGATGTGGCGAGTTGAAAGTTCATATTCATAGTAAATTTGAGATTTTGTTGGGTGGAAAGAAGGAAGCAGTGCCATTAATTCATTTCATATTTTTTCCTCAATTGACTGTGAACATTTTCACTATTTATAAGTTTCAATGAGCTCATTCAGTGTTCCAGTGTTTAACTGTTTCATTTAGGGCATAAATTCATAGTTTCCGAAACCATGAAAATATGAGTTATGGTTAATTTCCTTCAGCCATGTTTCACACTTTCCATCTTGCAGGTCATAACCTAAAGTTAAAGGAAGAATAAATTAAAACGTGCCAGTAAGAAAGTTAATGCATTTAATATCACAAAAAATACAATACAGAATCACTAAGATATACAGTGGTCTGTATACTTCTAATTCACAGAAATGAAAGGAATATCATGAAGGGATAGCCAGTGCACTAATTAATACATCTGTGTTTTCATTTCCTAAAATGTAAATATTTGCAAATTTAGACTAATGCACAACATAAATGGTAATGGTTCATACATTAGTGAGCTGCTTCTGTGATAGGCAACAAAAAACTAAGCTTATTTGGTATTATTACAGCAGCACTGATAGTAAATACAAGCTTTATGATAAAAGCCATTCTCGTAAGCGACCAGCTCTAGTTTTAACCACTTGTCTGAATTGCCAAGGTAGTCGCTTACGAGAGCTTCGACTGTATTATTTCTGTTGTCAAAAATTGGTGTTTTTGAAGATGGACTCTTGCTCCCTTCCCAATCTGTGTGCCCTTTCCCAGAACACAGATCATCTTCAATTGCTTACAATGTAACATGAACATGGCGTGAGCATTCCAGTCCATGTATCACTTTACAAACAACATATAAGCTTATAGCGCACCTCATTGTTGCATTTTCAAAAGCACAGCACTATGTGAAGAAGCCTTGCACTACAACGAAAATACTACCAAATGCAAGCATATTTTTTGTGGATTTCGAAAAAAATTTTTTTGAAAGACAGAAAAAATGTTACGTACCTTCGTTTTACAGATGTTTGGCACCTAGTCAGACAAATTTGTGCGCTGAGTCACCCCCAATTTCAATCGTTTCATGTCTAAATCGTATGCGAAACTTTAACGGACCCCATTTTTTTCACACTCGTCTGTTTCCTTATTGTTCAAACGCATGGTTCCCAAAGTACTGTGGGAAAAGGGCACTTCACAGCCTAGAAAAGAGTTGAGAAGTGACCCGGCATCGTGTCCCTTCGTGTGGGCACCATCTTGGAAAGTTGGATGACGTCACCATATATCCAGTTCTGGTTGTGGCCCGGACTGTTAATTTAAACTGTGTTACCTCGCACCACTCAACATTCGGTTTAACCGTGCAATTCTTTGTCCGGATTTGAACGATTTATTACATAATCTCGTGATTTAGTATCTGGATGCAACACTGTTGATCCATTTAACCTACACCTTCATTCTGATGGTGACATTTATTCGTTTTATCGGGGGTAGACTTTAAGTTTGGGCTTGTAGATTTTGTTCCCTAGAGCGGGGATTTCGCAATACGGAGATCGTCCTTTGGAAATTCTATTCAATACATTTTAATGTAACTTTTGCCGGACTGAAGAATATCGTTCGTTGTACCGGGGAGTTTGTTATTAAGGGGATTCTTACATCAGGGTTCACCGATTATATTATTGTAGGGTTTTAACTCTGTTAAATTAACTGTACCCTGCAAAGACTGATCAAACGACGTATAAAAAGCATTGCCCGAACGCAACGCAGTTTTTAACACAACACCACAGTCAACAAGACCCGGCATGATAAGCGCTCATGACTAGAAGGCAGATACGGACAACGTTGTTTCGCTTTTATTGGAGCTCGTCAGCGTATCGTAGTCACCAACACAATGAGTGAGAAATCACCTATCTCATAAATGCTGTAACTAGATCCATTCCAGAAAGAGCTAGAAATCAGTACGTGTTTGTGACCGGAAATCATTTGATTTCTAGCTTTTTCTGGAATGGATCTAGTTACAGCATTTATGAGATAGGTGATTTCTCACTACGTGGCTACGATACGCTGACGAGCTCCAATAAGAGCGAAACAACGTTGTCCGTATCTGCCTTCTAGTCATGAGCGCTTATCATGCCGGGTCTTGTTGACTGTGGTGTTGTGTTTAGAACTGCGTTGCCTTCGGGCAATGCTTTTTCTTACGTCGTTTGATCAGTCCTTGCAAGATACAGTTTGTTTATATTTTTGACTGATCACGATCTATTATGATCCGACGTGACGCAAGTATGGTCGTACACGGCTTTTGCAAAATATTTTATGTCTGTTAGATTAATTAAATAGCTTAACTAACCTTATATATTTCCCCTAAGAGCGAGTAAACAATATGTCACGTCGGCAGAATTTGTGAAATACGGGCTATTAATAACTTTGTTATTGCCTATTCTTCAGATGCCCATGATGAGGCAAGTGATTGTCTCTTTGTATCTCATCAAATCGGCCAAGACTCACCTCTATGTGGTTCTTCCGTTCGGCCATGCCAGACTCTTCATCAAGCACTACGACATGTTAGTGACGGAGGAAAGATTTGTCTTGATGGAAGGAACAGTGAGTCACATCCATATAGCTGTCTTCCAAGGAATGCTACAGAGGAAACGAGGATATATGTAATGGACAAAAGTATAGAAATACGCGACTGGTTCTGTAAGGCGCATCTTTACTGCCTGTTGTACTTCAGACGTGCAGGAAATCGTATACTAAGGCTGACTCTCTTAAACCTGGTATTCCATAACTATGGAGTCATTCTAAACAAGGTGACCTGTTTCAATGTCACTATATCCAACTGCAGCTTTATTAAATGTAAAATAGCCGTTGGTATGGGTCAATTACCATCTACAGTCTGTCGGAAGTCTTCCCTCGTAATCACTGATACTGAATTTTTGTACGGTAGAAACTACTCTGTCTATGTCTATTTGTTTAACGAAATTTTTCTTATTACGATCTCGAGATGTGTTTTTAAGGGCAAAGTAGGACGGTTTAAAGCAACCTCTGAGGATAGACTAATTGTGGGTGACGTTTACATTAAGTCAGAAACCTTTAGAAACAGAATTCATGTACACGGCATCGTAAGTGATTCTACTTTCCGAGATCTCGCCCACGGGTACAATGGCTTTGCGTTATCATTCAACATCAAAGATATTTATTCCACTGGAAAACTGTCCATATCAAACACTACTTTTTTACACAACGAAAATGCTGTGTTTGTGTATGGAGCCGGATTCAACGTGCTCGTCTATAATGTGACCATCAATTCCACATATGGGTATGCCATTACGGCCAGCGGACCTCCCAAAGTAAATGCTAGAGTTGTTGGTATTAAAGTTTTCCTGGACAGATGCATTCTTGGCAATAACAAGGCTGGAGTAAGAATGGCAACCATACCTTGTCTGGGGATCTTGAATTGCTCAGCAGGCGAGCAGAAACTAGTCGTGAAAAACAGCTTCTTTTTAGGAGGTAATGAGACGCTAGGTACGGGAGATGCGATAAGATTTCAGGTCAAAACAGCTGACGGCCATTCACCGCTACCGACTGTTTTAAAAGCTGCAGTACTTCTTGAAAACGTTTCCTTTCAAGGATTACACGATTGTGCAATTTATGTAAGCTTTCAAAAGAATGTTCGAGGGTACATTTTTGTGAGGAACTGTAAGTTTGTGAACAATTATCAGTTTGTATATCGATTGACTGAACGAGCCACTGTGCAAATCGAATTTGAAGACGAAGATCCTCCAAATTCACGCCTAAAACTGCAAAATAACAGCGAAGTCGTACAGAACAACACAACACAAATACCAGTGATATTCAACAACAGCATCTTTGTAGA
This sequence comes from Siderastrea siderea, assembly GCA_964030785.1. Lineage (NCBI taxonomy): Eukaryota > Metazoa > Cnidaria > Anthozoa > Scleractinia > Rhizangiidae > Siderastrea > Siderastrea siderea. The sequence continues at coordinate 384,519 of OZ034977.1, forward strand.
CAATGTCGGTATCACCGCAGCCTTGAGCTTCTTAAACGGAAACGTTAGCTTTAAAAACTGCGTTTTCAAAGATAACAAAGGTTTGACTTTGGGAGGGCATGTTTATATGAAAACGGGTTACGGGATTATTAACGTTGTCAACAGCACCTTCATCCAGACACATTTGAATGATGGATCTTATAATGCAAAGCAACGCCAAATCTCAAGTAATGGATGTTTCCTGCATTCTGAGAGCGCTGGCCCGATCATCGTTACAAATTCTTCCTTTACGGCAAACGTCAGCAGACAATTTACACCAATCTTTGCAGCTACAAAAACCAGCTTGATAAAAGTCGATGCTATCTCCACCCTTCGATGCCCGTCTGGGAAGCGGGTCAAACTGGATAAAATGGAAAACACAGAAGGCTTTGAGTTTACTAAGGAAAGCAACACGTGTTGGATGAAAGTCAATTACGTCAAATTTTTCTGCGAAGAGTGCCCTGATGAGTTTTACAGTCTGCAGAGCGGACTGACAACTGGTCTTGATATTAACAAGGGAACTGGATGCCTCAAATGTCCCCACGGAGCATCGTGTGAAAATGGAAACGTAAAAGCCAAAGAGAACTTCTGGGGTTTGAACATTTCAACTCATCCTCCAAGTCTGCAATTTTTTCCCTGTCCGATAGAATACTGCACCAGTCCAAGTTACCCCAGCCATTTCACTTACAATGGTTGTCGTGGTAACAGGTCAGGCGTGTTATGTGGCGAGTGTTCTGATGGATATAGTGAAGCCCTATATTCGACGTCATGTAGAAAGAAAGATAAATGCAAGGATCACTGGTTCTGGTTGGCGACCGTCATCTATGTTGTTGTCTTTTCAGTTTATTTCGTTTTCAAGCCTCCTGTTTTCTCAAAGTTGTATCAAGAGACTCTTTGGTTTACGAAGACGCCAGTAAACAGCTGTGCACATCCACTGCCACCCGAAGAAGTTGACGAGAGAGGTTCAGGATATTTAAAGATTGTCTTTTATTTTTACCAAGTAGCTGAGCTGGTGATAATAAAGTCCCCAGAGAAAGTTCTTCACATAGTCCCATTTATTTCACCTGTAATTGCCTTTTTTAATTTCCAGGTAAAGACATTAGACGGCGGCATTGGTTGTCCATTTCCTGGACTCAATGTTGTTACCAAACAACTCTTTCTCTGTTCAAAGTTCCTGGCAACATTAGTTTCCATTGGAGTCATCTATGCCACTTAGTTTGGCACGCACCGACCTCCTTGACGTCGACTCAGCGCTAAGACAGACATCCCAAAGTATACGGTGGACAAAAGAATCATAAGCTTGTTTGGCATCCATGATCAATCAAAAGACGCAGTATAATCTAGGCTCAGCAATTATCTAACGTTACAAGGTAAGTAACGGCTTAAATTAAATGATGTGAAATTATCAAGGTACTGTTTGATTTTTTGTATCCAAACACCATGGAAACCCTGTATCCAAATAACGAAGCATACTTAGCTTCCGTATATAAAAGATGAACCTTTTGGAGGCTTTCTTTTGCTTACTTAAAACGTGCACCTAAATAATAAAATAATAGGCTGGTCATAACGGAGCAAATTGTGGACAGCTTTAAATATGAGCTACAGTCGTAAGTTATGCTGTTGCAATAAAGGTTAGATACTGCATAACATTCCTCTGCAGTCACAAGAAGGGAAGCTCGGCATAAAAAAGGGAGTGCCCTCTCACCCAGGCATTTCCTTGCAAGAGTAAGAAATTTACTTCAGTAGCGTTCAAAGAAGAGCCTTGAATGTCAAATTGCTCAGTAAAAGGGTAAATACTTTTTGGTAACCACTTGCTGTATTTAGAATAGCTGAAACTGTGTTTAAAGGGTTCTGTATGTATAGTTTATGTGGCTGTAAATGTCCATTTAATTACGGAATAAGCGAATCTCAAGTATAATTTAAGGTACAAAAACATTTAATGTTTATACGTCGAGGTATACACTGACTGAAAGATGAAACTAATATAAAAAAGTTGCTGATCTAAGCAACTGATTTCTTTTCTTAACCAACTTGGCAATTTTCAATATACTGACTGGTAAAAATCACATAACTGTCGTTTTCCGGTTATGGTTTCATCCTGGATCTTCACATATAGTTCCCTTATGCTTTGGTAGCAAAATACCGAAAAGGTGTGAAAACAAAACATTCAATTTCCATATATTAAGATACTGTGGAATAAACACAGAATAAAATTTCCTTGTTTCTTGCTTCAGCTCCTTCCTGACTATGAGCTCTTCCCTCGCATTGACTGTGATTTTGACATTAACCGGCTTCCTTGTTGTTAACTGGATTCATGTGGAGGGATATAGTTGTGGACCTTGTGAGTATATTGTTTCATCTTTTACCTCAAAGTAAAGAATCCTTTTAAGTCATTTCGTTCCAGAACACAACAAACTTATAACTGGAAATTGAACTGTGCCAATATTGATGCAGAGATAAGGATCATTGATAAGGGCCCAAACATGGTTTTACTTAGAGAGAAGGAGGCCCAATAGGTATATAGCCCATTCGTGGTCTAAATGTAAAAGAAGGTGATTCCATTCTAATGCATTAACGCGCGCTCTACTTGCTTGAGCGCGCGACTCGTGTAAATTAGCATTATAACCGTTAGTTTCTTTCGCGAGATTGTAACGTTATTTAACTCAAACTCGTGTCTGAATAAGAGGTTGTAGATTTTGTACTCCAGTTTCTGTTCTTTGGCCTGCTAGCGCCCAAGTTAGATTGCAGCCATTTCCTTTCAGGATTACTGGCGAGTCGTAACAGGTGAAATATATCTATAACCAGACGCTTTGATCAGTCGACTGGGAAAGAAATCGGTTATGAAAATGTTTTGGGGCTTTTGCAACCAAGAAGGCAACAGACTATTTTCTCCATCTGCACCAAATTACGGAGCTGAAAGATTGCCTTGAAATATTTATTCGAAACAGGACCAGAGTGTCCAAATTTGTTCTTGACAAAAGAAGATTATCTTGTTTTAAATGTTAGATAAAAATTAACAACCGGCTAACCAAAATATCAATGATCCTTCTTCCAATACACTGTTTAATTGGTAATTTATCGAAGTCCGACTTTATCACGTAAATGCTCCTTAAGTAAATTTATTATTTGGGAAAGTTGCCAGATTAAGAAGGAATTTAGATAAAGAAAGAAAAAATGAACCCGCCGCCTTTTTCAGACAATGGGACAAACCCCTAATTGCTATTCGCATATTCTTTCAGTTTCTACCTGATGTTGTTACGATTCAGTATTCCGATTTCAGTAAAGTTTTCCGATGCATTTTTTCTGTTTACTAATAATTTTTAAGTTGAGAGTTTGTAGGTATTTGTAGGTACCTCCAGGTGTTTTATTGCATATTTAAATTCAATTTTACAAGATTTTGCCAACCATTGTTAAAGCATCTATTGTCTCATAGGAATTATGAAGTTTTGGAAACTTTATATGAGGCAGACAACAAACAAGTGCAAGAAACAACACAATGTAAAATTATAAATTAAGAAGGGTGCCGTTGACTGGGGCTAGCTAGAAATTTCGCCAGCAGTTTCATGGTAACATAGGTCTAAGAGATATCGGAAAGTTTGACTTAAAGAACATGCAGCATTGCAAATTAAACGTTAAATAAGGAAGCCAGTGTTGCAATCCTGAACTTTATCACCAAACGCCTTTTTCGCTTTCCCTCTGTAGAATCTTTTTGTTCATGCAGTTCATTTGTATAATTATTAAACTATTGATTCTTGGCATTTGTCCTTAAATAATATAGAAAGTAGGTAAGTGACTTTTCGATATTTTGGCGAGATACTGTCTGTTTAAGTTAATTAAGGCAGATTTCTTCCTTTTACAGCTGAAGGTCACTTAAAAGTGGAAAAAAAATTTCTTACCTACTCAACGCAAAGCCTAAGCATTAAATAGCTCTTTCTTGTAACTGGGAAATACGGACCTTAAAAATGCCCAGTATGTTCGTGAAAACCTATCCAGCAATTTAAGCGTTTTTCTACCCTGTCTACCACCAACAGCTTCAGGCAAAGATCACTGAAATATAGAAAATTGAAAGAAAACCTGCGATCAGGTCAGCTGGCTTTGACATCATTTGGCGAGCAAAACATTAAAAACATAGGATCGTCATGCGTGCAAAAAGCGATGGTGTTTTCCAGCTAACGTGGGATTAACGTTTTATTTAGGAGGTCCAAATTTTGGCTTATGCGCATGCGTGAAAGCAAAATATTGTTCAATTTACAATAGAAGCTGGCTCATAATTTAGCTAAATTGTAAGAAAACACTTTTGTAGCAAGGTTTAGTGGCATTTGGCAACATAGCACTTAAAAAACCGCTTTAGCGGTAAAAATGCGTTTTTCTAAGGAAAAAACACTCCATGACGGGAAAGGGTTAACATTTTATTTAGTAGGTATTAAGTGTTTTCGGAAACTGAGGATAATGACACTAGCAATTTGTCAAAAATATAAAAACCTTTAAAAGACAAATTGAAGTTACAGGAGGAATACAGGCTAGGCTCTTTTGTGGTTTGCTGATGAACTTACTCGGCCATTTGACTCGGACTCGAATCTGACGGCAGACTAAGATTTTACTCGGGAAATGGATTTCCTCATTTTTTTTTATCAACAATACAGTCCAATACAATTCTTACATACAATACTAACAGGACATTACTTACAATAATTTTACAATACCGCAATTAATACCAGGCAACTGCTTACATTTCATTTTTTTTTAATCATGTTATTTCCACAATCTAGCAGTTATAGTTACAGTTTATAAAGCACATAATTTAGCATAATTGTGGACTTAATTTTTAAAGAATCGTTTCCTCAAACATTCTCCATTTTTTCCTAAACGAATTCATATTATTCGATTTAATAGAAATATACCTTTCGGTTTGATCTTTATTTAATAAAATTCGCTCAAAGTGGCTGAAAGATGGTTTCGTTTCTTTACACCGACAAGTCCACAAGTACATTTTTCCTAAGATGAGTATAAAGTTTTGCAGATCCATCTCCTCCTCTAAGAACCCTAAAATAATCTCACAATATTTTAAAGAGAGGCCTACGCAACTGTTCAGTTTATTTAAAATTTTGTCACAACCTTCTTTCCAAAAGGAGGTCGAAGAAGAACAATCAAAGAAAATATGAGATATCGTTTCTATAGTCTGATGACAGAAGGAGCAGTTGGGGTTAGAAACATAGCCTATCTTACAAAGTAATTCATTTGTGTATAGAATTGAATTTAATACTTTACATTGAAAGGAACGTAAATAAGGTTCATTTGCAGCTCTCAGTGGCATCACAAATGCCTCCGAAAGTTGCTTATCCTCTAGATTGAATTCTTCTCTCAACTTAGCCCATTTATTTGGTTTTTCGTATTTTTGCTTTATAAGATAGTGATAATAGTCACGACACTTAAAATTTTCTAAATCAAAGATATTCTCTACGTTGGGCATGTGAAAACGTAGTTTCAATGGAACTGATTGCCTAAGACCGGTCCATACTAAAAAGTTAGAGTTCTTTAATCCTGCATCTTTGACAACACTGAAAGATTCAATATTTGTCATATCATAAAGCAGATGAGTTGTGTATATGATATTATTATCAAAAAATGTTTATAGAAGACACTCTTGCCGTCAATCTTTATTTCGTTATTGTTCCATAAAATATACTTACATATATTTTCGGGGTCCTCGACTTCTCGTAATTTTGACCACCACTCGCTGAGATTGTTAATCGGTTGATATCATAATTGCACTGAATTAAAAATAAACCCCCTTCGTATAGCAAAAGATGATCAAGATATGACTTCCAAAATCCAAAGTAATCTGGGTCAACAATTCGTTTTAACCAGCTTAGCCTTAAAGCTTTAACCATATTTTCATAATCTAACATTTTGAGGCCACCTTGGTCATAAGGTGCATACGTTGAAAGTCTGATAACCTTGTCGTTACCGTTCCACAAAAAACGAAAAACCAAACTGTTGAATTCTTTTATGACTTCGAAAGGAGTACATAATACCGAACTAGGATAAATCATTATTGGGAATAAAAGTGTTTTAATAATATTTACTTTGCCGTGAATTGATAATCCTCTTGACTTCCATAGATTTATTGTGTTCTTAATTTTTTTCAACCTCTGCTTAATATTTGTACATCATATGTAATATATATTCCTAAAAAATTGACACATGTTTTCCACTTAACCCCTAGTGGTTCATTTTCACAATTATAAAGTGACCCAAAATAAATCTAGACGAGATGGTTCCGAAGGAGATAAGCCTAATTTTCACCTTGAAGACTTACCTATACCAACATGTACTCTCTAATGATTCTTCTTATCTTGGTGAAGGATTAATAAGCATAGAGGAATGTAAAAAAGTTTTAAATTCCTTTCCATTAAACAAGGTACCCAGAAATGACGGACTACCAGTAGAATTTTACAAGACTTTTTGGGATCTTGCAGGCGATCCTTTCGTTAAAAGTTTTAATGAATCTTTTGTTAAAGGAACAATGAGCCCGTCACAAAGACAGGCGGTTATTACACTTATCGAGAAAAAAGACCAAGACCGCTGTGATCTAAAAAACTGGAGGCCAATTTCGCTATTGAACGTCGATGCGAAGATAGCTTCAAAAGTTATCGCTGAAAGAATGAAGCGTCTTTTACCTGGATTAATTCATAATAATCAATCAGGATATATCCCAGGCAGAAATAGTAGCGAAAATATACGTTCAATTTTGGTATAATGGAATATACGAAAGTTAAGAAACTACCTGGTCTTTTATTATTTATTGACTTCGAAAAAGCTTTCGACAGTCTAGAATAGGATTTTCTTGAAAAATGTTTAGAAAAATTCAATTTTGGACGAGATTTTAGAAGATGGGTGAATGTTTTCTATAACGACGTTCAAAGTTGCGTTATAAACAACGGCCTATGAGTGAGGCAGGGGGACCCCCTCTCCCCCTACCTTTTGTCACTGCAGTAGAAATACTGGCGATTGCTATAAGAAATCAAGAAAATATTAAAGGATTAACTATAGACGGTTTAGAAACTAAATTACTGCAATTTGCCGATGACACAACTGCTGTCCTATCAGTAGTGGATTCACCGCGAGCCCTGTTTGGATTACTTGAACGTTTTGAGAAAGCCTCTGGACTTAAACTTAATGTAACTAAAACAGAGGTTGGGTCGATTTACTCATATTTGGTGTGGACTCTTTTGATTGCTGTTGGAAGGAAAAGAAGTATAAATACTGATCACACTTAAACTCTGTTTCCAGCTCCAGCAGTGAATGGTAACTATTCCGAGTGGGAGGAGGCTTCTGAGTGCACTGTGACGTGTGGAGGAGGAACAAAAACACTTGAAAGAAACTGCACCAATCCTCCGCCATCCAACTGCGGAAAAAACTGCAGTGACCTGGGACCAGCTGAAAAGACAGTCCCGTGCAATGAAGAAGAATGCCGTGAGTGAAAACGCCCTCTATATGGTGTTTTTTACTCACTGTTGTTGAGTGGTTTAATGTTAATACACCAAAAGGCAGAGTGGGCAACCCAATATTCTGGTGAATGCACGTCCACACATTGTGAATGATACCACTGTTTGCACTCAACCCATGAAACGCATGTGGCAGTGTTAGTAGTGGTTGATACTTACCACATGCATTGCAGATGACGGTTTTTTCCTTCTGCAAGTCAAGAATTACACGGAAAATTGGACACACACAGCAAAATGTAAAGCGGTAGTGACAACTTTCAAACTAGTTTCTTTCAAACAAGCAAGACGCAATCTAGTGATCATCAAAACAATTTAAAAAGGTTCGTTAAGAAAAAACATTTGAGAAAATGAGTAATCTCTCACTTTATCAACATCCCTCACGCATTAATGTCTGCCAAAATCCGTCACAATACTCGTTTAGTACAGATGACTACGAAAAAGGAATATTTGCTCAAGTTGAGCTTAGAAAGAAAATACAACGGCCGTCTTAACATGGAAAGCAAAATCTTAACCACTAGCTTAATTTGGCTAATTGCAAGACGCCTCATGTATGACCTGTATGGTCTAACCCTAATGCTTGAAATGTTTTAAAACTTTTTTAGTACCCCAGAATAATCGTTTATCACAACTCAAATTTTCCTCGCTCAACACATATATGATGCGGAATTATTACTCTGTTGAGATGTTTTTACTGCTTTAAGGTAAAGAAGTAAGTACTGATCACACTTAAACGCCTGTTTCCAGCTACATCAGTGAATGGTAACTTTTCTGAGTGGAAGGAGGCTTCTGAGTGCACTGTGACGTGTGGAGGAGGAACAAAAACAATTCAACGAACCTGCACCAATCCCCCGCCATCCAACGATGGAAAGGACTGTAGGGACCTGGGACCAGCTGCAAAGACAGTCTCGTGCAATGAACAAGAGTGCCGTAAGTGAAACACTTTCTAATATGCTACTTCCAATTCTTTCCTTGTTGAATGGATCAACATTTGCCAGTTTTATTTGCGGTTCATATTAATAAATACGAAAGCGAAAACGTCGATAGTAATTATAAAGCAAGCCGATACAAATCAATGGAATATCACAGAACAAATCACTGTATATGTTAAACAAGACGATTGGGATAAGGACCCTTTGTCAGAGTCCGCACTTAAAGCGACAGCAGAGCAGGAAAGTTGGCTCCAAAGTTTGCTTTTAGTATCATAGGTTATCTTATGAAGGTTTCTGAAAACCCTCTTACAAGGATCTCAAACAGAAAAAATTCAAATGTGTTTATCGACTCAAAAGATATCACGTTTTGAAATTTGAATTTCCCGCCATTTTGTTACTAAAAATAATTTATGAGGGATAACGACAGAGAAAGGGCCTTTATGAGGGATTAACTCTGTTACCTCTTTATCCTCTCTTGATGGCAGATAATGCATCGTGTTTTGGCCATGAATCGTTGCTTTATTATATTTGAATAGAAAGAAAAAAATTCGCTGGAAGAGATAAAAACAACGATATATAAACTTGAGGGACAAACTAAGAAGTGAAAGCTCCATCAGAATGTCAATGTTTCGTGATATGGAACAGAATGAGTTGAATTATCTATAGTAAATAAGTGTTTCGTATCTTATGCAGTAGAACCTAGATTCTGTTTGTCAAAGGGTAGATTTCTCGATGGCATTATATGGTGTCCATAAAAGAGCAAAGTCAGTGTAATGGTGTCACGTGTTCTTCAGATACCACAGAAAAAGATTTTTCTAGAAGTGTTTATATCTGCACCATTTTCCATTTCCCACTTTGTCATTAAGTAGGGAATTTAGGTCCTTTAAAAGAAGCAGATTCCGCAGGTTTGGATAACGTTTATTATTACGAAACCACTTGATCGACCACACGACTTGATGACTTAATGTTACTGAAAATAATCCAGTCGTCTGGAAAACTTAAACCCAGACGAGAAGTTGTTGTTTCTTTAGCAATGTTTTTCTTGTTCTTCGCAACTGTTTTGGTTAAGCAAAGAGAAATGACCTACACCAGGGAGTAATATTACTTTTGCATAAGTATGTCAAAATTTACCTATATTATTCCGCTTTATTTCTCATACTTTTTATTGATATCATCTTAATATCTCTAGGCTGACTTCCTGAGACAATTCTACAAATCACTTAGAATAAATCACACTAAAGTGCACTGTTTTGGACCCTTCATACTGGGGATCGTTTTTTGGGGAATTTATTCCATACATTTTAATGTAACTTTGGCTGGGTTGAATAATATCGTTCGTTATATCGGAGACTGTTATAAAGGGGCTCCTTACATCAGGCTTCCACTGTATTATTGTCAGGTTTAAACGCTGTTGCATTTATAACGTAGCTCAACTAACCCTATACATTTTCCTTAAGAGTAGAGCAAACAATATGTCATATCAGCAAAATTTGTGAAACACGGGCTATTAATAACTTTGTCATTGCCTATTCTTCAGATGCCCATGATGAGGCAAGTGATTGTCTCTTTGTATCTCATCAAATCGGCCAAGACTCACCTCTTTGCGGTTCTTCCGTTCGGCCATGCCAGACTCTTCATCAAGCACTACAACATGTTAGTGACGGAGGAAAGATTTGTCTTGATGGAAGGAACAGTGAGTCACATTCATACAGCTGTCTTCCAAAAAATGCTACAGGGGAAACGAAGATATATCTGAACAAAAGTGTGGAAATACAAGGTTGGCTCTCTAAGGCGCACCTTTACTCCTTGCCGGCCTTCAGGCGTGCAGGAAATCGTATACTTAATCTAACTCTCTCAAACCTGGTATTCCATAACTATGGAGCTATTCTAAACAATGTAAGCTGTTTCAATGTCACTATATCCAACTGCAGCTTTATCAACTGCAAAACAGCCGTTGGTATGGGAGAAAGACCATCTGCAGTCTGTCAGCAGTCATCCCTCATAATCAATAACACTGAATTCTTGTACAATAATTACTCTGTCGTTGCCCATTTATATAACGAATTTTTTCTTCTTAAGATCTCGAGATGTGTTTTTGAGGGCAAAGTAGGACGATTTAATGTAATCTCTGAGGATAGGAAAATGAGGGGTAACGTGTACATTTTTTCAGAAAAAAGAGTTCATGTACACGGCATCATAGCTGATTCCATTTTTCGAGAACTCGGACACGAGTACAACGGCTTTGCATTATCAGTTAGAACCCAGGGATTGTTTACCATTGGAAATCTGTCAATTTTGAACACTACGTTTCTACGCAACGAAAATGCCGTGTTAGTGTCTGGCGGATTTGATGTGCATCTCACTAAAGTGACAATTAATTCCACATATGGGTACGCCATTATGGCCGGTGGACCTCCCAAACTAAGTGCCGAAGTTGTTGGTATAAAGGTATTCTTAGACCAATGCATTCTAGGCAATAACAAGGCTGGAGTAAGAATGGCGACCATACCTTGTCTGCGGGATGCCTTGAATTGCCTAGCAAGCGAACAGAAACTAGTCGTGAAAAACAGCTTCTTTCTAGGCGGTAATGAAACGCGAGGTACAGGAGATGCGATACGATTTCGGATGATGTCTGACACTTCAGACAGACCGAAATTTTATGAAACCGCAGTGCTTCTTGAAAACGTCACGTTTCAAGGATTACACGATTGCGCAATGTACGTAAGTATTCAAAAGAATGTTCGAGGGCAGATTTTGGTGAGGAACTGTAAGTTTGTGAACAATTATCAGTTTGTATATAGATTAGCTGAACAAGCGACTGTACAAATCGAATTTGAAGACGAAGATCCTCCACATTTATGCCTGAAACTGCAAAACAAGAGCGAAGTCATACAGAATAACACAACACAAACGCCAGTGATATTTGCCAACAGCATTTTTGTAGATAATGTCGGTATCGCCGCAGCCTTGAGCTTCTTAAACGGAAATGTTACCTTTAAAAACTGCACTTTCAAAGACAACAAAGGTTTGACTTTGGGAGGGCACGTGTATATGAAAACGGGTTACGGTAGGATTAGCGTTGTCAACAGCACCTTCATCCAGACACATTTGAATGACCGATTTTCTAATGCAAAGCAACGGCTAATCTCAAGTAATGGATGTTTCTTACATTCTGAGAGCGCTGGCCCGATCATCATTACAAATTCCTCCTTTACGGCAAATGTCAGCAGGCCATTTATACCAATATTTGCAGCTACAAAAACTAGCTTGATACAAGTCGATGCTGCCTCCACCCTTCGATGCCCGTCTTGGAAGCGGGTCAAACTGGATAAAATGGAAAACACAGAGGGCTTTGAGTTTACTGAGGGGGGCAACACGTGTTGGATGAAAGTCAATTACGTTAAATTTTTCTGCGAAGAGTGCCCTGATGAGTTTTACAGTCTGCAGAGCGGAGTTGTAACTGGTCTTGATATTAACAAGGGAACCGCATGCCTGAAATGTCCGTACGGAGCATCGTGTGAAAATGGAAACGTAAAAGCCAAACAGAACTTCTGGGGTTTACACATTTCAACAAATCCTCCAAGTCTGCAATTTTTTCCCTGTCCCTTGGAATACTGCAGCAGTCCAAGTCATCCCAGCCAATTCACTTACAATGGTTGTCAAGGTAACAGGTCAGGCGTGTTATGTGGCGAGTGTTCGGATGGATATACGGAAGCTTTGTACTCGACGTCATGTAGAAAGAAAGATAAATGCAAAGATCACTGGTTTTGGTTGGCGACCGTTATCTTTGCAGTTGTCTTTGCGGTTTATTTCGTTTTCAAGCCTCCTATTTTCTCAAAGTTGTATAAAGAGACTCTGTGGTTTAAGAAAACACCAGTAAACACCTGTGTACAGCCACTGCCACCCGAAGGAATGGACGAGCTAGATTCAGGATATCTAAAGATTGTCTTTTATTTTTACCAAGTAGCTGGGCTGGTGATAATAAAGTCCCCAGAGGACGTTCTTCACGTAGTCCCATTCATTCCAACAGTAGTTGCCCTTTTTGATTTCCAGGTAAAGACATTAGACGGTGGCATTGGTTGTCCATTTCCTGGACTCAGTGCCGTTACCAAACAACTATTTCTGTGTTCAAAGTTCCTGGCAACATTACTTTCCATCGGAGTCATCTATGCCATACATCGAGCCACAAGTAAGACGAGGTACATCTCTTCACCATCACTGAGATCATACCTTGCTGCTGCTTTGGAAATACTGTTGCTTGGATACGAAAGGTTGGCGGATACCACTCTTAAGCTCATGCACTGCGTCCCTATAGGGATGGATTGGCGTCTTTTTGTAGATGGTAACGTTCAGTGTTGGCAATGGTGGCAGTACCTGATGATCGCCTTCATAGGGTTGTTCATCATTCCTCTCATCTTGGTTCTCTTCTGGGGATCACTAATGCTCTCCAATAACAAATTGTCGGGCAAGGAATTCTTGATAGCTTGTGCATTCCCTTTACCTTGTTTTCTTGTTTGGATCATTCGGCAGTGTAAGAAGACAAAACCCCAAGATATGCTTTTCACAAAAAATGGTCATGATGCCAAAGAAATCAAGAAGATTCTCCATAGTCCATTTCGCGAGCCCTCCAGTGGTGACCATGGGACACTGTACTGGGAAAGCGTACTGACTGGTAGAAGGTTGATCCTGCTGACTATCCATACCTTCGCTACCGATTCCATGGTACGATTTGTCTGCCTGAATTGCACATGCCTCTTGATTCTTGTCCATCATCGCGCACTGAGGCCATTTCGCGATCGCAAGGCCAACATTTTTGAGAGCCTTTCGCTTGTGAGCCTGGTTGCTATCTGTACGTTCAGTTTGGCAGAGGCCACTTATTTCTCTGAGGGAACAGAGCCCACAGGACCCAGTCAAACCCTCTTCCGCGTTCTGCAGTGGATCGAGATCGGTCTGCTCAGCCTTGTTCCAACTACAGTGTTGATTCTTGTAATGTTTGCTGCATTATCCCAAGTGTTCCGTTTGATGTATCATTGCATCAGGTTGCTTCCACGTGTACTTTATTCTTGTGGAACGCAGAGCAGATGCTTCTTCCGAGATCTATTTCCGGGTCGTTTATCGACGTCGCGGCAGCTCTTACTTCAGTGGGACTCCGAAGAACTTCTTGCCGCTGCATAAACTTAATTTTAAATTGCATTTATAATCTAGTTTTAATCTGTTAAAGGGAGAGCGTAGACGATACAGTGTTAACAAAAACTGTAAATGTTTCCATCAGCAGTGATAAAGCTCTCCTGGTGTAGGCCTGAATAGTCGCGAAACAGCCAAAGTGTTGTTTCTTCTTTTTAAGGTTTGGGGATATAAAACTCATTCGAAGTTAAGTTCAGTTGAATCTTTGTTAACTCTCAAAAACAGCATTTATGCTTAATCAGTTGCTTGCCTATTGAAAGTTGCAATTTTGTAATCGTAATTAACCACATTTACTGCATTTATTTGTTGTTGTTTGGAATGTTAAGCTATGATATTTAACCACATACATTTTTATTCATTCAAGTACTATAAAGAAAACGCCCTGCCAACGTACACGTTGTAGACAAAGGCTTTGCCTGATTATTAGTATAAACGTATCCATCTAGAGATGTGTATAAGCGAAACAATAGCTTAGATTTTATAAAACAATTGACATTGATGATAACTTCCGCGAGGTTGTCAAAACGCCAGTCAATGTCACCACAAAATGTCCTCCTCAAGACTACACTCACCCAGACATTTATGCTTCAATGAGTTCTGGTTTGACTCTTGGGTTCAAAGCTTTTAATAATAGTCAACCTCAGAAGTGAACGGAGAAAGTTGTTTTTCTAGCCGATCCTAAAAGACGCGTAATCTCAGTTGAAAAGTGGCGCCAATTTTTGAGGGGACTGGTGACGAATCGATCAGTGTTGACGTACGTAGGAACGTTGACTGGCTGGTTTTTTTTTCCTAGAAATCCATGTGTCGAGCAGTAGTTGTAAGATGATGTAATTCTTCAACTCCTGGCATGAACTATGACTTTTTGTCCTTCCAAATAGGGGTTGATACATTATGTCGGCATAATTTCGAGCATAATACTGTAGGTGGAGTATTGAGCATAATGCCGGCCTAATAGTACTATTTTGCCGGTATAGTAGTAACATTTTGCAATATAACAGTCGTGTCTTATTTTTGTAGTTAATATTGTCCGTTTATTGAATAAAAACTGTAAAATGAATTCAATAGGCAGTGACCAGGGATATACGTACTGATTTATCATTTGGTAATTACAAGATCTTGTGTAGAGGTTTTTCGCTATTCTTATTTGAATATTATCTGTTATTCCTGCTGTCAGCAGCTTACTTTTGCAATTTAATTAGTTATTTCTTACCGTTGTATCTGAAGTCATTTAGTCACGTTGTTAGGTCATGGACAGACGGTTTCAACATTATCCAACATTGTTGAATAGATCTTTGTTGTGAAGGAAGCTGAACGAGGTGGCCAAACGAATTCAACATCTCGATTCAACATCTTTCAACGTTGTTGAAGTAATATATCAAACACAAGAAAGATTGTTTCATCAGGATATGCAAACACGAAGCCGAGTATTTTTAGCCAACTTTTTTAGCCAACCTGGTGAAATACTCTTTGAAGTGTTTGATATTATTAGTTTCTCAAACCCTTCATATTTCTTGGAAAAATGCAAAGCAAAAGTTTGCAAAACCCGATCCCAAACCCGTCAGGGTTTGGATAGGGTTAGGGTTAGGTTTGGGTTTGGTTTCCTTTGTGTTCTCTTTATGAATTATTAATGAGTTTGAGAACTCAACTTGTTGAACTTGTTTGAACATCAGGTTAATGATGTTAAACTTTGTTTAAAAGTTATGTTAGTTCCCTGCACGTGCATTTATGCAGCTGCATAACATTTTTGCAGGTTTCAACCTAACGAATTCAACATTGTTGTTCACACGCGATTACAAAAGAAAGATTGGTGTTGGATCGAAAGTTTGATGACGGTCAAATTTCGTTCTACATCATCCAACGTCATTCAACCATGCAGGTGGTCAAATATGGTAACATGTTGAATTCAACAATGTTGAACCTTGATAGACAACAAATGTTGCGTCAGTTTGTCCGCGGCAAAATATTATGGCAAATCGGTGTAAGTTTTGTTACAATCCTCATGTATCTTAATTGTGATGACAAAATAAAGAGGGTGCACGCAGCACTTGTAGTTACTTCCTGATAAGATAAAAGCTTTATCTTCAGTTAAGCGGGGGAGAGAATTAGAATAAAAATTTCAAATTAAAGTGTCTTCGATTTCGTTAAAAGAATGTTTACCTGTCAGTTTTGCTTCAGGAAAACGATTTTCTTTTACAGATTATTCTTACGTCTTTGAAAAGTGGAAAAAGCACTGAAACCTTGTTGAGTTCTCGGATGCTTCACCCTTGCTCGTCATGTGACAAATTGATTACTTGAAGTAATACAATCCATTATTTTAGGGAGTACATTTTGGCTGCTTCATTTCGCTGTACTTAGCAATTCTGTGATTTAGTGATTTGCATGGTCAGCCCCCGGGACTAGTACAAGACATAACAGAAGTTGGTCTTTTATTTTATCCTCAATCCACCAGAAATGACTGCGCCACTATCACTTTTTGCCCTCATGAGCACTGGTTTGTCAGTTGACAGTCTCGTCTCGATTTCCCCTTCCATTAGTGGAGTGGAATTTCTATTGTCGGATTTGGCCTCCTGGTTGTCACAAATTAAACTCTAAGCTACCCCAGGGTCTCTGCACTAGCTACAAACTCCTTGTCTGTTTGTTTCTTTCTTACAATTCTAATTATCCAGGCCTGTTATCCAGAAAGTGTTAATCAATTAATATGAATGGCCACACAGAATTCGATGTTAGTAACCACATCTTTGATTTCATTATCATCATCATCATCATCATCATCATCATCATCATCATCATCATCATCATCATCATCATCATCATCATCATTTTGTCTTTTTTTACATTTCTGAACAACATACAATTCGAGTACTTCTTCACGGCGGTTGGCTTTGCATGTCAGAGTAGCTTTGCCCTTATGTCTGATAATGTGGCCCTCATAAGCTGTCATACATTGGACTGTTGTAAGGGGGAGGAGGAGGGTTTGTGCAGTTTCTTGAACGTCTTCCAAGATATAACGTTTGCCGACGCCCCAATATCGAGTTTCATCTTCAATTTTCGGAGAAGTTTCCCTGTGGTGATAACTACTCGAAAGCTTGAAATCGTGCTTCATTTCAGTTTTTTCCTACTATTTGACACCATGTAACATACAGCACGTGTGATTCAGGGAAGGCACATTTTTATTACTCGTGAACCAGACCTGGCGCAGTTACTAATGTAATCCAGCCAGGTTACATCATCTGTGAGAAAGAGAACTCCGAGGAAAAAGGAAAATGTTACTAAGTCCTGTAAACATGAAATAGAATGAAAATTTATCAAGTCAACATGTATCGAATATTTTGTTACCTTACGGAATGTAGTTGGTCAGTTCGATGCAAGGTTATTCTCATTAAGAGTAGATGTGTCTGTATTCTTAATTTGCACAGTGATACTCTACAAAATCATTACTTTTTGAACTGATAACTTGGTGTTCTTCTTGGAGTTCCCCCTTCTGTAAGCATTCCTTTCCCCTTGAAAGCCTCTTATTGCGCCTTACCAGGCCTGCCTCTCTCTACCGACTCGCTAATTCGCAGAAAAAAAAACTTTCACTTTTAATTTGTAGGTCTTCCTTTGTCACTATACTGTTCCCGTTAAGAACTGCTTTAAAATTCTTAATGTCAGCAGCAAATCAATGTGTCCTTTATTTTTCCTTCCTTGCGTTGCATAGACCTTTGTACAGGTAAAACAAAATGATGAGTTTCGGGAGTTTGAGTCCAGCTGACACTTAGCAACGCCGCTTTGCAGTTAGGGATGTAAGGGTGAAGTAAAGTACGGGCCGGTGACAACAACAACAACAACTTTACCCACTCGTAGTGACACACACCGCCATTGCTTAACTCCAGTTTGTGTGGCCTGAAGCAACTAGGGGTGTTGCTACTTCCTCCAACTTCGCAACGCATTTATGCACCTCGGTAGGGAGATGCAACATGGAGTAAAGTTACTTGTCTAAGGGCCTCTTCATACGAGCCTGGCTCGGTTTCCGAGATGTCGCGTCACCACTTTTTCCTTTGTAAAAATTTCGATGTGTTCATTTAAGAAAGTCATGTTGGCCCGGTTACCGAGATCTCGGTAACCGGGCTGCAAATTTTCCCTTATGAACAGGTCAACCCGGATACCGATATGAAAAAAAATTCAAATACGCATTCGTTTCTGTCGAGGGAAAGCGAAGTTAGAATCATTCCAGCCTTTTCTAAACTGACTTTTTTTTTGAAACAAGAAATTCTGAAGAATTTAGAGGCGGCGGATGGTCTGTTCCCCCCCTCCCCCCAAATGTGACCTTAGAGTTTCTGTTTGATTTCCACAGGATTGTCTGTGCAAATATCGGTCGACCCCCCCCCTCCACTTTTTCTAAGGAAAAAAGGTTTCTTTAAAGGAACAGCGACAATCTCCTATTGTTGAAACCGCATACACTCCTTTTTTATAAGAATGTTGTTTTCAACCGTTTTGTGGGAAGTTGAATGGTATAAGTGCATGTGGGCGATGGAACTACGCTATTTTCTTGTACCTTTTACGAAGAGGAGTCAAGCATGAGAATTCAAAGGCTTAATTCTGGCAACCACCGTAAGGTTTGAATTTTTACATGTTACATTTTAACCTTATGTATTTTTACATTTCCCAGAAAACAGGTCTTACCATATCTACATGTATTACCTGGTGGGTAATCCAGGTTATCTTTATCTTAGGTCTTCTCGATGACATTAGCACAAATTAACAAGACCACATAGTAAAACTATTATATTAATTTGGGTGTAAGAAGTTCTCCACTCTTACTACATCAACCATTGTTTCTGATCTGCATCAGAAATAGAAATAATCAGTTCCAATTCATTGAAATAAGCACATGATGGCGCCAAGTAGCCTGAATGGATTACGAGCTTGTGTATTTCAGCTCCTAAAGCTAGTTCCTTTTTCCTTTTGAATCAGATCTATTTGGGACAAAGAATAAGCTACGAATAGCGGCAGTCCGTTGGACCTGCCGCCTTTCAAAGCCTTAAAAAGTTCTAGAGTCGAAAGAAAAGGTCGTTTAGGGTAGGAAAGAAAACTGTATAAATGGCTCAGTTACAAGATAGAAACCTCCGTAATAATTTTGTGATTACAAATTCTATTATTGCAATTGGGTATTTCTAGTTGATGATGCCTTTGCGCCCTCGAGGTAAAAGCACATTCAAATAGAAAATAGTGTTACATACAAATTCAATGTGTTGATCTCTTGTATCCATTGTAAATTTTGTTACTTTGCAACACCTCATAATTACTGAAACCATCATGATTTTAGGGTGCGTTTCTTCGACACCAAAGAAACGCAAAATCCGAAAAAGGATTATTTTGTCGTGACAAGACAGGCTGGAGGCACGCAATATATATGTCAGAATGATATTCTCTTGTACTGCCCAAGAATTCAACTAGAATGGAATACAAATAATTTATAAACAAGGACAGTATCTGCAGTAGTTCAAGTGAACTCGCTATTTGCGTTCACAGTTAGCAAAATCTGGTCCCTGAATTACAGAAATGGTAAACAAATGAAGTTATCCTGACGTGTCAATGCTTCTGTCTGTGCTTTTGAAGAAAACTTTTCAAATATACGGAACGGAATAATCACCTGAATTTTCTTTTTCACGATCGAATGTTTTGTCACGCAAGATCGAGAGAAAATATGGCGAGACCAGTAAATTTGCATGGAAGACCGCTTGACAGATGTACTATTTTCGGATCCGTCCCCCAAAGAAACGCACGGATCATGAATCCTAAAAATCCGGATTTAGATTTGATCTGATGTATCCACTCGGAGTGTGGATTCTTCAGATCACTAATCCGTGATTAATCCATTTTCGGATTTAGGTAAAGAAACGCAAATCCGTTTTTGGATACAAGAATCCGGACTTGGATTTTCCCAAAGAAACGCACCCTTAATATTTGAAGTGTTTTTTTAATGAACATTTTTTCTTTTGTCCTGAAATGAAATATGTTTATCCATCCTGTTATCTTCCGCTCTTACAGTTTGTAACCTAAATTTCATTACTTCTGACGATTCTTCAACAAGTCCTTAGCTTTGGAGGTGTGCACTATAGATCTTGCAGCCTTAGTTCTTTCCAATCAATGTCTCCGTAGGCTTGATTGGTAAAACCAGTTGACGAACTTTCTTGACCTGCCATCCTAGCTTTGCTTCTGCGAGAAAAGTAAATAGCAACTAGGTTAAAGCAAAGAAAGTCAGTGAATGAGTAATCGAGTTCCATGTAAATTCCAGAAATTTAGCAAACATTAAGACTACCATTTTAACATTCTGTCTAAAGCTGAAGGTATTGTTACTAATACAGTTTGGTCGGCAAACCGAAGCTCTTCTCTCCAAACCCTGCTCTGTATCTAAATTCCTTCCTGCTTTTATTCAGCATTAATCAATAACCAGAGGGAGGAGTACTCAATGATGCTTTGTAATGTTTTGTCCGGCACCAAGGGTATGCAATTTGAGCCATTTTGTTCTGAAATGAGTTATAGAAATTGGCCATTTTGGCCTAATATAAGGTGCCATTTGTATGTAAGTAGGAAACAGGGCACTGAGTCTCTTCGCTTTACCTTGAATAAGGGGAATTTCAACAGGCAACGTCTACTGCCCCTGGTGATGAATAACGAGTGCAAAAGAGGTTCAACTTACAGGCAGTATTTCCTGACACAGAAGAACAATAACACAAGCAAAATAAGAAAGACTGTTCCTCCTACGGCAGCTGAAATAAGCGTTTCCTTGGAGATTCCTGAGGTTTTATTGTCAGTCTTGTGTAGGTCTAATAGAGAAAATAATGTTAACGAGCAATCAACAAGTTGCATTGCTATGAAGGATACTCTGAATGACCCCTGCACGGGTGAGATCTCGTGGTGATTGCACAGGAGGCAAAGGGTCAGAATAGTATTCAAAATACTACTATTTGTCTGGAACTTGATCGCTAGTTGAGTCAGGAGACGAAAACCGCACGATAAAGCGCACGAGAGGGTATGATGTAAATTAGAATCACCATATGATATGTGCAACATCTGAAAAAAAAACAGTTACCTCCGGAACCAACGTCAAACGGTCTAAAATTAAATTCAGTTAGCTTCTATTGCATTCATAAAAATGAATGAACAAATGCAATGTATGAATAACTAAACAAATAAATAAAACAAGATAGTAAACAAAGCAACATTTCCGTTGTTATAGTTACTGACCTTGACAATCCTGCTTTCTTTTTGAGGCTTGTTGGCCAGATGTTGAAGTCCCGGATGGACATGAATTACATGAGGTCTGAGCTTCTTGATCTTGGTATTGGTCCAATGCGCATGCTTGACAATTGGTGCCGTTGAAGAAGTAGCCAACAGGGCAGTTGACTAGTTTGTAAAAAAAAGATAATAGAGAGTGACAGTTCAGGTCTTTGCTCTAACCATTGCTTTCATCATAGTCTGTCCATATGTGTGCAGTTTGCCTTTTCTTTCAAGGATACTTAGTTAAGGGAAAGTAAACCCCGCCACGCTTCTGGAAGAGCGCCCTAGTGATTTTCTCGCGCGCTTGTGTGTTTTCTCCTTTTGCAATCGGCAATTTAATGAAATATTAATAGAAAATTTACTCCCTGGGAGAGTAAATGATTTTATGCAACCTTCGGCACTGGTGGGAGTAAGTGTTTTGATCATTGTATTTATAATAAGTGAATGCAGGCCAGGTGACAGGCCTCTTTCTTCAGCAGCTTCTCCCAATTTATTTATTTTTTGAGTCGTTTGACTTCGTCCATGACATTCGGGTCTGCCCTCACCTTTGTTGGAAATAGATAGGTATTTTTACATTTCTGTATACGTATTTGTACCTGATAGTTTCAGAACGGCCACGCAAGTGGCTAAGACATGGCAATTTTCTGGCGTTTTTTGGATGTCTTCTAACTTCTTTCCAGCAAACAGAACTCAGCCTTGGCAATGTACATTAACACAAATTTTTGTAACTCCAATTTGTAAGTGCGCAAGGGGGCATAAATGACAGTTACACCATACGCCCTTTTTGAAAAGAGGAAACAAATATAAATAGCGCCTCGTTAGAGTTATTTATCCCCTTACAACGCACACACGGAATAATTGCTAAATTATCGGTGACAACACTTAATTTAAATTATCATTAACAACACTTTTCAACAAGAGAAGCAAGAATCCAGGTTGATTCAAAGTAAACTAATGTATCTTTATTCTCCTCACCGCACATTGCCCCACTTTGGACTTGTCCCTCACCACAAAGGACCCGAATAAGGCGAATCTCAGGAGGCCTTGATGGGTTCGTCACTATGACAACACTACTAATATTCAAGGTCAAGTCCGCTTTGTCCAAGGCTGCTAGAACGTCATTAGATATTTGTAGAGAAGTCTGGTTGAGATCAAGTGATGTGTTATTGTACTTTATAAGAGGAACTTTTATTGTGAAGCTAACGGTCAGAGGAATTGTGCTTTGTTTGGTATCAGACACATCTCTCTTACGGCGAGCTGTTTCTCCGCATTCGACTCTGACGTTCTCAATCCTACAGTCTGGGTTTCTATAACAAGCTCCTGCCTGGCCAAGGGAGGTGCTCATTAAAAGGTCGATGAAGTTTCCGGCAATCTCTTCGTTCATATCTTCTCCGCCGCACTGGTCAGTGAGGTAGTGGTACTGTCCGTTTAACAAAAGACCTTTTGGTATGTGAGTTCCTGTAAAGAAAGTTAAACGGTTTTAGAACTGCTGAAAACCCAAAATAACATGGTAATGATAATTATAATCAAAGCTCGAACCAAAAATTGTTCGTATTTGGCTATAATTGCCACTACAATAATTCATCCAAACATCAAACATCAATTTTAACAAAGCCATTAAGAACAAATGAGGGCTGCCTTATATACTAAAAAATTGTTGTTACTGTCGATAAAAGGGCTGCCTATCCTTTAGTTTTGTCTGTTTTTTTTTTTAGAATTTACTTAGATTTAAATCTGCTGCTTTGGTGGTTGTGAATAATTGATTAACAACAATCCGGTGTGTTGGCGTGTTCTTGTGGTGTTGCACACTGCTGAAACAGCAAACACAAGGCCGTTACAGTTATTCGCTACTTATTCAAGTGTCTTTTCTTTCATTCATTGAGCTTAAGAATATTTTATGATGAAATTTATTGAAAATTTCTTAGTTTCTTACTCGAGCAGTCAGGAAAAGCAGGTTTTTTAGGCACCTTCACATTCACCCATTTGCCCTTCGCGTTACAGTGATAGATAGGGTGTGGATGGTTGGCAAACCCATATCCCTTATTACAATGCACGGTGCAGGTCATTCCACCAGCCAGCCATGTCTCGCACGCTTTGGCTCCATTCTTCGGTGCTGGTAAATCCACACACGGAGTATCTTTAAGAGCAAAAATTGGCTAAATAATAAAACTTACCGAAATTTTCCATTACATCTTAAAACAAGATTTAAGCAATCCTTCAGAAAGATCATCTTCTAAACTAGAACGATACCCACACATGTTCTTCGTATTAAAAGCAAGCATACAAAGAAAGTACCATGTAACGTTAAATTTCTAGATATCGGACATCGTTCTATTTTAGACCATCTACAAACTAAAATATGAGAACGGCATTTTACAGCACAATAAACAAAATCACAACACTAAAAGGTTTCAGTGAGATGAACAGATTCATGAAAAGATTCATGAAGAGATTCATGTATATGTACATGTATACAAGTGGGAACAACCTTGTACAACACATAACAAAGCTACAAAAAACACTGTTCTTGAAATGCGGCAACAAG
The DNA here is from genome assembly GCA_964030785.1 of Siderastrea siderea. Classification (NCBI taxonomy): domain Eukaryota; kingdom Metazoa; phylum Cnidaria; class Anthozoa; order Scleractinia; family Rhizangiidae; genus Siderastrea; species Siderastrea siderea. The sequence continues at coordinate 407,966 of OZ034977.1, forward strand.
AGCAACAAAATTTTGAAATATCCAGCCACAATATACTGAACTAATTCTTGAGTAACAACAAAGACAATCAATGAAAAATAAATCAGTGTTGATGTTCTGGTAACTGTTTTAGTCATCAGACTAAAGGCGCAATTTAAACGACTTTAGTCGAGGGGTTGGGGTAATACATATCGAGGGAGAGGGCGTATTTACTGATTTAGGCGTAAAAAAGTAAGGGGTTTATTACAAGGGGGGCTCATTTGAGGGAGGCCAGGGGTTAAATAGAGGAAATACGGGATGTCCCTGAAAGATATGCGAGTACTTTGAAACATCGTGCAAACAATTTTTCCTTTAAATGTTACAGTATATATCTCCTAATTGAAACAACGTTGACTAGTAAAAAGCAAAAACTATGAAACGAAACGACCCGATGGTTTTCTGGAAAGCATGAAGACTTGCTTGAATTCCCAGATTCCTTGTACGTTGGTTATATATATAACAAACCTAAATCTACTCTTGGATACTCAGCAATGACTTTGTGCGTGCCGCCTTCCCAGAACTCAACAGTGTCTTATCATCCGTATTTTGTCCCTCTTACGCGTCAACGTTTTTCAAATAGGCGTATATACCTAATTGAAAAAGCGTTGTCATGTAAAAAGCATATACTATGAACGGTACCACCCAATGGTTTTCTGGGAAGTAGGAAAACGTGCTTCTATTCTCCAGCACTGGGTGGGGGGGGGGGGGGGGGGGATATTAACACAGGATACCAAAATCCAATCCAAAACATTTTTAGGAATGAAAATATCGTGGATATCAATATATGGAACTGAGTAGGAAAGTAGTTAGTGCTGCTTTCCTTTGTGTCGCATCGTTCATGGTTTATACCGACAACGTTTTATCAATCAGGTGTATAACAAAGTGACAAAATGTATACACACCAGCTATTGTTATAAGAAACCTGCAATACTCCCTATTTCCCGCCTTATCTGATGCAGTATAAGTAATGTTGTATTCTCCCCAGGTGACTTCACTTCCATTCTTCAGGTTTGTTGTAAATAGGTTCACGCCCATATTATCCGTCACGGTAACTGCGGGTAGCATTAGCTCACGCCATCTTTGAGGTGAAATAATCTTGATGTCACCAGGACAAGGGACAATCTTAGGCTTTTCAAGATCTGTCGAAAGAAAATTGAGTCTTAGGAACTTGTTAGCGTACTGTCACGGTGACGTCTTAGCCCGGCTCTTGCAGCCTGGTAAACCAGGAAGAGAGGTTGACCTAACTGGAATATAACTGCGTCGAAACTACGCCAAGCTACAGTCCAGCGATTTCTTTGTACTAACGAATAAAACCCTCAAAGCATTCTACCTCGAAAATTGATCGAAATAAGCCAAAACGTTTCTTTATAGAGGTGTTTATTATAGGTTCAGATAGATTTACCTTTAACATGAACAGAAAACACACAGCTGCTGCTAAGCCCGGCAGAGTCTGTGACGTCATATCTAACGTTGGTTCGACCAACATTCAGCTGCTGCGGAGGAAGCGGACCGCTGAAGTTCAAGGGATCGTTAGAATTGTCGGTGGGGACTGGAGCCTGCCACGTGACTGTTGCATATGATTGACCAATGTCTGTAGAAACATCCATGTCAGGTGGGCATTGAATGCTTGGAGGCTTGATATCTGATGAAGATGAATTGAAGGTCGAAAGTGTCAATGACAGTTACGATATATTTTTTAAAACTACTATTAAGTTAGTCAAAGTTATCTCAGCTTTTAAACAAGATATTAAGGTACTGAAATCCTTGTCACTGTTGAACTAGAAATGACCAGCATGGTTATAAAAACAGGAAAAATAATATTCACTTCGTCAGCAACATCATGTTCATGTTGAGAGAAACCGTTTATTTTCTGATGTATATTCCATACCTTTACAGATCACCTTGCTAACGTTTGAACTCCAGGAACCATTTTCAAGGCAAGATACTCTTGGCGGACCTTCCAGATGGTAGCTTGAACCATTGCACATGAAGAAACAATCTGTTCTATAGTTTACACCAAACGGCATCTTGCATGAGGCTGGATAAACCGTCCCACGAGAAGGCGCTTTGATGGCTGGACACTTAGCAACTTAAAAGAACGTAAAAAAGGTAAGATGAAAATCAGCTAGAACACGTCTTCCTTTGGAGAAGTTTGTCGAACAACCTCACCTGAAAAACGAAAAAGTCTACCAAAACACCTTTACTAAGGGGAGAAGAAGATGCACCAACAGCACAGGGGAAGACTGCAGAGAGAGAGAGAGAGAGAGGGGGGGGGGGGGAAGGAAGGAGGAACGGCAAGTAGAGGGGGTGGTAAGGAGCGAGGGGGTGTGGTTCGTGTGAAAGCCAAAGTCCCATTCATGTTATTGCCAGTTGTCATTGTTTGAATTTGAAATATTTTTACCTTGACGTAAACGGCTCGTAGAGACCATTTTTTGTTAAATGAAAAACAATAAACACATACAATTAGTTTAAGTTGTCTTGCTCCAGTAGAAAATCATGCTTTCAAAAGCAATTAACGAATTTGAAAATAGACAAGAACCGCTTGCTTTCTGATTTTGTTTTCATGTCGTTTGTTATTTTATTGCTGACATTGAAGTTTCTATTTTCTTACTGTGGCATGTTGTTGTCGTGCCTGACCATCTTCCATTTGCCTCACATATCCGCACACTTGACCCTGCCAGTCGGTATCCCAAGTTACAAGAGAAAGAGGCTTGGGAACCAAATGACCAACCACATGAAAGAGAGGTTATGGCACCAAAGATTGGAGGCTGGAGGACTGGACAGGTCTTTTCTGTGAATATAAAATTCTTCACTGTGAATAACTTGATAACTGCAGTCTTTTTTCTTACTCCTCAATTTTTCTTTGACATATTACATTTTATTTTATTTTGTTACTTTAAAAGACATCTGACATTGACATCTCTTATCCCTTGATTAATAAGTATGATACCCTTTATCAAAGATCAGAACACATTCATGACATGATTTTTAATGGCGGTGTGCAATAAATCTCATCACGCAATACTGTGCGACTATCATTCGAAGTAAACCCCATAGCTTCACAAAATTTAAAATGAACACTGGTCCACTTCAAAATCTTCTAAAGTAAAAAGGTGTCGTTTGCTTCACGGCCAGGTGTATTGCGATGTTCATTACACTCCTTTACATTAATTTCTTCTAGATGGTAAAAAGTAAAACTTAAGACTATGTTATTTTGCGGCAAGGAGAACAGCATACTTGCGACTTGCACAATAAAGCTGCAGTTGGCTCTGTTTCCCTCTTCATCAGTTGCTGAATATTGAACACTGTACAAACCAATACTTAAATTAGCAGGAGGCCGCACGGCTGGGTAGTTGATAATCACGTGACCAGAGTTATCAGTTGCTGCTGGTTCGAACCATGAGAGAGGGGCGTTGGATGAACATTTAGGGGCATAAACTACCATGTTACTGGGACAGGTGTTGTTGAACGAAGGAGGCGTTTTGTCTGTGAAAGATAAAACACGTCAACTTCATAAAATTTCATAAACTTTTAGGACTAGTTTATATATTTATTATTAGGATTACTTGATATTTAGGAATAGACGAGCGTTTTTAATATGAGCCTCTGGCTCGAGAGACTGAGTAACCACTTCCCACGTTTTTTCGACTTTAAATAAAGTTACTTAATACTTACTTACTTACGTATTTACTTACTTACTTACTCACTTACTTACTTACTTAGAGCAATGGACTATTTAGGTTCAATATAACGCGTAAGGCAGTATTCATGTAGGAATTTAAAGCCTTCAGATTTCCATTTTAATGAGTGAAACTTGTTGTTTTTCTGCTCGTCAAGACCGTTACGTAAGCAGATGATTCAGCAGGTGTAAGTATTTTGGTTAAGGTTGTCCGGTTGTATGAGTCTTTTCGGATATATTTTCAAATCAGCAACGCCTAACTTAACCGGAAAGACCTATCATGCAACCGCAATGACTGTCGCAAAACATAGAAACATTTCTTACTATTTCTAACTAACTAACCTTTCAGTCTCGAGGCCATTTTCGTGTTGTCTTGTACCTCTTCTCCAAAGGGAGTCTTTGTGCATTAAGCTGTTCTTCTGAAAACGAGTTTCATTCACATGCAGATAAAACTCATTTTCATATGAAAGGTGTGCTCTTGGCCTTGATTTGAAAACGAGGTACAAGACAACTTGGAAATGGGCTATTGAAATAGATATACATTCTCCTGATATTACCTCGGCACAGGGTGTCATTGTTCCCAGTCCACTGTCCGTCATTACCACAAACTCTAAGTGAGGTGCCCTCTAGAACGTCACCTCTTTGGCAACTGAACCTGCAGGTCTGGCCATAAGTGCTCCTTGATAGACATGAGGATGGAGAAATGACAGCATTTGGAGGAGGAACAAGAGCGCTGCAGTTTATCACTGTGAAAACGAAACCGAATCTGTATGTTAGTAGATGGTTCATAGATTGAATTGTAACCTATAGTTATTTAACAAATAGATTCCATGTTGCCGTGCGTCTGTTCAGTAATAGATCACAGATGACGTAAGAAAAATAAAAAAGCCAACACCATGCTTTGTTCTGGTATAAAGCACGCAAGGGAAAGCCGAGAGCACTCAATAATTAGTAAGAAGCACTCGCCTGCGGCTCATGGTCACCACACACTTCTTTCGTGCTCTTCTTTCCTTCTTGCCTGCTTTAAAACAGAACAATGAACGGTTTTGGCATTTTTATTTGTTAAATAAAATCTAGGTAACCAGATAAAAGTTCTTTCCGGGCTTCTCTCTCCGTACATTATTTAGCACGTAGGTGATTTTGTGACGAAACCCCTTACTCAATCTAATAAGCCGGGCTATACTTGTAACTCATAAACACAAGTAGTACTGCGTGCACTTGCGTATTAAATTTTCTAGTTTTTTTTCTTTTTTGGGCCTCACTGGAAGCTCTTTTACTCCTTTACATCTTAAGACAGTGCTGCAAGTATTCAAGGTCTACAAATAACGTTTATCAGGCATTCACACCACCTTCAAATAGGCCTTCTACATTTGCTGTTGATACTTGTAAATTACTAACCGTGACAGAATGACGTCAGTCCACTCCATTTCTCGTTCTCCAGGCACTTCCGTCTTAGGGAACCAGTTAAATTGTAACCAGGGTTACAAGAGAAACTACAAACTCTACCATAGGGTGCGGATAGAGGATTGGCACAACCTGTCTTCAGTCCGTTTGAAGGAGAGGGAAGAGATGGACACATGATAGCTAAAAAAAAAACCAAGGGCAAAATGATCATGGGACGACCATTTTAACAAACCGTTAGTGACACCATAGTACGTACTCAATTCTGGCCCATAAACATTGCTTGGCAATATTGTTCTATACACTTAAGGCAACCTACCTTGACAAACAGGCATAGGTTTGTCCCAGTAGCCTAGAGGCCTGTTACCAGGGGCAACGCACGTGATCATCGATGAGCCATTTAAACGATGACCAACTGCACAGGAGAAGTTACACTTTGATCCGTAATGGTTACCGCAGCTGTTCATCCGCAAAGGGCCTCTGAGATCAACTATCAGCGATATACAATTGATAACTAAAAAAATCAAAAAATCAAATCAAATGCAGTAAAGGACACTTTTCGTCATCATCTCGTCTTGATGGTCAATCAATTTAAAGAATATATACAGAGTCTGAAAAAATGTTTCATGTTAGTGTCAAGAGGAATATCTGACAGGGTCGTGCGAAGCTTATACTAAGGTCGTTTCATCATATATTTTTTCAAATATGATTGTTATTTTAGTTTAAGTGAATTTATTACTTTCGATCAAGTTTGTCTTTAGGTGAATTCTTGAAGTGATAGAGGCTGAAAAAAAAGCTAAATTGTTAAAGTTGACAAACTGACTACCTAGGATTGATAATCTTGAGCATGTCTCGTTCAGCATAAGCTAACAATGGGCCTACAGGACACGGCACACCAAATGTTGGTGGTTGAGAATCTGGAATTGTAAAATCACCAAGCAAAGTAAAGTGAATAAAAGTGGAAGTAAGGGACTAGTATTATCGCACTGAGTAGTTATAATCGTAATAATCGTGTAAAATACAAGGTATAATATACTTAGAACAAACACCACTGAACCGTTGCCAACAGCTACCTGCACCTTACAAACGACTGATTGCCGACAATAACAAGACAGACAAACAATAGACAAACCGACTTATTGACTAACAATAGACCAACGGACATTTGACTAACAAAAGACGGATCGAAACGCACCAATCACGTTGAACAGTCTTCACAGCCAATAATATCACGGCTTAACTGACAGAGGACCAATAACATCACGAGATCGTCGACTAATCAGGACAACGACCAGAGACTTATAACATCTACTGACGATTCACAGTTCACTTGACTCTGAAGATGACTTCCGCTCAAGTTGTCGAAACGTCAGTCAATGTCATCTCAAACAGTCCTTCTCAGAACTACACTCACCCGGACGATCACAATTTACCGAATTATGACATTTGCTATTGTTGACAACCTTTGAAGTTTCTTTTGGAATTGTAAGAACAAGATAAAGCTGCAGTATATACAAATCATATATAACATGTTTGATTACCAGTGCAGATGATGGCGCTACCACTCCATTGTCCAGATTACAAACATGTTATGGTGACATTTCCAGTTGAGCTGGTATATCCAGATTGGCAGGAATATAAACAGCGTGATCCATAAGTACTGGAACAGGCAGGAGACAGCAGTAAAGCTTTAGGTGGGGTCACTAGTGGGTGACAAGTAATAGCTGAAAGGTAATCAAAAAACTGCCATTTCAATACGGGTCAGTATTGTTAATGATATTTATGGATGTTACGTGGTCCATTTGTTTCCTCGCCATAAAGTGACTAGTGCCTAAACTTATTCCTTTTAAATATGTTAATGTTTCACTGAATTTGGCTTAATTAGATACGCTTTAGTTTATCACAGCTCACATACAACAATCTCGCTGTCAGATGATTTGGCTACTACACAGACGACTGCAAGCTTTCTCTGCCCTTTCTTATCATTTTATAAGGTCTGCAAACTGAAGAATCTTTGTCGGAATCCAGAAGGCTGTTGATTGTCTGCAGATAGTCTGTTGTTGGCACCCAGGTCCACGTTTGCCTTGAGAAGTGGCGTAGAGTTCAATATTATAAGGTTTTAGGTTCCTTTGCAAGCATTCGAGAAGGTGACCTGAAAACACAACTGGAGTGTTCAAAACTCTTGAATCAGACTTTCTGTTTATCATATTTTGTTCAAATTGCGCACTCAACACTAGTTCTATCCGTTTAACACGTCAAATGACTTGGCAAAAGAACGTGGCAAATGAATTGATCTATGGTTTGGTAGTCAGCAAAAGGGAAGGAGCAAGGAAACGTGATTGGCTTGTCATACTCACGCCAACGCCTATCTGTACTCATATTTTATACTGGAGGTTGTACATGTTTCCTTCTGAGACGAAAAAAGGTTTTCACGCCCAGAGCTTGAGCCTTTTCGATGTCAGACACTGGACCACCGCGCCCCAACAGTCCCTACACTTTCATAATATTTATAGTTACCTTGGCAAACGAAATCCTGGCCACTCCAGCTTCCATTTACGAGACGTGTCCTAGTTGTAGAGCCGTGTCCGTTAAAGCCAGGAGAACAGGAAAACAGACACATTGTGTTTAAAGGTTATGTTGTTGTTCCTGTGCATCCCTGCCGGGCACCGTTGGGTGGCGCCGATAAGGCTGGACACGTCACAGCTGCAGAGGAGAGAAGTAGTATTTTTCGTTCACAAGACTTTTTAATGTATGTTTAGTTTTGTAAACTTCTTTTTTAACAGATTCATCTCTACAATGAAATAACATGTTAACGTTGCTCTCTTGTCTCCTACTTTAGCTGGTACTCTGTGAAGGAAGACAATCAGTTATCAAACGTGTTCACTTCAGAATGAACCTACATTTTATCTTGTATTACTCGTTATTGTTTTATTTGCAACCAATTAGCTGCTACATTTCGCTTGGTCAAGATGAAAGAAAAAAATCCTACCAGTGCACTGTGTTTGTAGACCAGTCCATGTTCCATCGTTTTGGCACGTCCGTTCGCTTGCTCCACTCAGTGAGTACCCGATGGCACAAAAGAACTGGCAGGTTTGTCCTGGTAAGTTGGAACAAGCCACCACGCTACCATGGGAGGGTGCAGACAGCCGAGGACAGCGGTTTACTATTTAATGGAAGAATGTGACAAATATTAAAAATAAAGATTAGTGCCTGTTAAGGTCTGGAAGTGGATAGAAGTTAGCATTTTTGTGTCACAAATTAAAGTAGATAGAAAGGTAAATATCGCACAATAGAACGTATGACTTCAATGCCCGGAATGCAAGCTTCTTGCTGACAATACGATAATACAGCTAAATTGACTACTGGTGTTGATTGAGGCATTTCTATTGTTACTCTACACCAGCTTTTCGTTCGATTTTCGTGGGGAAGCTTGTTAGGGATTAAACTTTCAACCAAGACTCTAACCTCCTTGACAAGTGAAAGCGTCACCAGGCTTCAGTTGCACTCCTTCTGGACAGAAACATCGATGGCCGGTTGGGTTTGGAAGACAAATGTGACTGCAGCCTCCATTCAAGTGAGAGCAGCTAGTCGGTCCTGATGCGAGGTAAGGTATCTTATTAGTGAGCAGAATTATTCTTGAAAGGGTGAGTTGGGATGCGTCACCCCGTCAAATTCCTCCTGATTTCCAAATTTAATCATTTTCTCTTAAACTCGTAGTCTAAGACGAGACACGAAAAGAAATGCAAGAAAGCTTAAGATAACTATGGGTTACTTTAAAGCACTAGCAATTCATTTTAAAACAACTTTTACAACGTGACGGCCCATTTGACATTATCAAAATCACCACAGGTCATCTTCATCTCTAAAATGACTTGATACGTGGTGCTTTTTTCTGCATTAATTGATATTAAACAATGCCCACTAGCAACATGGCTATTTAACCACACGCATGCATTGGTGGAGTCCAGCCACTAAATCCTTTGCGTTTCTATCTTGACTCGAACAAGCAAGTCAAGAGAGAGCCACATTTGAGAAAGTGCAGAATTGATGTGGTGAGCAGTAGAAACAGGTGTCAGAATACTTCTGGAGTGTTAAAATACTTTTGGAGTACAGGATAATATTCGTACAATGCGCTGTTGTACGGTTATTATGCGTACTGTTCGTGTCACTCCAGTATATTAACCGTAGAATACCGTGTCCTACGTATATTATACTGGAAAGCTGCCACTTACGGTTATTACGCGCGCAACATACGAATAATAACCTGTGAAAGTACGGTTAATATCCGTATGTGACGTAGTTTTCAGGTTGTTATTCGTACCTGTACGAATTTTGTCGAGAAGAATTTTTCGAGCTTCAGCCGCCATTACAGAAAAAAATGTTGAGGCTTAAAACGGCAAAGCTGATGAAATTTTCTTCAAAAAAGGAATCTAGTTGAAGATATTTCCCCTAAAACATTCCGTTAAGCGAGGTTAAAACCGAACAGTTTCTCTCAATGAGCGGTATGTGCCAAAAGTTCTACTTTCCGCAGCGATCGATGCGAAGCCATATCCCAGCGATCGAGTTCGATGTTTATGAATTCAAACGCTTGTCGCGTTCGAAGTACGCTAGGAAAATATTTCACAGGCTTCAAACACAAATAAAACAAGAACCACGGATTTACTGGTTCAGCGTAGCCGCTGCCTTTCATAATTCGATCTATTTCACAACGCGAAATGAACAACTTCGCGGCAGTGCCCGAGAGGCAGTGTGCAGACGTCGAAGGAATAGAATGATCATTAATAAAATTGTTTTAAATCTATTCGCAGTGTTCTTGCGATATACAGCGTCTAAGGAAGATCCTATTCCAAATGGAAAAGGAAAAATGTTAGGTGTTTCGGAAGGCTGTCTCCAATAAAACGGATATGTTTTTCCTTAAGAATGTGGAAATCGACTCGTGTAAACAAACTGCAACGCGCTGCCCGGCTGTCGGCACTGTATGGGATTTTACGGATAAAACGTTTTTAAGAAAACCGCCTGCTTGTCAACGGAGAAAAGTTTTAGTTGATTTATTTTAACACCTGGACTGTAATGATTGAAAATAAAACAAAGTTTCATTGACAAATTCACATTTTCCATCATGAGTAATTCATTCGGACAAACTCTGCAAATTGACTCTCGAACTGAAATTGACAGTCAACTCGGAGATGCGAAGAGTTTTATATTACGCATTTTCAGTTTATTAACCCGAAAATGCGTGCAGCGTACGGTTCATAACTGTGCCTAGCTTCGTTTCAGGTTACTAGTCGTTCACGGAACCAAAGTCGACAAACTGAGTCGCAGAGGCATTTCCCCAAATGTTTATACGGGGAAAAGATCGAGCTAGGGAGGTTTGCAAGCGTGTGAATCCGAACAATGCAAAACAAAATAAACGTGTTTTCAAGGAAAGGGAGGTCTTTCTTGCCTCGGAGATTATTACGTCGGGGGAAATATCTTATCGATTTTCGAAAATGACAAACCAGGAGCGGCGGAGTTGATTCAATGGCAGCTTGTAATTGTCAATCCAATTCGCGGAAAATTGAAATCTTTACCACAGAGCAGTCGATTTGACAGGAAAATTTGAGATAGTTTCTTGATAGTTTCAGTTTGATGCAGTTTACTCCTAGGGTCATTGCATGTTCTTTGGATACAATGCACTTTCAGTAGAAGAGCAAACCGATGTTGCAGGCTTTTCCGTGTTGTTTTCATTGAAAGTATTTAGTCATGAGATTATGCAAATTTTACTTGAAATTGACTGACAGCCGTGTCACGCAACGAGCGAGGATTTTCCGCCCGCAGTCGATTCGTGACCAGTGGCTTTTGAAACTCGTGGAGTTTTCACCAAAAGAAAAAAACCACCCGACAAAATCATGTACCTAAAACATTCTGACAACTGCAACGATGCCTTTATTTCACTATAGGTGGTTATTTTCCAACCCAGTGAAATGCGAATGTAATCCTCCCAAATATTTACAAGTTCCATATTTTGTCACGTACGTTACTGAGCACACCGGCTAAAATTCAGACCTTTTTTCTCTGGAAAATAAGGAGAGGTTTGCACTGAAAAAGTTTTAAATATATATTTAAGTTTGGAGACCAAGCGCCAGCTGGCATCACCTATGAAATTTGTAGCAAACAGGCTGTGATTTGAGAGTGCATGTGAAGGTTAGCGTGCTTGTGAAGGGTTGCAATCCTAAGTAGTATTACGGTAATACAACTTGATGTGAGGGTTACTTTACAGTTTTTCGGACTTAAAAAAACACTGTCACAGGATTATCACGAAACCTGCAAGGACACTTTATATGAGCAAATATGCTTACAGGCTCGAGCTCGAAGAAAAAAAAGCATGGTGCTATAATACGCACGGCCAGTTCTTTTTTGGCTAAATTATCCGACACGACCGCTTATTCTGAAACTCAGGTTGAAACTATAAAAACTGCTGACGCTTTCACAATAATCATCAGATTAAAATATACCAGACTAATTAACAAATACGTCAAATGAATCAGTAAGCTTATGTCTCGAGCGGCAAATTGTATTGTGAGCGGGAAAAGTCAAATAGAAATAATTCAGCGGCCTATTAAAACAATATAATTTAAACGGCTTTTAAAAACCCTCAACCGCATTTTTCGAGATAAACTGCAAAACTGAGTACACCACAAACTCAAACTCATTTTGGTGCTTTATTTAAAGTAAAACTGAAGTCGATAAAAATGAGCTCACCTCAGTTTGGTATGTTATAATCAGCGGGAATGCGCACCATAAATCAAATGAAGCCTCCGCAACTAAGGGTGCATTCTTTTGGGACTATTCTGGTTATTCTTATTCTGGTTTAGGAATAACAGAATACACAGAATTTCAATTTCGGAAAGAACGCCAATTCTGGAAACGGAATACCCATGGCGGAGGTGACCTGAGAACCACTATGTCTGCACACGCGCGGGCGGCCGCGTCGGATTTCCCGCCAAAAATTTCCCAAAAGAACGCGTATTCTGTCTATTCCGAGTAAACCGTATTCCTTTCATTCTCTTCATTCTGCTATCGGGAGCAGAATGAACGGAATGATATTCCGTTCATTCCGAAAACGGAATAGCTGCCAAAAGAACACAAATACCGTCTATTCCGAGTATTCCTATTCCGGAATAGTTCCAAAAGAACGCACCCTAAGCTTGTTTTTCAAGTCTTGCCCTTTAAATAGTTCTGTGAGGCTGTGTTGAACTGCCATCAGTGATTTGACTTGATCTGTGAACAAATTCTCTCCTTAGCCATGAGAGGATCTCTGGCAGTAAACCTTGACAATAGCTTCGCGGATTGACTATTTTCAACGCAAATGGATTTGTAAAGCTTCATTCATGTACATGCTGTATATTCACGGCCAGTTTCTTTGTAGAAATGTATTGGGAATTGACGTGGAGATTTCATTCGCCGGCTCTTACTCGCTCCAATTCAAAGCTTTTAGTGAAGCACGTGGAGTTTTCCCACAGAAATGGTGCAGCACATCAATGAGACGACAGTGATGTAAAAAAAAAATTAAGAAAACAAACATTCTCACCGCAGTAAAAGTTTCCCGGTCGGATCGATTTTAACTTCACACGTAAACCTCCAAACTCCCCGTGGTAATCGGGACGCACCGCCAGGATGAACGAAATACTAAATTCAAAGCTTTGAAAACCTTTTCTCAAACCTCGACCAAGTTTGGCAGATTCAGAAGCGTCCTTAGTGACCAATTACAGAGCTCGCTGTCAGTATTTGTCAATCAATATGACAGTGATGTGTTTTCGAACGATCTTTTGTGCGCGAATAAATAAACCAATCACACGCATTTAAGCTGGCTACAGAAGTTTATTTAGTGACAGGCATCCCGAAAAGGTAGTTCGGCCAGATTTTGCATTTAACAATTTACAGGCAACGTACCTTCTGCGTCTTTTCACTTTTCAAATTCTTTTTTGAAAAAACGTTTTGAAAAAAAACGGTGTCGGTGTTTCTTCAAGCAAGAAAGAAAGCGGATCAATTCCGGGTATTCGCTTCGATTTCAATTTGCCAAGCATTAGTCGCTTTTCTTTTTTCGGATGATCAGAGCGATTAAGCGAATTCCTCTAAACACACGCAAAGGCTCGGCTGTATTTTACCAGAAACTCATAAGTCCTTATGAGTTTCTGATTTTACAAGTAATAAGCGCGAGTGTACGAAACGCTTTCAACAATCGCACAAAAGGCTTTAAGCGCGATTGTTGAGAAGACTTCGTACGCTTAAACTCGTACAATACACACAAGCCTGTTGCACCATTATTAAGCGACCTTCGCACACTCACGGTTATTTCTCGTAAATACAGATAAGCTTGTTGTGCGATTGTTGAGCGACCTTCGCACACTTACGGTTATTACTCGTACAATACACACAAGCCTGTTCCATGGCTGTTGAGCACGCTTCGCACACTCACGGTTATTACTCGTAAAAAAAAAAGTTTGTTGTGCGATTGTTGAGCGACCTTCGCACACTTACGGTTATTACTCGTACAATACACACAAGCCTGGTCCACGATTGTTGAGCACGCTTCGGGCACCTTCGTTTATTACTCGTAAAAACAGACAAGCCTGTTGCACGATTGTTGAGAACGCTTCGCACACTTACGGTTATTACTCGTACAATACACACAAGCCTGTTCCACGATTGTTGAGCACGCTTCGGGCACCTTCGTTTATTACTCGTAAAAACAGACAAGCCTGTTGCACGATTGTTGAGAACACTTCGCACACTTACGGTTATTACTCGTACAATACACACAAGCCTGTTCCCCGATTGTTGAGCACGCTTCGGGCACCTTCGTTTATCACTCGTAAAAAACAGACAAGCCTGTTGCACGATTGTTGAGAACACTTCGCACACTTACGGTTATTACTCGTACAATACACACAAGCCTGTTGCACGATTGTTGAGAACGCTTCGCACACTTACGGTTATTACTCGTACAATACACACAAGCCTGTTGCACGATTGTTGAGAACGCTTCGCACACTTACGATTACTCCTACAATACACACAAGCCTGTTGTGCAATTGTTGAGAACGCTTCGCACACTTACGGTTATCACGCGTACAATACACACAAGCCTGTTGTACAATTGTTGAGCACGCTTCACACATGGTTATTACTCGTACAATACACACAAGCCTGTTCCACGGCTGTTAAGCACGTTTCGCATACTTACGGTTGTTGCTCGTACAATACAGACAAGCCTTTTGTAGAATTGTTGAGCACGGTTTGCACACTTACGGTTATTACTCGTACAATACACACAACCGTGCACCACGACTGCTGAGCACGCTTCGCACACTTACGGTTATTACTCGTACAATACACACAAGCGGGTTCCACGACTGTTGAGCGCGCTTCGCACACTTACGGTTATTACTCCTACAATACAGACAAGCCTGTTGTACAATTGTTGAGCACGCTTTGCACACTTACGGTTTTTACTCGTACAATACACACAAGCCTGTTGTACAATTGTTGAGCACGCTTCGCACACTTACGGTTATTACTTGTTCAATACATACAAGCCTGTTCCACGATTGTTAAGCACGCTTCGCACACTTACGGTTATTACTCGTACACTTACGGTTATTACTCGTATACTACCGACAAGCCTGTTGTACAATTGTTGATAACACTTCGCACACTTACGGTTATTACTCGTACACTTAGCCTGTTGTGAGCACTTTGCAGACTCACCGCTAGTACTCGTACAATACAGACAAGCCTGTAAATGTGCGACTGTTGACAGTCCCTCGCACACTCACGCTTAATACTCGTACAATACACAAAAGCCTGTTGTGTGATTCTTGAGAGCACTTCGCACACTCACGCCTATTACTTGTACAATTATCATTAGTAGTTTCTAGTTCGTTTTTGTATTTTTAGATTGTATTTTAGAAAGTTAGGTGTCCTCTATTAGCAGTGGGGAATCCCCTCTGTTAGATTTTTGCTTAACACTTTAATAAAGTCATTATTATTATTATTACAATACAGACAAGCCTCTTCCTCGATTGCTTAGTGCTCTTCGTACTCTAACACTTATTAGCCGTCCAATACAGTGAAGCTTGATGGTCGTTTTCTGAGGCAGTCTGTACAGTCACGCTTAGCACTCGAACAATACAAACAAGCCTTCTACTCGAGTGTTGAGCGCTCTTCGTATACTCACGCTTATTAATCGTACAGTACAGTCAGGCTTGATTGTTGTTTGTTGAGAGCGCTTCGTACACTCACCCTTTTTACTCGTACAGCTATGCCGACAAGCCTGTTGTGCGATTGTTGAGAGCACTTCGTAAACTCACGCTTAGTACTCGTACAATAAAGACAAGCCTTTTGCGCGAGTGTTGAGCGCTCTAATTCGTACACTCATGCTTATTACTCGTACAAGACAGACAAGACTGATGCGCGATTGTTGAAGAGCTGAATAAGATGCACGACGTGCATTTGCAAACGTAGGAAAGGTGGCGCGTTGGTGTAGTCTACACAGTTGTGTTGTTTCCACGAAACTACCAAAATCACTGCTGCAGATAAAAGTGCGCCTTTCACAATGCAATAAAAGCTACAGGCAATGACTCCAATGAGTTAACTCATGTGTTTGTATAGAGGAATTCGCTCAATCGCTCTGAACATCCGAGAAAAAAAAGTGACTTAAGCTTGGCAAAATCGAAGCGAATACCCGAAACTCATCCGCTTTATTTCTTGCTTGAAGAAACATCGACAACGATTTTTTTCAAAAAAAGAATTTGGTAAGTAAAAAGACGCAGAAGATACATTTTACCGTTTTCACTTTAATATCTCAGTTGTAAAGCGCATTTGATCATATTTATATCTTAATTTTCGCTATATAAGTTTTAAATATTTTAATTAAATATTATCATTGACCTGTAAATTTTAAAAGCAAAATCTGGCCGAACCTCCTTTTCGGGATGCCCCACCTGCGGGATGCCTGTCACTAAATAAACCTCTGTAGGCAGCTTAAATGCGTGTGATTGGTTCATTTATTCGCGCGCAAAAGTTCGTCCGAAAACACATCACTGTCGTGTTGATTGACACATGTTGACAGCGCGCTCTGTAATTGGTCACCAAGGACGCGTCTGAATCTGCCAAACTTGGTCGAGGTTTGAGAAACGTTTTCAGAGCTTTGAATTTAATATTTCGTACATCCCGTGCGTCCCGATTACCACGGGGAGTTTGGAGGTTTACGTGTGAAGCTAAAATCGATCCCACCGGGAAACTTTTACTGCAGTGAGAACGTTTGTTTTTTTTTTTGATATATATTTTTTACATCACTGTCGTCTCATTGATGTGCTGCACCATTTCTGTGGGAAAACTCCACGTGTTTCACTAAAAGCTTTGGATTGAAGCGAGTAAGAGTCGGCGAGTGAAATCTTCACGTCAATTCCCAATACATTTCTACAAAGAAACCGGACGTGAATATACAGCATGTACATGAATGGAGCTTTATAAATCCATTTCTGTTGAAAATAGTCAATTCGCGAATCTATTGCCAAGGTTTACTGCCAGAGATCCTCTCATGGCTAAGGAGAGAATTTGTTTACAGATTAAGTCAAATCAATGATGGCAGTTCAACACAGCCTCACAGAACTATTTAAAGTACAAGACTTGAAAAACAAGCTTATTTGCGGGGGTTTCATTTGATTTATGGATGCGCAGTCCCGGTGATTATAACATACCAAACTGAGGTGAGCTCATTTTTATCGACTTCAGTTTTAGTTTAAATAAAGCACCAAAATGAGTTTGAGTTTGTGGTGTACTCAGTTTTGCAGTTTATCTCGAAAAATGCGGTTGAGGGTTTTTAAAAGCCGTTTAAATTATATTGTTTTAATAGGCCGCTGAATTATTTCTATCTGACTTTTCCCGCTCACAACACAATTTGCCGCTCGAGACATAAGCTTACTGATTCATTTGACGTATTTGTTAATTAGTCTGGTATATTTTAATCTGATGATTATTGTGAAAGCGTCAGCAGTTTTTATAGTTTAAACATGAGATTCAGAATAAGCGGTCGTGTCGGATAATTTAGGGCCAAAAAAGAACTGGCCGTGCGTATTATAACACCATATTTTTTTTCTTCGAGTTCGAACCTGTAAAAATTTGCTCGTGAAAAGTGTCCTTGCAGGTTTCGTGATAATCCTGTGACAGTGTTTTTTTAAGTCCGAAAACTGTAAAGTAAGCCTCACATCAAGTTGTATTACCGTAATAATAGGATTGCAACCCTTCACAAGCGCGCTAACCTTCACATGCACTCTCAAATCACAGCCTGTTTGCTAAGAAATTTCATAGGTGATGCCCGCTGGTGCTTGGTCTCCAATCGTTCCTCGCGAAGCGAGGAGGGCCGAAGGCCCTCCGAGCGTAGCGAGGTTTATAAGTTTGTCGCGTGGGGTTCGCACGAGGATCACTTAGGGCGGTCAAATCTATATATTTCGATGGTGTCCGCACAGTTGCCTAGCAATAAAACCAAATCGCGACCGCTGACAGTTGTGCACTCTCATGTTTCTTCGGCGTTTCTTCATTTCTTGCTTGCTTCGCTGCGTTCATTTGGGTGCTGATATGTTTATTCATCGTCTGTGAACAAGCAAGCAACGCCTGATTTAACAAGTGGCTGAAAATCCATTCTGGGGGAGATTTACAACTGAAACTGAGCGTCGACGACAAGAAAGCACGGGTATAGAACATCGTTTTCCGATAATAGCCTAGCGAAGACTAAAGCCATCAGCAGGACACAAACAGGATATTGGTAATTTATCGAAGTCCGAATTTATTAAATACTCCTTAAGTAGACTTCACCTTCTGGGAAACTCACCAGATCAACAAAAAAATTTAGACAAAGAAAAACAAAATGTATCAAACCCGGCTTTTTCAGGCAATGGCACAAACCCCTAATTACTATTCGCATATTCTTTTAGTTTCTATACTTGATGTTGTCACGATTTAGAGATTTTCGATTTCAGTGGAGTTTTCGAAACCCTTAGTATTTTATCCCAAAGGCAGTGAAATTCAATTTTACAAGATTTTGCCTAACATTATTAAAGCGTCTATTGTCTCATAAGACTTATAGAATATTAGTTTGAAGCTCATTAAGAGACTCGGTGTGTGTGTGTGTGATATATATTTTTTAAATTAAAAAAAAAGGTACATGTAACAGACAACAAACAAGTCCAAGAAACAATACAAAGCAAAATTAGAAATTAGCAAAGATGCCGTTGCCTAAGGCTAGCTAGAATTTTCGCCAGCAATTTCATGTTCACACCGATCCAAGAGATATCGGAAAGTTAAGATGGACTTCTAGTACAGTATTGCTTATTATGTTAAATAGGAAGGCAGTGTTACACGAGTAGCGGAAAGCATAAAACGTTTAGCGCGGAACATCAAAGAGATTGGAAAATATCGACCAAATCTCCTGGGGCGCCTATGTCTAGAGTAAAGCTGCGGGTGTAAAAAATACAACAAAAACAACAACAACATCAACAACAAAAACAGCAAGATATCTAACAAAATGTCACTCAAAATCACTTGGTTGTCCTTATTGCTTCTGATGCAATACTAAAATTCCTCTGTTACTTTGCTGATTCTAATACGGTTGAAAAAGGCGGAGTTCGAGAAAGAGTAAAATTATAGCGGAGCCTGCTGGCAAAGCCCGCCAGCGGAGCTTCATTGCTAAGGAAATTTGGTAACCTATCAATCCGAGAAATTTTGGTTGTGACGTAATAGTCACGTGACCGTCCGTCCGTACGTCCGTACGTCCGCACAGACTCTGTGGGAGTCCCAAGACAACCCGACGGGGATAGAGAATGCCATCTTTTCTTGGCGGGAAATTGCGCGTTGCTTTTGGGCAACCGGCGTTTTTCTTGGCGGGAAATCGCATGACCATCGTCGCTTTTGAAAAAGAGGTTTTTTAAAAGCTTAAGCTTCTTTATCATTTAACGATTGTTCGAGAGTACTGAAGTTTTATACTTGACAAAAAAAAACATCTAATACCTATAAATGGAAAGAAAAAGTTCAAAAGAATACTTGTAGAACGCGAAAAGTTCAAGTTACGAAAGCTGCCTTCAAAGGACTTCATCGCTTTGTTTTCTTCACGGCGGAGAGTTTGCCCTGTTCTGAAACACAACCGAGTAAGTGAAGTTTTTAAAGGGTCTAAGGTACATGATTTCGAGTATTACGGTGAAAGAAATGACGTTTTGAAATGGAAATTTGATTCATGCAATTAGAAATGTGTCATTTGCTTTTGACTTTAAAAAATTATTAGAAAACGCTCTCAGATTTGTGACAGATTCTTGAATATTTTGCTATGCTCAGCCGATTTCACTCGCGTGGACCGACCCACGATTTTGGAAGTGTAACGCGAATTGCATTTAAGTATAAACTTGCGGGTTTTCGAATAAACTTTTTTCAAAAATGATCTCTCTGTCCATTATTTTGCGTTTTTTTATTCATAACAGTAGGTCTAAGCACAGTCGCAAGACAACTACACAAGCTTTGCTTTCAATTTTGACTGTCCGGTCCATCTCTTTGTGCAACTGTCGATTTTGTTGTCCTAGAAGTTTTCAATAGTAATAATCTTTTAAGCGAAGCAGTTGTCGGTTTAAAGCTATTTTATCCCAAAAGCTTCCGAAAACAGTTTTGTGCGTTCCTCAAATCGCATTACTTTATGTAGGCTTACTTCGAATCCGCAAAACTTATGCCGGCATAATTTAATTAAAGCGTGTTTGGTGTTTCTTTGTTTTGAATCTTCATGGTCTCTAGTTAGAAAACGAAATATAGCAGTTATTTGAAAAACTATAAGCGAAGCAGTTGTCGGTTTAAACCTATTATATCCGAAAAGCTTCCAAAGACAGTTCTGTGCAATTTTAAAAGCGTTCGAATTTCAAACAATTTGCAGCCGCAAAACTTATGCCACGGAGTTAAGAATGTTTGGACGGTGTTTTTTTGTTTGTTTTCAATCTCGATGGTCTCAAGTTAGAGAACGAAATGTAAGGGTTACTTAAGTAACTATAAGCGAAGCAGTTTTGAGTTTAAAGCTATTTTATGTGGTGAGTAATGTGTGTTCCTCAAAGTGCTTGAATTTTTTCGCGGCTGCTAAAAACATTTCTTCGATAAGTTTATTACAAGTGCTTCGAAGCTCCCCAGATCCTTTCTTTCGGGTAATGCCAGTAAAATGCCGGTGAAATGTCAGTATAAATTTTCAGGACCAGACTAATATTTTTATTTAGTGGCAGTTCATGTTATTTGTTAACATCCGAACGCGATGAAGATAACCCATTTAAATAGTCGAATAATTTTTATTTTGTTTTTGTAAATGAGCGCCGTTTCAAGTTCATTCAAGCGAACAGCCAATAATCCAAGGAGATTTAACAAGCCTTGACAGTTAATGAGAGGATATGGAAACATTGCAAACACCAAGCAAGACGGCTCGTGAGTAAAATAATCAAGCTGTGCTCAGCCTTTAGAATGACCTTTCGGGCTTGGTTTTACAGAACAGGACAATTCGGAACACTTTCAGGCTTTTTGAGAAACACTTTTCGAAAGCGAACGAGCCAAAAAAAGCCCCGAAATATATTTCAGACGGAAAAGTTTCTGGACTATTTTTGAGAAACGAAAGCCAGTTTATTCCTTCGCGGCTCTGCTTTTAGGCTTGGCTAAATCTATATATTATTGAAGCTCAAAAGATTAAGAGAGGGCAGACGGATCGCCTGAACGCTCAGTTGCTTTGCGGGCAAACGACTAGACGTGAATATATGATTTTGAAATATCGGTGGCGAAATGGAAAAAAAAATAAAACAGAGAGCAGGCGGATCATCTGAGCTCTCAGTGGCTTCACGGGCGAGTCACCTATGAAAACTATCAAGCGAATATAAGTTGCCAAGGTAAGATATAAGCTAGATTATTATGAGGTCAATACTGTGTTCGACAGAAAACGACAAAAAAAAAAGATAAAAAACAACCAACAAACAAACAAAAACTCAGGTGTACCCAAGTAATGCGGACTGAGTTTAATGGTGCGAGCTGGGGTTAATATTCCGTTTCCATAACATAGTTCTCAGCACTCCCCGCCAGAATTTGAAATTTGTTACAGTGTGATAATACGAGAAAACCTTATGAAATCATTCCTTCGGTTTTTGTAGTTCGTAATTGACTTCATCGGCAATTGGTCAAATACCATATTTCATGAAGAAAATTGCGATGACAAGGACGACAAGGGCATTGCTGGGAGCGCCGCTAAATTCCAGAGTAAAATATACAAAATGGGTCTTTGACACGCCCGAGAGTCCGTACACATATACTACGTTGAATTCCGTTGAATCTTTGATGACTTGCTTGTAATGAAATAAATCAATGCTACTTGTATACGTTCAACTTACCAATGTTGAGTTTGCTCGGCTTACCACTGAAAAGCAACTTACTGGTCGATTATGTGACGGATTGTAAAGGACAACCATCTCGTGTGCTGTAATTAGTAACGCCATCATTGCGATACAAAGATGCTAAACCTCTTTATCTGCTTTATGCTATGACAGTTTTGTCAAGACGACCTTATGGGATCATAGGCGTTGAAGTAAAAAACGACTACATTTGCGGTGTAGCAATAAAAATACCATTAATAGAGGGACTTGGACTTCCCGACTATGGAACGCGATAATAGAAAACTGCAGCGTGACAAACGCAATACAATCATTACAATGCTTGATTTTTTTTTAAACTACACCTTATTATTTTAGCAACACAGGAAAATCTTTAAACGTCATGTTTGGTGGAGTTTATCGGTTGACCGAGTCAATCTGAGTCCGAGTCAAATAAGCGAGTCAATAGAAAAGTTCCCTTAATAATAATGAATAATAATAAAAAAAAAATTTTGAAATTACATCTTACATGTGCTTTACTAGATGAAATCCACTCACAGGCAGGACAAAAAACTTTCTTTCCTCCGTTGGTGTACAGTTCGTAGCTCGGACCACTAGATTTTTCAAAAGTACTGGTCCTAATATACGAGAAAAAATTACAACGTCACGTGAATACTTTCGTGAATCTTTTTAGAATTTTGTTTGCAAAAATACCTTAAATCACAGTATCAAAAAAGTTGATTTTGTAATTTAAGTGAAAAAAGTATGCATTTAGGCGAATGAGATTTTTATTTAAGTTGTGTTATCAAGTGACATTCCAGAAACTATTTTCACAGGGTCGGCTTTGATTTCACAGAAGAATTTATGTAAATCGCTGAGGTTTGAGAAAGGTAGAAAATTCAAGGGAAAGTTGTTTGATTCATGACAATGCAATTTTCATTTATAAAATTTAAAACCGTTTTCATTTCTCGCGCTATTTGCATGACGTTCTAAAAGTAACTTATAATGTGAAGTAACTTGCTCAGACCGTTAGGAAAAAAAATCGTTTACCTTTAACATGTAACTTTGGTCACATATGACTTTGCTTTTGCTTAATTATTTTTGACATAAACGTTGCCCTCAAGAGCTTCCAGTATTTATGAACTCGAAAACGAGCAAATGTGATAATTCCTTAAGCGGAACATTGGAAAGAAATTCGAGTTAAAGGAGAAATGAAGGCTAGGCTCTTTTGTGGTTAGCCGATAAACTGACTCGGCTATTTGACTCGGACTCATGTCTTACTCAGACTCAGGTTTGACTCAGGAAATGGATTTACTCATGTTGGTGTGAAATAGTTACTTTTTTGTGATTACTGTTGTAAGGGAAAGAAGTAAATGTTAATCACCCTTTAACTTTTTTTTCCAGCTCCAGCAGTGAATGGTAACTACTCCGAGTGGAAGGAGGCTGCTGCGTGCACTGTGACGTGTGGAGGAGGAACAAAAATACTTAAACGAACCTGCACCAATCCCCCGCCATCCAACTGTGGAAAACACTGCAGTGACCTGGGACCAGCTGAAAAGACAGTCCCGTGCAATGAAGAATGCCGTGAGTGAAAACACCTTCTATATGATATTTTTTTATTCACTCTCGGAGCGGTTAAATATTCGCATAATGCAACATCATGCCTAGTGAACAGCCCAAAAGTCTGGTGAATGCATATTCACACTTTGTAAATGATACCACTGTAAACGCTGTTTACACTCAACCCATGCATTGTATCTGGCAGTGGTAGCAGTGTGTTACTCTCCGCCACAAGCATAATTAATAACTGTCTGTTCCTTCTGCAAGTCAAGAATTACACGGAAAATTGTACACGTACAACGTAAAGTGCCAGTGAATCACTCTCAAATTATTTTCTTCAAAACTAGCAAGACGCAATCTAGCGATCATCAAAACAATTTGAAAAGGTTTGTAAAGGTAAAACATTTGAGAAAACCGGAAATCTCTCACCTTATCAACGTCCATCATGCATAAATGTCCGCCAAAATCCGCTTCAATGCTCGTTTAGTGCCGCTGACTACGAAAAGGAATATTTGTTCAAGGTGAACTTAGAAAGAAAAACACGGCCGTCTTAAAATGAAAAGAAAAATCTTAATCACCGAACGCTGTGTTTTTCTAATTGCTAATTGCTCAGGAATGGCCTAATCCTAATTGGTTCGTAATAAAATATACGTAATATTTTAATGACCAGCTCCCAGTTGGCTTGTTAGCCCAATTGGTTAGAGCGCTGCACCGGTATCGTAGAGGTCAGGGTTCGAATCCCGGCAAGCCTGTTTTTTTCAGGTTTTCTTTTCGCAACTGCACAAGTTGCGTTAATAACTTCGAGGATCCTCTTTACATTTATTTCTTCATTCCGCAGTTCAAATATATAAATTTCATATATTCACAATTTCATCTTCATCTTTCCCGGGTATAATACGAACCAATATAATGACCAGCTCCCAGTTGGCTTGTTAGCTCAGTTGGTTAGAGCGCTGCACCGGTATCGTAGAGGTCAGGGTTCGAATCCCGGCAAGCCTGATTTTTTCAGGCTTTCTTTTCGCAACTGCACAAGTTGCGTTAATAACTGCGAGGATCTTCTTTACATTTATCTGATTCAGCATTTGCCAGTTTTGTTTGCAGTTCATATTCATAAATACAAAACGAAAAAGTCGATACAGTGGAACCCCGGTTTAAAGTCTTCGGTTTAACGAACTATATTCTTCAGTCCGTCCTAAGTTCAGCCAAATGTATGGAGCAAAACCCAATATAATGAACGTCGGTACAACGAAATCCTCGATATAACGAACACAAACCAAGTGCCCAAACTTAAAATCTACCCCGAAATAACGAACAAATTGCATCACGAGACTGAAATTGACTACCCATCAAAGAGCATTTTGAATGACAGCTGCTAAATCAGTTCACAAGGCGATATTTTCTCACGATTGGTCAAGTTGCTTACGATTAAAGCAATTTCAGCACAATAGAACTCTTAGGTCAAGTGGAGCTATGCAGTGAGAAATCCTGTTAGTGTCACATGCGTACCAAGATCAAGCTACCAAGAGTTTTAATAATTTACCAGTAAGCATTAGAAACTGTTTTATTATATAGTAATCAATTTTCAAAGATTACTTTTAACTATTCAATAAAAAGGGCCAAGGATAACTTCGAGCTTAATTAGCTATTTTATAAATGCATGTATACATTATTATAGATACAAGTATAAAATAGCTAATATATTTACTTTATTTCTTTTTTTATACATTTCTATTCTTCTTTTATATTTGAATGTTTTTTAAACTGTATTTTATGCACATGAAGAGCCACTCGGTTGGAAATACCGCAAAAAAATCATTATTATTATTATTATTATTATTATTATTATTATCATTATTATATTTGTCCTTTGTTAAATCGAGGTTCCATTGTACCAGGGTAACACGGAAAACCTTAAAAATCTAGAGCAAAATTTATTTTTTAACTCGGCATATTTCCAACGAACACTTTTCATTTAACTAATTTATCAGCTTGTCTTTTAAGTCGCCATGTTCCTACCAATAATGCACCTCCACCGTTATCCACATAAATCGAGCGCGATTCCTTGATTCGCTCTGACGAAGGGGTACCGCTTGAAACGTCAGCTTTCAATTTCTCTACGGTGGCCAATTTACCATATCGACTCAGTTGATAAATCCAAATTTTTGTGTTACAAAATCTTCGTCATATTGCAGTTTGGCTAAAACGTATTTGCTTTAATTTAAACTGTGTTACCTCGCACCACTCAACATTCGGTTTAACCGTGCAATTCTTTATCCGGATTTGAACGATTTATTATATAATCTCGTGATTTAGTATCTGGATGCAACACTGTTGATCCATTTAACCTTAACACCTTCATTAAGAGGGTGACATTTATTCGTTTTATCGGGGGTAGACTTTAAGTTTGGGCTTGTAGATTTTGTTCGTTAGAGCGGGGATTTCGCAATACGGAGATCGTCCTTTGGAAATTCTATTCAATACATTTTAATGTAACTTTTGCAGTAGCCCCGCAGCTCTTAATAACTTCTAATTTCATTGGACCTTGGTATCACGCAGCTCTATTGTTTTCGGGGCTAGGGTCCATTGTTTTGTTGTTTGGTGTATTGTTTTCTCAGCAAATCAGAGAAGACCTTGTAAGAGCTGCGACATCGCCCACTTTTGCCGGACTGAAGAATATCGTTCGTTGTACCGGGGAGTTTGTTATAAAGGGCTCCTTACATCAGGGTTCACCGACTATATTGTTGTAGGGTTTTAACTCTGTTAAATTAATTAAATAGCTCAACTAACCATATATATATTTCCCCTAAGAGCGAGTAAACAATATGTCACGTCGGCAGAATTTGTGAAATACGGGCTATTAATAACTTTGTTATTACCTATTCTTCAGATGCCCATGATGAGGCAAGTGATTGTCTCTTTGTATCTCATCAAATCGGCCAAGACTCACCTCTATGCGGTTCTTCCGTTCGGCCATGCCAGACTCTTCATCAAGCACTACGACATGTTAGTGACGGAGGAAAGATTTGTCTTGATGGAAGGAACAGTGAGTCACATCCATACAGATGTCTTCCAATGAATGCTACAGGGGAAACGAAGATATATGTAATGGAAAAAAGTATAGAAATACGCGACTGGTTCTGTAAGGCGCATCTTTACTGCCTGTTGGCCTTTAGACGTGCAGGAAATCGTATACTAAGGCTAATTCTCTTAAACCTGGTATTCCATAACTTAATGGAGCCATTCTAAACAATGTGACCTGTTTGAATGTCACTATATCGAACTGCAGCTTTATTAACTGCAAAATGGCCGTTGGTGTTGGTCAATTACCATCTACAGTCTGTCGGAAGTCTTCCCTCGTAATCACTGATACTGAATTTTTGTACAGTAGAAACTACTCTGTCTATGTCTATTTGTTTAACGAACTTTTTCTTATTACGATCTCGAGATGTGTTTTTAAGGGCAAAGTAGGACGGTTTAAAGCAACCTCTGAGGATAGACTAAGTGAGGGTGACGTTTACATTAAGTCAGAAACCTTTAGAAACAGAATTCATGTACACGGCATCATAAGTGATTCTACTTTCCGAGATCTCGCCCACGGGTACAATGGCTTTGCGTTGTCATTCAACATCAAAGATATTTATTCCACTGGAAAAGTCGTGAAAAACAGCTTTTTTCTAGGAGGTAATGAGACGCTAGGTACGGGAGATGCAATAAGATTTCAGGTGAAAACAGCTGACGGCCATTCACCGCTACCGACCGTTTTAAAAGCTGCAGTACTTCTTGTAAACGTCACCTTTCAAGGATTACACGATAGCGCAATTTATGTAAGCTATCAATAGAATGTTCGAGGGTACATTTTTGTGAGGAACTGTAAGTTTGTGAACAATTATCAGTTTGTATATCGATTGCCTGAACGAGCGACTGTACAAATCGAATTTGAAGACGAAGATCCTCCAAATTCATGCCTGAAACTGCAAAACAACAGCGAAATCGTACAGAAAAACACAACACAAATACCAGTGATATTCGACAACAGCATCTTTGTAGATAATGTCGGTATCGCCGCAGCCTTGAGCTTCTTAAACGGAAACGTTAGCTTTAAAAGCTGCGTTTTCAAAGATAACAAAGGTTTGACTTTGGGAGGGCATGTTTATATGAAAACGGGTTACGGGAGGATTAACGTTGTCAACAGCACCTTCATCCAGACACATTTGAATGATGGAGTTTATAATGCAAAGCAACGCCAAATCTGAAGTAATGGATGTTTCCTGCATTCTGAGAGCGCTGGCCCGATCATCATTACAAATTCTTCCTTTACGGCAAACGTCAGCAGGCAATTTATACCAATCTTTGCAGCTACAAAAACCAGCTTGATAAAAGTCGATGCTACCTCCACCCTTCGATGCCCGTCTGGGAAGTGGGTCAAACTGGATAAAATGGAAAACACAGAGGGCTTTGAGTTTACTAAGGGGAGCAACACGTGTTGGATGAAAGTCAATTTCGTCAATTTTTTTCTGCGAAGAGTGCCCTGATGAGTTTTACAGTCTGCAGAGCGGACTGACGACTGGTCTTGATATTAACAAGGGAACTGGATGCCTCAAATGTCCCTACGGAGCATCGTGTGAAAATGGAAACGTTAAAGCCAAAGAGAACTTCTGGGGTTTGAACATTTCAACAGATCCTCCAAGTCTGCAATTTTTTCCCTGTCCCATAGAATACTGCACCAGTCCAAGTGGTAACAGGTCAGGCGTGTTATGTGGCGAGTGTTCTGATGGATATAGTGAACCCGTTTTCAAGCCTCCTATTTTCTCAAAGTTGTATCAAGAGACTCTTTGGTTTAAGAAGACGCCAGTAAACACCTGTGTACATCCACTGCCACCCAAAGAAGTTGACGAGAGAGATTCAGGATATTTGAAGATTGTCTTTTATTTTTACCAAGTAGCTGAGCTGGTGATAATAAAGTCCCCAGAGAAAGTTCTTCACATAGTCCCATTTATTCCACCTGTAATTGCCTTTTTTAATTTCCAGGTAAAGACATTAGACGTCGGCATTGGTTGTCCATTTCCTGGACTCAATGTTGTTACCAAACAACTCTTTCTCTGTTCAAAGTTCCTGGCAACATTAGTTTCCATCGGAGTCATCTATGCCATACATCGAGCCACAAGTAAGACAGGGTACATCTCTTCACCATCACTGTCATTATACCTTGCTGCTGCTTTGGAAATACTGTTGCTTGGATACAAGAGGCTGGCAGGTACCACTCTTAAGGCATGGATTGGCGTCTTTTTGTAGACGGAAACATTCAGTGTTGGCAGTGGTGGCAGTACCTGATGATCGCCTTCATAGTGATGTTCGTCATTCCTCTCATCTTGGTTCTCTTCTGGGGATCACTCATGCTTGCCAGAAACAAATTGTCAGACAAGGAATTCTTGATAGCTTGTGCATTTCTTTTGCCTTGTCTTCTTGTATGGATCATTCGGCAGTCTAAGAAAACAAAACCCCAGGATATGCTCTTCATAGAAAATAGTCATGATGCTAAAGATTCTCCATAGTCCATTTCGCGAGCCCTCCAATGGTGACCATGGGGCACTGTACTGGGAAAGCGTACTGACTGGTAGAAGGTTGATCCTGCTGACTATCCATACCTTCGCCGCCGATTCCATGGTACGATTTGTCTGCCTCAATTGCGCATGCCTCTTGATTCTTGTCCATCATCTCGCGCTGAGGCCATTTCGCGATCGCCAAGCCAACAGTTTTGAAAGCCTTTCGCTGATAAGCCTGGTTGCTATTTGTACGTTCAGTTTGGCAGAAGTCACTCATTTCTCCGAGGGAACAGAGCCCACAGGACCCAGTCAAACCTTCTTCCGTGCTCTGCAGTGGATCGAGATCGGTCTGCTCAGCCTTGTTCCAGCTGCAGTGTTCATTCTTGTAATGTTGCTGCATTATCCCAAGTGCTCCGTTTGATGTATCATTGCATCAGATTGCTTCCACGTGTACCTAGTGTACTTTGTTCGTTTGCAACGCAGTCCAAATGTTTCATTCGAGATCTATTTCCGCGTTCTTTATCGACTCCGCGACAGCTCTTACTTCAGTGGGACTCCGACGAACTGCTAACTGCTGCATAAACATATTTTAAAGCGGCATTTATAATCTAATTTTATTCTGTTAAAGGGAGAGTGTAGACGATACAGTGTTAACAGAAACTGTAAGCGTTTCCATCCGCAGTGATAAAGCTCTTCTGATGTACTGGCTGAATAGTCGCTAAACGAGGGAAAGTTTTGTCTTTAATTTTTAAGGTGTGCGGATATAAAACTCATACGAAGTTGAGTTCAGTTAAATTTTTGTTAGCTCTCAAAAATGGCGTGTTTGCTTTATCAGTTGCTTGCTTATTGAAAACTGAAATTTTGCAATCAGAGTTAACCACATGTACTGAAATTATTTGTTGTTGTTTGGTATGTTAAGCTATGATATTTAACCGCATACATTTTTATTCATTCAAGTACTATACAGAAAACGCCAACGTGTAGTTGTAGACAAAGGCTTTGCCTGATTATTATGATAAACGTGTACATCTAGGGATGTGTACATGCGAAAAAATAGCTTAGATTTTATGAAAAGATGACTGTAATGATAACTTCCGCTCAGGTTGTCGAAACGTCACCACAAAATGTCCTCCTCAGGACTACACTCATCCAGAAATTCATGCTTCAACGACTTATGATTTGACTCCTGGGTTCACCTTTTAATGATAGTCAACCCCAGAAGAGAACGGGGAAAGTTGTTTTTCTAGCCGATCAAAGACGTTAATCTCGGTTGAAAAGTGGCGCCAATTTTTGGGGGGGCCAGAGACAAATGTAACGGTGTTGACGTACGTAGGAACGTTGACTGGCTGGTTTGTTTTTTTTCCTCTAGAAATCGATGTGTCGAGCAGTGGTTTTGAGATGATGTAATTCTCGATCAACTCCTGGCGTCACCTATGACTTTTTGTCCTTCCAAATAGGGGTTGATACATTATGCCGGCATAATTTCGAGCATAATACTGTAGGTGGAGTATTGAGCATAATGCCGGCCTAATAGTACTATTTTGCCGGTATAATACTAACATTTCGCAATATAACACTCGTGTTTTATTTTTGAAGTTAATATTGTCCGTTTACTGAATAAAAAATGTAAAGTGAATTCAATAAGCAGTGACCAGGGATATACGTACTGATTTCATAATTTGGTAATTACAAGATCTTGTGTAGAGGTTTTTCGCTATTCTTATTTGAATGTTATCTGTTATTCCTGAGTTCAGTGGCTTACTTTTGCAATTTAATTAGTTATTTCTTACCCTTGTATTTGAAGTCACTTAGTCACGTTGTTAGATCAAGGACAAACGGTTTCAACATTATCCAACATTGTTGAATAGATCTTTGTTGTGACGGAAGCTGAGCGAGGTGGCCAAACGAATTCAACATCTCGATTCAACATCGTTCAACGTTGTTGAAGTAATACAGCTACTTCAATTAACGTTGTCGGAACGTCTATGCGATAAGAGCGCATGGCGATGTGGGTAATTTATTAATAAACTTGCCAAACTTAGCTCTGGCTCACACCTACAGAAAATAAACCAGGAAGGCAAGTTTCTATGGTACTTCCACACATCTTACGGCAGTGGCAACCGTGAAATTACAACCCCATGACAAGAGATTTACAGCTACCCATACTAACTTTCGGTCTTGTCGCGTAAGCTCGAGGCTTGAAAACCGACAACGTTAATTGAAATAGCTGTATATCAAACACAAGAAAGGCACAAGAAAGATTGCTCCATCGAGGTGCAGCTGAGTTTTTTTAACCGACTTCGAGGTGTTGGATACCTGGTGAAACACTCTTTGAAGTGTTTGATATTAATAGTTTCTCAAACCCTTCATATTTCTTAGAGAAATTCAAAGCAAAAGTTTGCAAAACTCTGTCCTAACCCTAACACCCTAACCTTAACCCGTCACGATAGTGATTTCCTTTGTTTTCTCTGAATTCAACTTGTTGAACGCGTTTGACCATCAGGTTAATGAAGTTGAACTTTGTTTAAAAATTATGTAAGTTTCCTGTACGTGCGTTTATGCAGGTGCATAACATTTTTGCAGGTTTCAACCTAACGAATTTAACATTGTTGTTCACACCTGATAACAAAAGAAATGTTGGATGGTGTTGGATCAAATTGATGACGATGAAATTTCGTTCTACATCATCCAACGTCAGTGTTGAACCTTGATAGATGAAAATGTTGCATCCGTTTCTCCGGGGAAAAATATTATGGTAAATCTTCGTAAGTTTTGTTACAATCCTCTAGTATCTTGATTGTGATGACAAAATAAAGAGGGTGCACGCAGCAGTTGTAGTTACTTCCTAAAAAGACAAGAGCTTTGTCTTCGGTTGAGCGGGGGGAAAGTTAGGGTGGATTCATTTTCAGCATACACGTATGGCTGTCGCTTTGGCACGTGCGAATTTTCTATTGTTTTTGGCTAAAAAACAAAAGACAATTCCCGTGCGCTTAAGGACAGCTATACACGTTTGCTGCAAATGAATTCACCCTTAGAATAGGAATTTCAAAAGTATCCAGTTCGATTTCGTTAAAAGAATGCAAACATGTTTATCTGTCAGTTTTGCTTCAGGAAAACGATTTTCTATTGCAAATTATTCTTACATCTTTGGGAAGCGGAAATAAGCATTGAAACCTCGTCCAGTTCCCGGATATGCTTCACCGCGTTGCTTTTCATGTGACATTATTTGAAGAAATAGAACCTGTTATATTTTAGGGATTATCTGTTGACTGTGCTTAATTTCGCGGTACTTAGCAATTCTGTGATTTAGTGATTTACATGGACAGCTTCCGGACGAGTGCAAAATATTACAGCAATCCACCAGAAAAGACTGTCACTTTCACTTTTGTCTTGATGTAAACACCACCCACACGATCAGTTTTATGCGATTTTTGAAACCAGACTAAGGTAATAGCAGCAATAAAAATTTCGATGACGTGGAAATTGCAAGAAGTAACTGTTTGGATCTAATGATTGAGATAAAAAACCCAAGGTAACTTTTTGCTCGCACACTCCACAGAGAATAATAGTTGAATACGCGAAGACAACTGAAATCATTTCTTTGCTTGGGTAATTTTATGTATCATGATCTCCAAGCAGCCCGATTTAATAGTTGTGTTTGACTATAAAGGATATTAAAATTTAGCATTTTAAAGATTTCCCGAATATTGTACGAAAGCACGTTTTCAGCTCGAACCATCAAATAAAGATGTATTTTTAGACAAGCGGGCATTTTCTTTAGAGTAAGTCGCTCCAAGGCTATACATGTAGTGCGATTACCGGCAAGCGTTACTTAGTTCTTGCTCCCTTTGACGTACGCTCAGAAGAAGCAGTTCCTTGGAATAACCTCCATTTTATGTACCAGTCAAATTGAAGCTTCAACATCCCCCCCCGGCATACCCCGGGCATTTGACTATGATTCGTGCCCGGGGAGGGGGAAATTTGAACGTTGCCTTGAAAGGGTGAGGCATTTGAACCATATTTATTTATTGTTCTAGCGTAATACGCCTGTGAGTTTTTTCGGCTTTTGCAGGATTTGACGGATTTCCACGATAGAATTTCGCCTTTGTTAGTGAATAATTCTTTCAAAAGGGGCTTTAAAAGAAGTTTGAAGGTGTCATTACGGCATATCTCACTCTGAATTAAAAGCGTTAACAGTGTTTGATTGAAGACAAAATTTGCATGTCTTTAAGGAGAGGTATTTCAGTACTAATTGGTGGGGCATTTGAACAGCCTTTTTGCCCCGAGGGGAGGGAATTTGAACAAGCCAATCTTCAAAAGTTCAAATGCCCGGAGGTTGCCCGGGGGGATGTTAAAGCTTCAATTTGACTGGTACATTAATTATCTGTGAAGAACTGGGTATTTTTTGCATTTTTTTTTGCAGAACTAACGAGTCACAAATCTGAAGAGACAAAACAAGGACTCTCCAAGCCGATTCGTATTTCAATTATAACAGCTGGAACAGTCCTCCTTGTTGTAGCCATTTCGCGTGCAAGAAAGTACTGTCTGTAAGTTGAATCGGCCGTTAACAAGATCCCGTTATTCGATCCCCGGGAAGGGGCTACATTTTGTACTTTCCCGTGGGGGATTTCTGCATCTGTTCTTTTTGAGACCAGAATACATTTTTTTTTCACCTCAGTTCAGTCCTTACGGCCAAATTTATTACGTCTCAGTCTTTTACAGGCCATTGACCATGAAACAGCAAACAAGCGAACAAACAAAAAGCAAACAAACAAACAAACAAACAAACAAAAAATACCTACTTTAGGAACAGAAGACAGAAGATATCCTACTTCAGTTTAAAATGCCATGCAAATCTATAGCCCTCGTAAAACTCCTTCTTTCAGTGTTATGAATGCCAAATTACAACTTGGGATTAGTTTTTAGTTGCCAACTCCTCGTCCGCCATTTTATTTTTGCTTCAGTTCTCGTTTGCTTGGACACGTGGTCCCAACGTTTTGATCTGGAGCTTAAACAATGGATTCGTTACGACGCGCGTGTGTACCTTTTTATATATATTCTGGACTGATGAGGACGTCACATGAATTACGATTAACGTCCTACTTTCCTGACAGAAAGTCATGTAGGATCCACCATCTTAGATTTCTTGATTTCTCCTAAAATTTAGGAAACCCCCAGAACGATATCAAAAGAAGTTGAAGCCAAATGGAAATGTTACTGCCAAAAGCTTTTTTTAAATTAAAAACAGCAAAATGTATTCTGTGAAAACATCGAAGTGCGTAAGCGACATGTTACTCAAACTATTCTTACAAGAGGCTGGCTGCACTCGAGCAAGTTTTCTTTGACAAGTTTTACATCAGTTTGTGTGTAAAGGGTGAACAAGTTGTACGTGTTATCCTTGACGAGGTATATTTGCTCATGTAAACGATTGACAATCTTCCTTGACAAGTTATCCTTGTAAACGCAGCACACGAGTAAGTTTTCCTTGACAAACGTTTGACTTAAGTTTTCCGTAAGTTACAGTTGCTTGTGTAAACGATTGACAAGTTCTTTGTGATCGCGCAACAATCTCTTTACACAAGCAAGTTTTTCTTGACGAGTTTGTTGTCATTTTTTGCTTGTTTGGGTGTAAAGGCCGGGTAAGTGAAAGCTTTTTTGTTTTGAGGTATCTTGACAAAATATATTTGTTTGAGTAAACAATTGGCAAGCTTCCCTAACCAAAGCAAGTCTCTGGATTGAAACCTGATTTGCAAAATTTTGAAGAAGGGGAAGGGAAACCTGTCAAACTCATTGCACACACGAGAAAATGAAAATTGTCAACAATTTGTTCTCATGAGCAAGTTATAAGCTTAACAAGATTTTCCTTGAGAAGTTCCATTGCTCCCAAACTTGGTTTGCCTGATTTCGAACAAGAACACTTCTCAAAAAAGAATCGACCAAGACACAAGTCGCGTTCATGCAGATAAGCCCTAGAAAAGTATTTTTAAAATAAAGCTACCTACCTACCTACCCATCATGTCCCATCTTTTCCTCTGTCTGGATAATAGGCCCGGAAGGCACAACAATAGTCTCGGAAAAAAAAAACAAAGTTTGAAGTAAAATTTAAATTCATTGTATTTTGTCGAAGCTCATGCAAGGCATCTGATCAAAACATGCTCTCATGAGAATGAGATAATACAACGTTGCTTTTGATAACTCACAGTCGTCATGACGGTTGAAGCTAAGGCACCACGAGTTTGTTTCTATGTGTAATACTCAGATACCCCAGAAAAAGTTAAAGATGTTTGCTCAATAACAGCGACACATAAGCGGGGCAGGATTGCCCTCAGAATTTCTCCTTCGCATTCGAAGCCGTCTTCGTTTCTCATCAGGGCATATATGGATTGTAGATACACCAGCCGCGTTAAGAGGTTTATTTACTAAATCGACAATCCTCTTTTTTTTCAGTACAAACATTTAAATATAATTACCATCTGTAAAGCGTCATTGGACAGGGATAGAAATGGCGCTCTATAAATAAAGTATTATTATTATTATTATTATTATTATTATTATGATGATGAAAAGGGAAACATTACTGCGTCTTTCAATACGTCAACTTAAAAGTGGTCACGTTTTTCATTACGTCAATTATCGCAGCGGGTCCTTAAAAGTTCAGTTCAACGGGGTAAAATGGTAAAGTTCGTGCACTGTGATTGGTGAATTTTTGATCGACTTTGTCGGTTTTTGTTCGCACGGTTCGTCGGTTGTCTTTGATTACAATTGTCAGCAGTAGAAAACGAAATCGTCAGTTGGGTTTTGAAGTTCAGAATCACAAGCTACCTCCATTGATCTTCACCGAACTCTGCCCCTTAGACTCATTTAAACATCTCATTAGCTGTTTTAAAAAATCACAAACCTGCACCCTAGTTAAATCAACACTATTTTCTTTTATTATTTAGTTTTGCTAACCCCAGCCAATAATACTCAAAGTTAAGGGGTAGGCTTTTTGCAATAAATGTTTGCGTTTTATGAAAAGGCGCAATAAATCCTAAGAATAATTTTAAAAAAATCGATAATCATGGTATTCTTACCAAGACGTGTAACCTTGAAATAGCATTCCGAAATTAAGTAAAACGTTAATTGGCTTCACTTATGTCGAATATGTATCAGGGTTACTGTAGGATTTTGTTAACAAATAACATATTTTAATTTTTTACTTCAATCTATAAATTTTCTATTCCCTACTTTCTATTTATTACTCTATAAAAGACTACTTGTTGTTCACTAAAAAATATTAGGCTGTGATTAGATCCGAAATCGGATTTGTGTTCTCGGAACGTACAGATTCTTCACCACCAAAAGTACGGAAAATCTGAAAAAGGATCATTCGTTATGACAACGCAAGTGGAGGCCAACATAATCATTATTGAAACTGTACAAAACGAAGATTTCTCCAGTATCGTCCTTTTTACAATGCCAGTACCTCTCGTGATCCGTTTCTAGATTTCAGTGCAAAACGAAAAATCCGTTTTTGGATTCAAATAATCCTGATTTGGATCCCCCACACCCCCCCCCAAAAAAGTAATAATAAATAAAAAACAAAAACACCCTTACTTTGACTTCTTTTTTGTTGTCTTTCTCCTTGTATACCCCGTCCTCTCCCTCCCTCCTTTATTATCCGTTCCAGCCCTTCCTCTCTCTGCCAATGCGTTGCCTCACACAAGAAATTTGACTTGTTATTGATTTTCTTTTGTCAATACCGTTGCTTTGAACTTCTGAAGCTTACCGTACCCAGAAAAACTCAAAATGGAAAACAAAGGGAAACTACGGAGGAAAAAGCGAAAACTCCAATCGGAATGTGATCTTGCAACTCGTAAATTGTGTTTCGGCGAAAGCTGTTGAGTGACACTAAATTTGAGTATGACGGTCAATGAAAACTTCTGCTCCCGTTCTGCGGAATGGTCACTTTTTATAACCAAACAGCCAAAACAAAGGGGCGGACTTCGGAAAGGATTACAAAGGGACTTTCCCTATTGGGTTATTGTTAAGTGTGATCACGTAGGCTGACCCATTGAAGTGCTTGTCTGCCGTAAAAAACAGAATGAATAATCGACGAGCCAGACGCTCTTAACAACCAAAAATTACCTTGGGATCCCTCAGAGATACGTGTCTTTAAGACACGTATCTCTGCGTGAAGCTCAGTAACTTACCATTCCAATGTAACTAAATCTGTTTTGATGATCGTTTCTGTTCCACTAAGGCGTTAATTTTCGCGCGAATTTGTTATAATCTTTAAGCGGGAAATTCTTTATTGCTTGTTTTAATCGATTCTACTGTTATTCATGGCGTTTGAGAGATACATAAACAGGTTTTAACTGCGGTGTGACAGAAAATCCCTTAAAAACGTATAGCCTTGAAGAAGAAAAATTTAGGCTGTTGACCACGCGACGGATCTCCATCGGCAAGTCGAAAAACTACACTCTACTCAAGCACACTGTCCTGGCGTTAGTTATACTGCAAAATAATTAAAAATTACATCCCGCTTCACTCGATCGGCTAAGCCTGAAACGAGGATATCAACGCTGAAATACTACGTGAAATTATCAGCCGCTTAAATTTCTTCCAGACGAGCTAATATTATCCTTTTCCGGTAGGAGATTTATACCGCGTTTACATATTCCGTTTTTGCGACGATGAGTTCCTTCTGCCATGAAATAGTAAGACAAAGACTGAATTTTACCGACATAGGATTCTGGACCAGTATCTAGACTACAAGCAGTCTCTTTTCACTCAAGAATAGTCAAGCAAAAAGAAAACCCTGACATGTCGAACATAAACATGCTCATAACGAACGCATCACGTTTTCACGCCGCAGGCGATTTTTGCGCTCGCTCGCGTCTCTCGCGTGTCCTTTGTGCTATGTCTTCTTGTGTACTATCCGGTATCATATAAAATAAATACAGAGCGAACCAAAATAAACTCGCACCGGAATAATTATAAGCACCTCCAATTTTATTCTGGTTCCAAC
The DNA here is from genome assembly GCA_964030785.1 of Siderastrea siderea. Classification (NCBI taxonomy): domain Eukaryota; kingdom Metazoa; phylum Cnidaria; class Anthozoa; order Scleractinia; family Rhizangiidae; genus Siderastrea; species Siderastrea siderea. The sequence goes on from OZ034977.1 coordinate 445,589, forward strand.
TTGCGAAATACGGACAACATTCGACAGCGCAGAGCTCCTGACTAACTGAAGTGTTTGGGGGTTCTCTTGGTGCGCTGAGAATAGGCACAAGCATCAGAAAAGGGAAATATTTAGTCAAAAGAAAACAAAGTGACCATTAAGCAGGCGGGCGTGAAATACACAGGCTTTGCGTTTCATAGTAAAATAAGGCAATAATTCCAAACCGTTTTTTGAGGGGCTTATCTTTGAGGTAGGATTGTTTTTGGGGGAGGGGGGTTATTGATAATAAGACAAGAATCATTTTTTCTTCATTAAATTGGAGGGCAATTCTTCAGAAAAAGTACGGAAAATGTGTGACTTTGTTCTCGGAAGTGCCTAGGCATACAGTGATGCCAGGACTCCAACTTGGGTAAACCAGAAAGGATGTACGATATTTGTCTAAAATTTTGTCTCAAAATGTTTATTATGTTGCATATCCCAGAAGTACTCAGGCATACGGTGATGCCATGGACTCCAACCTGGGTGAACCAGGAAGATATACAGCATTTCTCTTAAATTTTGTATCAAAATGTTTATTATGTTGCATATCCCAGAAGCGCTCAGGCATAAGTTGATGCCATGGACTCCAACCTGGGTGAACCAGGAAGATATACAGCATTTCTCTTAAATTTTGTCTCATAATGTTTATTATGTTGCATATCCTAGAAGCGCTCAGGCATACGGTGATGCCAAGGACTCCAGCCTGGGCGAACGAGAAAAGGCATTCAAATGCGCGTGTCAACTCAATTATGTTATTTTCACTACAGAGTGTATAACAGGGCTTCTTGTTTACTTGTTTATTTTCTTACGAAAGAGTTCATAGATGTTTAGTTTATTTATTTTGTTAAGGACCTCTTTGAAAACCACATTTGTGAAAGAGCTTCTTTTTTTAAAAAATAAATATAAACGTGGCGCGCGCCTACACCGGCGGCTCATCACGCACGGCTTACGTTTCCGCGAGGCAGGCGATTTTGGCGCTCGCTGCTGCTGTGTTTTTTTCGCTTGATCAACCCTGAAAGGGTGACCCTAAAACGCGGAATGGAGGAATGACGGAACCGCGGAAAATTACCCCAAATCCTAAAACGCGGAATGGCGGAAAATCACCCCAAATCCTAGAGCCTGGAATGTCGGAAAATCCTAAGACGCAGAATGGCGGAAAATCACCCCCTATCCTAAAACGCGAAACGGCGGAAAATCACCCATAATGCTAAAACGAGGAACGGCGGAAAATCACCCATAATCCTAAGACCTGGGAAACAAAATTACGTGGCACTGATTCGCTTGAAGAAAAAACAGTCAGGCTTAGCCAAATGGCGCTAATGTTCAGCTGCAAGGTTTCCCGCGAGCCCTCACCTGTACAGTGCGAATTGTGACTAACTTAATATTCCCATACCTCACCCCCGCCTTCAACTGTTTACTACCGTAAAACACAACAGAAGACATCTGCAGATATTGCACTTCTCTTCCTGATTCTCTTTTATTTAATTGTTTATCATAAACATTGGTTACTCAGTAACTACTCGTGTTAAAGGGATCACCATTTTCATGGTAGATAATCTCAAAGTCACAGCGTCAAAAATAAACGATTTAACTGTTTTATTGTAGTCACTCAATCGTTTATCAGTCGATTCGTTAATCAAGATTTGTTATTTTTATACTAAAATGCTAAATACTTATTCTAAAATCAAAAATATATTTTGATATTTTTATACAGTTTCATAAGTCGTGACTTACTTCGTCTACTAAAACAAAGTCCAAAATTACAATTATAATAAATCATAAAAAACATTAAAAAGTCATAAAAAATCATGTTGGGCTAACATTAACGTAACACTAACTTTAACGGGAATTAATATTAACAACAACTGTCCATATATGCAGTGCCTTGTGTTTCGTAACCTAAGCCTAAAAAAGCAATGGATTAATTTTGGAAATTCAATTAATATGAAAGGAAAAAATCGAGCGATTGAATCGAACGATAGGCTAAGACGTAACAAAACTAAACTTTAACTATTTAGTTTGGAAAAAATGAATGAAAATCTAACAGGATTACCTTTCTATTCTTTTATTTTGAAGAACGATGCCTGACTTTCGATTCGCTTTCTGAGGTTTTGACTTGTTTCCATATGTCAAACCGCCCTTGCCGAGCCCATGGTGCAATGAGCACCCAAAACAAACCATGTTTTCACTGCCCAGCGGTTTTCACTGAAGGGCGGTTTGAGATTTGGAAACAAGTTTCTACCGCTTTCTGATGTATTTTAAAAACTGTCGTGTAGATCCATTTAGGAGACTACAGATTTTCGAAACAGCGGTAGAAAGCGTGGAATTGCTAGGCTGCTAAGCTGAAGTAAATATGGCAGCTTTTTGTAGGAAGAAAGCAATGGCAAGAAATCGTTCTTCGTGTCCTTCAGGGCATCCGCGAGCCCAGATGAAGGTTGAGTTTATTCGTGAGAAAGCCTCTTTTCGGTGTTAATTTGCGGCCTCCTATGTTATCGGGGAAGGCTATATTTTACGTATTTAAGAAGATCGTAGACTGGAGATAATTTTAAAGTGGTCGGCACCGCTGAAAGCATGAAACACACGGGCAGCTCAAAGCTTAGAAATCAAGGTAAGTGAAGGTATTTTGATGAAACGACAAAGGACTTACGAGCGAGATTCCTTGTCATTTTGCCTTTATTTCGCGGCTCAAAGAATAAACGAAACTGTAAAAAAACCTTCGCTTTGTAGTGCAGTTGGATATTATTTATCAATGAGAGGTCGGCACATAGAAATTAATTTATTTAAACGACCAAAAAATTAGATTTTTTTTAGATCCCATACATTTCTTTGTAACATCGGGGAGCCATTTTTTAAATTCTATTTGATTGACGTGCGGTATTCGTGACGCAATATGACTCCGATTTCTGGTAATGCGTTTTAAAATTCACCAAACTCACTACGTAGATGTTGAAGATGGATATCATTCATCACCTCCTTGTCATCTTCCGTTACTTCTATGGTAGGGTAAAACTTTTTCCCGTGGGCGGTACGAATGCAAGACAATTTTGGATGGTAATGCACAGGTTCTGGCCTGATGGACATCCTCAACTCACCATCGCGATTAGGGATCAGCCTAAGCTCAAGGCGGGCAAGAACAAAATCCCATGGTGGTGGAGGAACTACTTCTGCTGCGCCTTTCTTGGGTTGAGAACGGATGCTTTGCCGACACCCGTAACACTTGTATACTCTCGAGCCTTAAAGCCTTTTGACTTTAAAGCTATTTGTGTCAAGAGTCGGTTTTGCAGTTGTCGGAACTCTGTGTATATCCCTCGGTTGAACGCTCGGTCTGTGGTTGACGTTTTCTTTTTCGTTCGGCTTCCCCCGGTTTCCCACCTACTGACTTTGGCACTTTTTTATACGCACATTCAGTTAAATTCTTGCCTTGTGTTTTGGTATTGGTACTCTTTTCTTTTCCGGGCTGTAGAGCTGCCTCCATTGATAGGTCGTGGACTTTTTTATTGATCTTTTCCTTTTCGGCGTGTGACTTGCTAATATAAGCAGAGAAAGGAACTTGAAGTTTTGAACTGAATTGGTGGTTTATCTTGTACGGACCCTCATGCACAATAACTATTTCACAGTTTTTTTCCTCCTCTTCGAAAATAGACTTAAATAGGTCAACTACTTCCGTCCAAGCTACTTTTCGTTCTCCGAACATTTGCCGTTTACGTGCCTTAATTCGCTGATGCTTGGACTCTGCTGCGTTGTTTTAAAAAAAAAGACTCACCGAGACCTGCTCGTTTTCTAATGGGTGAAATCATTTTCTTCTTCATATCTTGCGACACGTGTGCAACAAAATACCGGTGAAATTCCGCTTCGCTCAAATCAGACAGAGCCACCCCTCGTGCCTTCTTTTCTCTGGAATTCCAAACCTCCTGCAAGCTGTCTAGTTTGGCATCGAAGTCTTCAACTCCATCTGCATCGATTAACCATCGATGAACCAAATATGTCTTGGAGGAAGGCGGTGCAATGTTCTGATGAAATTCCTAATGAATTAAGTTTCCGTTGACAGTCATCTTCCACGTGTCGCTTACATGGAAGCCATGTTGCTAAGGGAAGATAAGGACTCATTCCTTTCTCGACTGCTTCTTCACGATCTGACCCTACAAATCGTATGTTCTTCGTTTCGTTGTCAAGTCCTGTGAGTGTTGCTCCAAAGTAGTTGAAAGTGTCGCTGTTCTTCCTGGTGTGTATTGGTGTTGGCCCAAGTAACAGGGGGGCTTCCCAGTTCTCCTGTCTTCCCGCAGCAAATGCCTATAGGTTGTGGGTGTCAAGTAAAAGTCGCCAATGTTAAACGTTGTATCGATGGAAAGTATTGAAAACTGGTTGGTGGTGTTGGCGCAAAACCGCTTAACGTCTTGAACTTGCCTATCAGAGGCTAACACACATGCCGGACTGGGGGCAACTTGCAGGCGACGTATGTAAACTTTTCCTGATTCTTCCTTGTCTTTCGACTTAAGTGTGAGGTCGTACAACTCGTCTCGACTTCGCAATTCCCTCAGTTTATATTTGGCATTCTCCACTTGCTTCCTATTCCTGAGAACATCTGAAATGCTGCAGACATTGAGAAGGCCCCCGGCTTCTTCGAACACCTCATCATACACTTGTGACGGTGGAGCAGACGCTTTTACCTTCTCTTTAACCCATTCACTCCCAAGCTTTAACCAAAAAGTCGCCATTTTTAACCGTTAAATCAGTTTTTAGGCTGCCATGAGCCGAAATGGGCCTTAGTTTTGCTGAGAAACCTATTTTTTACCAAATAGGTAGATTTCCCCAAGATTAGGTACCAAAATGTAGAAGATTTTAACTTGGTGCATGCGCATAAGCCAAAATTGTTTCTTCTTTTCTTTTTTTTTTGCCATTACCCTTTTTGAACCTTTTTATTGCCCTTTTCCTTTCGTTTTTCTCGGCCCTTTTACTCTCGCTACCTTTTGCCTTTCATATTCTTTCTGGCTGCCGTAAAAAGTTGGGTGTTGATTTATGGGCAAAGCCTGGAAATAGGCTTGATCAATCATAGGTATAATGGGCCATTTTACCACCATTTTTGGACCACAACTGACAACGTTGTTTTTCCATTTGCTATGTCAGAATGTGGTCGATATCCAAAACCGACTATTGTGCGGATAGATCTATCCTAGCTCTACCATTTGCTTATCAAGAATATCTGCTGACGTTTAAATTGATAACGTCACAAGTGGTACAATGAGCACGACCATTAAGTGGCCTTATATGGCTACTTGGGCGTGAAAAGGGTAATACTCTCCATGACTCCAGGTTTGCTGCGACTGTAACCTTTCTCCGACTTAGAATTCCCGTGCGGTCGACTAGTGATCGCATGTGGTTTCCCGCTGAAACTGTACTGTAGAAGAATGAAACGTCCTGGGGTGAAGTCATTTCCATCATGTCGGAGTACTTCATAAGCCTTTCTGTGAAAATCAGGATGGACAGAATGCTTCCAATACGATCTCCTGAGAAGGACTGTGTGACGGTTGCAATTTTCGGTTTTTTTTTTATAGACTTTATTGCAAACAAAAAAATACACAATAAAATACAGTGGAGTTAAAGTATTAGTAAGAGTTTAACAAAGTGCCATAACTAATTAGGATAAAGCAATACGAACATGTAACTAAATAATTAAGTAAATAATATTGGAGCGAAGGCTGGGGAAAGCACAATCAAATCGTTTTAGACTATCTTGTTGATTTTCCATGTTCTTTCAAGTTTTGAGATGCATTCTGCCCTGTCTAAATTCTTATTCAATGATTTGTTTGCGTAAATATATTGCTTCACATGCTGTAGGAGCAATGAGATTTTTCTGAAAAGAAGTGAATTTGACACAGGTGATAACTGACAGAAGTTCAATAATATCTGAGCGACAGTGGGGTTGATTTTGGTGTGGTGTTGTGCATTAAACCAATTTAAAATGTCTTCATATAGTTTAAGAGAGGATGTGCATTCCATGAAGGTGTGTTCAAGGGAGTCTGGTTCGTGACACTCCACACATTCACTATTGCTGACAATTCCATAGCGTTTAAGTTCTTTTTTGGTGATGAGAATACGGTGCAAAAGTTTGAAGGAGAATTGTTTCAGCTTGTTATCTTTAGTTGTTTTGTATAGATTATTTATACTTTTTTCCCAATTGTCTGCAATCACTTCATTTTTTTCTGACCATGTTTTTTTTTGTGGTTGGTAACTTGTCTTTTTTTTCAAGGAATAGTTGGTAGTAGTCAATTTTCGGGTTTTGCTTTCGAAATGAAACAGACGTCCGCAACCTTGTCCTCGAAGTACCCTACGCTGTGACTGCCCGCATTTTTAAAAACCCCAAGATCGTCTGCTTTCCAGTCATCTCTTTCCAGGAATGTTGTCATCACCCAGATAAAGTAAAGGAGCTTTCTCGATCTTTATTCTGTCTTTTGTGTACTCATCCTGGGATGAAGAAGCATCGGCATCAGACTCGACCCTACAAAGGATTAGAGAAAAGCTAATACCTTGTCTAAAGAGTCCACGACGGTGGGTTTGGAAGAGAAAGCAGCGTTACTGAAAGATTAACCCCCAACACATACACAACCGTGGGTTGGGTTACCTTACTAACTAACGGCCCTCTACCATAAAAAAGTAGAGCCAATTATCGGAAAAAAAAATTGAAAAGTAGTTCAAAGTCGTCTCAAGCTTTTCGTGGTTGGTTATTATCTAGAGTGTACAACGTAAAAGGGCATGACTCGAGAATTTTTAATTTCATTGCACGAGGAGGGGGGGGGGGAGGGGGTAAAGGGGTTTTCCTGTGAAACGTGATTGGGTGCTTTTATTTGCCGTGACTTGTGATTGTAAAATTTAAAAGCCGTGAACTGTGAACGTCATGCCTGTCTTGACACGTGAAACAAATAAATCATTTTCCGATATCCGTGATAAATGACAAGAAAACGTGCTTTTTTTGTGAAAGATTACTTACGTAGGCTTACGAAGACCTACGAAGTGTACGAAGCAAAGTGGAGCTCTCCGGGAGTTCTCTTAACGTGACCATCGTGCCTTTAAAAAAGGTCATGCATGGCAACTGACCTTCTGTTAATTCTCTGTACTACCTGTGTGGGAGGCTCAAAAAGCAAAACATCGACTCCAGTATTAACGTCATTAAAGTGGCAATTCTGCAGACAGCATTCTAAACAAGTCCAACCATGCACTGTCCTTTTCCTTCTTAAATTTCCATGAAACGTGAACTTGGAATTTTCATCATCGTGATGCGTTATTTATACTTTTTAATGTCCGTGAAACGTGCATAGGACCCCCGTTAATTTACCCCCCTCTTGTATGGGTATGGCGAACATCATCGCAAATTACTAATTTTTACTAACTTTAGCGTGAACCAAATTTCACTATTCAGGAGGTTCGCGCTAATTGTTTATAGGCATCTTTAGTACACGCCACGTGATAATTGTGATAACAAGTTTTCTGGCTAACGGGACAATTACTGAAAAACTATGAAACACCTTCTTGAACTTGGGGGAGTCACTCGCTGGCTGCGGGAAGTACGGGAATCTATACAGTAGAAACCACTGAGACTCCGAGAGTAGACAGTACTTGGCTCCAACAGTAAATTTAATAACTGCGATACCTCCAAGATATCACCAGATTTTCACCAAGAATGCAACCAAAGTACGTTTTACAGAGTACTTGTATATATACCATTAAGAACTGAGTTAACATTATCTCATCGGATAAAAGAGCTACGATTGGCAGAAACGGAATTTATCCTCTACAAAATTAATCACTTACAGAGGAAAACAGGGAGATAGCTGTTTAACAAAAGACTATTGCAGGTTACGATAGTTCACTGCCGATTAGCTATGAATCATTATGTACGTTGGCTTTTCTATATTTTTTAACAGCAAAGCAAATAAAACTTGTTAAGAATAATTTCTTCTCCTTACATTCCTCCGACCTTAGCTCGAAACCCTCCTGGGTCGAGCAATTAAATTAAACTAATCAATAGAAGCGTAGCGGTAATATTTTGAAAACCTTGGTTTGGATTTTTTTTGCAAGATTTTGTAATTTCGTATTTGGTTTTTTTGTGCCTGAACCGCGGCATTAACCGAACTACCATATATAGCGGTCTCGGGGGTCCAATAATAAAAGCTTGCATTAATATGACGTGTCACTCTCAAATTGACGTTTCAATAAATCTCCTTACTGGCTGGCAGTTCTATTATAATTTTTTGTCGTGCTTCGGGAATCTATTCGTTTTTTCTCTTTTGAAATCATTGTTACTTACTCAACAACTACAACTGTATTTATTGTTACTTGTTTGAGGTTTTCCTTAAACTTAATCTGTTTTCAAAATTTCTAAATCTTTGAATACCTTATCTTAAAATAACCGTCCTTGTGTTCTCGACGCGTTTGATACTTGTTTCTTACGCGATACTCATAATTCAATGAACTTGTACTTTGGCAGACTGTGAATTATTTCTGGCTCTCTCACAAACGACATCATGTCTTTGTTTTCGGGCTTTTTCCCTTCTTTCGTAGTGCGCTTGTCTTCGTTCTCTTGAAAAGGTTCACACAGTGAACTCTTGTGTTGAATATCAGGCAAATTTGGGGATATGGACTTCAACTCAGCGGCAATATAAGGATCATTCCAGTTCTGCGCAAATATTCTGGTCGTAGACTCTTTATCATGGTCTCGGGACGATATGGAAAGTTTCTTCTGGGCTTGGACTTGAATCTGTTTGACACTGTAACACTCCTTGCTGATCATCTTCTTTAAAGGGTGCAACTTTTCTACACTCTGAGCGTGCGAGGTCAGACAAAGATAAGGAACAACCAAGATCAATATCCAGAATGACGAGGTAAATGAAACATGTGCACTTCCACGCTGTGTAACTTTCTGTGGACGTGGGACTTGTTGATCATGATTTGTCTTCTGTTCGTCATGGCTTGGCTTCTTTAGGTAAAATGTCTCTTTCTTGGAAGATCGAGAGATGTATGTGGCCATAACGTGTTTACTCTTTAAAAGTGGAGTGAGTTTTCTTCAGTCTGGATGAACTATCTGAGGCTAAGGTAAGGCATTTGCTTCTTAAATCTATCACAGCATTGTTCTTGAGTAGGAAGTCTTGTCCAAGTATAACTTCGTAGGGCAGGTGATGCATCACATGGAACTGGCTTTGGTATATGCAACCATTAATTTTCACTGGCATGTCAATCTTTCCTAAGACAGGTACTCTATCTCCACTGATCGTTTTAACGGATGGAACTACCCCATCGGTCATTTGTTTTGGGTAGTGGCCATAAATATTCTTCACAAACCTTTCATCTATGGCGGAAACCCATGCTCCAGTGTCTATAAGAAGTTCAACTGATTGACCTTCTAACTCACCAGATATCATCAGTGGTTCATGTCCTCAAATTCTTCAGATGTGTCTTCTGCTGAAAATGGGTGGGTAGTTTGGCTGCAGGGAGCTTTCTGCACGTATAGCTTTCCGGTTTGGGGTACTTGTCGAGGCAGATCTTGTTCTTTGTTCCTGAACGTCACCTTCTGTTTGACTGTTTTCTTTTCGCCTTCAGTTGGTTGAAGGATAGTAAATGTCATCCTTTCACTTTTAGTTGGCTCAGGCAACTTAGGTTTCTCTGGCTGCTTTTCTTGCATGTTTGGAAGTTGGTGACTGGGATTACACTGGGCTTACACTGGGCTTTCTGGGACGCAATTGCTGGATTGTGTGGACGCTGCACTACAGGCTTTTCTGAGGAACTTGAATTGTGACAGGCACTCTGAGGACAGTTATACTGGTAATGACCGGGAGCACCGCAACTGAAACAAATTGTTTGGGCTTTTTGGCTTGGTAGTCGCTTGTATCTGCTATTTTGGTTATGGCGAAGAACTTTATTAATTTGGGCATCAATGTGCTGTTCTAAGTTCTCCATTTTATCGCTCAGCTCTTGAATATGTTCGATTATCCCCAGCTGTTGAGTCTGTGCGGGGAATGCGCATACCTTCTCCGTAGGTTGCTCGGTGTTTTCATCCGTAGGCATGAGGTTTACAAGAGGGGCCTGTTTCCAAGCTTGGTCAACGATCTCAGTTTTTGGCGGTAAGGCTCCATTTATGGCTGATTTCGAGTACTGGGTGTCCACAAACATTTCCTCAGCTGGAGCTGGAGCTGGAGCTAATAGGTCAGCGGTTTCTGTTTCCTTAAACTCGTCCGCGTAATGGGACTGGCTCGAAGTTGAGGTCATCGGGTGATAAAAAGGTGGGTCTAGCTGTTCAGCGGTCGGTACTTCTTTAAACTCTTCAGCACCTGCAAATTGTTCACTGCAAGTCTGGGCGTGAGGCATCTGGTCCTTCGGCCGATCTATGTGTCTGGGAGGATACGTTTTCCTTGTAAAAGTATTAAAGGCACCAAGATAAGCAACCCTCTTGTGTGGCACAGAGCCCACCGGGGTCCCGGTACGTCTGGTTAAAAGAGGACCATTGTCGGTTTCTCTCTGGTCAGTTGCAGCCACGGCAATACTGTTAAGTTGGCTCGGAACTTGTTGGGCATGACGTGGATGCTGCTCTGTTGGCTGACCTGAGTAACTGGGATCGTGATAGCTCTCACTTAAGGTAGCAACTTGATAGTGATGACGTTCAGTGTTCTCTGGAGGAGGGAGCGTGTTCCTGGGTACTGGTCCTCGCTCATGCAAATCTCGTTGTGGACAGCTAACTGGAAAATGGCCAACTGCTCTGCCATAGTGACATAAAGGTCTTTGATCTCGAGATCTTTGTTGGTTAATTCTTTCAACTTGTCTACGGTAAATAATCTCATTTATCCTTGGGTCCATTTGCCTACTCAACCTGGCTATGTGGTATTCCAGTTCCTGCATACGTTTCATTAAAGCAGGTTGTCCATCCTTTTCTGTCTCTGAATACGCTGCAATTTTATTCTCCTTGGGTTGTGAGACCATAAGGCTGCCTAATTTCTTTGTTAGCGTGTCCATTTGCGCCTGCAAGGACTGTTGGTGACTGGTATTGGATGCAGTACTGGTACCTGGTATGGTTGCTGGTACCTGCTGAGTGCTGTTAAGTGCCTCGATTAAGCGCTCCACTTGATCACTCTCCTTGTTTTGACGAGATTTAATTGAAATAGAATCAATAGTTTTGGCTACTTCTTCCACTTGTAAAAGGGTTTCAGGCATTCGTTCCAGAACTTTGTCTTTCAATGGCTGCAGTAAACCCTCTGTGAAGTATGTCACTTTGCCTATCTCAGCCATGTTTAACTCATTAAACAATTCATGCATATCATTGATATAAGCAGAGAGTAGTTCATTTGGTCCTTGGGAACGGGCGACTAAGCGTTGTCGCTTGACCCATGTTCTATCCTTAGTGGAATAACGTCCCACCAAAGCTTGATTTAATGTGTCAAAAACTCTCCTCGGCTGGGCCAGCAAGATTATTAATTAACTGGGCTCTAGCAGCAGAGTCAGTAAGTTGTATTCCTTTTGATTCCAAAATTAACTCCAATTTTTCAAACCAACGGTTTACATCGTCGTTCTCACGCCCATGGAACTTGTTAATGTTGATGTCTCTAGTAAGAAGTTTCTGTCTTAGTTCATTTAGAGCGCGTATGTATTCTCCTTCCATGTTACTTGAATTTACACTGTCTTTATCACTAGAATCGCTAGGTCTGCGTGGTTGGGCAATTGCTGGAGAAATACTCCTACTGCGAGAAATTTCTTCGTCTGGTGAAGTTTCCCCGTAGTTTGCTCTGCGCGGGAAATATTTGTAAATGTCTGGGGGTGAATTTATAACAGGTACACGCTGACCACCTGCTCTAAGGGTGTAGTCCGTGTGATTGCTACTGACCCCAGGTGTTGTGTTTACTGGCACTTGTAGGCCACCTGTTACAAAAACACTTTCCGTAAAATTCTCCTCGTCTTTCTTTTTCTCTAATCTTTTTCTTGACTGTTTTTCGTTAAAATGTTCTTCAGGATCGCTGATATCCTGAACCTCCAATCCAATGTGTGCACTATCAAGTGAACAATGGGCTCTCTGGAAACAAAAATCCGGTGAGCCACTTTCACTGGTACTTTCACTTTCACTGGAATCAACGCTGATATCAACAGAGTCCAAATTCGTCCTATTTGGGTTACCAACGTCTTCGGGACGGGTTTCCAGCACTTCGGAATTGGGTTCTTCTCTGGGCTGTTCCCGTCTCAATTCTGGGGCAATCTCACTCTCGTCGAAGGGCAAATCGCATTCCACACAGCCGTCGACCTTCCAATTGGGTGTACTACTCCTGTACACGTACTTATGGCTTCTCAAATTGTACGGCTTGCGAGTACTTTGGAAAAGCCTCTTCATGAAATCACAATTGATAAATTTTCAACTTACTTGGGCGTCCTTTTCTTTCGCTCCAAGGGGTTACATTCTGTTCTGGTGCTGTTCTCTCTGTCTCCAACTGATTTCTCTGTATTTACCTCTGTTCTCCAACCAGTGTGATAACAAGTTTTCTGGCTAATTGGCCAATAACTGAAAACTCTGAAACAACTTCTTGAACATGGGGGAGTCACTCGCTGGCTGCGGGAAATACGGGAATCTATGCAGTAGAAACCACTGAGACTCCGAGAGTAGACAGTACTTGGCTCCAACAGTAAATTTAATAACTGCGATACCTCCAAGATAACACCAGATTTTCACCAAGAATGCAACCAAAGTACGTTTTACAGAGTACTTGTATATATACCATTAAGAATTGAGTTAACATTATCCCATCGGATAAAAGAGCTACGATTGGCAGAAACGGAATTTATCCTCTACAAAACTAATCACTTACAAAGCAAAACAGGTAGATAGCAGTTTAACAAAAGACTATTGCAGGTTACAATTACAGTTCACTGCCGATTAGCTATGAATCATTATCTACGCTGGCTTTTCTATATTTTTTAACTTGTTAAGAATAATTTCTTCTCCTTACATAATCGAACGCACGCGGTTAGGAAGTGTATGTTAGGTTAGGAAGAAAATTAGGTTAGGAAGATAATTACCTGTCCATGTCACTGCCACTTGAAATGCTTACATAACTGTGTTCATCTGCATCAGCTCTTTTAGAGTTAACGTTATGTAAGTCTGCATCTGACACTTTGTCATTGCTGCTATAAAATGATAAATTGAATCGGATAAATAACTTGAAACTGTAATCTGCAACTATTTATTTGTTTACACTGCGACTAAAAAACTTAAGGTAAAGCAATCTTATCAACATTATATTGTGACCACTTCCTCTATTAAACCGTTCAACTAGACTTAAAACCTTCGGACAATGGCATGCCCTGCTCTCTCTTTCAACCAGAGCCTTCATTTTACAGGTACATAAAAGAAAAATATCCTTCAGTAGAGAGCTCGCACAGTTGTTTCGACAGACGGTATTTATTATCTTCCTACAGCTCTTTTGCTTTTCAAGCAGTGCACGTGCTACCTGGGGCACATGCACTTATGCCACACAACAGCATGGAAAAAGAATAGAGGAAGCAAAAGGGGTGCGTGTTTTGAACATTACCTGTTTGTGTCACTACCACTTGAAATACTTGCATATTTTTTATCATAATCTTCTAAATCGTCCAGGATGATACTATCTGGGACACTGCTACTTTTGCTATGACACAAATTTACACAAAATGTCAACAGGGATTTTTTAAATGGTGATGCTAATTCTAGTGTCACAGGTATGATTTCAATTAGTAGCTCTCACCTGCTTAGGTCAATCCTCCTTCTACATAAATCCGTTCCTTTTCTGTCTGCAGGTTCAAACCTAGCGAGCATTAGAGATGAATTAAAACGCATAAAAGGGAAGACAGTAGTAAAACTGTTAAAAACAACAAGCAATTTTGAAAACTAATTTACCTTTTCGCTTTCTTCTTTAAAGGAGATCGTGAAGGTGATAAAGGTGAATCGTTAGCCTTTTCAGTACATAACAAAAAAACAGTGTAAGTATGTTTTATTGGCCAAATTTTGTGATGATGTCGCCTTACCACCATTCCCGCTATCCTTAATTATTTTGCTTATGGCTCAAATTAATGCAATTATTTTTAAAGCCTCATAAGGATGACAATGCCATTTAAAAAAATTAACCAAACATTAAACACAAAAAATGACAAGCTGTAACATTCAATCACTTGCAATAAAATTGTTGTCCAATTCCAAGGGCGGATCCTGGATATTGAAGGGGGGAGGGGGGGGGGTGACCAGAACAACATCGGAAATTATGTTTATAATATCGAAATCTTCTACAGTAATAAAATGGCACTACGGCATGACAAGACGCAAGTGGGTTTGAACTGGAAGTACCCGATTTCCGAATTAATTAAGTTGCGGTTTACTCGGTAATTAAATTTCCATCAACAAAGCGAGGTTAATGGGGATCAAATAGGATACATGTCAGGCTCAAATTAAGGCTTGACGAGTGACGAATTTCATGAGTCACATGTTTAGGTCATTTGAGAATACGGTCTCTTCGAGGTTAAAATAGAACTGCCGGTCGATGGCTCCGAGGAAAGTGCTGTTCGTCCACTTCTCGGATAAAAGCCAGGAATTGTTAGATTGTAACAAACAGAAAGAAGTTCCCCGCCCGCTTTCCGGATGATATTATAACAACAACAACAATTTATTTCGATATTCCCACATGGGAAGCAAAGTGAAGCGCGCGAAGTGCCCCGTACCAAGGAATGTACGAAATCGTGCCTTCTTCGTTTGGTTTGTTTGCGATATTTCTTCGCCATGCGCCGAATTTGCGGTTATTTCAAGAAGAGACGTTTGGAAGGTTTTCAGCCTTGGCGGGTGAAGCTGTCGGCTTGCACTCACATGGCCGTGAGTTCGATCCCTGCAATTGCCGTTTGGTGACGCCACTGCCATCTTCTATTGTATTTTCTTGCCGATCTCACCAAGCAGCTCCTCAAAAAAGGTAAGCCCTAGCTTTGAGTCAGTGTTGAGTTCACTACAATCAATTCTGACTTGCTGTCTTATGTAATCACAACACAAAATGAAAGGAATTTGGAAAAAAATTCTAGATGTTGTGTTTTTGAAAGTGATTTGCGATCGTTTTATTAGGTCGCGTCTTTTGTAGCAAAATTGTTCTTTGATACGATCCTTGCGTTGCAAGGAATAAAAAATAATGAGTTGTTCATCGACCCGCGCTTTTGCGCCATTGTCACACAGTAGGCTTTGCGAGAACGGAAACACTTTGAACAGCGGTTTTCCAATGAGAATTCAAAATGGCGTACATTGCCCAAAACAAGAAAATTACTACTGGGAGATTTCATTTTGGCGTTAAATTTCCGCTATTTAAAGGCCGAGACAGACCTCAATGGAAGGTAATTGAATGGCGAAGACGTAGTTGATTGCTGATGAAATATGTCCAGCCTATTCTGACCGTGCTGAAATTGGGAGCCTGAAAGTTCAACCTCAATTCTCAATTACAACCTTTCCTGAGGAGTCAATACTTAGTGTACTCCTGGGCGTTTCCAATTCCTTTCCCATTTAAAAAGAAACGATATATTTGCTTTGTGGAAACAATTTCTGTAATCTTATTTTATTTTATTTTTTTTATTTATTTATTTATTTATTTATTTTTTTGGAAGAAAGATCCAAGATTGCTGTTGTCTAGGAGATTTTGTGACCGAAACAATAGACTGGGTGATTTAATTTTAAAATTTTTGGGTATCCAGGAGTCTAATCAGTGTAGAACTATTTGACACTGTTTCAGGTATATATTAACATATGATGATTTTTCTTCCTTGAAAATGATATCAAGATGATATACCTGCCAAGTGTCACGCCTAAGGCGTGATTGTCACCCCTGCGGATCGAAAACTGCGATCTCACGCCTACTCACGCCTGCGTTCCCATTTGTCACGCCTGGTGGAAAAGTGTGAGCCATTACAGCCTTAACTGACTCATTTTGAAAAAATTTTTAAAGTATTTAAATAAACTCGAACCAATGCGAGAAAATAATGATTGTACTTTTGCGAAATCTCGGATTTTAGTAAGGAAAGTCACTGGAGACATGGTCATACTCGTCGAGACGAGCTCCGTATAACCTTAGATGATCAAAGCATCGATTTACTGGCCATAAATCGGAAAGTCTTCGGAACGTCTTCGGAAACCGTCGGACATCTTCGGATATTATCCGTCCCGTACGAAAAATCTTGACACTCTCAGGATAAAAACGTCACGCCTATGAATCACAAAAAGTTGGCAGCTATAAGATGATATCGAAAAGTTGTATAATTTCTAATTCACTTATTTTTATCTAGGGGTCTCCCAGATACATCATGATGTACAGTTGACATGCATGCCTACATCTGCAGTTTTGGTTGTTGTAGTTATGAATTCTTTTAGATAAAATTGGTCTTTTTGGTAGTAATGGGATTCTTGAACATGACTTTTTTCAAGCAATTTTTATTCTTTCTTCTCATTATCATGTTTTTTATCCTGCTGAATATAACATTTTCCTCCTGTTTAGGTTTATAGCTACTTGATCATTTGACTTACATAACATCTAGCTCTAGTAACACAAGAAACAGCAAAGAACTAAACCCCTGAAAAGTTAACATTGGTGTTCATATTAGACCTCACCTGAGAGTTTGATTACAGCTGTAAGAGAGTTTTATTAAGAACTGTTAAAATAAAAATGTTACTTTTTTCCTCTAGGTCAACTGGAATTTAAGATTATTTGGAGTTTTTACTCAATGAGGAACTTAATAGTATCCAACTTTGTGCGTTGTATATGTAACTGCAAAATACTCAAACAACTTCTGGATTCTACTGGGGTGGTTGCCTACAAAGCTGATTCACCACAAGATGCAAACAATGCACTGAGAAGTTAAGGCCCAGTTAACCTTGGCGTCAGTGTAACTGTGTAAAAGAAGGAAGGACATCAAACAGCAGATGCAAAACACAGTATCTGTGTGAACTCAATGTCAGGTGTGTAAAACTGATCATGTTTTTTTTTCTTTTTTTTTTTACAAAATAATTAACATGACACTGCCTTTTCAGGATTTGTTTTATTGTCTGTACCATTTTTGGGACATAAGCTTAAGCCTGCAAGAGTAGATTTAAGGCCTAAGGCACATTGTTGGTGAAGTTGGCAGCCAAATGAGTTTACCATCATAGACAAAGTTTTCTAAAATCCTATCACTGAATTGTGGTTTTCAGTGTCACCATTTTAGACCAATTAAGAAATATCAAGTCAAAATGTTCTGCATGTAATTCATACCTTCCATTATGGTGATACTTTATCACTGATAGTAACTTAATATATATCATTGCTTAATGCATACACTGTCATTTTTCAGGTCCCATGGAAAGAGACCTTAGGAAATTAAAAAGATACCATGGAACATGCTCTACCAATTAAATATATGAAGAATGCCTGCTGAGATTTGAATCCTGCCAAGAATATGACTCGCACACTACATTTTGCCTTAGTGGTGTTGATGTAATGCCAGAGTGTACTGCATTTTGCCTTATTTTAACAGTCCCTTCCAACTTGAAAACTACAGTTAGTAACAAAGTTAACATTGAAATTATGAATATATGAAATTATGAATAATTAGTGTCCCTGAGATAGGTCACCTGTCGACAACTGTTACCTTTAACAATCCCTTAAACTATTTTAAGTCTCAGTTACTAATAAGGGGAACAGTAGCATCCAGATGTATCGTCGGAGTGTGCGACTGTTACCTTTAACAATTCCTTTCTATTTTAAGTCTCAGTTACTAATGAGGGGAACAGTAGCATCCATATGTATCCTCGGAGTGTGCAACTGTTACCTTTAACAATTCCTTTCTATTTTAAGTCTGAGTTACTAACAAAGGGAACAGTAGCACCCAGATGTATCGTCGGAGTGTGCGGCTGTTACCTTTAACAATTCTTTTCTATTTTAAGTCTCAGTTAACTAGTGAGGGGAACAGTAGCATCCAGATGTATCGTCGGAGTGTGCAACTGTTACCTTTAACAATCCCTTTCTATTTTAAGTTTCAGTTCCTAATGAGGGGAGCAGTAGCATCCAGATGTATCGTCGGAGTGTGCGACTGTTACTTTTAACAATCCCTTTCTATTTTAAGTCTCAGTTACTAATGAGGGGAACAGTAGCATCCAGATGTATCGTCGGAGTGTGCGACTGTTGCCTTTAACAATCCCTTTCTATTTTAAGTCTCAGTTACTAATAAGGGGAACAGTAGCATCCAGATGTATCGTCGGAGTGTGCGACTGTTACCTTTAACAATTCCTTTCTATTTTAAGTCTCAGTTACTAATGAGGGGAACAGTAGCATCCATATGTATCCTCGGAGTGTGCAACTGTTACCTTTAACAATTCCTTTCTATTTTAAGTCTGAGTTACTAACAAAGGGAACAGTAGCACCCAGATGTATCGTCGGAGTGTGCGGCTGTTACCTTTAACAATTCTTTTCTATTTTAAGTCTCAGTTAACTAGTGAGGGGAACAGTAGCATCCAGATGTATCGTCGGAGTGTGCAACTGTTACCTTTAACAATCCCTTTCTATTTTAAGTTTCAGTTCCTAATGAGGGGAGCAGTAGCATCCAGATGTATCGTCGGAGTGTGCGACTGTTACTTTTAACAATCCCTTTCTATTTTAAGTCTCAGTTACTAATGAGGGGAACAGTAGCATCCAGATGTATCGTCGGAGTGTGCGACTGTTGCCTTTAACAATCCCTTTCTATTTTAAGTCTCAGTTACTAATGAGGGGAACAGTAGCATCCAGATGTATCGTCGGAGTGTGCAACTGTTACCTTTAACAATTCCTTTCTATTTTAAGTCTCAGTTAACTAATGAGGGTAACAGTAGCATCCAGATGTATCGTCGGAGTGTGCAACTGTTACCTTGAACAATTCCTTTCTATTGTAAGTCTCAGTTACTAATGAGAGGAACAGTAGCATCCAGATGTATCGTCGGAGTGTGCAACTGTTGCCTTTCACAATCCCTTTCTATTTTAAGTCTCAGTTACTAATGAGGGGAACAGTAGCATCCAGATGTATCGTCGGAGTGTGCGACTGTTGCCTTTAACAATCCCTTTCTGTTTGAAGCCTCAGTTACTAATGAGGGGAGCAGTAGCATCCAGATGTATCGTCGGAGTGTGCGGCTGTTACCTTTAACAAACCCTTTCTATTTTAAGTCTCAGTTACTAATGAGGGGAACAGTAGCTTCCAGATGTATCGTCGGAGTGTGCGACTATTACCTTTAACAATTCCTTTGTATTTGAAGTCTCAGTTGCTAATGAGGGGAGCAGTAGCATCCAGATGTATCGTCGGAGTGTGTGACTATTACCTTTAACAATTCCTTTGTATTTGAAGTCTCAGTTGCTAATGAGGGGAGCAGTAGCATCCAGATGTATCGTCGGAGTGTGCGACTGTTGCCTTTAACAATCCCTTTCTATTTTAAGTCTCAGTTACTAATGAGAGGAACAGTAGCATCCAGATGTATCGTCGGAGTGTGCGGCTGTTACCTTTAACAAACCCTTTCTATTTTAAGTCTCAGTTACTAATGAGGGGAACAGTAGCATCCAGATGTATCGTCGGAGGGTACAGCTGTTACCTTTAACAATTCCTTTCTATTTTAAGTTTCAGTTACTAATGGGGGGAACAGTAGCATTCAGATGTATCTCCGGTGTGTGTGACTGTTACCTTTAACAATCCCTTTCAATTAAAAGTTAGCTACTAATGAGGGGAGCAGTAGCATCCAATCTGTCATCACAGTGTGTGGCTGTTGCCTTCTGCTGGGCAGTATCAAACAATGAAAACCAATAGTCAATATAATCAATAATAATCAATTCCAATTAATTGACTGGTTATGGAAATCAATACAATTCAAAGCTTAAAAGTTGAGTGACTATTAATTGTTATTGACTATCATTGATTAATGTTGATTTTGATTGGAATTAACTCTCGGTTTATATTTGCACACAGCATGTTAATAATTTATTGGCAAATGATAATAAACTTTATTTTTTGTAAACATAGTTTTTAGGTTTAGCATTCCTTAGATCACTATTTACAAAGAACATGCTAGTTAAAAAAGCCTTTGATGGTGTCACAATGATGTCATTTCATGACCTGTTTCTATAAATCCTATTCCTGGGTCTGTGCTTATGCTAGTGTAGGTCTAGAGAATTGGGGCAAACAATGATATGTACAGTTGAGTGAGGAAAGATTAAAAATAAATTGTTACTAGCTGTAGCAGGTATTTTAAGGACTGCATTTTTGTTATGTTATATTATATTTTGTTTTATTATTTTTTTGCGCGGGGGGGGGGGGGTTGGTGGGGGGCATGTCACTTTCCCATGTGTCACAATTATTAGAAGTCCCTGGATGTTTTTCTATAACAGTGATAACAATAACAGTTTCGTTAAACTGCAGTTTAGTCCATTCGGTACAATTTTAAATTGCCATATACTATAATATTTGAGTTCAACATTGTGGTAGAACAAGGTTGAAATGCTGCAGATTTAATACCAGTTTTAATACTGTGACTTCGGCATCATGCACGAGGCCAGAGCGATGGTGAAGGAAAGAGAACTGTCAAAGTCCCGAATTGGACAAATGCCAAAGGCAAGCCCGTAAAGTGACATTTCTTCGTTGGGACGTTATTCTTAGGCGACTTTTAGATGTTCCTGTTAAATAGCGCGGAAACCACTGCTTTTCTTGGGCAATCGAATTAAGTGCTGTGAAGTGAAACTTGCAACCAGTAGCATGGCCAACAATTAGAACGCTGAGGATGAAATCACGATGTCAGCAAGGGGAAACCGGTCGTTTCGCCTAGCTTTTGTTTTTGTCTGCTAAACGTCTTAAATGCCGAAAGTAAATGAATTATATACTATTTTTCGTTCTTAAAGCGTGTTACCCTAGGAAAAGAAAAAGCAATATATTTAATTTCTCGTTCTCTAAGCGCGTCAAAGGTCAACCAACTGGCCTTGGGCGAAAAGACTCGTAGGCGAAACGACCGCTAACCTGCGCGCAGACGTCTGGGAGACTAAACGACCGCAAGCGTAGGAAGCAATAGTTTCCTCAGTCTTAGTTCAAATTCAGACGGCAAAGCGAATGGCCTGTTCAGAGGACAGATTATTAGACTGCGAGCAGTCTCTCTTTTGCTCTAAAATCCGTGCAGAACGAAGCGCAAATAGCAAGCGGGCGAGCACGATTTGAGACTGCTCGCAGTCTAACAGATTATGTGAACGAAAGTTTTATCTTTTTTGTTACTGTTACTGTTTCTTTCTTTCGTCGAGAAAGCGTATCGAGTTTCTGTGAATAATTCTCGATATATTCGCGATTTTGTTAAAAACGGGAGAAAGACCATGTTGTATTTTTAGATTCTCTTCAAGTATTTCTCTCAGAACGTCCGATCACATACCAACAAATGACCTCTCCGGAGAAAGGAGAGGCGGTAAAACCGCTCGCGAGCGCTACGATCCTCTAGAGAAATAAGAGGCTATTCATAGCCTATTAACTTATTGTCCACAAAAATAAATTTGCCGTTGCGATCAACTTGCAAAAAGGTCTGTGATATTTATTCAACAACAGTGTGTTTCCGGTAACAGAAAAGCTTTGTTGACAGCGAAAGCTGCGGATTTTAACACCTATTGCTTTCGCGGCGCCTTGATCAAAATTCAAATATGAAAGGAATGCGGGGTCCACAACCCCGCATTCCTTAATGTACTTCCAGTTAGACCCCGTAGCGTCTCGTCATGTATAGAACACTGTGGCATTTCAAGGCTGTGATAAACCAAAACGGCTGACGACAGTGAAAGTCAAAAGCAGGGAAAGTCGGGAAAAGACGTGGAAACATGGTTTTTCGCGGTAGAACGCCAATTTCATACACCGTAGGCTCTCTATTAATTTTTTCAACAACCAGAGACAAAATCGCCTCAGTGATTGTTCTGTTCCCTCTCACAATTGAAAACCTTAAACAACCCAAAAGAAAGGTGGTGGGTGGGTAGGCACCCAATTCACTCCCCCCCTCGATCTGCCTGGAATTCAGTAATCATTGTTCTTAAGAATATTGAGATAAAGGTACATACTTGTACATAACGTTCCTTTGCATTCAAGTCTGCATCAGCTTCAGATGTAAGATCATAAACTGTGTAGCATGAAAGGAGAATAACATTTCTAATTTTTTTACAGAGTGTTTATCTAAGATAAGTACTAAACAAACAATAAAACACCCTGCCGGTGTTCACATCTGGGAAATTTGGGGAGATATTTAAAAAGTAAAAAGGGATGAAAGTGACCTTCACAAAATCACCCTTCTTTGAAAGGGACTGTGCGAATAACTTTTATCCATAATGGGATCTCCATCAGTCCACCAGGCCTTCCATTTCTATCTAGTCTTTTCCAGGCTGTCAGTTAGTGGGAGCTTTTCTTTTCGCTTGTCCCCACTAACTGACAGCCTGGGACAGGCTAACTTCTAGCTAGCAACTTCTAGCAATATATTTAACATGGGAGAAAATTAATCCCAGTTACATCTACTTACTTGAAGTATCTCCACTGCTAGTTGTACTGAAAAAGGGGAAAAAACGGACATAATGATTGCGTAGTGTGGTTTGGGATTACATTACTAAATTTGTTTACTTAGGGACCGTTCCTTTTTGTTGGGGGGGGGGGGGGGGGCTCGTGGGATTTGATGGGTAGTACCTGTAAAATATAATGACCCCCTCTACATTAGAAATTGTTCACCTGCCCCCCCCCCCCCCCCGCCCCAAAAAAAAGGAAAGAGTGATAAAGTAAATCTAAAACTTATCAAGCTAAAATTAAACACTCAATTTTAACACTCAAGTCCTGCAGGAGTAAACGTCTTTATAGACAAGCACTAAAGGTAATTTTCTGGTAGGGGTTCCAAGGCTATCTTCCCCTGGAAATTTTGAAAATCTAGTGATGCTCCAATGCAATTTCGTGCATTCTGAAGTACATAACCAGACAGTTAAGGCTGGTTTAAAGCACTATTTTGGACACTGTTATCAGTTGTTTAAGAATCAGACCGGCAGAGGCCAAAAACGAGTTGATATTCCCCTGGGGTAGAGTTGCTGTTGGGTGTATAATAAAGTAGGGGGGTCCGGGGCATTCTCCCCTGGGGGAAATTTAAATTTTCAGAACCTTAGAATCGCCATTTTTGGCCTTCTGGCAATAATGTTTGCATTATTACAGATGCTGTCATTACTAAACTTAAAGGTTAATATTTTGAAGAACAACACAACACTTTTTAGTTTCAAAAACATGTTTGGGCATCCCTGATGCCATCCTCATATGAAGGAAAAAGTTACAACAAAGCTATTTATATGCAATATAGTGATTAGAATTGTAAATGAAACTGTATAGGCAAGAGTGACAGGAAAAAAGCGTGATTATGTGAAATCTAAATTTCGCTTTTCGTGGCCTTCGTCACTTATTAGTTTCTTTATAACGACCTTTTCGTTGTTGGCAGCTGTCGCCACAAATACCTGCAGCCCCCCCAAAGGAGCCGCGGCCGATTGCATCCTCTTTGTCTTTTGAATGGTGCCAATCAAATAACGGCAAACCTTCTCTATTAAGAGATTTGTCGGAACTTACCCTCCCATTTAGGGAGGGCAATTTAAAAGACATACGAGACGAGATCAAACTATATTTCTCGAAACTGCAATAGCTGCTGCGGTATTATCGCTCTCATATGCACGTGGTGTACTCTGGCTAGCTGCCAATTCTGTCGCGTCGTTGACGGTGCGATCAAATTACATTTCGTGTCTTGTATCGCTGGATCATATTGGACATGTCAAGAGAGTTTCCTGGACAGCTGGATTACACCCCATGTTGTGAAACCATTTATAAAGGCTTTTTTTGTTACATTTCTTCGCTTCGTGATGTTACAGTAACACGGGAAATCTAAGCAGATTTATGATCGAATATGAACTTCTTGTGGGTTCTAAATGTAATTCTTTGAAAACTAATCAGGTTTTTAAAAACGAACTGGGATGTCCACGTGCCATTCACTATTTCACCCCTCCCCCACTCGCTATTTTTGGGGCGATGTCCACGTATAAGAAGATGTAATGTCCACGTCCAATCCGTATCTTAAAAAATTTTTTTTTCTTTAATTATATTAAATTATTTGAATTAAATTCGGTTTAATTTTTCTTTATTAATAAAAAATTGGGAAAACAAAGTGACCCTCGACATGGTACCCTCGACCCTCGACATGAAACCCTCGACCCTCTACCCTCGACAAAAAGATAGACTCCTAATTAACACGTTACGTACTCTGCTTTACTCGGAGTTTCAGTCAACATAATGAAAATAATGCCACTACATAAAAACCGTGAATTTTTGGCACTACGTATGTGTGAACTCTGGGTACACCATTGCCGTCTATATTCGATGGTGATACGATGCTGTAATTGTTGCTGTAATACGATGCTATAATTGATACGATGCTGTAATTGTTTTTTCCACATATTAATTTATCTTAGTAGTTTCTACATTATAGTAATAGTAATGTATACATTATAATTATTTAGATATTTATGTAACATAGAAGAGCCAATTAATTTTTGGAGTGTTATTAAACCATTATTATTATTTATTATTATTATTCTTTTGGTCATCTGTAGATGATAAGCATTGAATCAATTTGGGGGTCACTTCTATCGGGGGCGTCGTTACTTTTGGAGGGTCGTTACTTTCAGGGATTTATTAGCTTCCTCCAATTTTTAACGTTCCGCGTTTTAGGATTATGGGTGATTTTCCGCCATTCCGCGTTTTAGGATTTGGGGTGATTTTCCGCCATTCCGCGTTTTAGGATTTGGGGCAATTTTCCGCCGTTCCACCGTTCCGTCATTCCGCCATTCCGTGTTTTAGGGTCACCCTCCCTGATAGGAGAGACTGCGAACGAACGGACGCAAGCGTTTACCTTATCTAAAGAAAACGATCGAAGGAATAACTTACCTCGTTTTGTGGTTATTTCGCTAGACTACCAGCTACATGTTACCGTGGATTCCTTCCATTACCTGAAGACGTTTCGCCGTAGTGATTTGTAGTCTGCACTGTATTATTTGTAGGTAATTTTCGCCGATATCACGCTTTGCTTGCTTTACATTTGTAACGCGGAATGGCAAAAGCAACACCAAATAAGAAACAGCTCTTCTTTGGTAACTCTCCGATCATAAAAACCAGAAAGCCGGCCATGTCTGCGAGCTAGTACTTGGCCACTTCGTTCATAAAACAATGTGCCAGTGAATGGACTACACTGAAACGCCACATTTCACACATCTTCTAATTTAGTTAAAAACACTCCCTGAAGCGCTTGTAGAGAGCTCGATCCCGCGGATTATCGAAAGCGTCCATTTGCAGAAGGAAAGGAGTGAAAGATTGAATAATCGAATTTTCCCGCTCTTGTCAAAATATTTATGAAATCCAACCTCTTTAGAACTTTAAGCCAAAAGAGACCGATAGAAACGCTGCGGGTGTGAAACCGCAAGTCAAATACTGTGACGGCTAACTTGCAAGCCCATGACGTCACTCCCTAACAACCAGACCTTGCGAATTTTTAAACTTCCTGTTCTCTCTGGCTCGTGATGTTTGGCACGCACCGACCTCCTTGACGTCGACTCAGCGCTAAGACAGACATCCCAAAGTATACGGTGGACAAAAGAATCATAAGCTTGTTTGGCATCCATGATCAATCAAACGACGTAGTATAATGTAGTCTCAGCAATTATCTAACGTTACGAGGTAAGTAACGGCTCAAATTAAATGATGTGAAATTATCAAGGTACTGTTTGCTCCGGTTTTGAATGCACGTTCATGATTTTTTGTATCCAAACACCATGGGAACCCTGTATCCAAATAACGAAGCATACTTAGCTTCCGTATATAAAAGATGAACCTTTTGGAGGCTTTCTTTTGCTTACTTAAAACGTGCACCTAAATAATAAAATAATAGGCTGATCATAACGAAGCAAATTGTGGACAGCTTAAATATGAGCTACAGTCGTAAGTTATGCTGTTGCAATAAAGGTTAGGCACTGCATAACATTCCTCTGCAGTCACAAGAGAGGAAGCTCGGCATAAAAAAGGGAGTGCCCTCTCACCCAGGCATTTCCTTGCAAGAGTAAGAAATTTACTTCAGTAGCTTTCAAAGAAGAGCCTTGAATGTCAAATTGCTCAGTAAAAGGGTAAATACTTTTTGGTAACCACCTGCTGTATTTAGAATAGCTGAAACTGTGTTTAAAGGGTTCTGTATGTATAGTTTATGTGGCTCTAAATGTGCATTTAATTACGGGATAAGCGAATCTCAAGTATAATTTAAGGTACAAAAACATGTAATGTTTATACGTCGAGGTATACACGGACTGAAAGAGGAAACTAATATATAAAAGTTGCTGATCTAAGCAACTGATATCTTTTCTTGACCAACTTGGCAATTTTCAATATAGTGACTGGTAAAAATCACATAACTGTCGTTTTCCGGTTGTGGTTTCATCCTGGATCTTCACATATAGTTCCCTTATGCTTTGGTAGCAAAATCTCGAAAACTTTATCAGTTCTTCCTTCCACAGTGAAATTAATTAAAATTATAGTCAAATATAAAAAAAGTTTGCGTATTCTCTTATTAATTGAATCGTAATGGCTATTTATAGCGTTGGGTTTAACCTTGCATCCCGAAAAGGTGTGAAAACAAAACATTCAATTTCCATATATTAAGATACTGTGGAATAAACACAGAATAAAATTTCCTTGTTTCTTTCTTCAGCTCCTTCCTGACTATGAGCTCTTCCCTCGCATTGACTGTGATTTTGACATTAACCGGCTTCCTTGTTGTTAACTGGAATCATGTGGAGGGATATAGTTGTGGACCTTGTGAGTATATTGTTTCATCTTTTACTTCAAAGTAAAGAATCCTTTTAAGTCATTTCGTTCCAGAAAAACCGTACACAACAAACTTATAACTGGAAAATGAACTGTGGCAATATTGATGCAGAGATAAGGATCATTGAAGAGGGCCCAAACATGGTTTTACTTAGAGAGAAGGAGGCCCAATAGGTATATAGCCCATTCGTGGTCTAAATGTCAAAGAAGGTGATTCCATTCTAATGCATTAACGCGCTCTACTTGCTTGAGCGCGCGACGCGTGTAAATTAGCATCATAACCGTTAGTTTCGTTTGCGAGATTGTAACGTTATTTAACTCAGACTCGTGTCTGAATAAGAGGTTGTAGATTTCGTACTCCAGTTTCTGTTCTTTGGCCTGCTAGCGCCCAAGTTAGATTGCAGCCATTTCCATTCAGGATTACTGGCGAGTCGTAACAGGTGAAATATATCTATAACCAGACGCTTTGATCAGTCGACTGGGAAAGAAATCGGTTATGAAAATGTTTTGGGGCTTTAGCAACCAAGAAGGCAACAGACTATTTTTTTGTCCATCTGCACCAAATTACGGGGCTGACAGATTGCCTTGAAATATTTATTCGAAACAGGACCAGAGTGTCCAAATTTGTTCTTGACAAAAGAAGATTATCTTGTTTTAAATGTTAGATAAAAATTAACAACCGGCTAACCAAAATATCAATGATCCTTCTTCCAATAAACTGTTTAATTGGTAATTTATCGAAGTCCGACTTTATTACGTAAATGCTCCTTAAGTAAATTTATTATTTGGGAAAGTTGCCAGATTAAGAAGGAATTTAGATAAAGAAAGAAAAAATGAACCCTCCGCCTTTTTCTACCTGATGTTCTTACGATTCAGAGATTTCCGATTTCAGTAAAGTTTTCCGATGCATTTTTTCTGTTTACTAATAATTTTTAAGTTGAGAGTTTGTAGGTATTTGTAGGTACCTCCAGGTGTTTTATTGCTTAATTAAATTCAATTTTACAAGATTTTGCCAACCATTGTTAAAGCATCTATTGTATCATAGGAATTATGAAGTTTTGGAAACTTTATATGAGGCAGACAACAAACAAGTGCAAGAAACAACACAATGTAAAATTATAAATTAAGAAAGGTGCCCTTGACTGGGGCTAGCTAGAAATTTCGCAAGCAGTTTCATGGTAACATAGATCTAAGAGATATCGGAAAGTTTGACTTAAAGAACATGCAGCATTGCAAATTAAACGTTCAATAAGGAAGCCAGTGTTGCAATCCTGAGCTTTATCACCAAACGACTTTTTCGCTTTCCCTCTGTAGAGTCTTTTTGTTCATACAGTTCATTTTTTATAATTATTAAACTATTGATTCTTGGCATTTGTCCGTAAATAATATAGAAAGTAGGTAAGTGACTTTTCGATATTTTGGCGAGATACTGTCTGTTTAAGTTAATTAAGGCAGATTTTTTCCTTTTACAGCTGAAGGTCACTTAAAAGTGGAAAAAAAATTCTTACCCACTCAACGCAAAGCCTAAGCATTAAAGAGCTCTTTCTTGTAACTGGGAAATACGGACCTTAAAAATGCCCAGTATGTTCGTGAAAACCTATCCAGCAATTTAAGCGTTTTTCTACCCTGTCTACCACCAACAGCTTCAGGCAAAGATCACTGAAATATAGAAAATTCAAAGAAAACCTGCGATCAGGTCAGCTGGCTTTGACATCATTTGTCGAGCAAAACATTAAAAACATAGGATCGTCATGCGTGCAAAAAGCGATGGTGTTTCCAGCTAACGTGGGATTAAAACTCTTTTCCGTCAAGAGTTGTATTTTCCCGACGTTGAAGTCGGGAACCATTGAGCCACTTGTGACGCCTTCTTTTTTGACGTCACCAGATTGTTTTGATAAGCAGCTAACACAACAAGGACAGATCCATCCATACGTGTGTCCATTTTGAATATCGACCAAATTCTGGCAGAGCTATACCAGAAAAAACGTGTCCAATTTTGGCTGCAAAGTTGGTGGTAAAATAGGCCAAGTCACCTACAACCTTAGCCAATTTTGTTGGGAAGGTTGTCACATTTTACCATGCTTTTGTTTTCCTCCCCTCCCCCCTTTTCAATGTTGGATTTCAATGGACTTTTCTTCTGCAGTATTGTCTGGCAAACATTCAACATTGAAACGGGGGGTGGGGGGACCGGCGAATAGAGACAGAGACTAAGTTATGACGGCATATTTAGACAAGATGAATAAAATCTTACTAAAATTCTGTTCATGGTCAAACCTTCCCAACAACTTGTGACGAACGTTGTAGTTGATCAATGTTCCATTTCCAGGTTTTTAGAAGGGCTGAGGCCAAACATTTCCAGTGGATAGAAAGGTGATAAAGGGTAGAAGATAAAGAGAAAAGAAAGGGAGAGAAAAAGGAAAGCAAAAGAAGCGAGAAAAAAATTGGAAATGAATCAGCAAAAAAAAAAAAACGAAAAAATTTGGCTTATGCGCATGCGTGAAAGCAAAATATTGTTCAATTTACAGTAGAAGCTGGCTCATAATTTAGCTAAATTGTAAGAAAACGCTTTTGTAGCAAAGTTTAGTGGTATTTGGTAACATAGCACTAAAAAACCGCTTTAGTGGTAAAAAAAAATGCGTTTTTCTGAGGAAAAAACGCTGACGGGAAAGGGTTAACGTTTTATTTAGGAGGTCCAAATTTTGGCTTATGCGCATGCGTGAAAGCAAAATATTGTTCAATTTACAATAGAAGCTGGCTCATAATTTAGCTAAATTGTAAGAAAACGTGTTTGTAGCAAGGTTTAGTGGCATTTGGCAACATAGCACTTAAAAAACCGCTTCAGCAGTAAAAATGCGTTTTTTTAAGGAAAAAACGCTGCATGACGGGAAAGGGTTAACGTTTTATTTAGTAGGTATTAAGTGTTTTCTGAAACTGAAGATAATGACACTAGCAATTTGTCAAAAATATAAGAACCTTTAAAAGACAAATTGAAGTTACAGGGGGAATACAGGCTAGACTTTTTTGTGGTTTGCTGATGAACTTACTCGGCCATTTGACTCGGACTCGGATCTGACGGCAGACTAAGATTTTACTCGGGAAATGGATTTACTAATTTTTTTTATTAACAATACAGTCCATTACAATTCTTACATACAATACTAACAGGACATTACTTACAATAATTTTACAATACCGCAATTAATACATGTACCAGGCAACTGCTTACATTTCATTTTTTTTTAATCATGTTATTTCCACAATCTAGCAGTTATAGTTACAGTTTATAAAGCACATAATTTAGCATAATTGTGGACTTAATTTTTAAAGAATCGTTTCCTCAAACATTCTCCATTTTTTCCTAAACGAATTCATATTCGATTTAACAGAAATATACCTTTCGGTTTGATATTTATTTAATAAAATTCTCTCAAAGTGGCTGAAAGATGGTTTCGTTTCTTTACACCGGCAAGACGTCCACAGGTACATTTTTCCTAAGACGAGTATAAAGTTTTGCAGATCCATCTCCTCCTCTAAGAACCCTAAAATAATCTCACAATATTTTAAAGAGAGGCCTACGCAACTGTTCAGTTTATTTAAAATTTTGTCACAAACTTCATTCCAAAAGGAGGTCCTCTAGATTGAATTCTTCTCTCAACTTAGCCCATTTATTTGGTTTTTCGTATTTTTGCTTTATAAGATAGTGATAATAGTCACGACACTTAAAATTTTCTAAATCAAAGATATTCTCTACGTCGGGCATGTGAAAACGTAGTTTCAGTGGAAATGATTGCCTAAGACCGGTCCATACTAAAATGTTAGAGTTCTTTAATCCTGCATCTTTGACAACATTGAAAGATTCAATATTTGTCATATCATAAAGCAGATGAGTTGTGTATATGATATTATTATCAAAAGATGTTTATAGAAGACACTCTTGCCGTCAATCTTTATTTCGTTATTGTTCCATAAAATATACTTACATATATTTTCGGGGTCCTCGACTTCTCTTAATTTTGACCACCACTCCAATAGTTCTCGATAAAAGGTCGCTGAGATTGTTAATCGGTTGATATCATAATTGCACTGAATTAAAAATAAACCCCCTTCGTATACCAAAAGATGATCAAGATATGACTTCCAAAATCCAAAGTAATCTGGGTCAACAATTCGTTTTAACCAGCTTAGCCTTAAAGCCTTAACCATATTTTCATAATCTAACATTTTGAGGCCACCTTGGTCATAAGGTGCATACGTTGAAAGTCTGATAACCTTGTCGTTACCGTTCCACAAAAATCGAAAAACCAAACTGTTGAATTCTCTTATGACTTCGAAAGGAGTACATAATACCGAACTAGGATAAATCATTATTGGGAATAAAAGTGTTTTAATAATATTTACTTTGCCGTGAATTGATAATCCTCTTGACTTCCATAGATTTATTGTGTTCTTCATTTTTTTCAACCTCTGCTTAATATTTGTACATCATATGTAATATATATTCCTAAAAAATTGACACATGTTTTCCACTTAACCCCTAGTAGTTCATTTTCACAATTATAAAGTGACCCAAAATAAATCTAGACGAGATGGTTCCGAAGGAGATAAGCCCAATTTTCACCTTGAAGACTTACCTATACCAACATGCACTCTCTAATGATTCTTCTTATCTTGGTAAAGGATTAATAAGCATAGAGGAATGTAAAAAAGTTTTAAATTCCTTTCCATTAAACAAGGTACCCGGAAATGACGGACTACCAGTAGAATTTTACAAGACTTTTTTGGATCTTGCAGGCGATCCTTTAGTTAAAAGTTTTAATGAATCTTTTGTTAAAGGAACAATGAGCCCGTCACAAAGACAGGCGGTTATTACACTTATCGAGAAAAAAGACCAAGACCGCTGTGATCTAAAAAACTGGAGGCCAATTTCCCTATTGAACGTCGATGCGAAGATAGCTTCAAAAGTTATCGCTGAAAGAATGAAGCGTCTTTTACCTGGGTTAATTCATAATAATCAACCAGGATATATCCCAGGCAGAAATATTAGCGAAAATATACGTTCAATTTTGGATATAATGGAATATACGAAAGTTAAGAAACTACCTGGTCTTATATTATTTATTGACTTCAAAAAAGCTTTCGACAGTCTAGAATGGGATTTTCTTGAAAAATGTCTAGAAAAATTCAATTTTGGACCAGATTTTAGAAGATGGGTGAATATTTTCTATAACGACCTTCAAAGTTGCGTTATAAACAACGGCCTATGAGTGAGGCAGGGGGACCCCCTCTCCCCCTACCTTTTGTCACTGCAGTAGAAATACTGACGATTGCTATAAGAAATCAAGAAAATATTAAAGGATTAACTATAGACGGTTTAGAAACTAAATTACTGCAATTTGCCGATGACACAACTGCTGTCCTATCAGAAGTGGATTCAC
Source organism: Siderastrea siderea (assembly GCA_964030785.1). Classification (NCBI taxonomy): domain Eukaryota; kingdom Metazoa; phylum Cnidaria; class Anthozoa; order Scleractinia; family Rhizangiidae; genus Siderastrea; species Siderastrea siderea. The sequence continues at coordinate 477,946 of OZ034977.1, forward strand.
CGCGAGCCCTGTTTGGATTACTTGAACGTTTTGAGAAAGCCTCTGGACTTAAACTTAATGTAACTAAAACAGAGGTTGGGTCGATTTACTCATATTTGGTGTGGACTCTTTTGTTTTTGTGATTGCTGTTGGAAGGAAAAGAGGTATAAATACTGATCACACTTAAACTCTGTTTCCAGCTCCAGCAGTGAATGGTAACTATTCCGAGTGGGAGGAGGCTTCTGAGTGCACTGTGACGTGTGGAGGAGGAACAAAAACACTTGAAAGAAACTGCACCAATCCCCCGCCATCCAACTGCGGAAAAAACTGCAGTGACCTGGGACCAGCTGAAAAGACAGTCCCGTGCAATGAAGAAGAATGCCGTGAGTGAAAACGCCCTCTATATGGTGTTTTTTACTCACTCTTGTTGAGTGGGTTAATGTTAATACACCAAAAGGCAGAGTGGGCAACCCAATATTCTGGTGAATGCACGTCCACACATTGTGAATGATACCACTGTTTGCACTCAACCCATGAAACGCATGTGGCAGTGTTAGTAGTGGTTGATATTTACCACATGCATTGCAGATGACGGTTTTTTCCTTCTACAAGTCAAGAATTACACGGAAAATTGGACACACACAGCAAAATGTAAAGCGGTAGTGACAACTTTCAAACTAGTTTCTTTCAAACAAGCAAGACGCAATCTAGTGGTCATCAAAACAATTTAAAAAGGTTCGTTAAGAAAAAACATTTGAGAAAATGAGTAATCTCTCACTTTATCAACATCCCTCACGCATTAATGTCTGACAAAATCCGTCACAATGCTCGTTTAGTACAGATGACTACGAAAAAGGAATATTTGCTCAAGTTGAGCTTAGAAAGAAAATACAACGGCCGTCTTAACATGGAAAGCAAAATCTTAACCACTAACTTAATTTGGCTAATTGCAAGACGCCTCATGTATGACCTGTATGGTCTAACCCTAATGCTTGAAATGTTTTAAGGCTTTTTTAGTAACACAGAATAATCGTTTATCACAACTCAAATTTTCCTCGCTCAACACATATATGATGCGGAATTATTACTCTGTTGAGATGTTTTTACTGCTTTAAGGTAAAGAAGTAAGTACTGATCACACTTAAACGCCTGTTTCCAGCTCCAGCAGTGAATGGTAACTTTTCTGAGTGGGAGGAGGCTTCTGAGTGCACTGTGACGTGTGGAGGAGGAACAAAAACAATTCATCGAACCTGCACCAATCCCCCGCCGTCCAACGATGGAAAGGACTGTAGGGACCTGGGACCAGCTGCAAAGACAGTCTCGTGCAATGAACAAGAGTGCCGTAAGTGAAACACTTTCTAATATGCTACTTCCAATTCTTTCTTTGTTGAATGGTTCCACATTTGCCAGTTTTATTTGCGGTTCATATCAATAAATACGAAAGCGAAAACGTCGACAGTAATTATAAAGCAAGCCGATACAAATCAATGGAATATCACAGAACAAATCACTGTGCATGTTAAACAAGACGATTGGGATAAGGACCCTTTGTCAGAGTCCGCACTTAAAGTGACAGCAAAGCAGCAAAGTGGGCTCCAAAGTTTGCTTCTAGTATCATAGGTTATCTTATGAAGGCTTCTGAAAAACCTTCTTTACAAGGATCTCAAACAGAAAAAAAAATTCAAATGTGTTTATCCACTCAAAAGATATCACGTTTTGAAATTTGAATTTCCCGCCATTTTGTTACTAAAAATAATTTATGAGGGATTACGACAGGGCAAGAGCCTTTATGAGGGATTAACTCTGTTACCTCTTTATCCTCTCTTGATGGCAGATAATGCATCGTGTTTTGGCCATGAATCGTTGCTTTATTATATTTGAATAGAAAGAAAAAAATTCGCTGAAAGAGATAAAAACAAGGATATATAAATTTGAGGGACAAACTAAGAAGTGCAAGAAACAACACAATGTAAAATTATAAATTAAGAAAGGTGCCCTTGACTGGGGCTAGCTAGAAATTTCGCAAGCAGTTTCATGGTAACATAGATCTAAGAGATATCGGAAAGTTTGACTTAAAGAACATGCAGCATTGCAAATTAAACGTTCAATAAGGAAGCCAGTGTTGCAATCCTGAACTTTATCACCAAACGACTTTTTCGCTTTCCCTCTGTAGAGTCTTTTTGTTCATACAGTTCATTTTTTATAATTATTAAACTATTGATTCTTGGCATTTGTCCGTAAATAATATAGAAAGTAGGTAAGTGACTTTTCGATATTTTGGCGAGATACTGTCTGTTTAAGTTAATTAAGGCAGATTTTTTCCTTTTACAGCTGAAGGTCACTTAAAAGTGGAAAAAAAATTCTTACCCACTCAACGCAAAGCCTAAGCATTAAAGAGCTCTTTCTTGTAACTGGGAAATACGGACCTTAAAAATGCCCAGTATGTTCGTGAAAACCTATCCAGCAATTTAAGCGTTTTTCTACCCTGTCTACCACCAACAGCTTCAGGCAAAGATCACTGAAATATAGAAAATTCAAAGAAAACCTGCGATCAGGTCAGCTGGCTTTGACATCATTTGTCGAGCAAAACATTAAAAACATAGGATCGTCATGCGTGCAAAAAGCGATGGTGTTTCCAGCTAACGTGGGATTAAAACTCTTTTCCGTCAAGAGTTGTATTTTCCCGACGTTGAAGTCGGGAACCATTGAGCCACTTGTGACGCCTTCTTTTTTGACGTCACCAGATTGTTTTGATAAGCAGCTAACACAACAAGGACAGATCCATCCATACGTGTGTCCATTTTGAATATCGACCAAATTCTGGCAGAGCTATACCAGAAAAAACGTGTCCAATTTTGGCTGCAAAGTTGGTGGTAAAATAGGCCAAGTCACCTACAACCTTAGCCAATTTTGTTGGGAAGGTTGTCACATTTTACCATGCTTTTGTTTTCCTCCCCTCCCCCCTTTTCAATGTTGGATTTCAATGGACTTTTCTTCTGCAGTATTGTCTGGCAAACATTCAACATTGAAACGGGGGGTGGGGGGACCGGCGAATAGAGACAGAGACTAAGTTATGACGGCATATTTAGACAAGATGAATAAAATCTTACTAAAATTCTGTTCATGGTCAAACCTTCCCAACAACTTGTGACGAACGTTGTAGTTGATCAATGTTCCATTTCCAGGTTTTTAGAAGGGCTGAGGCCAAACATTTCCAGTGGATAGAAAGGTGATAAAGGGTAGAAGATAAAGAGAAAAGAAAGGGAGAGAAAAAGGAAAGCAAAAGAAGCGAGAAAAAATTGGAAATGAATCAGCAAAAAAAAAAAAAACGAAAAAATTTGGCTTATGCGCATGCGTGAAAGCAAAATATTGTTCAATTTACAGTAGAAGCTGGCTCATAATTTAGCTAAATTAAAAGAAAACGCTTTTGTAGCAAAGTTTAGTGGTATTTGGTAACATAGCACTAAAAAACCGCTTTAGTGGTAAAAAAAATGCGTTTTTCTGAGGGAAAAACGCTGACGGGAAAGGGTTAACGTTTTATTTAGGAGGTCCAAATTTTGGCTTATGCGCATGCGTGAAAGCAAAATATTGTTCAATTTACAATAGAAGCTGGCTCATAATTTAGCTAAATTGTAAGAAAACGTGTTTGTAGCAAGGTTTAGTGGCATTTGGCAACATAGCACTTAAAAAACCGCTTCAGCAGTAAAAATGCGTTTTTTTAAGGAAAAAACGCTGCATGACGGGAAAGGGTTAACGTTTTATTTAGTAGGTATTAAGTGTTTTCTGAAACTGAAGATAATGACACTAGCAATTTGTCAAAAATATAAGAACCTTTAAAAGACAAATTGAAGTTACAGGGGGAATACAGGCTAGGCTTTTTTGTGGTTTGCTGATGAACTTACTCGGCCATTTGACTCGGACTCGGATCTGACGGCAGACTAAGATTTTACTCGGGAAATGGATTTACTAATTTTTTTTATTAACAATACAGTCCATTACAATTCTTACATACAATACTAACAGGACATTACTTACAATAATTTTACAATACCGCAATTAATACATGTACCAGGCAACTGCTTACATTTCATTTTTTTTTAATCATGTTATTTCCACAATCTAGCAGTTATAGTTACAGTTTATAAAGCACATAATTTAGCATAATTGTGGACTTAATTTTTAAAGAATCGTTTCCTCAAACATTCTCCATTTTTTCCTAAACGAATTCATATTCGATTTAACAGAAATATACCTTTCGGTTTGATATTTATTTAATAAAATTCTCTCAAAGTGGCTGAAAGATGGTTTCGTTTCTTTACACCGGCAAGACGTCCACAGGTACATTTTTCCTAAGACGAGTATAAAGTTTTGCAGATCCATCTCCTCCTCTAAGAACCCTAAAATAATCTCACAATATTTTAAAGAGAGGCCTACGCAACTGTTCAGTTTATTTAAAATTTTGTCACAAACTTCATTCCAAAAGGAGGTCCTCTAGATTGAATTCTTCTCTCAACTTAGCCCATTTATTTGGTTTTTCGTATTTTTGCTTTATAAGATAGTGATAATAGTCACGACACTTAAAATTTTCTAAATCAAAGATATTCTCTACGTCGGGCATGTGAAAACGTAGTTTCAGTGGAAATGATTGCCTAAGACCGGTCCATACTAAAATGTTAGAGTTCTTTAATCCTGCATCTTTGACAACATTGAAAGATTCAATATTTGTCATATCATAAAGCAGATGAGTTGTGTATATGATATTATTATCAAAAGATGTTTATAGAAGACACTCTTGCCGTCAATCTTTATTTCGTTATTGTTCCATAAAATATACTTACATATATTTTCGGGGTCCTCGACTTCTCTTAATTTTGACCACCACTCCAATAGTTCTCGATAAAAGGTCGCTGAGATTGTTAATCGGTTGATATCATAATTGCACTGAATTAAAAATAAACCCCCTTCGTATACCAAAAGATGATCAAGATATGACTTCCAAAATCCAAAGTAATCTGGGTCAACAATTCGTTTTAACCAGCTTAGCCTTAAAGCCTTAACCATATTTTCATAATCTAACATTTTGAGGCCACCTTGGTCATAAGGTGCATACGTTGAAAGTCTGATAACCTTGTCGTTACCGTTCCACAAAAATCGAAAAACCAAACTGTTGAATTCTCTTATGACTTCGAAAGGAGTACATAATACCGAACTAGGATAAATCATTATTGGGAATAAAAGTGTTTTAATAATATTTACTTTGCCGTGAATTGATAATCCTCTTGACTTCCATAGATTTATTGTGTTCTTCATTTTTTTCAACCTCTGCTTAATATTTGTACATCATATGTAATATATATTCCTAAAAAATTGACACATGTTTTCCACTTAACCCCTAGTAGTTCATTTTCACAATTATAAAGTGACCCAAAATAAATCTAGACGAGATGGTTCCGAAGGAGATAAGCCCAATTTTCACCTTGAAGACTTACCTATACCAACATGCACTCTCTAATGATTCTTCTTATCTTGGTAAAGGATTAATAAGCATAGAGGAATGTAAAAAAGTTTTAAATTCCTTTCCATTAAACAAGGTACCCGGAAATGACGGACTACCAGTAGAATTTTACAAGACTTTTTTGGATCTTGCAGGCGATCCTTTAGTTAAAAGTTTTAATGAATCTTTTGTTAAAGGAACAATGAGCCCGTCACAAAGACGGGCGGTTATTACACTTATCGAGAAAAAAGACCAAGACCGCTGTGATCTAAAAAACTGGAGGCCAATTTCCCTATTGAACGTCGATGCGAAGATAGCTTCAAAAGTTATCGCTGAAAGAATGAAGCGTCTTTTACCTGGGTTAATTCATAATAATCAACCAGGATATATCCCAGGCAGAAATATTAGCGAAAATATACGTTCAATTTTGGATATAATGGAATATACGAAAGTTAAGAAACTACCTGGTCTTATATTATTTATTGACTTCAAAAAAGCTTTCGACAGTCTAGAATGGGATTTTCTTGAAAAATGTCTAGAAAAATTCAATTTTGGACCAGATTTTAGAAGATGGGTGAATATTTTCTATAACGACCTTCAAAGTTGCGTTATAAACAACGGCCTATGAGTGAGGCAGGGGGACCCCCTCTCCCCCTACCTTTTGTCACTGCAGTAGAAATACTGACGATTGCTATAAGAAATCAAGAAAATATTAAAGGATTAACTATAGACGGTTTAGAAACTAAATTACTGCAATTTGCCGATGACACAACTGCTGTCCTATCAGAAGTGGATTCACCGCGAGCCCTGTTTGGATTACTTGAACGTTTTGAGAAAGCCTCTGGACTTAAACTTAATGTAACTAAAACAGAGGTTGGGTCGATTTACTCATATTTGGTGTGGACTCTTTTGTTTTTTTGATTGCTGTTGGAAGGAAAAGAGGTATAAATACTGATCACACTTAAACTCTGTTTCCAGCTCCAGCAGTGAATGGTAACTATTCCGAGTGGGAGGAGGCTTCTGAGTGCACTGTGACGTGTGGAGGAGGAACAAAAACACTTGAAAGAAACTGCACCAATCCCCCGCCATCCAACTGCGGAAAAAACTGCAGTGACCTGGGACCAGCTGAAAAGACAGTCCCGTGCAATGAAGAAGAATGCCGTGAGTGAAAACGCCCTCTATATGGTGTTTTTTACTCACTCTTGTTGAGTGGGTTAATGTTAATACACCAAAAGGCAGAGTGGGCAACCCAATATTCTGGTGAATGCACGTCCACACATTGTGAATGATACCACTGTTTGCACTCAACCCATGAAACGCATGTGGCAGTGTTAGTAGTGGTTGATATTTACCACATGCATTGCAGATGACGGTTTTTTCCTTCTACAAGTCAAGAATTACACGGAAAATTGGACACACACAGCAAAATGTAAAGCGGTAGTGACAACTTTCAAACTAGTTTCTTTCAAACAAGCAAGACGCAATCTAGTGGTCATCAAAACAATTTAAAAAGGTTCGTTAAGAAAAAACATTTGAGAAAATGAGTAATCTCTCACTTTATCAACATCCCTCACGCATTAATGTCGGACAAAATCCGTCACAATGCTCGTTTAGTACAGATGACTACGAAAAAGGAATATTTGCTCAAGTTGAGCTTAGAAAGAAAATACAACGGCCGTCTTAACATGGAAAGCAAAATCTTAACCACTAACTTAATTTGGCTAATTGCAAGACGCCTCATGTATGACCTGTATGGTCTAACCCTAATGCTTGAAATGTTTTAAGGCTTTTTTAGTAACACAGAATAATCGTTTATCACAACTCAAATTTTCCTCGCTCAACACATATATGATGCGGAATTATTACTCTGTTGAGATGTTTTTACTGCTTTAAGGTAAAGAAGTAAGTACTGATCACACTTAAACGCCTGTTTCCAGCTCCAGCAGTGAATGGTAACTTTTCTGAGTGGGAGGAGGCTTCTGAGTGCACTGTGACGTGTGGAGGAGGAACAAAAACAATTCATCGAACCTGCACCAATCCCCCGCCGTCCAACGATGGAAAGGACTGTAGGGACCTGGGACCAGCTGCAAAGACAGTCTCGTGCAATGAACAAGAGTGCCGTAAGTGAAACACTTTCTAATATGCTACTTCCAATTCTTTCTTTGTTGAATGGTTCCACATTTGCCAGTTTTATTTGCGGTTCATATCAATAAATACGAAAGCGAAAACGTCGACAGTAATTATAAAGCAAGCCGATACAAATCAATGGAATATCACAGAACAAATCACTGTGCATGTTAAACAAGACGATTGGGATAAGGACCCTTTGTCAGAGTCCGCACTTAAAGTGACAGCAAAGCAGCAAAGTGGGCTCCAAAGTTTGCTTCTAGTATCATAGGTTATCTTATGAAGGTTTCTGAAAAACCTTCTTTACAAGGATCTCAAACAGAAAAAAAAATTCAAATGTGTTTATCCACTCAAAAGATATCACGTTTTGAAATTTGAATTTCCCGCCATTTTGTTACTAAAAATAATTTATGAGGGATTACGACAGGGCAAGAGCCTTTATGAGGGATTAACTCTGTTACCTCTTTATCCTCTCTTGATGGCAGATAATGCATCGTGTTTTGGCCATGAATCGTTGCTTTATTATATTTGAATAGAAAGAAAAAAATTCGCTGAAAGAGATAAAAACAAGGATATATAAATTTGAGGGACAAACTAAGAAGTGAAAGCTCCATCAGAATGTCAATGTTTCGTGATATGGAACAGAATGAGTTGAATTATCTATAGTAAATAAGTGTTTCGTATCTTATGCAGTAGAACCTAGATTATGTTTGTCAAAGTTGTTGTTTCTTTAGCAATGTTTTTCCTGTTCTTCGCAACTGTTTTGGTTAAGCAAAGAGAAACGACGTAGACCAGGGAGTAATATTAGTTTTGCATAAGAGTGTCAAAATTTACCTATATTATTCCGCTTTATTTCTCATCCTTTTTATTGGTATCATCTTAATATCTCTAGCCTGACTTCCTGAGACACTTCTGCAAATCCCTTAGAATAAATCACACTAAAGTGCACTGTTTTGGACCCTTCATACTGGGGATCGTTTTTGGGGGAATTTATTCCATACATTTTAATGTAACTTTGGCTGGGTTGAATAATATCGTTCGTTATATCGGAGACTTTGTTATAAAGGGGCTCCTTACATCAGGCTTCCACTGTATTATTATCAGGTTTAAACGCTGTTGCATTGATAAGGTAGCTCAACTACCCTTATATATTTCCCCTAAGAGCGAGTAAACAATATGTCACGTCGGCAGAATTTTGTGAAATACGGGCTATTAATAACTTTGTTATTGCCTATTCTTCAGATGCCCATGATGAGGCAAGTGATTGTCTCTTTGTATCTCATCAAATCGGCCAAGACTCACCTCTATGCGGTTCTTCCGTTCGGCCATGCCAGACTCTTCATCAAGCACTACGAAATGTTAGTGACGGAGGAAAGATTTGTCTTGATGGAAGGAACAGTGAGTCACATCCATATAGCTGTCTTCCAATGAATGCTACAGAGGAAACGAAGATATATGTAATGGACAAAAGTATAGAAGTACGCGACTGGTTCTGTAAGGCGCATCTTTACTGCCAGTTGGCCTTCAGACGTGCAGGAAATCGAATACTAAGGCTGACTCTCTTAAACCTGGTATTCCATAACTATGGAGCTATTCTAAACAATGTAAGCTGTTTCAATGTCACTATATCCAACTGCAGCTTTATTAACTGCAAAACAGCCTTTGATATGCGACAAAGACCATCTGCAGTCTGTCAGCAATCATCCTTCGTAATCAATAACACTGAATTCTTGTACAATAATTACTCGGTCGTTGCCCATTTATATAACGAATTTTTTCTTCTTAAGATCTCGAGATGTGTTTTTGAGGGCAAAGTAGGACGTTTTAATGTAACCTCTGAGGATAGGAAAATGAGGGGTAACGTGTACATTTTTTCAGAAAAAAGAGTTCATGTACACGGCATCATAGCTGATTCCATTTTTCGAGAACTCGGCCACGAGTACAACGGCTTTGCGTTATCAGTTAGAACCCAGGGTTTTTTTACCATTGGAAAGCTGTCAATTTTGAACAATACGTTTCTACGCAACGAAAATGCCGTGTTAGTGTCTGGCGGATTTGATGTGCATCTCACTAAAGTGACAATTAATTCCACATATGGGTACGCCATTACGGCCGGTGGACCTCCCAAACTAAGTGCCAAAGTTGTTGGTATAAAGGTATTCTTAGACCAATGCATTCTAGGCAATAACAAGGCTGGAGTAAGAATGGCGACCAATCCTTGTCTGCGGGATGCCTTGAATTGCCAAGCAAGCGAACAGAAACTAGTCGTGAAAAACAGCTTCTTTCTAGGCGGTAATGAAACACGAGGTACAGGAGATGCGATACGATTTCGGATGATGTCTGACACTTCAGACAGACCGAAATTTTATGAAACCGCAGTGCTTCTTGAAAATGTCACGTTTCAAGGATTACACGATTGCGCAATGTACGTAAGTATTCAAAAGAATGTTCGAGGGCAGATTTTGGTGAGGAACTGTAAGTTTGTGAACAATTATCAGTTTGTATATAGATTAGCTGAACGAGCGACTGTACAAATCGAATTTGAAGACGAAGATCCTCCAAATTCATGCCTGAAACTGCAAAACAAGAGCGAAGTCATACAAAATAACACAACACAAACGCCAGTGATATTTGACAACAGCATTTTTGTAGATAACGTCGGTATCGCCGCAGCCTTGAGCTTCTTAAACGGAAATGTTACCTTTAAAAACTGCACTTTCAAAGACAACAAAGGTTTGACTTTGGGAGGGCACGTGTATATGAAAACGGGTTACGGTAGGATTAGCGTTGTCAACAGCACCTTCATCCAGACACATTTGAATGACCGATTTTCTAATGCAAAGCAACGCCTAATCTCAAGTAATGGATGTTTCTTACATTCTGAGAGCGCTGGCCCGATCATCATTACAAATTCCTCTTTTGCGGCAAATGTCAGCAGGCCATTTATACCAATATTTGCAGCTACAAAAACTAGCTTGATACAAGTCGATGCTGCCTCCACCCTTCGATGCCCGTCTGGGAAGCGGGTCAAACTGGATAAAATGGAGAACACAGAGGGCTTTGAGTTTACTAAGGGGAGCAACACGTGTTGGATGAAAGTCAATTACGTCAAATTTTTCTGCGAAGAGTGCCCTGATGAGTTTTACAGTCTGCAGAGCGGACTGGCAACTGGCCTTGATATTAACAAGGGAACCGCATGCCTGAAATGTCCGTACGGAGCATCGTGTGAAAATGGAAACGTAAAAGCCAAACAGAACTTCTGGGGTTTAAACATTTCAACAAATCCTCCAAGTCTGCAATTTTTTCCCTGTCCCTTGGAATACTGCAGCAGTCCGAGTCATCCCAGCTACTTCACTTACAATGGTTGTCAAGGTAACAGGTCAGGCGTGTTATGTGGCGAGTGTTCAGATGGATATACGGAAGCTTTGTATTCGACGTCATGTAGAAAGAAAGATAAATGCAAAGATCACTGGTTCTGGTTGGCGACCGTTATCTATGTAGTTGTCTTTGCCGTTTATTTCGTTTTCAAGCCTCCTATTTTCTCAAAGTTGTATAAAGAGACTTTGTGGTTTAAGAAAACACCAGTAAACGCCTGTGTACAGCCACTGCCACCCGAAGAAATGGACGAGCTAGATTCAGGATATCTAAAGATTGTCTTTTATTTTTACCAAGTAGCTGAGCTGGTGATAATAAAGTCCCCAGAGGACGTTCTTCACGTAGTCCCATTCATTCCAACAGTAATTGCCCTTTTTAATTTCCAGGTAAAGACATTAGACGGCGGCATTGGTTGTCCATTTCCTGGACTCAGTGCCGTTACCAAACAACTATTTCTGTGTTCAAAGTTCCTGGCAACATTACTTTCCATCGGAGTCATCTATGCCATACATCGAGCCACAAGTAAGACGGGGTACATCTCTTCACCATCACTGAGAGTATACCTTGCTGCTGCTTTGGAAATACTGTTGCTTGGATACGAAAGGTTGGCGGATACCACTCTTAAGCTCATGCACTGCGTCCCTATAGGGACGGATTGGCGTCTTTTTGTAGATGGTAACGTTCAGTGTTGGCAATGGTGGCAGCACCTGATGATCACCTTCATAGGGTTGCTCATCATTCCTCTCATCTTGGTTCTCTTCTGGGGATCACTAATGCTCTCCAATAACAAATTGTCGGGCAAGGAATTCTTGATAGCTTGTGCATTCCCTTTACCTTGTCTTCTTGTTTGGATCATTCGGCGGTGTAAGAAGACAAAACCCCAAGATATGCTTTTCACAAAAAATGGTCATGATGCCAAAGAAATCAAGAAGATTCTCCATAGTCCATTTCGCGAGCCCTCCAATGGTGACCATGGGACACTGTACTGGGAAAGCGTACTGACTGGTAGAAGGTTGATCCTGCTGACTATCCATACCTTCGCTACCGATTCCATGGCACGATTTGTCTGCCTGAATTGCACATGCCTCTTGATTCTTGTCCATCATCTCGCACTGAGGCCATTTCGCGATCGCAAGGCCAACATTTTTGAAAGCCTTTCGCTTGTGAGCCTGGTTGCTATCTGTACGTTCAGTTTGGCAGAGGCCACTTATTTCTCTGAGGGAACAGAGCCCACAGGACCCAGTCAAACCCTCTTTCCCGCTCTGCAGTGGATCGAGCTCGGTCTGCTCAGCCTTGTTCCAGCTGCAGTGTTCATTCTTGTATTGATTGCTGCATTATCCCAAGTACTCCGTTTGATGTATCACTGCATCAGGTTGCTTCCACGTGTACTTTATTCTTGTGGAACGCAGTGCAAATGTTTCTTCCGAGATCTATTTCCGGGTCGCTTATCAACGTCGCAGCAGCTCATCTTACTTCAGTGGGACTCCGAAGAACTGCTTTCCGCTGCATAAACGTACTTTAAAATTGCATTTATAATCTAATTTTAATCTGTTAAAGGGAGAGCGTAGACGATACAGTGTCAACAAAAACTGTAAATGTTTCCATCAGCAGTGATAAAGCTCTCCTGGTGTAGGCCTGAATAGTCACGAAACGAGCCAAAGTTTTGGTTCTTCTTTTTAAGGTTTGAGGATATAAAACTCATTGGAAGTTAAGTTCAGTTAAATCTTTGTTAACTCTCAAAAGCAGCATGTATGCTTAATCAGTTGCTTGCCTATTGAAAGTTGCAATTTTGCAATCGTAATTAACCACATTTACTGCATTTATTTGTTGTTGTTTGGAATGTTAAGCTATGATATTTAACCACATACATTTTTATTTATTCAAGTACTATAAAGAAAACGCCCTGCCAACGTACACGTTGTAGACAAAGGCTTTGCCTGATTATTAGTATATAACGTATCCATCTAGAGATGTGTATAAGCGAAACAATAGCTTAGATTTTATAAAACAATTGACTTTGATGATAACTTCCGCGAGGTTGTCAAAACGCCAATCAATGTCACCACAAAATGTCCTCCTCAAGATTACACTCACCCAGAAATTTATGCTTCAATGAGTTCTGATTTGACTCTTGGGTTCAAAGCTTTTAATGATAGTCAACCTCAGAAGTGAACGGGCAAAGTTGTTTTTCTAGCCGATCCTAAAAGACGCGTAATCTCAGTTGAAAAGTGGCGCCAATTTTTGAGGGGACTGGTTTCGAATCGATCAGTGTTGACGTACGTAGGAACGTTGACTGGCTGTTTTTTTTTCCTAGAAATCCATGTGTCGAGCAGTAGTTGTAAGATGATGTAATTTTTCAACTCCTGGCATGAACTTTGACTTTTTGTCCTTCCAAATAGGGTTGACACACTATGCCGGCATAATTTCGAGAATTATTACTGTAGGTGGAGCATCGAGCATAATGCCGGCCTAATAGTACTATTTTGCCGGTATAATAGTAACATTTTGCAATATACCAGTCGTGTCTTATTTTTGTAGTTAATATTGTCCGTTTATCGAATAAAAACTGTAAAATGAATGCAATAGGCAGTGACCAGGGATATACGTACTGATTTATCATTTGGTAATTACAAGATCTTGTGTAGAGGTTTTTCGCTATTCTTTAATTGAATATTATCTGTTATTCCTGCTGTCAGCAGCTTACTTTTGCAATTTAATTAGTTATTTCTTACCTTTGTATCTGAAGTCATTTAGTCACGTTGTTAGGTCATGGACAGACGATTTCAACGTTATAAAACATTGTTGAATAGATCTTTGTTGTGAAGGAAGCTGAACGAGGTGGCCAAACGAATTCAGCATCTCGATTCAACATCTTTCAACGTTGTTGAAGTAATATATCAAACACAAGAAAGATTGTTTCATCAGGATACGCAAACACGAAGCCGAGTTTTTTTAGCCAACTTTTTTAGCCAACCTGGTGAAATACTCTTTGAAGTGTTTGATATTAATAGTTTCTCAAACCCTTCATATTTCTTGGAAAAATGCTAGGCAAAAGTTTCCAAAACCCGATCCCAAACCCGTCAGGGTTTGGATAGGGTTAGGGTTAGGTTTGGGTTTGGTTTTCTTTGTGTTCTCTTTATGAATTATTAATGAGTTTGACAATTCAACTTGTTGAACGTGTTTGACCATCAGGTTAATGATGTTAAACTTTGTTTAAAAGTTATGTTAGTTCCCTGCACGTGCATTTATGCAGCTGCATAACATTTTTGCAGGTTTCAACCTAACGAATTCAACATTGTTGTTGACACGCGATTACAAAAGAAAGATTGGTGTTGGATCGAAAGTTTGATGACGGTCAAATTTCGTTCTACATCATCCAACGTCATTCAACCATGCAGGTGGTCAAATATGGTAACATGTTGAATTCAACAATGTTGAACCTTGATAGACAACAAATGTTGCGTCAGTTTGTCCACGGCAAAATATTATGGCAAATCGGTGTAAGTTTTGTTACAATCCTTATGTATCTTAATTGTGATGACAAAATAAAGAGGGTGCACGCAGCACTTGTAGTTACTTCCTGATAAGATAAAAGCTTTATCTTCAGTTAAGCGGGGGAGAGAATTAGAATAAAAATTTCAAATTAAAGTGTCTTCGATTTCGTTAAAACAATGTTTACCTGTCAGTTTTGCTTCAGGAAAACGATTTTCTTTTACAGATTATTCTTACGTCTTTGAAAAGTGGAAAAAGCACTGAAACCTTGTTGAGTTCTCAGATGCTTCACCCTTGTTCGTCATGTGACAAATTGATTACTTGAAGTAATACAATCCATTATTTTAGGGAGTACATTTTGGCTGCTTCATTTCGCTGTACTTAGCAATTCTGTGATTTAGTGATTTGCATGGTCAGCCCCCGGACTAGTACAAGACATAACAGAAGTTGGTCTTTTATTTTATCCTCAATCCACCAGAAATGACTGCGCCACTATCACTTTTTGCCCTCATGAGCACTGGTTTGTCAGTTGACAGTCTCGTCTCGATTTTCCCCTTCCATTAGTGGAGTGGAATTTCTATTGTCGGATTTGGCCTCCTGGTTGTCACAAATTAAACTCTAAGCTACCCCAGGGTCTCTGCACTAGCTACAAACTCCTTGTCTGTTTGTTTCTTTCTTACAATTCTAATTATCCAGGCCTGTTATCCAGAAAGTGTTAATCAATTAATATGAATGGCCACACAGAATTCGATGTTAGTAACCACATATATCTTCATCATCATCATCATCCTCATCATCATCATCATTTTGTCTTTTTTTACATTTCTGAACAACATACAATTCGAGTACTTCTTCACGGCGGTTTGCTTGGCATGTCAGAGTAGCTTTGCCCTTATGTCTGATAATGTGGCCCCCATAAGCGGTCATACATTGGACTGTTGTAAGGGGGAGGGGGAGGGTTTGTGCAGTTTCTTGAACGTCTTCCAAGATATAACGTTTGCCGACGCCCCAATATCGAGTTTCATCTTCAATTTTCGGAGAAGTTTCCCTGTGGTGATAACTACTCGAAAACTTGAAATCGTGCTTCAGTTCAGTTTTTTCCTACTATTTGACACCATGTAACATACAGCACGTGTGATTCAGGGAAGGCACATTTTTATTACTCGTGAACCAGACCTGGCGCGGTTACTAATGTAATCCAGCCAGGTTACATCATCTGTGAGAAAGATAACTCCGAGGAAAAAGGAAAATGTTACTAAGTCCTGTAAACATGAAATAGAATGAAAATTTATCAAGTCAACATGTATCGAATATTTTGTTACCTTACGGAATGTAGTTGGTCAGTTCGATGCAAGGTTATTCTCATTAAGAGTAGATGTGTCTGTATTCTTAATTTGCACAGTGATACTCTACAAAAACATTACTTTTTGAACTGATAACTTGGTGTTCTTCTTGGAGTTCCCCCTTCTGTAAGCATTCCTTTCCCCTTGAAAGCCTCTTATTGCGCCTTACCAGGCCTGCCTCTCTCTACCGACTCGCTAATTCGCAGAAAAAAAAAATTTTCACTTTTAATTTGTAGGTCTTCCTTTGTCACTATACTGTTCCCGTTAAGAACTGCTTTAAAATTCTTAATGTCAGCAGCAAATCAATGTGTCCTTTATTTTTCCTTCCTTGCGTTGCATAGACCTTTGTACAGGTAAAACAAAATGATGAGTTTCGGGAGTTTTAGTCCAGCTGACACTTAGCAACGCCGCTTTGCAGTTAGGGATGTAAGGGTGAAGTAAAGTACGGGCCGGTGACAACAGCAACAACAACTTTACCCACTCGTAGTGACACACACCGCCATTGCTTAACTCCAGTTTGTGTGGCCTGAAGCAACTAGGGGTGTTACTACTTCCTCCAACTTCGCAACGCATTTATGCACCTCGGTAGGGAGATGCAACATGGAGTAAAGTTACTTGTCTAGGGGCCTCTTCATACGAGCCTGGCTCGGTTTCCGAGATGTCGCGTCACCACTTTTTCCTTTGTAAAAATTTCGATGTGTTCATTTAAGAAAGTCATGTTGGCCCGGTTACCGAGATCTCGGTAACCGGGCTGCAAATTTTCCCTTATGAACAGGTCAACCCGGATACCGATATGAAAAAAAATTCAAATACGCATTCGTTTCTGTCGAGGGAAAGCGAAGTTAGAATCATTCCGGCCTTTTCTAAACTGACTGTTTTTTTTAAACAAGAAATTCTGAAGAATTTAGAGGCGGCGGATGGTCTGTTCCCCCCTCCCCCCAAATGTGACCTTAGAGTTTCTGTTTGATTTCCACGGGCTTGTCTGTGCAAATATCGGTCGACCCCCCCCCCCCCCCCCCTCCACTTTTTCTAAGGAAAAAAGGTTTCTTTAAAGGAACAGCGACAATCTCCTATTGTTGAAACCGCATACACTCTTTTTTTATAAGAATGTTGTTTTCAACCGTTTTGTGGGAAGTTAAATGGTATAAGTGCTACGCTATTTTCTTGTACCTTTGACGAAGAGGAGTCAAGCATGAGAATTCACTCGGAGTGGGGATTCTTCAGATCACTAATCCGTGATTAATAAATTTTCGGATTTAGGTAAAGAAACGCAAAATCCGTTTTTGGATACAAGAATCCGGATTTGGATTTTCCCAAAGAAACGCACCCTTAATATTTGAGGTGGTTTTTTAATGAACATTTTTTCTTTTGTCCTGAAATGAAATATGTTTATCCATCCTGTTATCTTCCGCTATTACAGTTTGTAACCTAAATTTCATTACTTCTGACGATTCTTCAACAAGCCCTTAGCTTTAGAAGCGTGCGCTATAGATCTTGCAGCCTTAGTTCTCTCCAATCAATGTCTCCGTAGGCTTGATTGGCAAAACCAATTGACGAACTTTCTTGACCTGCCATCCTAGCTTTGCTTCTGCGAGAAAAGTAAATAGCAACTAGGTTAAAGCAAAGAAAGTCAGTGAATGAGTAATCGAGTTCCAAGTAAATTCCAGAAATTTAGCAAACATTAAGACTACCATTTTAACATTCTGTTTAAAGCTGAAGGTATTGTTACTAATACAGTTTGGTCGGCAAACCGAAGCTCTTCTCTCCAAAACCTGCTCTGTATCTAAATTCCTTCCTACTTTTATTCAGCATTAATCAATAACCAGAGGGAGGAGTACTCAATGATGCATTGTAATGTTTTGTCCGCCACCAAGGGTATGCAATTTGAGCCATTTTGTTCTGAAATGAGTTATAGAAATTGGCCATTTTGGCCTAATATAAGGTGCCATTTGTATGTAAGTAGGAAACAGGGCACTGAGTCTCTTCGCTTTACCTTGAATAAGGGGAATTTCAACAGGCAACGTCTACTGCCCCTGGTGATGAATAACGAGTGCAAAAGAGGTTCAACTTACAGGCAGTATTTCCTGACACAGAAGAACAATAACACAAGGAAAATAACAAAGACTGTTCCTCCTACGGCAGCTGAAATAAGCGTTTCCTTGGAGATTCCTGAGGTTTTATTGTCAGTCTTGTGTAGGTCTAATAGAGAAAATAATGTTAATGAGCAATCAACAAGTTGCATTGCTATGAAGGATACTCTGAATGACCCCTGCACGGGTGAGATCTCGTGGTGATTGCACAGGAGGCAAAGGGTCAGAATAGTATTCAAAATACTACTATTTGTCTGGAACTTGATCGCTAGTCGAGTCAGGAGACGAAAACCGCACGATAAAGCGCACGAGAGGGTATGATGTAAATTAGAATCACCATATGATATGTGCAACATCTGAAAAACAAAAAACAGTTACCTCCGGAACCAACGTCAAACGGTCTAAAATTAAATTCAGTTAGCTTCTATTGCAACCACGAGATAAAAATGAATGAACAAATGCAATGTATGAATAACTAAACAAATAAATAAAACAAGATAGTAAACAAAGCAACATTTCCGTTGTTATAGTTACTGACCTTGACAATCCTGCTTTCTTTTTGAGGCTTGTTGGCCAGATGTTGAAGTCCCGGATGGACATGAATTACATGAGGTCTGAGCTTCTTGATCTTGGTATTGGTCCAATGCGCATGCTTGACAATTGGTGCCGTTGAAGAAGTAGCCAACAGGGCAGTTGACTAGTTTGTAAAAAAAAGATAATAGAGAGTGACAGTTCAGGTCTTTGCTCTAACCATTGCTTTCATCATAGTCTGTCCATATGTGTGCAGTTTGCCTTTTCTTTCAAGGATACTTAGTTAAGGGAAAGTAAACCCCGCCACGCTTCTGGAAGAGCGCCCTAGTGATTTTCTCGCGCGCTTGTGTGTTTTCTCCTTTTGCAATCGGCAATTTAATGAAATATTAATAGAAAATTTACTCCCTGGGAGAGTAAATGATTTTATGCAACCTTCGGCACTGGTAGGAGTAAGTGTTTTGATCATTGTATTTATAATAAGTGAATGCAGGCCAGGTGACAGGCCTCTTTCTTCAGCAGCTTCTCCCAATTTATTTATTTTTTGAGTCGTTTGACTTCGTCCATGACATTCGGGTCTGCCCTCACCTTTGCTGGAAATAGATAGGTATTTTTACATTTCTGTATACGTATTTGTACATGATAGTTTCAGAACGGCCACGCAAGTGTCTAAAACATGGCAATTTTCTGGCGTTGTTTGGATGTCTTCTAACTTCTTTCCAGCAAACAGAACTCAGCCTTGGCAATGTACATTAACACAAATTTTTGTAACTCCAATTTGTAAGTGCGCAAGGGGGCATAAATGACAGTTACACCATACGCCCTTTTTGAAAAGAGGAAACAAATATAAATAGCGCCTCGTTAGAGTTATTTATCCCCTTACAACGCACACACGGAATAATTGCTAAATTATCAGTGACAACACTTAATTTAAATTATCATTAACAACACTTTTCAACAAGAGAAGCAAGAATCCAGGTTGATTCAAAGTAAACTAATGTATCTTTATTCTCCTCACCGCACATTGCCCCACTTTGGACTTGTCCCTCACCACAAAGGACCCGAATAAGGCGAATCTCAGGAGGCCTTGATGGGTTCGTCACTATGACAACACTACTAATATTCAAGGTCAAGTCCGCTTTGTCCAAGGCTGCTAGAACGTCATTAGATATTTGTAGAGAAGTCTGGTTGAGATCAAGTGATGTGTTATTGTACTTTATAAGAGGAACTTTTATTGTGAAGCTAACGGTCAGAGGAATTGTGCTTTGTTTGGTATCAGACACATCTCTCTTACGGCGAGCTGTTTCTCCGCATTCGACTCTGACGTTCTCAATCCTACAGTCTGGGTTTCTATAACAAGCTCCTGCCTGGCCAAGGGAGGTGCTCATTAAAAGGTCGATGAAGTTTCCGGCAATCTCTTCGTTCATATCTTCTCCGCCGCACTGGTCAGTGAGGTAGTGGTACTGTCCGTTTAACAAAAGACCTTTTGGTATGTGAGTTCCTGTAAAGAAAGTTAAACGGTTTTAGAACTGCTGAAAACCCAAAATAACATGGTAATGATAATTATAATCAAAGCTCGAACCAAAAATTGTTCGTATTTGGCTATAATTGCCACTACAATAATTCATCCAAACATCAAACATCAATTTTAACAAAGCCATTAAGAACAAATGAGGGCTGCCTTATATACTAAAAAATTGTTGTTACTGTCAATAAAAGGGCTGCCTATCCTTTAGTTTTGTCCGTTTTTTTTTTTTAGAATTTACTTAGATTTAAATCTGCTGCTTTGGTGGTTGTGAATAATTGATTAACAACAATCCGGTATGTTGGCGTGTTCTTGTGGTGTTGCACACTGCTGAAACAGCAAACACAAGGCCGTTACAGTTATTCGCTACTTATTCAAGTGTCTTTTCTTTCATTCATTGAGCTTAAGAATATTTTATGATGAAATTTATTGAAAATTTCTTAGTTTCTTACTCGAGCAGTCAGGAAAAGCAGGTTTTTTAGGCACCTTCACATTCACCCATTTGCCCTTCGCGTTACAGTGATAGATAGGCTGTGGATGGTTGGCAAACCCATATCCCTTATTACAATGCACGGTGCAGGTCATTCCACCAGCCAGCCATGTCTCGCACGCTTTGGCTCCATTCTTCGGTGCTGGTAAATCCACACACGGAGTATCTTTAAGAGCAAAAATTGGCTAAATAATAAAACTTACCGAAATTTTCCATTACATCTTAAAACAAGATTTAAGCAATCCTTCAGAAAGATCATCTTCTAAACTAGAACGATACCCACACATGTTCTTCGTATTAAAAGCAAGCATACAAAGAAAGTACCATGTAACGTTAAATTTCTAGATATCGGACATCGTTCTATTTTAGACCATCTACAAACTAAAATATGAGAACGGCATTTTACAGCGCAATAAACAAAATCACAACACTAAAAGGTTTCAGTGAGATGAACAGATTCATGAAAAGATTCATGAAGAGATTCATGTATATGTACATGTATACAAGTGGGAACAACCTTGTACAACACATAACAAAGCTACAAAAAACACTGTTCTTGAAATGCGGCAACAAGAGCAACAAAATTTTGAAATATCCAGCCACAATATACTGAACTAATTCTTGAGTAACAACAAAGACAATCAATGAAAAATAAATCAGTGTTGATGTTCTGGTAACTGTATTAGTCATGAGACTAAAGGCGCAATTTAAACGACTTTAGTCGAGGGGTTGGGGTAATACAAATCGAGGGAGAGGGCGTATTTACTGATTTAGGCGTAAAAAAGTAAGGGGTTTATTACAAGGGGGGCTCATTTGAGGGAGGCCAGGGGTTAAATAGAGGAAATACGGGATGTCCCTGAAAGATATGCGAGTACTTTGAAACATCGTGCAAACAATTTTTCCTTTAAATGTTACAGTATATATCTCCTAATTGAAACAACGTTGACTAGTAAAAAGCAAAAACTATGAAACGAAACGACCCGATGGTTTTCTGGAAAGCATGAAGACTTGCTTGAATTCCCAGATTCCTTGTACGTTGGTAATATATATAACAAACCTAAATCTACTCTTGGATACTCAGCAATGACTTTGTGCGTGCCGCCTTCCCAGAACTCAACAGTGTCTTATCATCCGTATTTTGTCCCTCTTACGCGTCAACGTTTTTCAAATAGGCGTATATACCTAATTGAAAAAGCGTTGTCATGTAAAAAGCATATACTATGAACGGTACCACCCAATGGTTTTCTGGGAAGTAGGAAAACGTGCTTCTATTCTCCAGCACTGGGTGGGGGGGGGGGGGGGGATATTAACACAGGATACCAAAATCCAATCCAAAACATTTTTAGGAATGAAAATATCGTGGATATCAATATATGGAACTGAGTAGGAAAGTAGTTAGTGCTGCTTTCCTTTGTGTCGCATCGTTCATGGTTTATACCGACAACGTTTTATCAATCAGGTGTATAACAAAGTGACAAAATGTATACACACCAGCTATTGTTATAAGAAACCTGCAATACTCCCTATTTCCCGCCTTATCTGATGCAGTATAAGTAATGTTGTATTCTCCCCAGGTGACTTCACTTCCATTCTTCAGGTTTGTTGTAAATAGGTTCACGCCCATATTATCCGTCACGGTAACTGCGGGTAGCATTAGCTCACGCCATCTTTGAGGTGAAATAATCTTGATGTCACCAGGACAAGGGACAATCTTAGGCTTTTCAAGATCTGTCGAAAGAAAATTGAGTCTTAGGAACTTGTTAGCGTACTGTCACGGTGACGTCTTAGCCCGGCTCTTGCAGCCTGGTAAACCAGGAAGAGAGGTTGACCTAACTGGAATATAACTGGGTCGAAACTACGCCAAGCTACAGTCCAGCGATTTCTTTGTACTAACGAATAAAACCCTCAAAGCATTCTACCTCGAAAATTGATCGAAATAAGCCAAAACGTTTCTTTATAGAGGTGTTTATTATAGGTTCAGATAGATTTACCTTTAACATGAACAGAAAACACACAGCTGCTGCTAAGCCCGGCAGAGTCTGTGACGTCATATCTAACGTTGGTTCGACCAACATTCAGCTGCTGCGGAGGAAGCGGACCGCTGAAGTTCAAGGGATCGTTAGAATTGTCGGTGGGGACTGGAGCCTGCCACGTGACTGTTGCATATGATTGACCAATGTCTGTAGAAACATCCATGTCAGGTGGGCATTGAATGCTTGGAGGCTTGATATCTGATGAAGATGAATTGAAGGTCGAAAGTGTCAATGACAGTTACGATATATTTTTTAAAACTACTATTAAGTTAGTCAAAGTTATCTCAGCTTTTAAACAAGATATTAAGGTACTGAAATCCTTGTCAATGTTGAACTAGAAATGACCAGCATGGTTATAAAAACAGGAAAAATAATATTCACTTCGTCAGCAACATCATGTTCATGTTGAGAGAAACCGTTTATTTTCTGATGTATATTCCATACCTTTACAGATCACCTTGCTAACGTTTGAACTCCAGGAACCATTTTCAAGGCAAGATACTCTTGGCGGACCTTCCAGATGGTAGCTTGAACCATTGCACATGAAGAAACAATCTGTTCTATAGTTTACACCAAACGGCATCTTGCATGAGGCTGGATAAACCGTCCCACGAGAAGGCGCTTTGATGGCTGGACACTTAGCAACTTAAAAGAACGTAAAAAAGGTAAGATGAAAATCAGCTAGAAGACGTCTTCCTTTGGAGAAGTTTGTCGAACAACCTCACCTGAAAAACGAAAAAGTCTACCAAAACACCTTTACTAAGGGGAGAAGAAGATGCACCAACAGCACAGGGGAAGACTGCAGAGAGAGAGAGAGAGAGAGAGAGGGGGGGGGGGGGAAGGAAGGAGGAACGGCAAGTAGAGGGGGTGGTAAGGAGCGAGGGGGTGTGGTTCGTGTGAAAGCCAAAGTCCCATTCATGTTATTGCCAGTTGTCATTGTTTGAATTTGAAATATTTTTACCTTGACGTAAACGGCTCGTAGAGACCATTTTTTGTTAAATGAAAAACAATAAACACATACAATTAGTTTAAGTTGTCTTGCTCCAGTAGAAAATCATGCTTTCAAAAGCAATTAACGAATTTGAAAATAGACAAGAACCGCTTGCTTTCTGATTTTGTTTTCATGTCGTTTGTTATTTTATTGCTGACATTGAAGTTTCTATTTTCTTACTGTGGCATGTTGTTGTCGTGCCTGACCATCTTCCATTTGCCTCACATATCCGCACACTTGACCCTGCCAGTCGGTATCCCAAGTTACAAGAGAAAGAGGCTTGGGAACCAAATGACCAACCACATGAAAGAGAGGTTATGGCACCAAAGATTGGAGGCTGGAGGACTGGACAGGTCTTTTCTGTGAATATAAAATTCTTCACTGTGAATAACTTGATAACTGCAGTCTTTTTTCTTACTTCTCAATTTTTCTTTGACATATTACATTTTATTTTATTCTGTTACTTTAAAAGACATCTGACATTGACATCTCTTATCCCTTGATTAATAAGTATGATACCCTTTATCAAAGATCAGAACACATTCATGACATGACTTTTAATGGCGGTGTGCAATAAATCTCATCACACAATACTGTGCGACTATCATTCGAAGTAAACCCCATAGCTTCACAAAATTTAAAATGAACACTGGTCCACTTCAAAATCTTCTAAAGTAAAAAGGTGTCGTTTGCTTCACGGCCAGGTGTATTGCGATGTTCATTACACTCCTTTACATTAATTTCTTCTAGATGGTAAAAAGTAAAACTTAAGACTATGTTATTTTGCGGCAAGGAGAACAGCATACTTGCGACTTGCACAATAAAGCTGCAGTTGGCTCTGTTTCCCTCTTCATCAGTTGCTGAATATTGAACACTGTACAAACCAATACTTAAATTAGCAGGAGGCCGCACGGCTGGGTAGTTGATAATCACGTGACCAGAGTTATCAGTTGCTGCTGGTTCGAACCATGAGAGAGGGGCGTTGGATGAACATTTAGGGGCATAAACTACCATGTTACTGGGACAGGTGTTGTTGAACGAAGGAGGCGTTTTGTCTGTGAAAGATAAAACACGTCAACTTCATAAAATTTCATAAACTTTTAGGACTAGTTTATATATTTATTATTAGGATTACTTGATATTTAGGAATAGACGAGCGTTTTTAATATGAGCCTCTGGCTCGAGAGACTGAGTAACCACTTCCCACGTTTTTTCGACTTTAAATAAAGTTACTTAATACTTACTTACTTACGTATTTACTTACTTACTTACTCACTTACTTACTTACTTAGAGCAATGGACTATTTAGGTTCAATATAACGCGTAAGGCAGTATTCATGTAGGAATTTAAAGCCTTCAGATTTCCATTTTAATGAGTGAAACTTGTTGTTTTTCTGCTCGTCAAGACCGTTACGTAAGCAGATGATTCAGCAGGTGTAAGTATTTTGGTTAAGGTTGTCCGGTTGTATGAGTCTTTTCGGATATATTTTCAAATCAGCAACGCCTAACTTAACCGGAAAGACCTATCATGCAACCGCAATGACTGTCGCAAAACATAGAAACATTTCTTACTATTTCTAACTAACTAACCTTTCAGTCTCGAGGCCATTTTCGTGTTGTCTTGTACCTCTTCTCCAAAGGGAGTCTTTGTGCATTAAGCTGTTCTTCTGAAAACGAGTTTCATTCACATGCAGATAAAACTCATTTTCATATGAAAGGTGTGCTCTTGGCCTTGATTTGAAAACGAGGTACAAGACAACTTGGAAATGGGCTATTGAAATAGATATACATTCTCCTGATATTACCTCGGCACAGGGTGTCATTGTTCCCAGTCCACTGTCCGTCATTACCACAAACTCTAAGTGAGGTGCCCTCTAGAACGTCACCTCTTTGGCAACTGAACCTGCAGGTCTGGCCATAAGTGCTCCTTGATAGACATGAGGATGGAGAAATGACAGCATTTGGAGGAGGAACAAGAGCGCTGCAGTTTATCACTGTGAAAACGAAACCGAATCTGTATGTTAGTAGATGGTTCATAGATTGAATTGTAACCTATAGTTATTTAACAAATAGATTCCATGTTGCCGTGCGTCTGTTCAGTAATAGATCACAGATGACGTAAGAAAAATAAAAAAGCCAACACCATGCTTTGTTCTGGTATAAAGCACGCAAGGGAAAGCCGAGAGCACTCAATAATTAGTAAGAAGCACTCGCCTGCGGCTCATGGTCACCACACACTTCTTTCGTGCTCTTCTTTCTTTCTTGCGTGCTTTAAAACAGAACAATGAACGGTTTTGGCATTTTTATTTGTTAAATAAAATCTAAAATCTTTCCGGGCTTCTCTCTCCGTACATTATTTAGCACGTAGGTGATTTTGTGACGAAACCCCTTACTCAATCTAATAAGCCGGGCTATACTTGTAACTCATAAACACAAGTAGTACTGCGTGCACTTGCGTATTAAATTTTCTAGTTTTTTTTCTTTTTTGGGCCTCACTGGAAGCTCTTTTACTCCTTTACATCTTAAGACAGTGCTGCAAGTATTCAAGTTCTACAAATAACGTTTATCAGGCATTCACACCACCTTCAAATAGGCCTTCTACATTTGCTGTTGATACTTGTAAATTACTAACCGTGACAGAATGACGTCAGTCCACTCCATTTCTCGTTCTCCAGGCACTTCCGTCTTAGGGAACCGGTTAAATTGTAACCAGGGTTACAAGAGAAACTACAAACTGTACCATAGGGTGCGGATAGAGGATTGGCACAACCTGTCTTCAGTCCGTTTGAAGGAGAGGGAAGAGATGGACACATGATAGCTAAAAAAAAAACCAAGGGCAAAA
Organism: Siderastrea siderea; assembly: GCA_964030785.1. Classification (NCBI taxonomy): domain Eukaryota; kingdom Metazoa; phylum Cnidaria; class Anthozoa; order Scleractinia; family Rhizangiidae; genus Siderastrea; species Siderastrea siderea. The sequence goes on from OZ034977.1 coordinate 504,255, forward strand.
TGATCATGGGACGACCATTTTAACAAACCGTTAGTGACACCATAGTACGTACTCAATTCTGGCCCATAAACATTGCTTGGCAATATTGTTCTATACACTTAAGGCAACCTACCTTGACAAACAGGCATAGGTTTGTCCCAGTAGCCTAGAGGCCTGTTACCAGGGGCAACGCACGTGATCATCGATGAGCCATTTAAACGATGACCAACTGCACAGGAGAAGTTACACTTTGATCCGTAATGGTTACCGCAGCTGTTCATCCGCAAAGGGCCTCTGAGATCAACTATCAGCGATATACAATTGATAACTAAAAAAATCAAAAAATCAAATCAAATGCAGTAAAGGACACTTTTCGTCATCATCTCGTCTTGATGGTCAATCAATTTAAAGAATATATACAGAGTCTGAAAAAATGTTTCATGTTAGTGTCAAGAGGAATATCTGACAGGGTCGTGCGAAGCTTATACTAAGGTCGTTTCATCATATGTTTTTTCAAATATGATTGTTATTTTAGTTTAAGTGAATTTATTACTTTCGATCAAGTTTGTCTTTAGGTGAATTCTTGAAGTGATAGAGGCTGAAAAAAAAGCTAAATTGTTAAAGTTGACAAACTGACTACCTAGGATTGATAATCTTGAGCATGTCTCGTTCAGCATAAGCTAACAATGGGCCTACAGGACACGGCACACCAAATGTTGGTGGTTGAGAATCTGGAATTGTAAAATCACCAAGCAAAGTAAAGTGAATAAAAGTGGAAGTAAGGGACTAGTATTATCGCACTGAGTAGTTATAATCGTAATAATCGTGTAAAATACAAGGTATAATATACTTAGAACAAACACCACTGAACCGTTGCCAACAGCTACCTGCACCTTACAAACGACTGATTGCCGACAATAACAAGACAGACAAACAATAGACAAACCGACTTATTGACTAACAATAGACCAACGGACATTCGACTAACAAAAGACGGATCGAAACGCACCAATCACGTTGAACAGTCTTCACAGCCAATAATATCACGGCTTAACTGACAGAGGACCAATAACATCACGAGATCGTCGACTAATCAGGACAACGACCAGAGACTTATAACATCTACTGACGATTCACAGTTCACTTGACTCTGAAGATGACTTCCGCTCAAGTTGTCGAAACGTCAGTCAATGTCATCTCAAACAGTCCTTCTCAGAACTACACTCACCCGGACGATCACAATTTACCGAATTATGACATTTGCTATTGTTGACAGCCTTTGAAGTTTCTTTTGGAATTGTAAGAACAAGATAAAGCTGCAGTATATACAAATCATATATAACATGTTTGATTACCAGTGCAGATGATGGCGCTACCACTCCATTGTCCAGATGACAAACATGTTATGGTGACATTTCCAGTTGAGCTGGTATATCCAGATTGGCAGGAATATAAACAGCGTGATCCATAAGTACTGGAACAGGCAGGAGACAGCAGTAAAGCTTTAGGTGGGGTCACTAGTGGGTGACAAGTAATAGCTGAAAGGTAATCAAAAAACTGCCATTTCAATACGGGTCAGTATTGTTAATGATATTTATGGATTTTACGTGGTCCATTTGTTTCCTCGCCATAAAGTGACTAGTGCCTAAACTTATTCCTTTTAAATATGTTAATGTTTCACTGAATTTGGCTTAATTAGATACGCTTTAGTTTATCACAGCTCACATACAACAATCTCGCTGTCAGATGATTTGGCTACTACACAGACGACTGCAAGCTTTCTCTGCCCTTTCTTATCATTTTATAAGGTCTGCAAACTGAAGAATCTTTTTCGGAATCCAGAAGGCTGTTGATTGTCTGCAGATAGTCTGTTGTTGGCACCCAGGTCCACGTTTGCCTTGAGAGGTGGCGTAGAGTTCAATATTATAAGGTTTTAGGTTCCTTTGCAAGCATTCGAGAAGGTGACCTGAAAACACAACTGGAGTGTTCAAAACTCTTGAATCAGACTTTGTTTTTATCATATTTTGTTCAAATTGCGCACTCAACACTAGTTCTATCCGTTTAACACGTCAAATGACTTGGCAAAAGAACGTGGCAAATGAATTGATCTATGGTTTGGTAGTCAGCAAAAGGGAAGGAGCAAGGAAACGTGATTGGCTTGTCATACTCACGCCAACGCCTATCTGTACTCATATTTTATACTGGAGGTTGTACATGTTTCCTTCTGAGACGAAAAAAGGTTTTCACGCCCAGAGCTTGAGCCTTTTCGATGTCAGACACTGGACCACCGCGCCCCAACAGTCCCTACACTTTCATAATATTTATAGTTACCTTGGCAAACGAAATCCTGGCCACTCCAGCTTCCATTTACGAGACGTGTCCTAGTTGTAGAGCCGTGTCCGTTAAAGCCAGGAGAACAGGAAAACAGACACATTGTGTTTAAAGGTTATGTTGTTGTTCCTGTGCATCCCTGCCGGGCACCGTTGGGTGGCGCCGATAAGGCTGGACACGTCACAGCTGCAGAGGAGAGAAGTAGTATTTTTCGTTCACAAGACTTTTTAATGTATGTTTAGTTTTGTAAACTTCTTTTTTAACAGATTCATCTCTACAATGAAATAACATGTTAACGTTGCTCTCTTGTCTCCTACTTTAGCTGGTACTCTGTGAAGGAAGACAATCAGTTATCAAACGTGTTCACTTTAGAATGAACCTACATTTTATCTTGTATTACTCGTTATTGTTTTATTTGCAACCAATTAGCTGCTACATTTCGCTTGGTCAAGATGAAAGAAAAAAATCCTACCAGTGCACTGTGTTTGTAGACCAGTCCATGTTCCATCGTTTTGGCACGTCCGTTCGCTTGCTCCACTCAGTGAGTACCCGATGGCACAAAAGAACTGGCAGGTTTGTCCTGGTAAGTTGGAACAAGCCACCACGCTACCATGGGAGGGTGCAGACAGCCGAGGACAGCGGTTTACTATTTAATGGAAGAATGTGACAAATATTAAAAATAAAGATTAGTGCCTGTTAAGGTCTGGAAGTGGATAGAAGTTAGCATTTTTGTGTCACAAATTAAAGTAGATAGAAAGGTAAATATCGCACAATAGAACGTATGACTTCAATGCCCGGAATGCAAGCTTCTTGCTGACAATACGATAATACAGCTAAATTGACTACTGGTGTTGATTGAGGCATTTCTATTGTTACTCTACACCAGCTTTTCGTTCGATTTTCGTGGGGAAGCTTGTTAGGGATTAAACTTTCAACCAAGACTCTAACCTCCTTGACAAGTGAAAGCGTCACCAGGCTTCAGTTGCACTCCTTCTGGACAGAAACATCGATGGCCGGCTGGGTTTGGAAGACAAATGTGACTGCAGCCTCCATTCAAGTGAGAGCAGCTAGTCGGTCCTGATGCGAGGTAAGGTATCTTATTAGTGAGCAGAATTATTCTTGAAAGGGTGAGTTGGGATGCGTCACCCCGTCAAATTCCTCCTGATTTCCAAATTTAATCATTTTCTCTTAAACTCGTAGTCTAAGACGAGACACGAAAAGAAATGCAAGAAAGCTTAAGATAACTATGGGTTACTTTAAAGCACTAGCAATTCATTTTAAAACAACTTTTACAACGTGACGGCCCATTTGACATTATCAAAATCACCACAGGTCATCTTCACCTCTAAAATGACTTGATACGTGGTGCTTTTTTCTGCATTAATTGATATTAAACAATGCCCACTAGCAACATGGCTATTTAACCACACGCATGCATTGGTGGAGTCCAGCCACTAAATCCTTTGCGTTTCTATCTTGACTCGAACAAGCAAGTCAAGAGAGAGCCACATTTGAGAAAGTGCAGAATTGATGTGGTGAGCAGTAGAAACAGGTGTCAGAATACTTCTGGAGTGTTAAAATACTTTTGGAGTACAGGATAATATTCGTACAATGCGCTGTTGTACGGTTATTATGCGTACTGTTCGTGTCACTCCAGTATATTAACCGTAGAATACCGTGTCCTACGTATATTATACTGGAAAGCTGCCACTTACGGTTATTACGCGCGCAACATACGAATAATAACCTGTGAAAGTACGGTTAATATCCGTATGTGACGTAGTTTTCAGGTTGTTATTCGTACCTGTACGAATTTTGTCGAGAAGAATTTTTCGAGCTTCAGCCGCCATTACAGAAAAAAATGTTGAGGCTTAAAACGGCAAAGCTGATGAAATTTTCTTCAAAAAAGGAATCTAGTTGAAGATATTTCCCCTAAAACATTCCGTTAAGCGAGGTTAAAACCGAACAGTTTCTATCAATGAGCGGTATGTGCCAAAAGTTCTACTTTCCGCAGCGATCGATGCGAAGCCATATCCCAGCGATCGAGTTCGATGTTTATGAATTCAAACGCTTGTCGCGTTCGAAGTACGCTAGGAAAATATTTCACAGGCTTCAAACACAAATAAAACAAGAACCACGGATTTACTGGTTCAGCGTAGCCGCTGCCTTTCATAATTCGATCTATTTCACAACGCGAAATGAACAACTTCGCGGCAGTGCCCGAGAGGCAGTGTGCAGACGTCGAAGGAATAGAATGATCATTAATAAAATTGTTTTAAATCTATTCGCAGTGTTCTTGCGATATACAGCGTCTAAGGAAGATCCTATTCCAAATGGAAAAGGAAAAATGTTAGGTGTTTCGGAAGGCTGTCTCCAATAAAAGATATGTTTTTCCTTAAGAATGTGGAAATCGACTCGTGTAAACAAACTGCAACGCGCTGCCCGGCTGTCGGCACTGTATGGGATTTTACGGATAAAACGTTTTTAAGAAAACCGCCTGCTTGTCAACGGAGAAAAGTTTTAGTTGATTTATTTTAACACCTGGACTGTAATGATTGAAAATAGAACAAAGTTTCATTGACAAATTCACATTTTCCATCATGAGTAATTCATTCGGACAAACTCTGCAAATTGACTCTCGAACTGAAATTGACAGTCAACTCGGAGATGCGAAGAGTTTTATATTACGCATTTTCAGTTTATTAACCCGAAAATGCGTGCAGCGTACGGTTCATAACTGTGCCTAGCTTCGTTTCAGGTTACTAGTCGTTCACGGAACCAAAGTCGACAAACTGAGTCGCAGAGGCATTTCCCCAAATGTTTATACGGGGAAAAGATCGAGCTAGGGAGGTTTGCAAGCGTGTGAATCCGAACAATGCAAAACAAAATAAACGTGTTTTCAAGGAAAGGGAGGTCTTTCTTGCCTCGGAGATTATTACGTCGGGGGAAATATCTTATCGATTTTCGAAAATGACAAACCAGGAGCGGCGGAGTTGATTCAATGGCAGCTTGTAATTGTCAATCCAATTCGCGGAAAATTGAAATCTTTACCACAGAGCAGTCGATTTGACAGGAAAATTTGAGATAGTTTCTTGATAGTTTCAGTTTGATGCAGTTTACTCCTAGGGTCATTGCATGTTCTTTGGATACAATGCACTTTCAGTAGAAGAGCAAACCGATGTTGCAGGCTTTTCCGTGTTGTTTTCATTGAAAGTATTTAGTCCAGAGATTATGCAAATTTTACTTGAAATTGACTGACAGCCGTGTCACGCAACGAGCGAGGATTTTCCGCCCGCAGTCGATTCGTGACCAGTGGCTTTTGAAACTCGTGGAGTTTTCACCAAAAGAAAAAAACCACCCGACAAAATCATGTACCTAAAACATTCTGACAACTGCAACGATGCCTTTATTTCACTATAGGTGGTTATTTTCCAACCCAGTGAAATGCGAATGTAATCCTCCCAAATATTTACAAGTTCCATATTTTGTCACGTACGTTACTGAGCACACCGGCTAAAATTCAGACCTTTTTTCTCTGGAAAATAAGGAGAGGTTTGCACTGAAAAAGTTTTAAATATATATTTAAGTTTGGAGACCAAGCGCCAGCTGGCATCACCTATGAAATTTGTAGCAAACAGGCTGTGATTTGAGAGTGCATGTGAAGGTTAGCGTGCTTGTGAAGGGTTGCAATCCTAAGTAGTATTACGGTAATACAACTTGATGTGAGGGTTACTTTACAGTTTTACGGACTTAAAAAAACACTGTCACAGGATTATCACGAAACCTGCAAGGACACTTTATATGAGCAAATATGCTTACAGGCTCGAGCTCGAAGAAAAAAAAGCATGGTGCTATAATACGCACGGCCAGTTCTTTTTTGGCTAAATTATCCGACACGACCGCTTATTCTGAAACTCAGGTTGAAACTATAAAAACTGCTGACGCTTTCACAATAATCATCAGATTAAAATATACCAGACTAATTAACAAATACGTCAAATGAATCAGTAAGCTTATGTCTCGAGCGGCAAATTGTATTGTGAGCGGGAAAAGTCAAATAGAAATAATTCAGCGGCCTATTAAAACAATATAATTTAAACGGCTTTTAAAAACCCTCAACCGCATTTTTCGAGATAAACTGCAAAACTGAGTACACCACAAACTCAAACTCATTTTGGTGCTTTATTTAAAGTAAAACTGAAGTCGATAAAAATGAGCTCACCTCAGTTTGGTATGTTATAATCAGCGGGAATGCGCACCATAAATCAAATGAAGCCTCCGCAACTAAGGGTGCATTCTTTTGGGACTATTCTGGTTATTCTTATTCCGGTTTAGGAATAACAGAATACACAGAATTTCAATTTCGGAAAGAACGCCAATTCTGGAAACGGAATACCCATGGCGGAGGTGACCTGAGAACCACTATGTCTGCACACGCGCGGGCGGCCGCGTCGGATTTCCCGCCAAAAATTTCCCAAAAGAACGCGTATTCTGTCTATTCCGAGTAAACCGTATTCCTTTCATTCTCTTCATTCTGCTATCGGGAGCAGAATGAACGGAATGATATTCCGTTCATTCCGAAAACGGAATAGCTCCCAAAAGAACACAAATACCGTCTATTCCGAGTATTCCTATTCCGGAATAGTCCCAAAAGAACGCACCCTAAGCTTGTTTTTCAAGTCTTGCCCTTTAAATAGTTCTGTGAGGCTGTGTTGAACTGCCATCAGTGATTTGACTTGATCTGTGAACAAATTCTCTCCTTAGCCATGAGAGGATCTCTGGCAGTAAACCTTGACAATAGCTTCGCGGATTGACGGATTTGTAAAGCTTCATTCATGTACATGCTGTATATTCACGGCCAGTTTCTTTGTAGAAATGTATTGGGAATTGACGTGGAGATTTCATTCGCCGGCTCTTACTCGCTTCAATTCAAAGCTTTTAGTGAAGCACGTGGAGTTTTCCCACAGAAATGGTGCAGCACATCAATGAGACGACAGTGATGTAAAAAAAAAATTAAGAAAACAAACATTCTCACCGCAGTAAAAGTTTCCCGGTCGGATCGATTTTAACTTCACACGTAAACCTCCAAACTCCCCGTGGTAATCGGGACGCACCGCCAGGATGAACGAAATACTAAATTCAAAGCTTTGAAAACCTTTTCTCAAACCTCGACCAAGTTTGGCAGATTCAGAAGCGTCCTTAGTGACCAATTACAGAGCTCGCTGTCAGTATTTGTCAATCAATATGACAGTGATGTGTTTTCGAACGATCTTTTGTGCGCGAATAAATAAACCAATCACACGCATTTAAGCTGGCTACAGAAGTTTATTTAGTGACAGGCATCCCGAAAAGGTAGTTCGGCCAGATTTTGCATTTAACAATTTACAGGCAACGTACCTTCTGCGTCTTTTCACTTTTCAAATTCTTTTTTGAAAAAACGTTTTGAAAAAAAACGGTGTCGGTGTTTCTTCAAGCAAGAAAGAAAGCGGATCAATTCCGGGTATTCGCTTCGATTTCAATTTGCCAAGCATTAGTCGCTTTTCTTTTTTCGGATGATCAGAGCGATTAAGCGAATTCCTCTAAACACACGCAAAGGCTCGGCTGTATTTTACCAGAAACTCATAAGTCCTTATGAGTTTCTGATTTTACAAGTAATAAGCGCGAGTGTACGAAACGCTTTCAACAATCGCACAAAAGGCTTTAAGCGCGATTGTTGAGAAGACTTCGTACGCTTAAACTCGTACAATACACACAAGCCTGTTGCACCATTATTAAGCGACCTTCGCACACTCACGGTTATTTCTCGTAAATACAGATAAGCTTGTTGTGCGATTGTTGAGCGACCTTCGCACACTTACGGTTATTACTCGTACAATACACACAAGCCTGTTCCATGGCTGTTGAGCACGCTTCGCACACTCACGGTTATTACTCGTAAAAAAAACAGTTTGTTGTGCGATTGTTGAGCGACCTTCGCACACTTACGGTTATTACTCGTACAATACACACAAGCCTGGTCCACGATTGTTGAGCACGCTTCGGGCACCTTCGTTTATTACTCGTAAAAACAGACAAGCCTGTTGCACGATTGTTGAGAACGCTTCGCACACTTACGGTTATTACTCGTACAATACACACAAGCCTGTTCCCCGATTGTTGAGCACGCTTCGGGCACCTTCGTTTATCACTCGTAAAAAACAGACAAGCCTGTTGCACGATTGTTGAGAACACTTCGCACACTTACGGTTATTACTCGTACAATACACACAAGCCTGTTGCACGATTGTTGAGAACGCTTCGCACACTTACGGTTATTACTCGTACAATACACACAAGCCTGTTGCACGATTGTTGAGAACGCTTCGCACACTTACGATTACTCCTACAATACACACAAGCCTGTTGTGCAATTATTGAGAACGCTTCGCACACTTACGGTTATCACGCGTACAATACACACAAGCCTGTTGTACAATTGTTGAGCACGCTTCACACATGGTTATTACTCGTACAATACACACAAGCCTGTTCCACGGCTGTTAAGCACGTTTCGCATACTTACGGTTGTTGCTCGTACAATACAGACAAGCCTTTTGTAGAATTGTTGAGCACGGTTCGCACACTTACGGTTATTACTCGTACAATACACACAACCGTGCACCACGACTGCTGAGCACGCTTCGCACACTTACGGTTATTACTCGTACAATACACACAAGCGGGTTCCACGACTGTTGAGCGCGCTTCGCACACTTACGGTTATTACTCCTACAATACAGACAAGCCTGTTGTACAATTGTTGAGCACGCTTTGCACACTTACGGTTTTTACTCGTACAATACACACAAGCCTGTTGTACAATTGTTGAGCACGCTTCGCACACTTACGGTTATTACTTGTTCAATACATACAAGCCTGTTCCACGATTGTTAAGCACGCTTCGCACACTTACGGTTATTACTCGTACACTTACGGTTATTACTCGTACACTTACGGTTATTACTCGTATACTACCGACAAGCCTGTTGTACAATTGTTGATAACACTTCGCACACTTACGGTTATTACTCGTACACTTAGCCTGTTGTGAGCACTTTGTAGACTCACCGCTAGTACTCGTACAATACAGACAAGCCTGTAAATGTGCGACTGTTGACAGTCCCTCGCACACTCACGCTTAATACTCGTACAATACACAAAAGCCTGTTGTGTGATTCTTGAGAGCACTTCGCACACTCACGCCTATTACTTGTACAATTATCATTAGTAGTTTCTAGTTCGTTTTTGTATTTTTAGATTGTATTTTAGAAAGTTAGGTGTCCTCTATTAGCAGTGGGGAATCCCCTCTGTTAGATTTTTGCTTGACACTTTAATAAAGTCATTATTATTATTATTACAATACAGCCAAGCCTCTTCCTCGATTGCTTAGTGCTCTTCGTACTCTAACACTTATTAGCCGTCCAATACAGTGAAGCTTGATGGTCGTTTTCTGAGGCAGTCTGTACAGTCACGCTTAGCACTCGAACAATACAAACAAGCCTTCTACTCGAGTGTTGAGCGCTCTTCGTATACTCACGCTTATTAATCGTACAGTACAGTCAGTCTTGATTGTTGTTTGTTGAGAGCGCTTCGTACACTCACCCTTTTTACTCGTACAGCTATGCCGACAAGCCTGTTGTGCGATTGTTGAGAGCACTTCGTAAACTCACGCTTAGTACTCGTACAATAAAGACAAGCCTTTTGCGCGAGTGTTGAGCGCTCTAATTCGTACACTCACGCTTATTACTCGTACAAGACAGACAAGACTGATGCGCGATTGTTGAAGAGCTGAATAAGATGCACGACGTGCATTTGCAAACGTAGGAAAGGTGGCGCGTTGGTGTAGTCTACACAGTTGTGTTGTTTCCACGAAACTACCAAAATCACTGCTGCAGATAAAAGTGCGCCTTTCACAATGCAATAAAAGCTACAGGCAATGACTCCAATGAGTTAACTCATGTGTTTGTATAGAGGAATTCGCTCAATCGCTCTGAACATCCGAGAAAAAAAAGTGACTTAAGCTTGGCAAAATCGAAGCGAATACCCGAAACTCATCCGCTTTATTTCTTGCTTGAAGAAACATCGACAACGATTTTTTTCAAAAAAAGAATTTGGTAAGTAAAAAGACGCAGAAGATACATTTTACCGTTTTCACTTTAATATCTCAGTTGTAAAGCGCATTTGATCATATTTATATCTTAATTTTCGCTATATAAGTTTTAAATATTTTAATTAAATATTATCATTGACCTGTAAATTTTAAAAGCAAAATCTGGCCGAACCTCCTTTTCGGGATGCCCCACCTGCGGGATGCCTGTCACTAAATAAACCTCTGTAGGCAGCTTAAATGCGTGTGATTGGTTTATTTATTCGCGCGCAAAAGTTCGTTCGAAAACACATCACTGTCGTGTTGATTGACACATGTTGACAGCGCGCTCTGTAATTGGTCACCAAGGACGCGTCTGAATCTGCCAAACTTGGTCGAGGTTTGAGAAACGTTTTCAGAGCTTTGAATTTAATATTTCGTACATCCCGTGCGTCCCGATTACCACGGGGAGTTTGGAGGTTTACGTGTGAAGCTAAAATCGATCCCACCGGGAAACTTTTACTGCAGTGAGAACGTTTGTTTTTTTTTTGATATATTTTTTTTTACATCACTGTCGTCTCATTGATGTGCTGCACCATTTCTGTGGGAAAACTCCACGTGCTTCACTAAAAGCTTTGGATTGAAGCGAGTAAGAGTCGGCGAGTGAAATCTTCACGTCAATTCCCAATACATTTCTACAAAGAAACCGGACGTGAATATACAGCATGTACATGAATGGAGCTTTATAAATCCATTTCTGTTGAAAATAGTCAATTCGCGAATCTATTGCCAAGGTTTACTGCCAGAGATCCTCTCATGGCTAAGGAGAGAATTTGTTTACAGATCAAGTCAAATCAATGATGGCAGTTCAACACAGCCTCACAGAACTATTTAAAGTACAAGACTTGAAAAACAAGCTTATTTGCGGGGGTTTCATTTGATTTATGGATGCGCAGTCCCGGTGATTATAACATACCAAACTGAGGTGAGCTCATTTTTATCGACTTCAGTTTTAGTTTAAATAAAGCACCAAAATGAGTTTGAGTTTGTGGTGTACTCAGTTTTGCAGTTTATCTCGAAAAATGCGGTTGAGGGTTTTTAAAAGCCGTTTAAATTATATTGTTTTAATAGGCCGCTGAATTATTTCTATCTGACTTTTCCCGCTCACAACACAATTTGCCGCTCGAGACATAAGCTTACTGATTCATTTGACGTATTTGTTAATTAGTCTGGTATATTTTAATCTGATGATTATTGTGAAAGCGTCAGCAGTTTTTATAGTTTAAACATGAGATTCAGAATAAGCGGTCGTGTCGGATAATTTAGGGCCAAAAAAGAACTGGCCGTGCGTATTATAACACCATATTTTTTTTCTTCGAGTTCGAACCTGTAAAAATTTGCTCGTGAAAAGTGTCCTTGCAGGTTTCGTGATAATCCTGTGACAGTGTTTTTTTAAGTCCGAAAACTGTAAAGTAAGCCTCACATCAAGTTGTATTACCGTAATAATAGGATTGCAACCCTTCACAAGCGCGCTAACCTTCACATGCACTCTCAAATCACAGCCTGTTTGCTAAGAAATTTCATAGGTGATGCCCGCTGGTGCTTGGTCTCCAATCTTTCCTCGCGAAGCGAGGAGGGCCGAAGGCCCTCCGAGCGGCCCTCCGAGCGTAGCGAGGTTTATAAGTTTGTCGCGTGGGGTTCGCACGAGGATCACTTAGGGCGGTCAAATCTATATATTTCGATGGTGTCCGCACAGTTGCCTAGCAATAAAACCAAATCGCGACCGCTGACAGTTGTGCACTCTCATGTTTCTTCGGCGTTTCTTCATTTCTTGCTTGCTTCGCTGCGTTCATTTGGGTGCTGATATGTTTATTCATCGTCTGTGAACAAGCAAGCAACGCCTGATTTAACAAGTGGCTGAAAATCCATTCTGGGGGAGATTTACAACTGAAACTGAGCGTCGACGACAAGAAAGCACGGGTATAGAACATCGTTTTCCGATAATAGCCTAGCGAAGACTAAAGCCATCAGCAGGACACAAACAGGATATTGGTAATTTATCGAAGTCCGAATTTATTAAATACTCCTTAAGTAGACTTCACCTTCTGGGAAACTCACCAGATCAACAAAAAAATTTAGACAAAGAAAAACAAAATGTATCAAACCCGGCTTTTTCAGGCAATGGCACAAACCCCTAATTACTATTCGCATATTCTTTTAGTTTCTATACTTGATGTTGTCACGATTTAGAGATTTTCGATTTCAGTGGAGTTTTCGAAACCCTTAGTATTTTATCCCAAAGGCAGTGAAATTCAATTTTACAAGATTTTGCCTAACATTATTAAAGCGTCTATTGTCTCATAAGACTTATAGAATATTAGTTTGAAGCTCATTAAGAGACTCGGTGTGTGTGTGTGTGATATATATTTTTTAAATTAAAAAAAAAGGTACATGTAACAGACAACAAACAAGTCCAAGAAACAATACAAAGCAAAATTAGAAATTAGCAAAGATGCCGTTGCCTAAGGCTAGCTAGAATTTTCGCCAGCAATTTCATGTTCACACCGATCCAAGAGATATCGGAAAGTTAAGATGGACTTCTAGTACAGTATTGCTTATTATGTTAAATAGGAAGGCAGTGTTACACGAGTAGCGGAAAGCATAAAACGTTTAGCGCGGAACATCAAAGAGATTGGAAAATATCGACCAAATCTCCTGGGGCGCCTATGTCTAGAGTAAAGCTGCGGGTGTAAAAAATACAACAAAAACAACAACAACATCAACAACAAAAACAGCAAGATATCTAACAAAATGTCACTCAAAATCACTTGGTTGTCCTTATTGCTTCTGATGCAATACTAAAATTCCTCTGTTACTTTGCTGATTCTAATACGGTTGAAAAAGGCGGAGTTCGAGAAAGAGTAAAATTATAGCGGAGCCTGCGGGCAAAGCCCGCCAGCGGAGCTTCATTGCTAAGGAAATTTGGTAACCTATCAATCCGAGAAATTTTGGTTGTGACGTAATAGTCACGTGACCGTCCGTCCGTACGTCCGTACGTCCGCACAGACTCTGTGGGAGTCCCAAGACAACCCGACGGGGATAGAGAATGCCATCTTTTCTTGGCGGGAAATTGCGCGTTGCTTTTGGGCAACCGGCGTTTTTCTTGGCGGGAAATCGCATGACCATCGTCGCTTTTGAAAAAGAGGTTTTTTAAAAGCTTAAGCTTCTTTATCATTTAACGATTGTTCGAGAGTACTGAAGTTTTATACTTGACAAAAAAAAACATCTAATACCTATAAATGGAAAGAAAAAGTTCAAAAGAATACTTGTAGAACGCGAAAAGTTCAAGTTACGAAAGCTGCCTTCAAAGGACTTCATCGCTTTGTTTTCTTCACGGCGGAGAGTTTGCCCTGTTCTGAAACACAACCGAGTAAGTGAAGTTTTTAAAGGGTCTAAGGTACATGATTTCGAGTATTACGGTGAAAGAAATGACGTTTTGAAATGGAAATTTGATTCATGCAATTAGAAATGTGTCATTTGCTTTTGACTTTAAAAAATTATTAGAAAACGCTCTCAGATTTGTGACAGATTCTTGAATATTTTGCTATGCTCAGCCGATTTCACTCGCGTGGACCGACCCACGATTTTGGAAGTGTAACGCGAATTGCATTTAAGTATAAACTTGCGGGTTTTCGAATAAACTTTTTTCAAAAATGATCTCTCTGTCCATTATTTTGCGTTTTTTTATTCATAACAGTAGGTCTAAGCACAGTCGCAAGACAACTACACAAGCTTTGCTTTCAATTTTGACTGTCCGGTCCATCTCTTTGTGCAACTGTCGATTTTGTTGTCCTAGAAGTTTTCAATAGTAATAATCTTTTAAGCGAAGCAGTTGTCGGTTTAAAGCTATTTTATCCCAAAAGCTTCCGAAAACAGTTTTGTGCGTTCCTCAAATCGCATTACTTTATGTAGGCTTACTTCGAATCCGCAAAACTTATGCCGGCATAATTTAATTAAAGCGTGTTTGGTGTTTCTTTGTTTTGAATCTTCATGGTCTCTAGTTAGAAAACGAAATATAGCAGTTATTTGAAAAACTATAAGCGAAGCAGTTGTCGGTTTAAACCTATTATATCCGAAAAGCTTCCAAAGACAGTTCTGTGCAATTTTAAAAGCGTTCGAATTTCAAACAATTTGCAGCCGCAAAACTTATGCCACGGAGTTAAGAATGTTTGGACGGTGTTTTTTGTTTGTTTTCAATCTCGATGGTCTCAAGTTAGAGAACGAAATGTAAGGGTTACTTAAGTAACTATAAGCGAAGCAGTTTTGAGTTTAAAGCTATTTTATGTGGTGAGTAATGTGTGTTCCTCAAAGTGCTTGAATTTTTTCGCGGCTGCTAAAAACATTTCTTCGATAAGTTTATTACAAGTGCTTCGAAGCTCCCCAGATCCTTTCTTTCGGGTAATGCCAGTAAAATGCCGGTGAAATGTCAGTATAAATTTTCAGGACCAGACTAATATTTTTATTTAGTGGCAGTTCATGTTATTTGTTAACATCCGAACGCGATGAAGATAACCCATTTAAATAGTCGAATAATTTTTATTTTGTTTTTGTAAATGAGCGCCGTTTCAAGTTCATTCAAGCGAACAGCCAATAATCCAAGGAGATTTAACAAGCCTTGACAGTTAATGAGAGGATATGGAAACATTGCAAACACCAAGCAAGACGGCTCGTGAGTAAAATAATCAAGCTGTGCTCAGCCTTTAGAATGACCTTTCGGGCTTGGTTTTACAGAACAGGACAATTCGGAACACTTTCAGGCTTTTTGAGAAACACTTTTCGAAAGCGAACGAGCCAAAAAAAGCCCCGAAATATATTTCAGACGGAAAAGTTTCTGGACTATTTTTGAGAAACGAAAGCCAGTTTATTCCTTCGCGGCTCTGCTTTTAGGCTTGGCTAAATCTATATATTATTGAAGCTCAAAAGATTAAGAGAGGGCAGACGGATCGCCTGAACGCTCAGTTGCTTTGCGGGCAAACGACTAGACGTGAATATATGATTTTGAAATATCGGTGGCGAAATGGAAAAAAAAATAAAACAGAGAGCAGGCGGATCATCTGAGCTCTCAGTGGCTTCACGGGCGAGTCACCTATGAAAACTATCAAGCGAATATAAGTTGCCAAGGTAAGATATAAGCTAGATTATTATGAGGTCAATACTGTGTTCGACAGAAAACGACAAAAAAAAAAAGATAAAAAACAACCAACAAACAAACAAAAACTCAGGTGTACCCAAGTAATGCGGACTGAGTTTAATGGTGCGAGCTGGGGTTAATATTCCGTTTCCATAACATAGTTCTCAGCACTCCCCACCAGAATTTGAAATTTGTTACAGTGTGATAATACGAGAAAACCTTATGAAATCATTCCTTCGGTTTTTGTAGTTCGTAATTGACTTCATCGGCAATTGGTCAAATACCATATTTCATGAAGAAAATTGCGATGACAAGGACGACAAGGGCATTGCTGGGAGCGCCGCTAAATTCCAGAGTAAAATATACAAAATGGGTCTTTGACACGCCCGAGAGTCCGTACACATATACTACGTTGAATTCCGTTGAATCTTTGATGACTTGCTTGTAATGAAATAAATCAATGCTACTTGTATACGTTCAACTTACCAATGTTGAGTTTGCTCGGCTTACCACTGAAAAGCAACTTACTGGTCGATTATGTGACGGATTGTAAAGGACAACCATCTCGTGTGCTGTAATTAGTAACGCCATCATTGCGATACAAAGATGCTAAACCTCTTTATCTGCTTTATGCTATGACAGTTTTGTCAAGACGACCTTATGGGATCATAGGCGTTGAAGTAAAAAACGACTACATTTGCGGTGTAGCAATAAAAATACCATTAATAGAGGGACTTGGACTTCCCGACTATGGAACGCGATAATAGAAAACTGCAGCGTGACAAACGCAATACAATCATTACAATGCTTGATTTTTTTTTAAACTACACCTTATTATTTTAGCAACACAGGAAAATCTTTAAACGTCATGTTTGGTGGAGTTTATCGGTTGACCGAGTCAATCTGAGTCCGAGTCAAATAAGCGAGTCAATAGAAAAGTTCCCTTAATAATAATGAATAATAATAAAAAAAAAATTTTGAAATTACATCTTACATGTGCTTTACTAGATGAAATCCACTCACAGGCAGGACAAAAAACTTTCTTTCCTCCGTTGGTGTACAGTTCGTAGCTCGGACCACTAGATTTTTCAAAAGTACTGGTCCTAATATACGAGAAAAAATTACAACGTCACGTGAATACTTTCGTGAATCTTTTTAGAATTTTGTTTGCAAAAATACCTTAAATCACAGTATCAAAAAAGTTGATTTTGTAATTTAAGTGAAAAAAGTATGCATTTAGGCGAATGAGATTTTTATTTAAGTTGTGTTATCAAGTGACATTCCAGAAACTATTTTCACAGGGTCGGCTTTGATTTCACAGAAGAATTTATGTAAATCGCTGAGGTTTGAGAAAGGTAGAAAATTCAAGGGAAAGTTGTTTGATTCATGACAATGCAATTTTCATTTATAAAATTTAAAACCGTTTTCATTTCTCGCGCTATTTGCATGACGTTCTAAAAGTAACTTATAATGTGAAGTAACTTGCTCAGACCGTTAGGAAAAAAAATCGTTTACCTTTAACATGTAACTTTGGTCACATATGACTTTGCTTTTGCTTAATTATTTTTGACATAAACGTTGCCCTCAAGAGCTTCCAGTATTTATGAACTCGAAAACGAGCAAATGTGATAATTCCTTAAGCGGAACATTGGAAAGAAATTCGAGTTAAAGGAGAAATGAAGGCTAGGCTCTTTTGTGGTTAGCCGATAAACTGACTCGGCTATTTGACTCGGACTCATGTCTTACTCAGACTCAGGTTTGACTCAGGAAATGGATTTACTCATGTTGGTGTGAAATAGTTACTTTTTTGTGATTACTGTTGTAAGGGAAAGAAGTAAATGTTAATCACCCTTTAACTTTTTTTTCCAGCTCCAGCAGTGAATGGTAACTACTCCGAGTGGAAGGAGGCTGCTGCGTGCACTGTGACGTGTGGAGGAGGAACAAAAATACTTAAACGAACCTGCACCAATCCCCCGCCATCCAACTGTGGAAAACACTGCAGTGACCTGGGACCAGCTGAAAAGACAGTCCCGTGCAATGAAGAATGCCGTGAGTGAAAACACCTTCTATATGATATTTTTTTATTCACTCTCGGAGCGGTTAAATATTCGCATAATGCAACATCATGCCTAGTGAACAGCCCAAAAGTCTGGTGAATGCATATTCACACTTTGTAAATGATACCACTGTAAACGCTGTTTACACTCAACCCATGCATTGTATCTGGCAGTGGTAGCAGTGTGTTACTCTCCGCCACAAGCATAATTAATAACTGTCTGTTCCTTCTGCAAGTCAAGAATTACACGGAAAATTGTACACGTACAACGTAAAGTGCCAGTGAATCACTCTCAAATTATTTTCTTCAAAACTAGCAAGACGCAATCTAGCGATCATCAAAACAATTTGAAAAGGTTTGTAAAGGTAAAACATTTGAGAAAACCGGAAATCTCTCACCTTATCAACGTCCATCATGCATAAATGTCCGCCAAAATCCGCTTCAATGCTCGTTTAGTGCCGCTGACTACGAAAAGGAATATTTGTTCAAGGTGAACTTAGAAAGAAAAACACGGCCGTCTTAAAATGAAAAGAAAAATCTTAATCACCGAACGCTGTGTTTTTCTAATTGCTAATTGCTCAGGAATGGCCTAATCCTAATTGGTTCGTAATAAAATATACGTAATATTTTAATGACCAGCTCCCAGTTGGCTTGTTAGCCCAATTGGTTAGAGCGCTGCACCGGTATCGTAGAGGTCAGGGTTCGAATCCCGGCAAGCCTGTTTTTTTCAGGTTTTCTTTTCGCAACTGCACAAGTTGCGTTAATAACTTCGAGGATCCTCTTTACATTTATTTCTTCATTCCGCAGTTCAAATATATAAATTTCATATATTCACAATTTCATCTTCATCTTTCCCGGGTATAATACGAACCAATATAATGACCAGCTCCCAGTTGGCTTGTTAGCTCAGTTGGTTAGAGCGCTGCACCGGTATCGTAGAGGTCAGGGTTCGAATCCCGGCAAGCCTGATTTTTTCAGGCTTTCTTTTCGCAACTGCACAAGTTGCGTTAATAACTGCGAGGATCTTCTTTACATTTATCTGATTCAGCATTTGCCAGTTTTGTTTGCAGTTCATATTCATAAATACAAAACGAAAAAGTCGATACAGTGGAACCCCGGTTTAAAGTCTTCGGTTTAACGAACTATATTCTTCAGTCCGTCCTAAGTTCAGCCAAATGTATGGAGCAAAACCCAATATAATGAACGTCGGTACAACGAAATCCTCGATATAACGAACACAAACCAAGTGCCCAAACTTAAAATCTACCCCGAAATAACGAACAAATTGCATCACGAGACTGAAATTGACTACCCATCAAAGAGCATTTTGAATGACAGCTGCTAAATCAGTTCACAAGGCGATATTTTCTCACGATTGGTCAAGTTGCTTACGATTAAAGCAATTTCAGCACAATAGAACTCTTAGGTCAAGTGGAGCTATGCAGTGAGAAATCCTGTTAGTGTCACATGCGTACCAAGATCAAGCTACCAAGAGTTTTAATAATTTACCAGTAAGCATTAGAAACTGTTTTATTATATAGTAATCAATTTTCAAAGATTACTTTTAACTATTCAATAAAAAGGGCCAAGGATAACTTCGAGCTTAATTAGCTATTTTATAAATGCATGCATACATTATTATAGATACAAGTATAAAATAGCTAATATATTTACTTTATTTCTTTTTTTATACATTTCTATTCTTCTTTTATATTTGAATGTTTTTTAAACTGTATTTTATGCACATGAAGAGCCACTCGGTTGGAAATACCGCAAAAAAATCATTATTATTATTATTATTATTATTATTATTATTATTATTATTATTATTATTATTATTATTATCATTATTATATTTGTACTTTGTTAAATCGAGGTTCCATTGTACCAGGGTAACACGGAAAACCTTAAAAATCTAGAGCAAAATTTATTTTTTAACTCGGCATATTTCCAACGAACACTTTTCATTTAACTAATTTATCAGCTTGTCTTTTAAGTCGCCATGTTCCTACCAATAATGCACCTCCACCGTTATCCACATAAATCGAGCGCGATTCCTTGATTCGCTCTGACGAAGGGGTACCGCTTGAAACGTCAGCTTTCAATTTCTCTACGGTGGCCAATTTACCATATCGACTCAGTTGATAAATCCAAATTTTTGTGTTACAAAATCTTCGTCATATTGCAGTTTGGCTAAAACGTATTTGCTTTAATTTAAACTGTGTTACCTCGCACCACTCAACATTCGGTTTAACCGTGCAATTCTTTATCCGGATTTGAACGATTTATTATATAATCTCGTGATTTAGTATCTGGATGCAACACTGTTGATCCATTTAACCTTAACACCTTCATTAAGAGGGTGACATTTATTCGTTTTATCGGGGGTAGACTTTAAGTTTGGGCTTGTAGATTTTGTTCGTTAGAGCGGGGATTTCGCAATACGGAGATCGTCCTTTGGAAATTCTATTCAATACATTTTAATGTAACTTTTGCAGTAGCCCCGCAGCTCTTAATAACTTCTAATTTCATTGGACCTTGGTATCACGCAGCTCTATTGTTTTCGGGGCTAGGGTCCATTGTTTTGTTGTTTGGTGTATTGTTTTCTCAGCAAATCAGAGAAGACCTTGTAAGAGCTGCGACATCGCCCACTTTTGCCGGACTGAAGAATATCGTTCGTTGTACCGGGGAGTTTGTTATAAAGGGCTCCTTACATCAGGGTTCACCGACTATATTGTTGTAGGGTTTTAACTCTGTTAAATTAATTAAATAGCTCAACTAACCATATATATATTTCCCCTAAGAGCGAGTAAACAATATGTCACGTCGGCAGAATTTGTGAAATACGGGCTATTAATAACTTTGTTATTACCTATTCTTCAGATGCCCATGATGAGGCAAGTGATTGTCTCTTTGTATCTCATCAAATCGGCCAAGACTCACCTCTATGCGGTTCTTCCGTTCGGCCATGCCAGACTCTTCATCAAGCACTACGACATGTTAGTGACGGAGGAAAGATTTGTCTTGATGGAAGGAACAGTGAGTCACATCCATACAGATGTCTTCCAATGAATGCTACAGGGGAAACGAAGATATATGTAATGGAAAAAAGTATAGAAATACGCGACTGGTTCTGTAAGGCGCATCTTTACTGCCTGTTGGCCTTTAGACGTGCAGGAAATCGTATACTAAGGCTAATTCTCTTAAACCTGGTATTCCATAACTTAATGGAGCCATTCTAAACAATGTGACCTGTTTGAATGTCACTATATCGAACTGCAGCTTTATTAACTGCAAAATGGCCGTTGGTGTTGGTCAATTACCATCTACAGTCTGTCGGAAGTCTTCCCTCGTAATCACTGATACTGAATTTTTGTACAGTAGAAACTACTCTGTCTATGTCTATTTGTTTAACGAACTTTTTCTTATTACGATCTCGAGATGTGTTTTTAAGGGCAAAGTAGGACGGTTTAAAGCAACCTCTGAGGATAGACTAAGTGAGGGTGACGTTTACATTAAGTCAGAAACCTTTAGAAACAGAATTCATGTACACGGCATCATAAGTGATTCTACTTTCCGAGATCTCGCCCACGGGTACAATGGCTTTGCGTTGTCATTCAACATCAAAGATATTTATTCCACATGAAAAGTCGTGAAAAACAGCTTTTTTCTAGGAGGTAATGAGACGCTAGGTACGGGAGATGCAATAAGATTTCAGGTGAAAACAGCTGACGGCCATTCACCGCTACCGACCGTTTTAAAAGCTGCAGTACTTCTTGTAAACGTCACCTTTCAAGGATTACACGATAGCGCAATTTATGTAAGCTATCAATAGAATGTTCGAGGGTACATTTTTGTGAGGAACTGTAAGTTTGTGAACAATTATCAGTTTGTATATCGATTGCCTGAACGAGCGACTGTACAAATCGAATTTGAAGACGAAGATCCTCCAAATTCATGCCTGAAACTGCAAAACAACAGCGAAATCGTACAGAAAAACACAACACAAATACCAGTGATATTCGACAACAGCATCTTTGTAGATAATGTCGGTATCGCCGCAGCCTTGAGCTTCTTAAACGGAAACGTTAGCTTTAAAAGCTGCGTTTTCAAAGATAACAAAGGTTTGACTTTGGGAGGGCATGTTTATATGAAAACGGGTTACGGGAGGATTAACGTTGTCAACAGCACCTTCATCCAGACACATTTGAATGATGGAGTTTATAATGCAAAGCAACGCCAAATCTGAAGTAATGGATGTTTCCTGCATTCTGAGAGCGCTGGCCCGATCATCATTACAAATTCTTCCTTTACGGCAAACGTCAGCAGGCAATTTATACCAATCTTTGCAGCTACAAAAACCAGCTTGATAAAAGTCGATGCTACCTCCACCCTTCGATGCCCGTCTGGGAAGTGGGTCAAACTGGATAAAATGGAAAACACAGAGGGCTTTGAGTTTACTAAGGGGAGCAACACGTGTTGGATGAAAGTCAATTTCGTCAATTTTTTTCTGCGAAGAGTGCCCTGATGAGTTTTACAGTCTGCAGAGCGGACTGACGACTGGTCTTGATATTAACAAGGGAACTGGATGCCTCAAATGTCCCTACGGAGCATCGTGTGAAAATGGAAACGTTAAAGCCAAAGAGAACTTCTGGGGTTTGAACATTTCAACAGATCCTCCAAGTCTGCAATTTTTTCCCTGTCCCATAGAATACTGCACCAGTCCAAGTGGTAACAGGTCAGGCGTGTTATGTGGCGAGTGTTCTGATGGATATAGTGAACCCGTTTTCAAGCCTCCTATTTTCTCAAAGTTGTATCAAGAGACTCTTTGGTTTAAGAAGACGCCAGTAAACACCTGTGTACATCCACTGCCACCCAAAGAAGTTGACGAGAGAGATTCAGGATATTTGAAGATTGTCTTTTATTTTTACCAAGTAGCTGAGCTGGTGATAATAAAGTCCCCAGAGAAAGTTCTTCACATAGTCCCATTTATTCCACCTGTAATTGCCTTTTTTAATTTCCAGGTAAAGACATTAGACGTCGGCATTGGTTGTCCATTTCCTGGACTCAATGTTGTTACCAAACAAGTCTTTCTCTGTTCAAAGTTCCTGGCAACATTAGTTTCCATCGGAGTCATCTATGCCATACATCGAGCCACAAGTAAGACAGGGTACATCTCTTCACCATCACTGACATTATACCTTGCTGCTGCTTTGGAAATACTGTTGCTTGGATACAAGAGGCTGGCAGGTACCACTCTTAAGGCATGGATTGGCGTCTTTTTGTAGACGGAAACATTCAGTGTTGGCAGTGGTGGCAGTACCTGATGATCGCCTTCATAGTGATGTTCGTCATTCCTCTCATCTTGGTTCTCTTCTGGGGATCACTCATGCTTGCCAGAAACAAATTGTCAGACAAGGAATTCTTGATAGCTTGTGCATTTCTTTTGCCTTGTCTTCTTGTATGGATCATTCGGCAGTCTAAGAAAACAAAACCCCAGGATATGCTCTTCATAGAAAATAGTCATGATGCTAAAGATTCTCCATAGTCCATTTCGCGAGCCCTCCAATGGTGACCATGGGGCACTGTACTGGGAAAGCGTACTGACTGGTAGAAGGTTGATCCTGCTGACTATCCATACCTTCGCCGCCGATTCCATGGTACGATTTGTCTGCCTCAATTGCGCATGCCTCTTGATTCTTGTCCATCATCTCGCGCTGAGGCCATTTCGCGATCGCCAAGCCAACAGTTTTGAAAGCCTTTCGCTGATAAGCCTGGTTGCTATTTGTACGTTCAGTTTGGCAGAAGTCACTCATTTCTCCGAGGGAACAGAGCCCACAGGACCCAGTCAAACCTTCTTCCGTGCTCTGCAGTGGATCGAGATCGGTCTGCTCAGCCTTGTTCCAGCTGCAGTGTTCATTCTTGTAATGTTGCTGCATTATCCCAAGTGCTCCGTTTGATGTATCATTGCATCAGATTGCTTCCACGTGTACCTAGTGTACTTTGTTCGTTTGCAACGCAGTCCAAATGTTTCATTCGAGATCTATTTCCGCGTTGTTTATCGACTCCGCGACAGCTCTTACTTCAGTGGGACTCCGACGAACTGCTAACTGCTGCATAAACATATTTTAAAGCGGCATTTATAATCTAATTTTATTCTGTTAAAGGGAGAGTGTAGACGATACAGTGTTAACAGAAACTGTAAGCGTTTCCATCCGCAGTGATAAAGCTCTTCTGATGTACTGGCTGAATAGTCGCTAAACGAGGGAAAGTTTTGTCTTTAATTTTTAAGGTGTGCGGATATAAAACTCATACGAAGTTGAGTTCAGTTAAATTTTTGTTAGCTCTCAAAAATGGCGTGTTTGCTTTATCAGTTGCTTGCTTATTGAAAACTGAAATTTTGCAATCAGAGTTAACCACATGTACTGAAATTATTTGTTGTTGTTTGGTATGTTAAGCTATGATATTTAACCGCATACATTTTTATTCATTCAAGTACTATACAGAAAACGCCAACGTGTAGTTGTAGACAAAGGCTTTGCCTGATTATTATGATAAACGTGTACATCTAGGGATGTGTACATGCGAAAAAATAGCTTAGATTTTATGAAAAGATGACTGTAATGATAACTTCCGCTCAGGTTGTCGAAACGTCACCACAAAATGTCCTCCTCAGGACTACACTCACCCAGAAATTCATGCTTCAACGACTTATGATTTGACTCCTGGGTTCACCTTTTAATGATAGTCAACCCCAGAAGAGAACGGGGAAAGTTGTTTTTCTAGCCGATCAAAGACGTTAATCTCGGTTGAAAAGTGGCGCCAATTTTTGGGGGGGCCAGAGACAAATGTAACGGTATTGACGTACGTAGGAACGTTGACTGGCTGGTTTGTTTTTTTTCCTCTAGAAATCGATGTGTCGAGCAGTGGTTTTGAGATGATGTAATTCTCGATCAACTCCTGGCGTCACCTATGACTTTTTGTCCTTCCAAATAGGGGTTGATACATTATGCCGGCATAATTTCGAGCATAATACTGTAGGTGGAGTATTGAGCATAATGCCGGCCTAATAGTACTATTTTGCCGGTATAATACTAACATTTCGCAATATAACACTCGTGTTTTATTTTTGAAGTTAATATTGTCCGTTTACTGAATAAAAAATGTAAAGTGAATTCAATAAGCAGTGACCAGGGATATACGTACTGATTTCATAATTTGGTAATTACAAGATCTTGTGTAGAGGTTTTTCGCTATTCTTATTTGAATGTTATCTGTTATTCCTGAGTTCAGTGGCTTACTTTTGCAATTTAATTAGTTATTTCTTACCCTTGTATTTGAAGTCACTTAGTCACGTTGTTAGATCAAGGACAAACGGTTTCAACATTATCCAACATTGTTGAATAGATCTTTGTTGTGACGGAAGCTGAGCGAGGTGGCCAAACGAATTCAACATCTCGATTCAACATCGTTCAACGTTGTTGAAGTAATACAGCTACTTCAATTAACGTTGTCGGAACGTCTATGCGATAAGAGCGCATGGCGATGTGGGTAATTTATTAATAAACTTGCCAAACTTAGCTCTGGCTCACACCTACAGAAAATAAACCAGGAAGGCAAGTTTCTATGGTACTTCCACACATCTTACGGCAGTGGCAACCGTGAAATTACAACCCCATGACAAGAGATTTACAGCTACCCATACTGACTTTCGGTCTTGTCGCGTAAGCTCGAGGCTTGAAAACCGACAACGTTAATTGAAATAGCTGTATATCAAACACAAGAAAGGCACAAGAAAGATTGCTCCATCGAGGTGCAGCTGAGTTTTTTTAACCGACTTCGAGGTGTTGGATACCTGGTGAAACACTCTTTGAAGTGTTTGATATTAATAGTTTCTCAAACCCTTCATATTTCTTAGAGAAATTCAAAGCAAAAGTTTGCAAAACTCTGTCCTAACCCTAACACCCTAACCTTAACCCGTCACGATAGTGATTTCCTTTGTTTTCTCTGAATTCAACTTGTTGAACGCGTTTGACCATCAGGTTAATGAAGTTGAACTTTGTTTAAAAATTATGTAAGTTTCCTGTACGTGCGTTTATGCAGGTGCATAACATTTTTGCAGGTTTCAACCTAACGAATTTAACATTGTTGTTCACACCTGATAACAAAAGAAATGTTGGATGGTGTTGGATCAAATTGATGACGATGAAATTTCGTTCTACATCATCCAACGTCAGTGTTGAACCTTGATAGATGAAAATGTTGCATCCGTTTCTCCGGGGAAAAATATTATGGTAAATCTTCGTAAGTTTTGTTACAATCCTCTAGTATCTTGATTGTGATGACAAAATAAAGAGGGTGCACGCAGCAGTTGTAGTTACTTCCTAAAAAGACAAGAGCTTTGTCTTCGGTTGAGCGGGGGGAAAGTTAGGGTGGATTCATTTTCAGCATACACGTATGGCTGTCGCTTTGGCACGTGCGAATTTTCTATTGTTTTTGGCTAAAAAACAAAAGACAATTCCCACGCGCTTAAGGACAGCTATACACGTTTGCTGCAAATGAATTCACCCTTAGAATAGGAATTTCAAAAGTATCCAGTTCGATTTCGTTAAAAGAATGCAAACATGTTTATCTGTCAGTTTTGCTTCAGGAAAACGATTTTCTATTGCAAATTATTCTTACATCTTTGGGAAGCGGAAATAAGCATTGAAACCTCGTCCAGTTCCCGGATATGCTTCACCGCGTTGCTTTTCATGTGACATTATTTGAAGAAATAGAACCTGTTATATTTTAGGGATTATCTGTTGACTGTGCTTAATTTCGCGGTACTTAGCAATTCTGTGATTTAGTGATTTACATGGACAGCTTCCGGACGAGTGCAAAATATTACAGCAATCCACCAGAAAAGACTGTCACTTTCACTTTTGTCTTGATGTAAACACCACCCACACGATCAGTTTTATGCGATTTTTGAAACCAGACTAAGGTAATAGCAGCAATAAAAATTTCGATGACGTGGAAATTGCAAGAAGTAACTGTTTGGATCTAATGATTGAGATAAAAAACCCAAGGTAACTTTTTGCTCGCACACTCCACAGAGAATAATAGTTGAATACGCGAAGACAACTGAAATCATTTCTTTGCTTGGGTAATTTTATGTATCATGATCTCCAAGCAGCCCGATTTAATAGTTGTGTTTGACTATAAAGGATATTAAAATTTAGCATTTTAAAGATTTCCCGAATATTGTACGAAAGCACGTTTTCAGCTCGAACCATCAAATAAAGATGTATTTTTAGACAAGCGGGCATTTTCTTTAGAGTAAGTCGCTCCAAGGCTATACATGTAGTGCGATTACCGGCAAGCGTTACTTAGTTCTTGCTCCCTTTGACGTACGCTCAGAAGAAGCAGTTCCTTGGAATAACCTCCATTTTATGTACCAGTCAAATTGAAGCTTCAACATCCCCCCCCGGCATACCCCGGGCATTTGACTATGATTCGTGCCCGGGGAGGGGGAAATTTGAACGTTGCCTTGAAAGGGTGAGGCATTTGAACCATATTTATTTATTGTTCTAGCGTAATACGCCTGTGAGTTTTTTCGGCTTTTGCAGGATTTGACGGATTTCCACGATAGAATTTCGCCTTTGTTAGTGAATAATTCTTTCAAAAGGGGCTTTAAAAGAAGTTTGAAGGTGTCATTACGGCATATCTCACTCTGAATTAAAAGCGTTAACAGTGTTTGATTGAAGACAAAATTTGCATGTCTTTAAGGAGAGGTATTTCAGTACTAATTGGTGGGGCATTTGAACAGCCTTTTTGCCCCGAGGGGAGGGAATTTGAACAAGCCAATCTTCAAAAGTTCAAATGCCCGGAGGTTGCCCGGGGGGATGTTAAAGCTTCAATTTGACTGGTACATTAATTATCTGTGAAGAACTGGGTATTTTTTGCATTTTTTTTTGCAGAACTAACGAGTCACAAATCTGAAGAGACAAAACAAGGACTCTCCAAGCCGATTCGTATTTCAATTATAACAGCTGGAACAGTCCTCCTTGTTGTAGCCATTTCGCGTGCAAGAAAGTACTGTCTGTAAGTTGAATCGGCCGTTAACAAGATCCCGTTATTCGATCCCCGGGAAGGGGCTACATTTTGTACTTTCCCGTGGGGGATTTCTGCATCTGTTCTTTTTGAGACCAGAATACATTTTTTTTTCACCTCAGTTCAGTCCTTACGGCCAAATTTATTACGTCTCAGTCTTTTACAGGCCATTGACCATGAAACAGCAAACAAGCGAACAAACAAAAAGCAAACAAACAAACAAACAAACAAACAAACAAAAAATACCTACTTTAGGAACAGAAGACAGAAGATATCCTACTTCAGTTTAAAATGCCATGCAAATCTATAGCCCTCGTAAAACTCCTTCTTTCAGTGTTATGAATGCCAAATTACAACTTGGGATTAGTTTTTAGTTGCCAACTCCTCGTCCGCCATTTTATTTTTGCTTCAGTTCTCGTTTGCTTGGACACGTGGTCCCAACGTTTTGATCTGGAGCTTAAACAATGGATTCGTTACGACGCGCGTGTGTACCTTTTTATATATATTCTGGACTGATGAGGACGTCACATGAATTACGATTAACGTCCTACTTTCCTGACAGAAAGTCATGTAGGATCCACCATCTTAGATTTCTTGATTTCTCCTAAAATTTAGGAAACCCCCAGAACGATATCAAAAGAAGTTGAAGCCAAATGGAAATGTTACTGCCAAAAGCTTTTTTTAAATTAAAAACAGCAAAATGTATTCTGTGAAAACATCGAAGTGCGTAAGCGACATGTTACTCAAACTATT
Source organism: Siderastrea siderea (assembly GCA_964030785.1). Taxonomy (NCBI): domain Eukaryota; kingdom Metazoa; phylum Cnidaria; class Anthozoa; order Scleractinia; family Rhizangiidae; genus Siderastrea; species Siderastrea siderea. The sequence continues at coordinate 532,785 of OZ034977.1, forward strand.
CTTACAAGAGGCTGGCTGCACTCGAGCAAGTTTTCTTTGACAAGTTTTACATCAGTTTGTGTGTAAAGGGTGAACAAGTTGTACGTGTTATCCTTGACGAGGTATATTTGCTCATGTAAACGATTGACAATCTTCCTTGACAAGTTATCCTTGTAAACGCAGCACACGAGTAAGTTTTCCTTGACAAACGTTTGACTTAAGTTTTCCGTAAGTTACAGTTGCTTGTGTAAACGATTGACAAGTTCTTTGTGATCGCGCAACAATCTCTTTACACAAGCAAGTTTTTCTTGACGAGTTTGTTGTCATTTTTTGCTTGTTTGGGTGTAAAGGCCGGGTAAGTGAAAGCTTTTTTGTTTTGAGGTATCTTGACAAAATATATTTGTTTGAGTAAACAATTGGCAAGCTTCCCTAACCAAAGCAAGTCTCTGGATTGAAACCTGATTTGCAAAATTTTGAAGAAGGGGAAGGGAAACCTGTCAAACTCATTGCACACACGAGAAAATGAAAATTGTCAACAATTTGTTCTCATGAGCAAGTTATAAGCTTAACAAGATTTTCCTTGAGAAGTTCCATTGCTCCCAAACTTGGTTTGCCTGATTTCGAACAAGAACACTTCTCAAAAAAGAATCGACCAAGACACAAGTCGCGTTCATGCAGATAAGCCCTAGAAAAGTATTTTTAAAATAAAGCTACCTACCTACCTACCCATCATGTCCCATCTTTTCCTCTGTCTGGATAATAGGCCCGGAAGGCACAACAATAGTCTCGGAAAAAAAAAACAAAGTTTGAAGTAAAATTTAAATTCATTGTATTTTGTCGAAGCTCATGCAAGGCATCTGATCAAAACATGCTCTCATGAGAATGAGATAATACAACGTTGCTTTTGATAACTCACAGTCGTCATGACGGTTGAAGCTAAGGCACCACGAGTTTGTTTCTATGTGTAATACTCAGATACCCCAGAAAAAGTTAAAGATGTTTGCTCAATAACAGCGACACATAAGCGGGGCAGGATTGCCCTCAGAATTTCTCCTTCGCATTCGAAGCCGTCTTCGTTTCTCATCAGGGCATATATGGATTGTAGATACACCAGCCGCGTTAAGAGGTTTATTTACTAAATCGACAATCCTCTTTTTTTTCAGTACAAACATTTAAATATAATTACCATCTGTAAAGCGTCATTGGACAGGGATAGAAATGGCGCTCTATAAATAAAGTATTATTATTATTATTATTATTATTATTATTATTATTATTATTATTATTATTATTATTATGATGATGAAAAGGGAAACATTACTGCGTCTTTCAATACGTCAACTTAAAAGTGGTCACGTTTTTCATTACGTCAATTATCGCAGCGGGTCCTTAAAAGTTCAGTTCAACGGGGTAAAATGGTAAAGTTCGTGCACTGTGATTGGTGAATTTTTGATCGACTTTGTCGGTTTTTGTTCGCACGGTTCGTCGGTTGTCTTTGATTACAATTGTCAGCAGTAGAAAACGAAATCGTCAGTTGGGTTTTGAAGTTCAGAATCACAAGCTACCTCCATTGATCTTCACCGAACTCTGCCCCTTAGACTCATTTAAACATCTCATTAGCTGTTTTAAAAAATCACAAACCTGCACCCTAGTTAAATCAACACTATTTTCTTTTATTATTTAGTTTTGCTAACCCCAGCCAATAATACTCAAAGTTAAGGGGTAGGCTTTTTGCAATAAATGTTTGCGTTTTATGAAAAGGCGCAATAAATCCTAAGAATAATTTTAAAAAAATCGATAATCATGGTATTCTTACCAAGACGTGTAACCTTGAAATAGCATTCCGAAATTAAGTAAAACGTTAAATGGCTTCACTTATGTCGAATATGTATCAGGGTTACTGTAGGATTTTGTTAACAAATAACATATTTTAATTTTTTACTTCAATCTATAAATTTTCTATTCCCTACTTTCTATTTATTACTCTATAAAAGACTACTTGTTGTTCACTAAAAAATATTAGGCTGTGATTAGATCCGAAATCGGATTTGTGTTCTCGGAACGTACAGATTCTTCACCACCAAAAGTACGGAAAATCTGAAAAAGGATCATTCGTTATGACAACGCAAGTGGAGGCCAACATAATCATTATTGAAACTGTACAAAACGAAGATTTCTCCAGTATCGTCCTTTTTACAATGCCAGTACCTCTCGTGATCCGTTTCTAGATTTCAGTGCAAAATGAAAAATCCGTTTTTGGATTCAAATAATCCTGATTTGGATCCCCCACACCCCCCCCAAAAAAGTAATAATAAATAAAAAACAAAAACACCCTTACTTTGACTTCTTTTTTGTTGTCTTTCTCCTTGTATACCCCGTCCTCTCCCTCCCTCCTTTATTATCCGTTCCAGCCCTTCCTCTCTCTGCCAATGCGTTGCCTCACACAAGAAATTTGACTTGTTATTGATTTTCTTTTGTCAATACCGTTGCTTTGAACTTCTGAAGCTTACCGTACCCAGAAAAACTCAAAATGGAAAACAAAGGGAAACTACGGAGGAAAAAGCGAAAACTCCAATCGGAATGTGATCTTGCAACTCGTAAATTGTGTTTCGGCGAAAGCTGTTGAGTGACACTAAATTTGAGTATGACGGTCAATGAAAACTTCTGCTCCCGTTCTGCGGAATGGTCACTTTTTATAACCAAACAGCCAAAACAAAGGGGCGGACTTCGGAAAGGATTACAAAGGGACTTTCCCTATTGGGTTATTGTTAAGTGTGATCACGTAGGCTGACCCATTGAAGTGCTTGTCTGCCGTAAAAAACAGAATGAATAATCGACGAGCCAGACGCTCTTAACAACCAAAAATTACCTTGGGATCCCTCAGAGATACGTGTCTTTAAGACACGTATCTCTGCGTGAAGCTCAGTAACTTACCATTCCAATGTAACTAAATCTGTTTTGATGATCGTTTCTGTTCCACTAAGGCGTTAATTTTCGCGCGAATTTGTTATAATCTTTAAGCGGGAAATTCTTTATTGCTTGTTTTAATCGATTCTACTGTTATTCATGGCGTTTGAGAGATACATAAACAGGTTTTAACTGCGGTGTGACAGAAAATCCCTTAAAAACGTATAGCCTTGAAGAAGAAAAATTTAGGCTGTTGACCACGCGACGGATCTCCATCGGCAAGTCGAAAAACTACACTCTACTCAAGCACACTGTCCTGGCGTTAGTTATACTGCAAAATAATTAAAAATTACATCCCGCTTCACTCGATCGGCTAAGCCTGAAACGAGGATATCAACGCTGAAATACTACGTGAAATTATCAGCCGCTTAAATTTCTTCCAGACGAGCTAATATTATCCTTTTCCGGTAGGAGATTTATACCGCGTTTACATATTCCGTTTTTGCGACGATGAGTTCCTTCTGCCATGAAATAGTAAGACAAAGACTGAATTTTACCGACATAGGATTCTGGACCAGTATCTAGACTACAAGCAGTCTCTTTTCACTCAAGAATAGTCAAGCAAAAAGAAAACCCTGACATGTCGAACATAAACATGCTCATAACGAACGCATCACGTTTTCACGCCGCAGGCGATTTTTGCGCTCGCTCGCGTCTCTCGCGTGTCCTTTGTGCTATGTCTTCTTGTGTACTATCCGGTATCATATAAAATAAATACAGAGCGAACCAAAATAAACTCGCACCGGAATAATTATAAGCACCTCCAATTTTATTCTGGTTCCAACTTGCGAAATACGGACAACATTCGACAGCGCAGAGCTCCTGACTAACTGAAGTGTTTGGGGGTTCTCTTGGTGCGCTGAGAATAGGCACAAGCATCAGAAAAGGGAAATATTTAGTCAAAAGAAAACAAAGTGACCATTAAGCAGGCGGGCGTGAAATACACAGGCTTTGCGTTTCATAGTAAAATAAGGCAATAATTCCAAACCGTTTTTTGAGGGGCTTATCTTTGAGGTAGGATTGTTTTTGGGGGAGGGGGGTTATTGATAATAAGACAAGAATCATTTTTTCTTCATTAAATTGGAGGGCAATTCTTCAGAAAAAGTACGGAAAATGTGTGACTTTGTTCTCGGAAGTGCCTAGGCATACAGTGATGCCAGGACTCCAACTTGGGTAAACCAGAAAGGATGTACGATATTTGTCTAAAATTTTGTCTCAAAATGTTTATTATGTTGCATATCCCAGAAGTACTCAGGCATACGGTGATGCCATGGACTCCAACCTGGGTGAACCAGGAAGATATACAGCATTTCTCTTAAATTTTGTATCAAAATGTTTATTATGTTGCATATCCCAGAAGCGCTCAGGCATAAGTTGATGCCATGGACTCCAACCTGGGTGAACCAGGAAGATATACAGCATTTCTCTTAAATTTTGTCTCATAATGTTTATTATGTTGCATATCCTAGAAGCGCTCAGGCATACGGTGATGCCAAGGACTCCAGCCTGGGCGAACGAGAAAAGGCATTCAAATGCGCGTGTCAACTCAATTATGTTATTTTCACTACAGAGTGTATAACAGGGCTTCTTGTTTACTTGTTTATTTTCTTACGAAAGAGTTCATAGATGTTTAGTTTATTTATTTTGTTAAGGACCTCTTTGAAAACCACATTTGTGAAAGAGCTTCTTTTTTTAAAAAATAAATATAAACGTGGCGCGCGCCTACACCGGCGGCTCATCACGCACGGCTTACGTTTCCGCGAGGCAGGCGATTTTGGCGCTCGCTGCTGCTGTGTTTTTTTCGCTTGATCAACCCTGAAAGGGTGACCCTAAAACGCGGAATGGAGGAATGACGGAACCGCGGAAAATTACCCCAAATCCTAAAACGCGGAATGGCGGAAAATCACCCCAAATCCTAGAGCCTGGAATGTCGGAAAATCCTAAGACGCAGAATGGCGGAAAATCACCCCCTATCCTAAAACGCGAAACGGCGGAAAATCACCCATAATGCTAAAACGAGGAACGGCGGAAAATCACCCATAATCCTAAGACCTGGGAAACAAAATTACGTGGCACTGATTCGCTTGAAGAAAAAACAGTCAGGCTTAGCCAAATGGCGCTAATGTTCAGCTGCAAGGTTTCCCGCGAGCCCTCACCTGTACAGTGCGAATTGTGACTAACTTAATATTCCCATACCTCACCCCCGCCTTCAACTGTTTACTACCGTAAAACACAACAGAAGACATCTGTAGATATTGCACTTCTCTTCCTGATTCTCTTTTATTTAATTGTTTATCATAAACATTGGTTACTCAGTAACTACTCGTGTTAAAGGGATCACCATTTTCATGGTAGATAATCTCAAAGTCACAGCGTCAAAAATAAACGATTTAACTGTTTTATTGTAGTCACTCAATCGTTTATCAGTCGATTCGTTAATCAAGATTTGTTATTTTTATACTAAAATGCTAAATACTTATTCTAAAATCAAAAATATATTTTGATATTTTTATACAGTTTCATAAGTCGTGACTTACTTCGTCTACTAAAACAAAGTCCAAAATTACAATTATAATAAATCATAAAAAACATTAAAAAGTCATAAAAAATCATGTTGGGCTAACATTAACGTAACACTAACTTTAACGGGAATTAATATTAACAACAACTGTCCATATATGCAGTGCCTTGTGTTTCGTAACCTAAGCCTAAAAAAGCAATGGATTAATTTTGGAAATTCAATTAATATGAAAGGAAAAAATCGAGCGATTGAATCGAACGATAGGCTAAGACGTAACAAAACTAAACTTTAACTATTTAGTTTGGAAAAAATGAATGAAAATCTAACAGGATTACCTTTCTATTCTTTTATTTTGAAGAACGATGCCTGACTTTCGATTCGCTTTCTGAGGTTTTGACTTGTTTCCATATGTCAAACCGCCCTTGCCGAGCCCATGGTGCAATGAGCACCCAAAACAAACCATGTTTTCACTGCCCAGCGGTTTTCACTGAAGGGCGGTTTGAGATTTGGAAACAAGTTTCTACCGCTTTCTGATGTATTTTAAAAACTGTCGTGTAGATCCATTTAGGAGACTACAGATTTTCGAAACAGCGGTAGAAAGCGTGGAATTGCTAGGCTGCTAAGCTGAAGTAAATATGGCAGCTTTTTGTAGGAAGAAAGCAATGGCAAGAAATCGTTCTTCGTGTCCTTCAGGGCATCCGCGAGCCCAGATGAAGGTTGAGTTTATTCGTGAGAAAGCCTCTTTTCGGTGTTAATTTGCGGCCTCCTATGTTATCGGGGAAGGCTATATTTTACGTATTTAAGAAGATCGTAGACTGGAGATAATTTTAAAGTGGTCGGCACCGCTGAAAGCATGAAACACACGGGCAGCTCAAAGCTTAGAAATCAAGGTAAGTGAAGGTATTTTGATGAAACGACAAAGGACTTACGAGCGAGATTCCTTGTCATTTTGCCTTTATTTCGCGGCTCAAAGAATAAACGAAACTGTAAAAAAACCTTCGCTTTGTAGTGCAGTTGGATATTATTTATCAATGAGAGGTCGGCACATAGAAATTAATTTATTTAAACGACCAAAAAATTAGATTTTTTTTAGATCCCATACATTTCTTTGTAACATCGGGGAGCCATTTTTTAAATTCTATTTGATTGACGTGCGGTATTCGTGACGCAATATGACTCCGATTTCTGGTAATGCGTTTTAAAATTCACCAAACTCACTACGTAGATGTTGAAGATGGATATCATTCATCACCTCCTTGTCATCTTCCGTTACTTCTATGGTAGGGTAAAACTTTTTCCCGTGGGCGGTACGAATGCAAGACAATTTTGGATGGTAATGCACAGGTTCTGGCCTGATGGACATCCTCAACTCACCATCGCGATTAGGGATCAGCCTAAGCTCAAGGCGGGCAAGAACAAAATCCCATGGTGGTGGAGGAACTACTTCTGCTGCGCCTTTCTTGGGTTGAGAACGGATGCTTTGCCGACACCCGTAACACTTGTATACTCTCGAGCCTTAAAGCCTTTTGACTTTAAAGCTATTTGTGTCAAGAGTCGGTTTTGCAGTTGTCGGAACTCTGTGTATATCCCTCGGTTGAACGCTCGGTCTGTGGTTGACGTTTTCTTTTTCGTTCGGCTTCCCCCGGTTTCCCACCTACTGACTTTGGCACTTTTTTATACGCACATTCAGTTAAATTCTTGCCTTGTGTTTTGGTATTGGTACTCTTTTCTTTTCCGGGCTGTAGAGCTGCCTCCATTGATAGGTCGTGGACTTTTTTATTGATCTTTTCCTTTTCGGCGTGTGACTTGCTAATATAAGCAGAGAAAGGAACTTGAAGTTTTGAACTGAATTGGTGGTTTATCTTGTACGGACCCTCATGCACAATAACTATTTCACAGTTTTTTTCCTCCTCTTCGAAAATAGACTTAAATAGGTCAACTACTTCCGTCCAAGCTACTTTTCGTTCTCCGAACATTTGCCGTTTACGTGCCTTAATTCGCTGATGCTTGGACTCTGCTGCGTTGTTTTAAAAAAAAAGACTCACCGAGACCTGCTCGTTTTCTAATGGGTGAAATCATTTTCTTCTTCATATCTTGCGACACGTGTGCAACAAAATACCGGTGAAATTCCGCTTCGCTCAAATCAGACAGAGCCACCCCTCGTGCCTTCTTTTCTCTGGAATTCCAAACCTCCTGCAAGCTGTCTAGTTTGGCATCGAAGTCTTCAACTCCATCTGCATCGATTAACCATCGATGAACCAAATATGTCTTGGAGGAAGGCGGTGCAATGTTCTGATGAAATTCCTAATGAATTAAGTTTCCGTTGACAGTCATCTTCCACGTGTCGCTTACATGGAAGCCATGTTGCTAAGGGAAGATAAGGACTCATTCCTTTCTCGACTGCTTCTTCACGATCTGACCCTACAAATCGTATGTTCTTCGTTTCGTTGTCAAGTCCTGTGAGTGTTGCTCCAAAGTAGTTGAAAGTGTCGCTGTTCTTCCTGGTGTGTATTGGTGTTGGCCCAAGTAACAGGGGGGCTTCCCAGTTCTCCTGTCTTCCCGCAGCAAATGCCTATAGGTTGTGGGTGTCAAGTAAAAGTCGCCAATGTTAAACGTTGTATCGATGGAAAGTATTGAAAACTGGTTGGTGGTGTTGGCGCAAAACCGCTTAACGTCTTGAACTTGCCTATCAGAGGCTAACACACATGCCGGACTGGGGGCAACTTGCAGGCGACGTATGTAAACTTTTCCTGATTCTTCCTTGTCTTTCGACTTAAGTGTGAGGTCGTACAACTCGTCTCGACTTCGCAATTCCCTCAGTTTATATTTGGCATTCTCCACTTGCTTCCTATTCCTGAGAACATCTGAAATGCTGCAGACATTGAGAAGGCCCCCGGCTTCTTCGAACACCTCATCATACACTTGTGACGGTGGAGCAGACGCTTTTACCTTCTCTTTAACCCATTCACTCCCAAGCTTTAACCAAAAAGTCGCCATTTTTAACCGTTAAATCAGTTTTTAGGCTGCCATGAGCCGAAATGGGCCTTAGTTTTGCTGAGAAACCTATTTTTTACCAAATAGGTAGATTTCCCCAAGATTAGGTACCAAAATGTAGAAGATTTTAACTTGGTGCATGCGCATAAGCCAAAATTGTTTCTTCTTTTCTTTTTTTTTTGCCATTACCCTTTTTGAACCTTTTTATTGCCCTTTTCCTTTCGTTTTTCTCGGCCCTTTTACTCTCGCTACCTTTTGCCTTTCATATTCTTTCTGGCTGCCGTAAAAAGTTGGGTGTTGATTTATGGGCAAAGCCTGGAAATAGGCTTGATCAATCATAGGTATAATGGGCCATTTTACCGCCATTTTTGGACCACAACTGACAACGTTGTTTTTCCATTTGCTATGTCAGAATGTGGTCGATATCCAAAACCGACTATTGTGCGGATAGATCTATCCTAGCTCTACCATTTGCTTATCAAGAATATCTGCTGACGTTTAAATTGATAACGTCACAAGTGGTACAATGAGCACGACCATTAAGTGGCCTTATATGGCTACTTGGGCGTGAAAAGGGTAATACTCTCCATGACTCCAGGTTTGCTGCGACTGTAACCTTTCTCCGACTTAGAATTCCCGTGCGGTCGACTAGTGATCGCATGTGGTTTCCCGCTGAAACTGTACTGTAGAAGAATGAAACGTCCTGGGGTGAAGTCATTTCCATCATGTCGGAGTACTTCACAAGCCTTTCTGTGAAAATCAGGATGGACAGAATGCTTCCAATACGATCTCCTGAGAAGGACTGTGTGACGGTTGCAATTTTCGGTTTTTTTTTATAGACTTTATTGCAAACAAAAAAATACACAATAAAATACAGTGGAGTTAAAGTATTAGTAAGAGTTTAACAAAGTGCCATAACTAATTAGGATAAAGCAATACGAACATGTAACTAAATAATTAAGTAAATAATATTGGAGCGAAGGCTGGGGAAAGCACAATCAAATCGTTTTAGACTATCTTGTTGATTTTCCATGTTCTTTCAAGTTTTGAGATGCATTCTGCCCTGTCTAAATTCTTATTCAATGATTTGTTTGCGTAAATATATTGCTTCACATGCTGTAGGAGCAATGAGATTTTTCTGAAAAGAAGTGAATTTGACACAGGTGATAACTGACAGAAGTTCAATAATATCTGAGCGACAGTGGGGTTGATGTACGTGTGGTGTTGTGCATTAAACCAATTTAAAATGTCTTCATATAGTTTAAGAGAGGATGTGCATTCCATGAAGGTGTGTTCAAGGGAGTCTGGTTCGTGACACTCCACACATTCACTATTGCTGACAATTCCATAGCGTTTAAGTTCTTTTTTGGTGATGAGAATACGGTGCAAAAGTTTGAAGGAGAATTGTTTCAGCTTGTTATCTTTAGTTGTTTTGTATAGATTATTTATACTTTTTTCCCAATTGTCTGCAATCACTTCATTTTTTTCTGACCATGTTTTTTTTTGTGGTTGGTAACTTGTCTTTTTTTTCAAGGAATAGTTGGTAGTAGTCAATTTTCGGGTTTTGCTTTCGAAATGAAACAGACGTCCGCAACCTTGTCCTCGAAGTACCCTACGCTGTGACTGCCCGCATTTTTAAAAACCCCAAGATCGTCTGCTTTCCAGTCATCTCTTTCCAGGAATGTTGTCATCACCCAGATAAAGTAAAGGAGCTTTCTCGATCTTTATTCTGTCTTTTGTGTACTCATCCTGGGATGAAGAAGCATCGGCATCAGACTCGACCCTACAAAGGATTAGAGAAAAGCTAATACCTTGTCTAAAGAGTCCACGACGGTGGGTTTGGAAGAGAAAGCAGCGTTACTGAAAGATTAACCCCCAACACATACACAACCGTGGGTTGGGTTACCTTACTAACTAACGGCCCTCTACCATAAAAAAGTAGAGCCAATTATCGGAAAAAAAAATTGAAAAGTAGTTCAAAGTCGTCTCAAGCTTTTCGTGGTTGGTTATTATCTAGAGTGTACAACGTAAAAGGGCATGACTCGAGAATTTTTAATTTCATTGCACGAGGAGGGGGGGGGGGGAGGGGGTAAAGGGGTTTTCCTGTGAAACGTGATTGGGTGCTTTTATTTGCCGTGACTTGTGATTGTAAAATTTAAAAGCCGTGAACTGTGAACGTCATGCCTGTCTTGACACGTGAAACAAATAAATCATTTTCCGATATCCGTGATAAATGACAAGAAAACGTGCTTTTTTTGTGAAAGATTACTTACGTAGGCTTACGAAGACCTACGAAGTGTACGAAGCAAAGTGGAGCTCTCCGGGAGTTCTCTTAACGTGACCATCGTGCCTTTAAAAAAGGTCATGCATGGCAACTGACCTTCTGTTAATTCTCTGTACTACCTGTGTGGGAGGCTCAAAAAGCAAAACATCGACTCCAGTATTAACGTCATTAAAGTGGCAATTCTGCAGACAGCATTCTAAACAAGTCCAACCATGCACTGTCCTTTTCCTTCTTAAATTTCCATGAAACGTGAACTTGGAATTTTCATCATCGTGATGCGTTATTTATACTTTTTAATGTCCGTGAAACGTGCATAGGACCCCCGTTAATTTACCCCCCTCTTGTATGGGTATGGCGAACATCATCGCAAATTACTAATTTTTACTAACTTTAGCGTGAACCAAATTTCACTATTCAGGAGGTTCGCGCTAATTGTTTATAGGCATCTTTAGTACACGCCACGTGATAATTGTGATAACAAGTTTTCTGGCTAACGGGACAATTACTGAAAAACTATGAAACACCTTCTTGAACTTGGGGGAGTCACTCGCTGGCTGCGGGAAGTACGGGAATCTATGCAGTAGAAACCACTGAGACTCCGAGAGTAGACAGTACTTGGCTCCAACAGTAAATTTAATAACTGCGATACCTCCAAGATATCACCAGATTTTCACCAAGAATGCAACCAAAGTACGTTTTACAGAGTACTTGTATATATACCATTAAGAACTGAGTTAACATTATCTCATCGGATAAAAGAGCTACGATTGGCAGAAACGGAATTTATCCTCTACAAAATTAATCACTTACAGAGGAAAACAGGGAGATAGCTGTTTAACAAAAGACTATTGCAGGTTACGATAGTTCACTGCCGATTAGCTATGAATCATTATGTACGTTGGCTTTTCTATATTTTTTAACAGCAAAGCAACTAAAACTTGTTAAGAATAATTTCTTCTCCTTACATTCCTCCGACCTTAGCTCGAAACCCTCCTGGGTCGAGCAATTAAATTAAACTAATCAATAGAAGCGTAGCGGTAATATTTTGAAAACCTTGGTTTGGATTTTTTTTGCAAGATTTTGTAATTTCGTATTTGGTTTTTTTGTGCCTGAACCGCGGCATTAACCGAACTACCATATATAGCGGTCTCGGGGGTCCAATAATAAAAGCTTGCATTAATATGACGTGTCACTCTCAAATTGACGTTTCAATAAATCTCCTTACTGGCTGGCAGTTCTATTATAATTTTTTGTCGTGCTTCGGGAATCTATTCGTTTTTTCTCTTTTGAAATCATTGTTACTTACTCAACAACTACAACTGTATTTATTGTTACTTGTTTGAGGTTTTCCTTAAACTTAATCTGTTTTCAAAATTTCTAAATCTTTGAATACCTTATCTTAAAATAACCGTCCTTGTGTTCTCGACGCGTTTGATACTTGTTTCTTACGCGATACTCATAATTCAATGAACTTGTACTTTGGCAGACTGTGAATTATTTCTGGCTCTCTCACAAACGACATCATGTCTTTGTTTTCGGGCTTTTTCCCTTCTTTCGTAGTGCGCTTGTCTTCGTTCTCTTGAAAAGGTACACACAGTGAACTCTTGTGTTGAATATCAGGCAAATTTGGGGATATGGACTTCAACTCAGCGGCAATATAAGGATCATTCCAGTTCTGCGCAAATATTCTGGTCGTAGACTCTTTATCATGGTCTCGGGACGATATGGAAAGTTTCTTCTGGGCTTGGACTTGAATCTGTTTGACACTGTAACACTCCTTGCTGATCATCTTCTTTAAAGGGTGCAACTTTTCTACACTCTGAGCGTGCGAGGTCAGACAAAGATAAGGAACAACCAAGATCAATATCCAGAATGACGAGGTAAATGAAACATGTGCACTTCCACGCTGTGTAACTTTCTGTGGACGTGGGACTTGTTGATCATGATTTGTCTTCTGTTCGTCATGGCTTGGCTTCTTTAGGTAAAATGTCTCTTTCTTGGAAGATCGAGAGATGTATGTGGCCATAACGTGTTTACTCTTTAAAAGTGGAGTGAGTTTTCTTCAGTCTGGATGAACTATCTGAGGCTAAGGTAAGGCATTTGCTTCTTAAATCTATCACAGCATTGTTCTTGAGTAGGAAGTCTTGTCCAAGTATAACTTCGTAGGGCATGTGTTGCATCACATGGAACTGGCTTTGGTATATGCAACCATTAATTTTCACTGGCATGTCAATCTTTCCTAAGACAGGTACTCTATCTCCACTGATCGTTTTAACGGATGGAACTACCCCATCGGTCATTTGTTTTGGGTAGTGGCCATAAATATTCTTCACAAACCTTTCATCTATGGCGGAAACCCATGCTCCAGTGTCTATAAGAAGTTCAACTGATTGACCTTCTAACTCACCAGATATCATCAGTGGTTCATGTCCTCAAATTCTTCAGATGTGTCTTCTGCTGAAAATGGGTGGGTAGTTTGGCTGCAGGGAGCTTTCTGCACGTATAGCTTTCCGGTTTGGGGTACTTGTCGAGGCAGATCTTGTTCTTTGTTCCTGAACGTCACCTTCTGTTTGACTGTTTTCTTTTCGCCTTCAGTTGGTTGAAGGATAGTAAATGTCATCCTTTCACTTTTAGTTGGCTCAGGCAACTTAGGTTTCTCTGGCTGCTTTTCTTGCATGTTTGGAAGTTGGTGACTGGGATTACACTGGGCTTACACTGGGCTTTCTGGGACGCAATTGCTGGATTGTGTGGACGCTGCACTACAGGCTTTTCTGAGGAACTTGAATTGTGACAGGCACTCTGAGGACAGTTATACTGGTAATGACCGGGAGCACCGCAACTGAAACAAATTGTTTGGGCTTTTTGGCTTGGTAGTCGCTTGTATCTGCTATTTTGGTTATGGCGAAGAACTTTATTAATTTGGGCATCAATGTGCTGTTCTAAGTTCTCCATTTTATCGCTCAGCTCTTGAATATGTTCGATTATCCCCAGCTGTTGAGTCTGTGCGGGGAATGCGCATACCTTCTCCGTAGGTTGCTCGGTGTTTTCATCCGTAGGCATGAGGTTTACAAGAGGGGCCTGTTTCCAAGCTTGGTCAACGATCTCAGTTTTTGGCGGTAAGGCTCCATTTATGGCTGATTTCGAGTACTGGGTGTCCACAAACATTTCCTCAGCTGGAGCTGGAGCTGGAGCTAATAGGTCAGCGGTTTCTGTTTCCTTAAACTCGTCCGCGTAATGGGACTGGCTCGAAGTTGAGGTCATCGGGTGATAAAAAGGTGGGTCTAGCTGTTCAGCGGTCGGTACTTCTTTAAACTCTTCAGCACCTGCAAATTGTTCACTGCAAGTCTGGGCGTGAGGCATCTGGTCCTTCGGCCGATCTATGTGTCTGGGAGGATACGTTTTCCTTGTAAAAGTATTAAAGGCACCAAGATAAGCAACCCTCTTGTGTGGCACAGAGCCCACCGGGGTCCCGGTACGTCTGGTTAAAAGAGGACCATTGTCGGTTTCTCTCTGGTCAGTTGCAGCCACGGCAATACTGTTAAGTTGGCTCGGAACTTGTTGGGCATGACGTGGATGCTGCTCTGTTGGCTGACCTGAGTAACTGGGATCGTGATAGCTCTCACTTAAGGTAGCAACTTGATAGTGATGACGTTCAGTGTTCTCTGGAGGAGGGAGCGTGTTCCTGGGTACTGGTCCTCGCTCATGCAAATCTCGTTGTGGACAGCTAACTGGAAAATGGCCAACTGCTCTGCCATAGTGACATAAAGGTCTTTGATCTCGAGATCTTTGTTGGTTAATTCTTTCAACTTGTCTACGGTAAATAATCTCATTTATCCTTGGGTCCATTTGCCTACTCAACCTGGCTATGTGGTATTCCAGTTCCTGCATACGTTTCATTAAAGCAGGTTGTCCATCCTTTTCTGTCTCTGAATACGCTGCAATTTTATTCTCCTTGGGTTGTGAGACCATAAGGCTGCCTAATTTCTTTGTTAGCGTGTCCATTTGCGCCTGCAAGGACTGTTGGTGACTGGTATTGGATGCAGTACTGGTACCTGGTATGGTTGCTGGTACCTGCTGAGTGCTGTTAAGTGCCTCGATTAAGCGCTCCACTTGATCACTCTCCTTGTTTTGACGAGATTTAATTGAAATAGAATCAATAGTTTTGGCTACTTCTTCCACTTGTAAAAGGGTTTCAGGCATTCGTTCCAGAACTTTGTCTTTCAATGGCTGCAGTAAACCCTCTGTGAAGTATGTCACTTTGCCTATCTCAGCCATGTTTAACCCATTAAACAATTCATGCATATCATTGATATAAGCAGAGAGTAGTTCATTTGGTCCTTGGGAACGGGCGACTAAGCGTTGTCGCTTGACCCATGTTCTATCCTTAGTGGAATAACGTCCCACCAAAGCTTGATTTAATGTGTCAAAAACTCTCCTCGGCTGGGCCAGCAAGATTATTAATTAACTGGGCTCTAGCAGCAGAGTCAGTAAGTTGTATTCCTTTTGATTCCAAAATTAACTCCAATTTTTCAAACCAACGGTTTACATCGTCGTTCTCACGCCCATGGAACTTGTTAATGTTGATGTCTCTAGTAAGAAGTTTCTGTCTTAGTTCATTTAGAGCGCGTATGTATTCTCCTTCCATGTTACTTGAATTTACACTGTCTTTATCACTAGAATCGCTAGGTCTGCGTGGTTGGGCAATTGCTGGAGAAATACTCCTACTGCGAGAAATTTCTTCGTCTGGTGAAGTTTCCCCGTAGTTTGCTCTGCGCGGGAAATATTTGTAAATGTCTGGGGGTGAATTTATAACAGGTACACGCTGACCACCTGCTCTAAGGGTGTAGTCCGTGTGATTGCTACTGACCCCAGGTGTTGTGTTTACTGGCACTTGTAGGCCACCTGTTACAAAAACACTTTCCGTAAAATTCTCCTCGTCTTTCTTTTTCTCTAATCTTTTTCTTGACTGTTTTTCGTTAAAATGTTCTTCAGGATCGCTGATATCCTGAACCTCCAATCCAATGTGTGCACTATCAAGTGAACAATGGGCTCTCTGGAAACAAAAATCCGGTGAGCCACTTTCACTGGTACTTTCACTTTCACTGGAATCAACGCTGATATCAACAGAGTCCAAATTCGTCCTATTTGGGTTACCAACGTCTTCGGGACGGGTTTCCAGCACTTCGGAATTGGGTTCTTCTCTGGGCTGTTCCCGTCTCAATTCTGGGGCAATCTCACTCTCGTCGAAGGGCAAATCGCATTCCACACAGCCGTCGACCTTCCAATTGGGTGTACTACTCCTGTACACGTACTTATGGCTTCTCAAATTGTACGGCTTGCCTCTTCATGAAATCACAATTGATAAATTTTCAACTTACTTGGGCGTCCTTTTCTTTCGCTCCAAGGGGTTACATTCTGTTCTGGTGCTGTTCTCTCTGTCTCCAACTGATTTCTCTGTATTTACCTCTGTTCTCCAACCAGTGTGATAACAAGTTTTCTGGCTAATTGGACAATAACTGAAAACTCTGAAACAACTTCTTGAACATGGGGGAGTCACTCGCTGGCTGCGGGAAATACGGGAATCTATGCAGTAGAAACCACTGAGACTCCGAGAGTAGACAGTGCTTGGCTCCAACAGTAAATTTAATAACTGCGATACCTCCAAGATAACACCAGATTTTCACCAAGAATGCAACCAAAGTACGTTTTACAGAGTACTTGTATATATACCATTAAGAATTGAGTTAACATTATCCCATCGGATAAAAGAGCTACGATTGGCAGAAACGGAATTTATCCTCTACAAAACTAATCACTTACAAAGCAAAACAGGTAGATAGCAGTTTAACAAAAGACTATTGCAGGTTACAATTACAGTTCACTGCCGATTAGCTATGAATCATTATCTACGCTGGCTTTTCTATATTTTTTAACTTGTTAAGAATAATTTCTTCTCCTTACATAATCGAACGCACGCGGTTAGGAAGTGTATGTTAGGTTAGGAAGAAAATTAGGTTAGGAAGATAATTACCTGTCCATGTCACTGCCACTTGAAATGCTTACATAACTGTGTTCATCTGCATCAGCTCTTTTAGAGTTAACGTTATGTAAGTCTGCATCTGACACTTTGTCATTGCTGCTATAAAATGATAAATTGAATCGGATAAATAACTTGAAACTGTAATCTGCAACTATTTATTTGTTTACACTGCGACTAAAAAACTTAAGGTAAAGCAATCTTATCAACATTATATTGTGACCACTTCCTCTATTAAACCGTTCAACTAGACTTAAAACCTTCGGACAATGGCATGCCCTGCTCTCTCTTTCAACCAGAGCCTTCATTTTACAGGTACATAAAAGAAAAATATCCTTCAGTAGAGAGCTCGCACAGTTGTTTCGACAGACGGTATTTATTATCTTCCTACAGCTCTTTTGCTTTTCAAGCAGTGCACGTGCTACCTGGGGCACATGCACTTATGCCACACAACAGCATGGAAAAAGAATAAAGGAAGCAAAAGGGGTGCGTGTTTTGAACATTACCTGTTTGTGTCACTACCACTTGAAATACTTGCATATTTTTTATCATAATCTTCTAAATCGTCCAGGATGATACTATCTGGGACACTGCTACTTTTGCTATGACACAAATTTACACAAAATGTCAACAGGGATTTTTTAAATGGTGATGCTAATTCTAGTGTCACAGGTATGATTTCAATTAGTAGCTCTCACCTGCTTAGGTCAATCCTCCTTCTACATAAATCCGTTCCTTTTCTGTCTGCAGGTTCAAACCTAGCGAGCATTAGAGATGAATTAAAACGCATAAAAGGGAAGACAGTAGTAAAACTGTTAAAAACAACAAGCAATTTTGAAAACTAATTTACCTTTTCGCTTTCTTCTTTAAAGGAGATCGTGAAGGTGATAAAGGTGAATCGTTAGCCTTTTCAGTACATAACAAAAAACCAGTGTAAGTATGTTTTATTGGCCAAATTTTGTGATGATGTCGCCTTACCACCATTCCCGCTATCCTTAATTATTTTGCTTATGGCTCAAATTAATGCAATTATTTTTAAAGCCTCATAAGGATGACAATGCCATTTAAAAAAATTAACCAAACATTAAACACAAAAAATGACAAGCTGTAACATTCAATCACTTGCAATAAAATTGTTGTCCAATTCCAAGGGCGGATCCTGGATATTGAAGGGGGGAGGGGGGGGGGGGGGTGACCAGAACAACATCGGAAATTATGTTTATAATATCGAAATCTTCTACAGTAATAAAATGGCACTACGGCATGACAAGACGCAAGTGGGTTTGAACTGGAAGTACCCGATTTCCGAATTAATTAAGTTGCGGTTTACTCGGTAATTAAATTTCCATCAACAAAGCGAGGTTAATGGGGATCAAATAGGATACATGTCAGGCTCAAATTAAGGCTTGACGAGTGACGAATTTCATGAGTCACATGTTTAGGTCATTTGAGAATACGGTCTCTTCGAGGTTAAAATAGAACTGCCGGTCGATGGCTCCGAGGAAAGTGCTGTTCGTCCACTTCTCGGATAAAAGCCAGGAATTGTTAGATTGTAACAAACAGAAAGAAGTTCCCCGCCCGCTTTCCGGATGATATTATAACAACAACAACAATTTATTTCGATATTCCCACATGGGAAGCAAAGTGAAGCGCGCGAAGTGCCCCGTACCAAGGAATGTACGAAATCGTGCCTTCTTCGTTTGGTTTGTTTGCGATATTTCTTCGCCATGCGCCGAATTTGCGGTTATTTCAAGAAGAGACGTTTGGAAGGTTTTCAGCCTTGGCGGGTGAAGCTGTCGGCTTGCACTCACATGGCCGTGAGTTCGATCCCTGCAATTGCCGTTTGGTGACGCCACTGCCATCTTCTATTGTATTTTCTTGCCGATCTCACCAAGCAGCTCCTCAAAAAAGGTAAGCCCTAGCTTTGAGTCAGTGTTGAGTTCACTACAATCAATTCTGACTTGCTGTCTTATGTAATCACAACACAAAATGAAAGGAATTTGGAAAAAAATTCTAGATGTTGTGTTTTTGAAAGTGATTTGCGATCGTTTTATTAGGTCGCGTCTTTTGTAGCAAAATTGTTCTTTGATACGATCCTTGCGTTGCAAGGAATAAAAAATAATGAGTTGTTCATCGACCCGCGCTTTTGCGCCATTGTCACACAGTAGGCTTTGCGAGAACGGAAACACTTTGAACAGCGGTTTTCCAATGAGAATTCAAAATGGCGTACATTGCCCAAAACAAGAAAATTACTACTGGGAGATTTCATTTTGGCGTTAAATTTCCGCTATTTAAAGGCCGAGACAGACCTCAATGGAAGGTAATTGAATGGCGAAGACGTAGTTGATTGTTGATGAAATATGTCCAGCCTATTCTGACCGTGCTGAAATTGGGAGCCTGAAAGTTCAACCTCAATTCTCAATTACAACCTTTCCTGAGGAGTCAATACTTAGTGTACTCCTGGGCGTTTCCAATTCCTTTCCCATTTAAAAAGAAACGATATATTTGCTTTGTGGAAACAATTTCTGTAATCTTATTTTATTTTATTTTTTTTATTTATTTATTTATTTATTTATTTTTTTGGAAGAAAGATCCAAGATTGCTGTTGTCTAGGAGATTTTGTGACCGAAACAATAGACTGGGTGATTTAATTTTAAAATTTTTGGGTATCCAGGAGTCTAATCAGTGTAGAACTATTTGACACTGTTTCAGGTATATATTAACATATGATGATTTTTCTTCCTTGAAAATGATATCAAGATGATATACCTGCCAAGTGTCACGCCTAAGGCGTGATTGTCACCCCTGCGGATCGAAAACTGCGATCTCACGCCTACTCACGCCTGCGTTCCCATTTGTCACGCCTGGTGGAAAAGTGTGAGCCATTACAGCCTTAACTGACTCATTTTGAAAAAATTTTTAAAGTATTTAAATAAACTCGAACCAATGCGAGAAAATAATGATTGTACTTTTGCGAAATCTCGGATTTTAGTAAGGAAAGTCACTGGAGACATGGTCATACTCGTCGAGACGAGCTCCGTATAACCTTAGATGATCAAAGCATCGATTTACTGGCCATAAATCGGAAAGTCTTCGGAACGTCTTCGGAAACCGTCGGACATCTTCGGATATTATCCGTCCCGTACGAAAAATCTTGACACTCTCAGGATAAAAACGTCACGCCTATGAATCACAAAAAGTTGGCAGGTATAAGATGATATCGAAAAGTTGTATAATTTCTAATTCACTTATTTTTATCTAGGGGTCTCCCAGATACATCATGATGTACAGTTGACATGCATGCCTACATCTGCAGTTTTGGTTGTTGTAGTTATGAATTCTTTTAGATAAAATTGGTCTTTTTGGTAGTAATGGGATTCTTGAACATGACTTTTTTCAAGCAATTTTTATTCTTTCTTCTCATTATCATGTTTTTTATCCTGCTGAATATAACATTTTCCTCCTGTTTAGGTTTATAGCTACTTGATCATTTGACTTACATAACATCTAGCTCTAGTAACACAAGAAACAGCAAAGAACTAAACCCCTGAAAAGTTAACATTGGTGTTCATATTAGACCTCACCTGAGAGTTTGATTACAGCTGTAAGAGAGTTTTATTAAGAACTGTTAAAATAAAAATGTTACTTTTTTCCTCTAGGTCAACTGGAATTTAAGATTATTTGGAGTTTTTACTCAATGAGGAACTTAATAGTATCCAACTTTGTGCGTTGTATATGTAACTGCAAAATACTCAAACAACTTCTGGATTCTACTGGGGTGGTTGCCTACAAAGCTGATTCACCACAAGATGCAAACAATGCACTGAGAAGTTAAGGCCCAGTTAACCTTGGCGTCAGTGTAACTGTGTAAAAGAAGGAAGGACATCAAACAGCAGATGCAAAACACAGTATCTGTGTGAACTCAATGTCAGGTGTGTAAAACTGATCATGTTTTTTTTTCTTTTTTTTTTACAAAATAATTAACATGACACTGCCTTTTCAGGATTTGTTTTATTGTCTGTACCATTTTTGGGACATAAGCTTAAGCCTGCAAGAGTAGATTTAAGGCCTAAGGCACATTGTTGGTGAAGTTGGCAGCCAAATGAGTTTACCATCATAGACAAAGTTTTCTAAAATCCTATCACTGAATTGTGGTTTTCAGTGTCACCATTTTAGACCAATTAAGAAATATCAAGTCAAAATGTTCTGCATGTAATTCATACCTTCCATTATGGTGATACTTTATCACTGATAGTAACTTAATATATATCATTGCTTAATGCATACACTGTCATTTTTCAGGTCCCATGGAAAGAGACCTTAGGAAATTAAAAAGATACCATGGAACATGCTCTACCAATTAAATATATGAAGAATGCCTGCTGAGATTTGAATCCTGCCAAGAATATGACTCGCACACTACATTTTGCCTTAGTGGTGTTGATGTAATGCCAGAGTGTACTGCATTTTGCCTTATTTTAACAGTCCCTTCCAACTTGAAAACTACAGTTAGTAACAAAGTTAACATTGAAATTATGAATATATGAAATTATGAATAATTAGTGTCCCTGAGATAGGTCACCTGTCGACAACTGTTACCTTTAACAATCCCTTAAACTATTTTAAGTCTCAGTTACTAATAAGGGGAACAGTAGCATCCAGATGTATCGTCGGAGTGTGCGACTGTTACCTTTAACAATTCCTTTCTATTTTAAGTCTCAGTTACTAATGAGGGGAACAGTAGCATCCATATGTATCCTCGGAGTGTGCAACTGTTACCTTTAACAATTCCTTTCTATTTTAAGTCTGAGTTACTAACAAAGGGAACAGTAGCACCCAGATGTATCGTCGGAGTGTGCGGCTGTTACCTTTAACAATTCTTTTCTATTTTAAGTCTCAGTTAACTAGTGAGGGGAACAGTAGCATCCAGATGTATCGTCGGAGTGTGCAACTGTTACCTTTAACAATCCCTTTCTATTTTAAGTTTCAGTTCCTGATGAGGGGAGCAGTAGCATCCAGATGTATCGTCGGAGTGTGCGACTGTTACTTTTAACAATCCCTTTCTATTTTAAGTCTCAGTTACTAATGAGGGGAACAGTAGCATCCAGATGTATCGTCGGAGTGTGCGACTGTTGCCTTTAACAATCCCTTTCTATTTTAAGTCTCAGTTACTAATGAGGGGAACAGTAGCATCCAGATGTATCGTCGGAGTGTGCAACTGTTACCTTTAACAATTCCTTTCTATTTTAAGTCTCAGTTAACTAATGAGGGTAACAGTAGCATCCAGATGTATCGTCGGAGTGTGCAACTGTTACCTTGAACAATTCCTTTCTATTGTAAGTCTCAGTTACTAATGAGAGGAACAGTAGCATCCAGATGTATCGTCGGAGTGTGCAACTGTTGCCTTTCACAATCCCTTTCTATTTTAAGTCTCAGTTACTAATGAGGGGAACAGTAGCATCCAGATGTATCGTCGGAGTGTGCGACTGTTGCCTTTAACAATCCCTTTCTGTTTGAAGCCTCAGTTACTAATGAGGGGAGCAGTAGCATCCAGATGTATCGTCGGAGTGTGCGGCTGTTACCTTTAACAAACCCTTTCTATTTTAAGTCTTAGTTACTAATGAGGGGAACAGTAGCTTCCAGATGTATCGTCGGAGTGTGCGACTATTACCTTTAACAATTCCTTTGTATTTGAAGTCTCAGTTGCTAATGAGGGGAGCAGTAGCATCCAGATGTATCGTCGGAGTGTGTGACTATTACCTTTAACAATTCCTTTGTATTTGAAGTCTCAGTTGCTAATGAGGGGAGCAGTAGCATCCAGATGTATCGTCGGAGTGTGCGACTGTTGCCTTTAACAATCCCTTTCTATTTTAAGTCTCAGTTACTAATGAGAGGAACAGTAGCATCCAGATGTATCGTCGGAGTGTGCGGCTGTTACCTTTAACAAACCCTTTCTATTTTAAGTCTCAGTTACTAATGAGGGGAACAGTAGCATCCAGATGTATCGTCGGAGGGTGCAGCTGTT
The DNA here is from genome assembly GCA_964030785.1 of Siderastrea siderea. Lineage (NCBI taxonomy): Eukaryota > Metazoa > Cnidaria > Anthozoa > Scleractinia > Rhizangiidae > Siderastrea > Siderastrea siderea. Next base: position 555,592 of record OZ034977.1, read on the forward strand.
ACCTTTAACAATTCCTTTCTATTTTAAGTTTCAGTTACTAATGGGGGGAACAGTAGCATTCAGATGTATCTCCGGTGTGTGTGACTGTTACCTTTAACAATCCCTTTCAATTAAAAGTTAGCTACTAATGAGGGGAGCAGTAGCATCCAATCTGTCATCACAGTGTGTGGCTGTTGCCTTCTGCTGGGCAGTATCAAACAATGAAAACCAATAGTCAATATAATCAATAATAATCAATTCCAATTAATTGACTGGTTATGGAAATCAATACAATTCAAAGCTTAAAAGTTGAGTGACTATTAATTGTTATTGACTATCATTGATTAATGTTGATTTTGATTGGAATTAACTCTCGGTTTATATTTGCACACAGCATGTTAATAATTTATTGGCAAATGATAATAGACTTTATTTTTTGTAAACATAGTTTTTAGGTTTAGCATTCCTTAGATCACTATTTACAAAGAACATGCTAGTTAAAAAAGCCTTTGATGGTGTCACAATGATGTCATTTCATGACCTGTTTCTATAAATCCTATTCCTGGGTCTGTGCTTATGCTAGTGTAGGTCTAGAGAATTGGGGCAAACAATGATATGTACAGTTGAGTGAGGAAAGATTAAAAATAAATTGTTACTAGCTGTAGCAGGTATTTTAAGGACTGCATTTTTGTTATGTTATATTATATTTTGTTTTATTATTTTTTTGCGCGGGGGGGGGGGGGGGGGGTTGGTGGGGGGCATGTCACTTTCCCATGTGTCACAATTATTAGAAGTCCCTGGATGTTTTTCTATAACAGTGATAACAATAACAGTTTCGTTAAACTGCAGTTTAGTCCATTCGGTACAATTTTAAATTGCCATATACTATAATATTTGAGTTCAACATTGTGGTAGAACAAGGTTGAAATGCTGGAGATTTAATACCAGTTTTAATACTGTGACTTCGGCATCATGCACGAGGCCAGAGCGATGGTGAAGGAAAGAGAACTGTCAAAGTCCCGAATTGGACAAATGCCAAAGGCAAGCCCGTAAAGTGACATTTCTTCGTTGGGACGTTATTCTTAGGCGACTTTTAGATGTTCCTGTTAAATAGCGCGGAAACCACTGCTTTTCTTGGGCAATCGAATTAAGTGCTGTGAAGTGAAACTTGCAACCAGTAGCATGGCCAACAATTAGAACGCTGAGGATGAAATCACGATGTCAGCAAGGGGAAACCGGTCGTTTCGCCTAGCTTTTGTTTTTGTCTGCTAAACGTCTTAAATGCCGAAAGTAAATGAATTATATACTATTTTTCGTTCTTAAAGCGTGTTACCCTAGGAAAAGAAAAAGCAATATATTTAATTTCTCGTTCTCTAAGCGCGTCAAAGGTCAACCAACTGGCCTTGGGCGAAAAGACTCGTAGGCGAAACGACCGCTAACCTGCGCGCAGACGTCTGGGAGACTAAACGACCGCAAGCGTAGGAAGCAATAGTTTCCTCAGTCTTAGTTCAAATTCAGACGGCAAAGCGAATGGCCTGTTCAGAGGACAGATTATTAGACTGCGAGCAGTCTCTCTTTTGCTCTAAAATCCGTGCAGAACGAAGCGCAAATAGCAAGCGGGCGAGCACGATTTGAGACTGCTCGCAGTCTAACAGATTATGTGAACGAAAGTTTTATCTTTTTTGTTACTGTTACTGTTTCTTTCTTTCGTCGAGAAAGCGTATCGAGTTTCTGTGAATAATTCTCGATATATTCGCGATTTTGTTAAAAACGGGAGAAAGACCATGTTGTATTTTTAGATTCTCTTCAAGTATTTCTCTCAGAACGTCCGATCACATACCAACAAATGACCTCTCCGGAGAAAGGAGAGGCGGTAAAACCGCTCGCGAGCGCTACGATCCTCTAGAGAAATAAGAGGCTATTCATAGCCTATTAACTTATTGTCCACAAAAATAAATTTGCCGTTGCGATCAACTTGCAAAAAGGTCTGTGATATTTATTCAACAACAGTGTGTTTCCGGTAACAGAAAAGCTTTGTTGACAGCGAAAGCTGCGGATTTTAACACCTATTGCTTTCGCGGCGCCTTGATCAAAATTCAAATATGAAAGGAATGCGGGGTCCACAACCCCGCATTCCTTAATGTACTTCCAGTTAGACCCCGTAGCGTCTCGTCATGTATAGAACACTGTGGCATTTCAAGGCTGTGATAAACCAAAACGGCTGACGACAGTGAAAGTCAAAAGCAGGGAAAGTCGGGAAAAGACGTGGAAACATGGTTTTTCGCGGTAGAACGCCAATTTCATACACCGTAGGCTCTCTATTAATTTTTTCAACAACCAGAGACAAAATCGCCTCAGTGATTGTTCTGTTCCCTCTCACAATTGAAAACCTTAAACAACCCAAAAGAAAGGTGGTGGGTGGGTAGGCACCCAATTCACTCCCCCCCTCGATCTGCCTGGAATTCAGTAATCATTGTTCTTAAGAATATTGAGATAAAGGTACATACTTGTACATAACGTTCCTTTGCATTCAAGTCTGCATCAGCTTCAGATGTAAGATCATAAACTGTGTAGCATGAAAGGAGAATAACATTTCTAATTTTTTTACAGAGTGTTTATCTAAGATAAGTACTAAACAAACAATAAAACACCCTGCCGGTGTTCACATCTGGGAAATTTGGGGAGATATTTAAAAAGTAAAAAGGGATGAAAGTGACCTTCACAAAATCACCCTTCTTTGAAAGGGACTGTGCGAATAACTTTTATCCATAATGGGATCTCCATCAGTCCACCAGGCCTTCCATTTCTATCTAGTCTTTTCCAGGCTGTCAGTTAGTGGGAGCTTTTCTTTTCGCTTGTCCCCACTAACTGACAGCCTGGGACAGGCTAACTTCTAGCTAGCAACTTCTAGCAATATATTTAACATGGGAGAAAATTAATCCCAGTTACATCTACTTACTTGAAGTATCTCCACTGCTAGTTGTACTGAAAAAGGGGAAAAAACGGACATAATGATTGCGTAGTGTGGTTTGGGATTACATTACTAAATTTGTTTACTTAGGGACCGTTCCTTTTTGTTGGGGGGGGGGGGGGGGGGCTCGTGGGATTTGATGGGTAGTACCTGTAAAATATAATGACCCCCTCTACATTAGAAATTGTTCACCTGCCCCCCCCCCCCCCCCGCCCCCAAAAAAAGGAAAGAGTGATAAAGTAAATCTAAAACTTATCAAGCTAAAATTAAACACTCAATTTTAACACTCAAGTCCTGCAGGAGTAAACGTCTTTATAGACAAGCACTAAAGGTAATTTTCTGGTAGGGGTTCCAAGGCTATCTTCCTCTGGAAATTTTGAAAATCTAGTGATGCTCCAATGCAATTTCGTGCATTCTGAAGTACATAACCAGACAGTTAAGGCTGGTTTAAAGCACTATTTTGGACACTGTTATCAGTTGTTTAAGAATCAGACCGGCAGAGGCCAAAAACGAGTTGATATTCCCCTGGGGTAGAGTTGCTGTTGGGTGTATAATAAAGTAGGGGGGTCCGGGGCATTCTCCCCTGGGGGAAATTTAAATTTTCAGAACCTTAGAATCGCCATTTTTGGCCTTCTGGCAATAATGTTTGCATTATTACAGATGCTGTCATTACTAAACTTAAAGGTTAATATTTTGAAGAACAACACAACACTTTTTAGTTTCAAAAACATGTTTGGGCATCCCTGATGCCATCCTCAGTTGAAGGAAAAAGTTACAACAAAGCTATTTATATGCAATATAGTGATTAGAATTGTAAATGAAACTGTATAGGCAAGAGTGACAGGAAAAAAGCGTGATTATGTGAAATCTAAATTTCGCTTTTCGTGGCCTTCGTCACTTATTAGTTTCTTTATAACGACCTTTTCGTTGTTGGCAGCTGTCGCCACAAATACCTGCAGCCCCCCCAAAGGAGCCGCGGCCGATTGCATCCTCTTTGTCTTTTGAATGGTGCCAATCAAATAACGGCAAACCTTCTCTATTAAGAGATTTGTCGGAACTTACCCTCCCATTTAGGGAGGGCAATTTAAAAGACATACGAGACGAGATCAAACTATATTTCTCGAAACTGCAATAGCTGCTGCGGTATTATCGCTCTCATATGCACGTGGTGTACTCTGGCTAGCTGCCAATTCTGTCGCGTCGTTGACGGTGCGATCAAATTACATTTCGTGTCTTGTATCGCTGGATCATATTGGACATGTCAAGAGAGTTTCCTGGACAGCTGGATTACACCCCATGTTGTGAAACCATTTATAAAGGCTTTTTTTGTTACATTTCTTCGCTTCGTGATGTTACAGTAACACGGGAAATCTAAGCAGATTTATGATCGAATATGAACTTCTTGTGGGTTCTAAATGTAATTCTTTGAAAACTAATCAGGTTTTTAAAAAGGAACTGGGATGTCCACGTGCCATTCACTATTTCACCCCTCCCCCACTCGCTATTTTTGGGGCGATGTCCACGTATAAGAAGATGTAATGTCCACGTCCAATCCGTATCTTAAAAAAATTTTTTTTCTTTAATTATATTAAATTATTTGAATTAAATTCGGTTTAATTTTTCTTTATTAATAAAAAATTGGGAAAACAAAGTGACCCTCGACATGGTACCCTCGACCCTCGACATGAAACCCTCGACCCTCTACCCTCGACAAAAAGATAGACTCCTAATTAACACGTTACGTACTCTGCTTTACTCGGAGTTTCAGTCAACATAATGAAAATAATGCCACTACATAAAAACCGTGAATTTTTGGCACTACGTATGTGTGAACTCTGGGTACACCATTGCCGTCTATATTCGATGGTGATACGATGCTGTAATTGTTGCTGTAATACGATGCTATAATTGATACGATGCTGTAATTGTTTTTTCCACATATTAATTTATCTTAGTAGTTTCTACATTATAGTAATAGTAATGTATACATTATAATTATTTAGATATTTATGTAACATAGAAGAGCCAATTAATTTTTGGAGTGTTATTAAACCATTATTATTATTTATTATTATTATTCTTTTGGTCATCTGTAGATGATAAGCATTGAATCAATTTGGGGGTCACTTCTATCGGGGGCGTCGTTACTTTTGGAGGGTCGTTACTTTCAGGGATTTATTAGCTTCCTCCAATTTTTAACGTTCCGCGTTTTAGGATTATGGGTGATTTTCCGCCATTCCGCGTTTTAGGATTTGGGGTGATTTTCCGCCATTCCGCGTTTTAGGATTTGGGGCAATTTTCCGCCGTTCCACCGTTCCGTCATTCCGCCATTCCGTGTTTTAGGGTCACCCTCCCTGATAGGAGAGACTGCGAACGAACGGACGCAAGCGTTTACCTTATCTAAAGAAAACGATCGAAGGAATAACTTACCTCGTTTTGTGGTTATTTCGCTAGACTACCAGCTACATGTTACCGTGGATTCCTTCCATTACCTGAAGACGTTTCGCCGTAGTGATTTGTAGTCTGCACTGTATTATTTGTAGGTAATTTTCGCCGATATCACGCTTTGCTTGCTTTACATTTGTAACGCGGAATGGCAAAAGCAACACCAAATAAGAAACAGCTCTTCTTTGGTAACTCTCCGATCATAAAAACCAGAAAGCCGGCCATGTCTGCGAGCTAGTACTTGGCCACTTCGTTCATAAAACAATGTGCCAGTGAATGGACTACACTGAAACGCCACATTTCACACATCTTCTAATTTAGTTAAAAACACTCCCTGAAGCGCTTGTAGAGAGCTCGATCCCGCGGATTATCGAAAGCGTCCATTTGCAGAAGGAAAGGAGTGAAAGATTGAATAATCGAATTTTCCCGCTCTTGTCAAAATATTTATGAAATCCAACCTCTTTAGAACTTTAAGCCAAAAGAGACCGATAGAAACGCTGCGGGTGTGAAACCGCAAGTCAAATACTGTGACGGCTAACTTGCAAGCCCATGACGTCACTCCCTAGCAACCAGACCTTGCGAATTTTTAAACTTCCTGTTCTCTCTGGCTCGTGATGTTTGGCACGCACCGACCTCCTTGACGTCGACTCAGCGCTAAGACAGACATCCCAAAGTATACGGTGGACAAAAGAATCATAAGCTTGTTTGGCATCCATGATCAATCAAACGACGTAGTATAATGTAGTCTCAGCAATTATCTAACGTTACGAGGTAAGTAACGGCTCAAATTAAATGATGTGAAATTATCAAGGTACTGTTTGCTCCGGTTTTGAATGCACGTTCATGATTTTTTGTATCCAAACACCATGGGAACCCTGTATCCAAATAACGAAGCATACTTAGCTTCCGTATATAAAAGATGAACCTTTTGGAGGCTTTCTTTTGCTTACTTAAAACGTGCACCTAAATAATAAAATAATAGGCTGATCATAACGAAGCAAATTGTGGACAGCTTAAATATGAGCTACAGTCGTAAGTTATGCTGTTGCAATAAAGGTTAGGCACTGCATAACATTCCTCTGCAGTCACAAGAGAGGAAGCTCGGCATAAAAAAGGGAGTGCCCTCTCACCCAGGCATTTCCTTGCAAGAGTAAGAAATTTACTTCAGTAGCTTTCAAAGAAGAGCCTTGAATGTCAAATTGCTCAGTAAAAGGGTAAATACTTTTTGGTAACCACCTGCTGTATTTAGAATAGCTGAAACTGTGTTTAAAGGGTTCTGTATGTATAGTTTATGTGGCTCTAAATGTGCATTTAATTACGGGATAAGCGAATCTCAAGTATAATTTAAGGTACAAAAACATGTAATGTTTATACGTCGAGGTATACACGGACTGAAAGAGGAAACTAATATAAAAAAGTTGCTGATCTAAGCAACTGATATCTTTTCTTGACCAACTTGGCAATTTTCAATATAGTGACTGGTAAAAATCACATAACTGTCGTTTTCCGGTTGTGGTTTCATCCTGGATCTTCACATATAGTTCCCTTATGCTTTGGTAGCAAAATCTCGAAAACTTTATCAGTTCTTCCTTCCACAGTGAAATTAATTAAAATTATAGTCAAATATAAAAAAAGTTTGCGTATTCTCTTATTAATTGAATCGTAATGGCTATTTATAGCGTTGGGTTTAACCTTGCATCCCGAAAAGGTGTGAAAACAAAACATTCAATTTCCATATATTAAGATACTGTGGAATAAACACAGAATAAAATTTCCTTGTTTCTTTCTTCAGCTCCTTCCTGACTATGAGCTCTTCCCTCGCATTGACTGTGATTTTGACATTAACCGGCTTCCTTGTTGTTAACTGGAATCATGTGGAGGGATATAGTTGTGGACCTTGTGAGTATATTGTTTCATCTTTTACTTCAAAGTAAAGAATCCTTTTAAGTCATTTCGTTCCAGAAAAACCGTACACAACAAACTTATAACTGGAAAATGAACTGTGGCAATATTGATGCAGAGATAAGGATCATTGAAGAGGGCCCAAACATGGTTTTACTTAGAGAGAAGGAGGCCCAATAGGTATATAGCCCATTCGTGGTCTAAATGTCAAAGAAGGTGATTCCATTCTAATGCATTAACGCGCTCTACTTGCTTGAGCGCGCGACGCGTGTAAATTAGCATCATAACCGTTAGTTTCGTTTGCGAGATTGTAACGTTATTTAACTCAGACTCGTGTCTGAATAAGAGGTTGTAGATTTCGTACTCCAGTTTCTGTTCTTTGGCCTGCTAGCGCCCAAGTTAGATTGCAGCCATTTCCATTCAGGATTACTGGCGAGTCGTAACAGGTGAAATATATCTATAACCAGACGCTTTGATCAGTCGACTGGGAAAGAAATCGGTTATGAAAATGTTTTGGGGCTTTAGCAACCAAGAAGGCAACAGACTATTTTTTTGTCCATCTGCACCAAATTACGGGGCTGACAGATTGCCTTGAAATATTTATTCGAAACAGGACCAGAGTGTCCAAATTTGTTCTTGACAAAAGAAGATTATCTTGTTTTAAATGTTAGATAAAAATTAACAACCGGCTAACCAAAATATCAATGATCCTTCTTCCAATAAACTGTTTAATTGGTAATTTATCGAAGTCCGACTTTATTACGTAAATGCTCCTTAAGTAAATTTATTATTTGGGAAAGTTGCCAGATTAAGAAGGAATTTAGATAAAGAAAGAAAAAATGAACCCTCCGCCTTTTTCTACCTGATGTTCTTACGATTCAGAGATTTCCGATTTCAGTAAAGTTTTCCGATGCATTTTTTCTGTTTACTAATAATTTTTAAGTTGAGAGTTTGTAGGTATTTGTAGGTACCTCCAGGTGTTTTATTGCTTAATTAAATTCAATTTTACAAGATTTTGCCAACCATTGTTAAAGCATCTATTGTATCATAGGAATTATGAAGTTTTGGAAACTTTATATGAGGCAGACAACAAACAAGTGCAAGAAACAACACAATGTAAAATTATAAATTAAGAAAGGTGCCCTTGACTGGGGCTAGCTAGAAATTTCGCAAGCAGTTTCATGGTAACATAGATCTAAGAGATATCGGAAAGTTTGACTTAAAGAACATGCAGCATTGCAAATTAAACGTTCAATAAGGAAGCCAGTGTTGCAATCCTGAGCTTTATCACCAAACGACTTTTTCGCTTTCCCTCTGTAGAGTCTTTTTGTTCATACAGTTCATTTTTTATAATTATTAAACTATTGATTCTTGGCATTTGTCCGTAAATAATATAGAAAGTAGGTAAGTGACTTTTCGATATTTTGGCGAGATACTGTCTGTTTAAGTTAATTAAGGCAGATTTTTTCCTTTTACAGCTGAAGGTCACTTAAAAGTGGAAAAAAAATTCTTACCCACTCAACGCAAAGCCTAAGCATTAAAGAGCTCTTTCTTGTAACTGGGAAATACAGACCTTAAAAATGCCCAGTATGTTCGTGAAAACCTATCCAGCAATTTAAGCGTTTTTCTACCCTGTCTACCACCAACAGCTTCAGGCAAAGATCACTGAAATATAGAAAATTCAAAGAAAACCTGCGATCAGGTCAGCTGGCTTTGACATCATTTGTCGAGCAAAACATTAAAAACATAGGATCGTCATGCGTGCAAAAAGCGATGGTGTTTCCAGCTAACGTGGGATTAAAACTCTTTTCCGTCAAGAGTTGTATTTTCCCGACGTTGAAGTCGGGAACCATTGAGCCACTTGTGACGCCTTCTTTTTTGACGTCACCAGATTGTTTTGATAAGCAGCTAACACAACAAGGACAGATCCATCCATACGTGTGTCCATTTTGAATATCGACCAAATTCTGGCAGAGCTATACCAGAAAAAACGTGTCCAATTTTGGCTGCAAAGTTGGTGGTAAAATAGGCCAAGTCACCTACAACCTTAGCCAATTTTGTTGGGAAGGTTGTCACATTTTACCATGCTTTTGTTTTCCTCCCCTCCCCCCTTTTCAATGTTGGATTTCAATGGACTTTTCTTCTGCAGTATTGTCTGGCAAACATTCAACATTGAAACGGGGGGTGGGGGGACCGGCGAATAGAGACAGAGACTAAGTTATGACGGCATATTTAGACAAGATGAATAAAATCTTACTAAAATTCTGTTCATGGTCAAACCTTCCCAACAACTTGTGACGAACGTTGTAGTTGATCAATGTTCCATTTCCAGGTTTTTAGAAGGGCTGAGGCCAAACATTTCCAGTGGATAGAAAGGTGATAAAGGGTAGAAGATAAAGAGAAAAGAAAGGGAGAGAAAAAGGAAAGCAAAAGAAGCGAGAAAAAAATTGGAAATGAATCAGCAAAAAAAAAAAAACGAAAAAATTTGGCTTATGCGCATGCGTGAAAGCAAAATATTGTTCAATTTACAGTAGAAGCTGGCTCATAATTTAGCTAAATTGTAAGAAAACGCTTTTGTAGCAAAGTTTAGTGGTATTTGGTAACATAGCACTAAAAAACCGCTTTAGTGGTAAAAAAAAATGCGTTTTTCTGAGGAAAAAACGCTGACGGGAAAGGGTTAACGTTTTATTTAGGAGGTCCAAATTTTGGCTTATGCGCATGCGTGAAAGCAAAATATTGTTCAATTTACAGTAGAAGCTGGCTCATAATTTAGCTAAATTGTAAGAAAACGCTTTTGTAGCAAAGTTTAGTGGTATTTGGTAACATAGCACTAAAAAACCGCTTTAGTGGTAAAAAAAAATGCGTTTTTCTGAGGAAAAAACGCTGACGGGAAAGGGTTAACGTTTTATTTAGGAGGTCCAAATTTTGGCTTATGCGCATGCGTGAAAGCAAAATATTGTTCAATTTACAATAGAAGCTGGCTCATAATTTAGCTAAATTGTAAGAAAACGTGTTTGTAGCAAGGTTTAGTGGCATTTGGCAACATAGCACTTAAAAAACCGCTTCAGCAGTAAAAATGCGTTTTTTTAAGGAAAAAACGCTGCATGACGGGAAAGGGTTAACGTTTTATTTAGTAGGTATTAAGTGTTTTCTGAAACTGAAGATAATGACACTAGCAATTTGTCAAAAATATAAGAACCTTTAAAAGACAAATTGAAGTTACAGGGGGAATACAGGCTAGACTTTTTTGTGGTTTGCTGATGAACTTACTCGGCCATTTGACTCGGACTCGGATCTGACGGCAGACTAAGATTTTACTCGGGAAATGGATTTACTAATTTTTTTTATTAACAATACAGTCCATTACAATTCTTACATACAATACTAACAGGACATTACTTACAATAATTTTACAATACCGCAATTAATACATGTACCGGGCAACTGCTTACATTTCATTTTTTTTTAATCATGTTATTTCCACAATCTAGCAGTTATAGTTACAGTTTATAAAGCACATAATTTAGCATAATTGTGGACTTAATTTTTAAAGAATCGTTTCCTCAAACATTCTCCATTTTTTCCTAAACGAATTCATATTCGATTTAACAGAAATATACCTTTCGGTTTGATATTTATTTAATAAAATTCTCTCAAAGTGGCTGAAAGATGGTTTCGTTTCTTTACACCGGCAAGACGTCCACAGGTACATTTTTCCTAAGACGAGTATAAAGTTTTGCAGATCCATCTCCTCCTCTAAGAACCCTAAAATAATCTCACAATATTTTAAAGAGAGGCCTACGCAACTGTTCAGTTTATTTAAAATTTTGTCACAAACTTCATTCCAAAAGGAGGTCCTCTAGATTGAATTCTTCTCTCAACTTAGCCCATTTATTTGGTTTTTCGTATTTTTGCTTTATAAGATAGTGATAATAGTCACGACACTTAAAATTTTCTAAATCAAAGATATTCTCTACGTCGGGCATGTGAAAACGTAGTTTCAGTGGAAATGATTGCCTAAGACCGGTCCATACTAAAATGTTAGAGTTCTTTAATCCTGCATCTTTGACAACATTGAAAGATTCAATATTTGTCATATCATAAAGCAGATGAGTTGTGTATATGATATTATTATCAAAAGATGTTTATAGAAGACACTCTTGCCGTCAATCTTTATTTCGTTATTGTTCCATAAAATATACTTACATATATTTTCGGGGTCCTCGACTTCTCTTAATTTTGACCACCACTCCAATAGTTCTCGATAAAAGGTCGCTGAGATTGTTAATCGGTTGATATCATAATTGCACTGAATTAAAAATAAACCCCCTTCGTATACCAAAAGATGATCAAGATATGACTTCCAAAATCCAAAGTAATCTGGGTCAACAATTCGTTTTAACCAGCTTAGCCTTAAAGCCTTAACCATATTTTCATAATCTAACATTTTGAGGCCACCTTGGTCATAAGGTGCATACGTTGAAAGTCTGATAACCTTGTCGTTACCGTTCCACAAAAATCGAAAAACCAAACTGTTGAATTCTCTTATGACTTCGAAAGGAGTACATAATACCGAACTAGGATAAATCATTATTGGGAATAAAAGTGTTTTAATAATATTTACTTTGCCGTGAATTGATAATCCTCTTGACTTCCATAGATTTATTGTGTTCTTAATTTTTTTCAACCTCTGCTTAATATTTGTACATCATATGTAATATATATTCCTAAAAAATTGACACATGTTTTCCACTTAACCCCTAGTAGTTCATTTTCACAATTATAAAGTGACCCAAAATAAATCTAGACGAGATGGTTCCGAAGGAGATAAGCCCAATTTTCACCTTGAAGACTTACCTATACCAACATGCACTCTCTAATGATTCTTCTTATCTTGGTAAAGGATTAATAAGCATAGAGGAATGTAAAAAAGTTTTAAATTCCTTTCCATTAAACAAGGTACCCGGAAATGACGGACTACCAGTAGAATTTTACAAGACTTTTTTGGATCTTGCAGGCGATCCTTTAGTTAAAAGTTTTAATGAATCTTTTGTTAAAGGAACAATGAGCCCGTCACAAAGACAGGCGGTTATTACACTTATCGAGAAAAAAGACCAAGACCGCTGTGATCTAAAAAACTGGAGGCCAATTTCCCTATTGAACGTCGATGCGAAGATAGCTTCAAAAGTTATCGCTGAAAGAATGAAGCGTCTTTTACCTGGGTTAATTCATAATAATCAACCAGGATATATCCCAGGCAGAAATATTAGCGAAAATATACGTTCAATTTTGGATATAATGGAATATACGAAAGTTAAGAAACTACCTGGTCTTATATTATTTATTGACTTCAAAAAAGCTTTCGACAGTCTAGAATGGGATTTTCTTGAAAAATGTCTAGAAAAATTCAATTTTGGACCAGATTTTAGAAGATGGGTGAATATTTTCTATAACGACCTTCAAAGTTGCGTTATAAACAACGGCCTATGAGTGAGGCAGGGGGACCCCCTCTCCCCCTACCTTTTGTCACTGCAGTAGAAATACTGACGATTGCTATAAGAAATCAAGAAAATATTAAAGGATTAACTATAGACGGTTTAGAAACTAAATTACTGCAATTTGCCGATGACACAACTGCTGTCCTATCAGAAGTGGATTCACCGCGAGCCCTGTTTGGATTACTTGAACGTTTTGAGAAAGCCTCTGGACTTAAACTTAATGTAACTAAAACAGAGGTTGGGTCGATTTACTCATATTTGGTGTGGACTCTTTTGTTTTTTTGATTGCTGTTGGAAGGAAAAGAGGTATAAATACTGATCACACTTAAACTCTGTTTCCAGCTCCAGCAGTGAATGGTAACTATTCCGAGTGGGAGGAGGCTTCTGAGTGCACTGTGACGTGTGGAGGAGGAACAAAAACACTTGAAAGAAACTGCACCAATCCCCCGCCATCCAACTGCGGAAAAAACTGCAGTGACCTGGGACCAGCTGAAAAGACAGTCCCGTGCAATGAAGAAGAATGCCGTGAGTGAAAACGCCCTCTATATGGTGTTTTTTACTCACTCTTGTTGAGTGGGTTAATGTTAATACACCAAAAGGCAGAGTGGGCAACCCAATATTCTGGTGAATGCACGTCCACACATTGTGAATGATACCACTGTTTGCACTCAACCCATGAAACGCATGTGGCAGTGTTAGTAGTGGTTGATATTTACCACATGCATTGCAGATGACGGTTTTTTCCTTCTACAAGTCAAGAATTACACGGAAAATTGGACACACACAGCAAAATGTAAAGCGGTAGTGACAACTTTCAAACTAGTTTCTTTCAAACAAGCAAGACGCAATCTAGTGGTCATCAAAACAATTTAAAAAGGTTCGTTAAGAAAAAACATTTGAGAAAATGAGTAATCTCTCACTTTATCAACATCCCTCACGCATTAATGTCTGACAAAATCCGTCACAATGCTCGTTTAGTACAGATGACTACGAAAAAGGAATATTTGCTCAAGTTGAGCTTAGAAAGAAAATACAACGGCCGTCTTAACATGGAAAGCAAAATCTTAACCACTAACTTAATTTGGCTAATTGCAAGACGCCTCATGTATGACCTGTATGGTCTAACCCTAATGCTTGAAATGTTTTAAGGCTTTTTTAGTAACACAGAATAATCGTTTATCACAACTCAAATTTTCCTCGCTCAACACATATATGATGCGGAATTATTACTCTGTTGAGATGTTTTTACTGCTTTAAGGTAAAGAAGTAAGTACTGATCACACTTAAACGCCTGTTTCCAGCTCCAGCAGTGAATGGTAACTTTTCTGAGTGGGAGGAGGCTTCTGAGTGCACTGTGACGTGTGGAGGAGGAACAAAAACAATTCATCGAACCTGCACCAATCCCCCGCCGTCCAACGATGGAAAGGACTGTAGGGACCTGGGACCAGCTGCAAAGACAGTCTCGTGCAATGAACAAGAGTGCCGTAAGTGAAACACTTTCTAATATGCTACTTCCAATTCTTTCTTTGTTGAATGGTTCCACATTTGCCAGTTTTATTTGCGGTTCATATCAATAAATACGAAAGCGAAAACGTCGACAGTAATTATAAAGCAAGCCGATACAAATCAATGGAATATCACAGAACAAATCACTGTGCATGTTAAACAAGACGATTGGGATAAGGACCCTTTGTCAGAGTCCGCACTTAAAGTGACAGCAAAGCAGCAAAGTGGGCTCCAAAGTTTGCTTCTAGTATCATAGGTTATCTTATGAAGGTTTCTGAAAAACCTTCTTTACAAGGATCTCAAACAGAAAAAAAAATTCAAATGTGTTTATCCACTCAAAAGATATCACGTTTTGAAATTTGAATTTCCCGCCATTTTGTTACTAAAAATAATTTATGAGGGATTACGACAGGGCAAGAGCCTTTATGAGGGATTAACTCTGTTACCTCTTTATCCTCTCTTGATGGCAGATAATGCATCGTGTTTTGGCCATGAATCGTTGCTTTATTATATTTGAATAGAAAGAAAAAAATTCGCTGAAAGAGATAAAAACAAGGATATATAAATTTGAGGGACAAACTAAGAAGTGCAAGAAACAACACAATGTAAAATTATAAATTAAGAAAGGTGCCCTTGACTGGGGCTAGCTAGAAATTTCGCAAGCAGTTTCATGGTAACATAGATCTAAGAGATATCGGAAAGTTTGACTTAAAGAACATGCAGCATTGCAAATTAAACGTTCAATAAGGAAGCCAGTGTTGCAATCCTGAACTTTATCACCAAACGACTTTTTCGCTTTCCCTCTGTAGAGTCTTTTTGTTCATACAGTTCATTTTTTATAATTATTAAACTATTGATTCTTGGCATTTGTCCGTAAATAATATAGAAAGTAGGTAAGTGACTTTTCGATATTTTGGCGAGATACTGTCTGTTTAAGTTAATTAAGGCAGATTTTTTCCTTTTACAGCTGAAGGTCACTTAAAAGTGGAAAAAAAATTCTTACCCACTCAACGCAAAGCCTAAGCATTAAAGAGCTCTTTCTTGTAACTGGGAAATACGGACCTTAAAAATGCCCAGTATGTTCGTGAAAACCTATCCAGCAATTTAAGCGTTTTTCTACCCTGTCTACCACCAACAGCTTCAGGCAAAGATCACTGAAATATAGAAAATTCAAAGAAAACCTGCGATCAGGTCAGCTGGCTTTGACATCATTTGTCGAGCAAAACATTAAAAACATAGGATCGTCATGCGTGCAAAAAGCGATGGTGTTTCCAGCTAACGTGGGATTAAAACTCTTTTCCGTCAAGAGTTGTATTTTCCCGACGTTGAAGTCGGGAACCATTGAGCCACTTGTGACGCCTTCTTTTTTGACGTCACCAGATTGTTTTGATAAGCAGCTAACACAACAAGGACAGATCCATCCATACGTGTGTCCATTTTGAATATCGACCAAATTCTGGCAGAGCTATACCAGAAAAAACGTGTCCAATTTTGGCTGCAAAGTTGGTGGTAAAATAGGCCAAGTCACCTACAACCTTAGCCAATTTTGTTGGGAAGGTTGTCACATTTTACCATGCTTTTGTTTTCCTCCCCTCCCCCCTTTTCAATGTTGGATTTCAATGGACTTTTCTTCTGCAGTATTGTCTGGCAAACATTCAACATTGAAACGGGGGGTGGGGGGACCGGCGAATAGAGACAGAGACTAAGTTATGACGGCATATTTAGACAAGATGAATAAAATCTTACTAAAATTCTGTTCATGGTCAAACCTTCTCAACAACTTGTGACGAACGTTGTAGTTGATCAATGTTCCATTTCCAGGTTTTTAGAAGGGCTGAGGCCAAACATTTCCAGTGGATAGAAAGGTGATAAAGGGTAGAAGATAAAGAGAAAAGAAAGGGAGAGAAAAAGGAAAGCAAAAGAAGCGAGAAAAAAATTGGAAATGAATCAGCAAAAAAAAAAAACGAAAAAATTTGGCTTATGCGCATGCGTGAAAGCAAAATATTGTTCAATTTACAGTAGAAGCTGGCTCATAATTTAGCTAAATTGTAAGAAAACGCTTTTGTAGCAAAGTTTAGTGGTATTTGGTAACATAGCACTAAAAAACCGCTTTAGTGGTAAAAAAAAATGCGTTTTTCTGAGGAAAAAACGCTGACGGGAAAGGGTTAACGTTTTATTTAGGAGGTCCAAATTTTGGCTTATGCGCATGCGTGAAAGCAAAATATTGTTCAATTTACAGTAGAAGCTGGCTCATAATTTAGCTAAATTGTAAGAAAACGCTTTTGTAGCAAAGTTTAGTGGTATTTGGTAACATAGCACTAAAAAACCGCTTTAGTGGTAAAAAAAATGCGTTTTTCTGAGGAAAAAACGCTGACGGGAAAGGGTTAACGTTTTATTTAGGAGGTCCAAATTTTGGCTTATGCGCATGCGTGAAAGCAAAATATTGTTCAATTTACAATAGAAGCTGGCTCATAATTTAGCTAAATTGTAAGAAAACGTGTTTGTAGCAAGGTTTAGTGGCATTTGGCAACATAGCACTTAAAAAACCGCTTCAGCAGTAAAAATGCGTTTTTTTAAGGAAAAAACGCTGCATGACGGGAAAGGGTTAACGTTTTATTTAGTAGGTATTAAGTGTTTTCTGAAACTGAAGATAATGACACTAGCAATTTGTCAAAAATATAAGAACCTTTAAAAGACAAATTGAAGTTACAGGGGGAATACAGGCTAGACTTTTTTGTGGTTTGTTGATGAACTTACTCGGCCATTTGACTCGGACTCGGATCTGACGGCAGACTAAGATTTTACTCGGGAAATGGATTTACTAATTTTTTTTATTAACAATACAGTCCATTACAATTCTTACATACAATACTAACAGGACATTACTTACAATAATTTTACAATACCGCAATTAATACATGTACCAGGCAACTGCTTACATTTCATTTTTTTTTAATCATGTTATTTCCACAATCTAGCAGTTATAGTTACAGTTTATAAAGCACATAATTTAGCATAATTGTGGACTTAATTTTTAAAGAATCGTTTCCTCAAACATTCTCCATTTTTTCCTAAACGAATTCATATTCGATTTAACAGAAATATACCTTTCGGTTTGATATTTATTTAATAAAATTCTCTCAAAGTGGCTGAAAGATGGTTTCGTTTCTTTACACCGGCAAGACGTCCACAGGTACATTTTTCCTAAGACGAGTATAAAGTTTTGCAGATCCATCTCCTCCTCTAAGAACCCTAAAATAATCTCACAATATTTTAAAGAGAGGCCTACGCAACTGTTCAGTTTATTTAAAATTTTGTCACAAACTTCATTCCAAAAGGAGGTCCTCTAGATTGAATTCTTCTCTCAACTTAGCCCATTTATTTGGTTTTTCGTATTTTTGCTTTATAAGATAGTGATAATAGTCACGACACTTAAAATTTTCTAAATCAAAGATATTCTCTACGTCGGGCATGTGAAAACGTAGTTTCAGTGGAAATGATTGCCTAAGACCGGTCCATACTAAAATGTTAGAGTTCTTTAATCCTGCATCTTTGACAACATTGAAAGATTCAATATTTGTCATATCATAAAGCAGATGAGTTGTGTATATGATATTATTATCAAAAGATGTTTATAGAAGACACTCTTGCCGTCAATCTTTATTTCGTTATTGTTCCATAAAATATACTTACATATATTTTCGGGGTCCTCGACTTCTCTTAATTTTGACCACCACTCCAATAGTTCTCGATAAAAGGTCGCTGAGATTGTTAATCGGTTGATATCATAATTGCACTGAATTAAAAATAAACCCCCTTCGTATACCAAAAGATGATCAAGATATGACTTCCAAAATCCAAAGTAATCTGGGTCAACAATTCGTTTTAACCAGCTTAGCCTTAAAGCCTTAACCATATTTTCATAATCTAACATTTTGAGGCCACCTTGGTCATAAGGTGCATACGTTGAAAGTCTGATAACCTTGTCGTTACCGTTCCACAAAAATCGAAAAACCAAACTGTTGAATTCTCTTATGACTTCGAAAGGAGTACATAATACCGAACTAGGATAAATCATTATTGGGAATAAAAGTGTTTTAATAATATTTACTTTGCCGTGAATTGATAATCCTCTTGACTTCCATAGATTTATTGTGTTCTTAATTTTTTTCAACCTCTGCTTAATATTTGTACATCATATGTAATATATATTCCTAAAAAATTGACACATGTTTTCCACTTAACCCCTAGTAGTTCATTTTCACAATTATAAAGTGACCCAAAATAAATCTAGACGAGATGGTTCCGAAGGAGATAAGCCCAATTTTCACCTTGAAGACTTACCTATACCAACATGCACTCTCTAATGATTCTTCTTATCTTGGTAAAGGATTAATAAGCATAGAGGAATGTAAAAAAGTTTTAAATTCCTTTCCATTAAACAAGGTACCCGGAAATGACGGACTACCAGTAGAATTTTACAAGACTTTTTTGGATCTTGCAGGCGATCCTTTAGTTAAAAGTTTTAATGAATCTTTTGTTAAAGGAACAATGAGCCCGTCACAAAGACAGGCGGTTATTACACTTATCGAGAAAAAAGACCAAGACCGCTGTGATCTAAAAAACTGGAGGCCAATTTCCCTATTGAACGTCGATGCGAAGATAGCTTCAAAAGTTATCGCTGAAAGAATGAAGCGTCTTTTACCTGGGTTAATTCATAATAATCAACCAGGATATATCCCAGGCAGAAATATTAGCGAAAATATACGTTCAATTTTGGATATAATGGAATATACGAAAGTTAAGAAACTACCTGGTCTTATATTATTTATTGACTTCAAAAAAGCTTTCGACAGTCTAGAATGGGATTTTCTTGAAAAATGTCTAGAAAAATTCAATTTTGGACCAGATTTTAGAAGATGGGTGAATATTTTCTATAACGACCTTCAAAGTTGCGTTATAAACAACGGCCTATGAGTGAGGCAGGGGGACCCCCTCTCCCCCTACCTTTTGTCACTGCAGTAGAAATACTGACGATTGCTATAAGAAATCAAGAAAATATTAAAGGATTAACTATAGACGGTTTAGAAACTAAATTACTGCAATTTGCCGATGACACAACTGCTGTCCTATCAGAAGTGGATTCACCGCGAGCCCTGTTTGGATTACTTGAACGTTTTGAGAAAGCCTCTGGACTTAAACTTAATGTAACTAAAACAGAGGTTGGGTCGATTTACTCATATTTGGTGTGGACTCTTTTGTTTTTTTGATTGCTGTTGGAAGGAAAAGAGGTATAAATACTGATCACACTTAAACTCTGTTTCCAGCTCCAGCAGTGAATGGTAACTATTCCGAGTGGGAGGAGGCTTCTGAGTGCACTGTGACGTGTGGAGGAGGAACAAAAACACTTGAAAGAAACTGCACCAATCCCCCGCCATCCAACTGCGGAAAAAACTGCAGTGACCTGGGACCAGCTGAAAAGACAGTCCCGTGCAATGAAGAAGAATGCCGTGAGTGAAAACGCCCTCTATATGGTGTTTTTTACTCACTCTTGTTGAGTGGGTTAATGTTAATACACCAAAAGGCAGAGTGGGCAACCCAATATTCTGGTGAATGCACGTCCACACATTGTGAATGATACCACTGTTTGCACTCAACCCATGAAACGCATGTGGCAGTGTTAGTAGTGGTTGATATTTACCACATGCATTGCAGATGACGGTTTTTTCCTTCTACAAGTCAAGAATTACACGGAAAATTGGACACACACAGCAAAATGTAAAGCGGTAGTGACAACTTTCAAACTAGTTTCTTTCAAACAAGCAAGACGCAATCTAGTGGTCATCAAAACAATTTAAAAAGGTTCGTTAAGAAAAAACATTTGAGAAAATGAGTAATCTCTCACTTTATCAACATCCCTCACGCATTAATGTCTGACAAAATCCGTCACAATGCTCGTTTAGTACAGATGACTACGAAAAAGGAATATTTGCTCAAGTTGAGCTTAGAAAGAAAATACAACGGCCGTCTTAACATGGAAAGCAAAATCTTAACCACTAACTTAATTTGGCTAATTGCAAGACGCCTCATGTATGACCTGTATGGTCTAACCCTAATGCTTGAAATGTTTTAAGGCTTTTTTAGTAACACAGAATAATCGTTTATCACAACTCAAATTTTCCTCGCTCAACACATATATGATGCGGAATTATTACTCTGTTGAGATGTTTTTACTGCTTTAAGGTAAAGAAGTAAGTACTGATCACACTTAAACGCCTGTTTCCAGCTCCAGCAGTGAATGGTAACTTTTCTGAGTGGGAGGAGGCTTCTGAGTGCACTGTGACGTGTGGAGGAGGAACAAAAACAATTCATCGAACCTGCACCAATCCCCCGCCGTCCAACGATGGAAAGGACTGTAGGGACCTGGGACCAGCTGCAAAGACAGTCTCGTGCAATGAACAAGAGTGCCGTAAGTGAAACACTTTCTAATATGCTACTTCCAATTCTTTCTTTGTTGAATGGTTCCACATTTGCCAGTTTTATTTGCGGTTCATATCAATAAATACGAAAGCGAAAACGTCGACAGTAATTATAAAGCAAGCCGATACAAATCAATGGAATATCACAGAACAAATCACTGTGCATGTTAAACAAGACGATTGGGATAAGGACCCTTTGTCAGAGTCCGCACTTAAAGTGACAGCAAAGCAGCAAAGTGGGCTCCAAAGTTTGCTTCTAGTATCATAGGTTATCTTATGAAGGTTTCTGAAAAACCTTCTTTACAAGGATCTCAAACAGAAAAAAAAATTCAAATGTGTTTATCCACTCAAAAGATATCACGTTTTGAAATTTGAATTTCCCGCCATTTTGTTACTAAAAATAATTTATGAGGGATTACGACAGGGCAAGAGCCTTTATGAGGGATTAACTCTGTTACCTCTTTATCCTCTCTTGATGGCAGATAATGCATCGTGTTTTGGCCATGAATCGTTGCTTTATTATATTTGAATAGAAAGAAAAAAATTCGCTGAAAGAGATAAAAACAAGGATATATAAATTTGAGGGACAAACTAAGAAGTGCAAGAAACAACACAATGTAAAATTATAAATTAAGAAAGGTGCCCTTGACTGGGGCTAGCTAGAAATTTCGCAAGCAGTTTCATGGTAACATAGATCTAAGAGATATCGGAAAGTTTGACTTAAAGAACATGCAGCATTGCAAATTAAACGTTCAATAAGGAAGCCAGTGTTGCAATCCTGAACTTTATCACCAAACGACTTTTTCGCTTTCCCTCTGTAGAGTCTTTTTGTTCATACAGTTCATTTTTTATAATTATTAAACTATTGATTCTTGGCATTTGTCCGTAAATAATATAGAAAGTAGGTAAGTGACTTTTCGATATTTTGGCGAGATACTGTCTGTTTAAGTTAATTAAGGCAGATTTTTTCCTTTTACAGCTGAAGGTCACTTAAAAGTGGAAAAAAAATTCTTACCCACTCAACGCAAAGCCTAAGCATTAAAGAGCTCTTTCTTGTAACTGGGAAATACAGACCTTAAAAATGCCCAGTATGTTCGTGAAAACCTATCCAGCAATTTAAGCGTTTTTCTACCCTGTCTACCACCAACAGCTTCAGGCAAAGATCACTGAAATATAGAAAATTCAAAGAAAACCTGCGATCAGGTCAGCTGGCTTTGACATCATTTGTCGAGCAAAACATTAAAAACATAGGATCGTCATGCGTGCAAAAAGCGATGGTGTTTCCAGCTAACGTGGGATTAAAACTCTTTTCCGTCAAGAGTTGTATTTTCCCGACGTTGAAGTCGGGAACCATTGAGCCACTTGTGACGCCTTCTTTTTTGACGTCACCAGATTGTTTTGATAAGCAGCTAACACAACAAGGACAGATCCATCCATACGTGTGTCCATTTTGAATATCGACCAAATTCTGGCAGAGCTATACCAGAAAAAACGTGTCCAATTTTGGCTGCAAAGTTGGTGGTAAAATAGGCCAAGTCACCTACAACCTTAGCCAATTTTGTTGGGAAGGTTGTCACATTTTACCATGCTTTTGTTTTCCTCCCCTCCCCCCTTTTCAATGTTGGATTTCAATGGACTTTTCTTCTGCAGTATTGTCTGGCAAACATTCAACATTGAAACGGGGGGTGGGGGGACCGGCGAATAGAGACAGAGACTAAGTTATGACGGCATATTTAGACAAGATAAATAAAATCTTACTAAAATTCTGTTCATGGTCAAACCTTCCCAACAACTTGTGACGAACGTTGTAGTTGATCAATGTTCCATTTCCAGGTTTTTAGAAGGGCTGAGGCCAAACATTTCCAGTGGATAGAAAGGTGATAAAGGGTAGAAGATAAAGAGAAAAGAAAGGGAGAGAAAAAGGAAAGCAAAAGAAGCGAGAAAAAAATTGGAAATGAATCAGCAAAAAAAAAAAAAAACGAAAAAATTTGGCTTATGCGCATGCGTGAAAGCAAAATATTGTTCAATTTACAGTAGAAGCTGGCTCATAATTTAGCTAAATTAAAAGAAAACGCTTTTGTAGCAAAGTTTAGTGGTATTTGGTAACATAGCACTAAAAAACCGCTTTAGTGGTAAAAAAAATGCGTTTTTCTGAGGGAAAAACGCTGACGGGAAAGGGTTAACGTTTTATTTAGGAGGTCCAAATTTTGGCTTATGCGCATGCGTGAAAGCAAAATATTGTTCAATTTACAATAGAAGCTGGCTCATAATTTAGCTAAATTGTAAGAAAACGTGTTTGTAGCAAGGTTTAGTGGCATTTGGCAACATAGCACTTAAAAAACCGCTTCAGCAGTAAAAATGCGTTTTTTTAAGGAAAAAACGCTGCATGACGGGAAAGGGTTAACGTTTTATTTAGTAGGTATTAAGTGTTTTCTGAAACTGAAGATAATGACACTAGCAATTTGTCAAAAATATAAGAACCTTTAAAAGACAAATTGAAGTTACAGGGGGAATACAGGCTAGGCTTTTTTGTGGTTTGCTGATGAACTTACTCGGCCATTTGACTCGGACTCGGATCTGACGGCAGACTAAGATTTTACTCGGGAAATGGATTTACTAATTTTTTTTATTAACAATACAGTCCATTACAATTCTTACATACAATACTAACAGGACATTACTTACAATAATTTTACAATACCGCAATTAATACATGTACCAGGCAACTGCTTACATTTCATTTTTTTTTAATCATGTTATTTCCACAATCTAGCAGTTATAGTTACAGTTTATAAAGCACATAATTTAGCATAATTGTGGACTTAATTTTTAAAGAATCGTTTCCTCAAACATTCTCCATTTTTTCCTAAACGAATTCATATTCGATTTAACAGAAATATACCTTTCGGTTTGATATTTATTTAATAAAATTCTCTCAAAGTGGCTGAAAGATGGTTTCGTTTCTTTACACCGGCAAGACGTCCACAGGTACATTTTTCCTAAGACGAGTATAAAGTTTTGCAGATCCATCTCCTCCTCTAAGAACCCTAAAATAATCTCACAATATTTTAAAGAGAGGCCTACGCAACTGTTCAGTTTATTTAAAATTTTGTCACAAACTTCATTCCAAAAGGAGGTCCTCTAGATTGAATTCTTCTCTCAACTTAGCCCATTTATTTGGTTTTTCGTATTTTTGCTTTATAAGATAGTGATAATAGTCACGACACTTAAAATTTTCTAAATCAAAGATATTCTCTACGTCGGGCATGTGAAAACGTAGTTTCAGTGGAAATGATTGCCTAAGACCGGTCCATACTAAAATGTTAGAGTTCTTTAATCCTGCATCTTTGACAACATTGAAAGATTCAATATTTGTCATATCATAAAGCAGATGAGTTGTGTATATGATATTATTATCAAAAGATGTTTATAGAAGACACTCTTGCCGTCAATCTTTATTTCGTTATTGTTCCATAAAATATACTTACATATATTTTCGGGGTCCTCGACTTCTCTTAATTTTGACCACCACTCCAATAGTTCTCGATAAAAGGTCGCTGAGATTGTTAATCGGTTGATATCATAATTGCACTGAATTAAAAATAAACCCCCTTCGTATACCAAAAGATGATCAAGATATGACTTCCAAAATCCAAAGTAATCTGGGTCAACAATTCGTTTTAACCAGCTTAGCCTTAAAGCCTTAACCATATTTTCATAATCTAACATTTTGAGGCCACCTTGGTCATAAGGTGCATACGTTGAAAGTCTGATAACCTTGTCGTTACCGTTCCACAAAAATCGAAAAACCAAACTGTTGAATTCTCTTATGACTTCGAAAGGAGTACATAATACCGAACTAGGATAAATCATTATTGGGAATAAAAGTGTTTTAATAATATTTACTTTGCCGTGAATTGATAATCCTCTTGACTTCCATAGATTTATTGTGTTCTTAATTTTTTTCAACCTCTGCTTAATATTTGTACATCATATGTAATATATATTCCTAAAAAATTGACACATGTTTTCCACTTAACCCCTAGTAGTTCATTTTCACAATTATAAAGTGACCCAAAATAAATCTAGACGAGATGGTTCCGAAGGAGATAAGCCCAATTTTCACCTTGAAGACTTACCTATACCAACATGCACTCTCTAATGATTCTTCTTATCTTGGTAAAGGATTAATAAGCATAGAGGAATGTAAAAAAGTTTTAAATTCCTTTCCATTAAACAAGGTACCCGGAAATGACGGACTACCAGTAGAATTTTACAAGACTTTTTTGGATCTTGCAGGCGATCCTTTAGTTAAAAGTTTTAATGAATCTTTTGTTAAAGGAACAATGAGCCCGTCACAAAGACGGGCGGTTATTACACTTATCGAGAAAAAAGACCAAGACCGCTGTGATCTAAAAAACTGGAGGCCAATTTCCCTATTGAACGTCGATGCGAAGATAGCTTCAAAAGTTATCGCTGAAAGAATGAAGCGTCTTTTACCTGGGTTAATTCATAATAATCAACCAGGATATATCCCAGGCAGAAATATTAGCGAAAATATACGTTCAATTTTGGATATAATGGAATATACGAAAGTTAAGAAACTACCTGGTCTTATATTATTTATTGACTTCAAAAAAGCTTTCGACAGTCTAGAATGGGATTTTCTTGAAAAATGTCTAGAAAAATTCAATTTTGGACCAGATTTTAGAAGATGGGTGAATATTTTCTATAACGACCTTCAAAGTTGCGTTATAAACAACGGCCTATGAGTGAGGCAGGGGGACCCCCTCTCCCCCTACCTTTTGTCACTGCAGTAGAAATACTGACGATTGCTATAAGAAATCAAGAAAATATTAAAGGATTAACTATAGACGGTTTAGAAACTAAATTACTGCAATTTGCCGATGACACAACTGCTGTCCTATCAGAAGTGGATTCACCGCGAGCCCTGTTTGGATTACTTGAACGTTTTGAGAAAGCCTCTGGACTTAAACTTAATGTAACTAAAACAGAGGTTGGGTCGATTTACTCATATTTGGTGTGGACTCTTTTGTTTTTTTGATTGCTGTTGGAAGGAAAAGAGGTATAAATACTGATCACACTTAAACTCTGTTTCCAGCTCCAGCAGTGAATGGTAACTATTCCGAGTGGGAGGAGGCTTCTGAGTGCACTGTGACGTGTGGAGGAGGAACAAAAACACTTGAAAGAAACTGCACCAATCCCCCGCCATCCAACTGCGGAAAAAACTGCAGTGACCTGGGACCAGCTGAAAAGACAGTCCCGTGCAATGAAGAAGAATGCCGTGAGTGAAAACGCCCTCTATATGGTGTTTTTTACTCACTCTTGTTGAGTGGGTTAATGTTAATACACCAAAAGGCAGAGTGGGCAACCCAATATTCTGGTGAATGCACGTCCACACATTGTGAATGATACCACTGTTTGCACTCAACCCATGAAACGCATGTGGCAGTGTTAGTAGTGGTTGATATTTACCACATGCATTGCAGATGACGGTTTTTTCCTTCTACAAGTCAAGAATTACACGGAAAATTGGACACACACAGCAAAATGTAAAGCGGTAGTGACAACTTTCAAACTAGTTTCTTTCAAACAAGCAAGACGCAATCTAGTGGTCATCAAAACAATTTAAAAAGGTTCGTTAAGAAAAAACATTTGAGAAAATGAGTAATCTCTCACTTTATCAACATCCCTCACGCATTAATGTCTGACAAAATCCGTCACAATGCTCGTTTAGTACAGATGACTACGAAAAAGGAATATTTGCTCAAGTTGAGCTTAGAAAGAAAATACAACGGCCGTCTTAACATGGAAAGCAAAATCTTAACCACTAACTTAATTTGGCTAATTGCAAGACGCCTCATGTATGACCTGTATGGTCTAACCCTAATGCTTGAAATGTTTTAAGGCTTTTTTAGTAACACAGAATAATCGTTTATCACAACTCAAATTTTCCTCGCTCAACACATATATGATGCGGAATTATTACTCTGTTGAGATGTTTTTACTGCTTTAAGGTAAAGAAGTAAGTACTGATCACACTTAAACGCCTGTTTCCAGCTCCAGCAGTGAATGGTAACTTTTCTGAGTGGGAGGAGGCTTCTGAGTGCACTGTGACGTGTGGAGGAGGAACAAAAACAATTCATCGAACCTGCACCAATCCCCCGCCGTCCAACGATGGAAAGGACTGTAGGGACCTGGGACCAGCTGCAAAGACAGTCTCGTGCAATGAACAAGAGTGCCGTAAGTGAAACACTTTCTAATATGCTACTTCCAATTCTTTCTTTGTTGAATGGTTCCACATTTGCCAGTTTTATTTGCGGTTCATATCAATAAATACGAAAGCGAAAACGTCGACAGTAATTATAAAGCAAGCCGATACAAATCAATGGAATATCACAGAACAAATCACTGTGCATGTTAAACAAGACGATTGGGATAAGGACCCTTTGTCAGAGTCCGCACTTAAAGTGACAGCAAAGCAGCAAAGTGGGCTCCAAAGTTTGCTTCTAGTATCATAGGTTATCTTATGAAGGTTTCTGAAAAACCTTCTTTACAAGGATCTCAAACAGAAAAAAAAATTCAAATGTGTTTATCCACTCAAAAGATATCACGTTTTGAAATTTGAATTTCCCGCCATTTTGTTACTAAAAATAATTTATGAGGGATTACGACAGGGCAAGAGCCTTTATGAGGGATTAACTCTGTTACCTCTTTATCCTCTCTTGATGGCAGATAATGCATCGTGTTTTGGCCATGAATCGTTGCTTTATTATATTTGAATAGAAAGAAAAAAATTCGCTGAAAGAGATAAAAACAAGGATATATAAATTTGAGGGACAAACTAAGAAGTGAAAGCTCCATCAGAATGTCAATGTTTCGTGATATGGAACAGAATGAGTTGAATTATCTATAGTAAATAAGTGTTTCGTATCTTATGCAGTAGAACCTAGATTATGTTTGTCAAAGTTGTTGTTTCTTTAGCAATGTTTTTCCTGTTCTTCGCAACTGTTTTGGTTAAGCAAAGAGAAACGACGTAGACCAGGGAGTAATATTAGTTTTGCATAAGAGTGTCAAAATTTACCTATATTATTCCGCTTTATTTCTCATCCTTTTTATTGGTATCATCTTAATATCTCTAGCCTGACTTCCTGAGACACTTCTGCAAATCCCTTAGAATAAATCACACTAAAGTGCACTGTTTTGGACCCTTCATACTGGGGATCGTTTTTGGGGGAATTTATTCCATACATTTTAATGTAACTTTGGCTGGGTTGAATAATATCGTTCGTTATATCGGAGACTTTGTTATAAAGGGGCTCCTTACATCAGGCTTCCACTGTATTATTATCAGGTTTAAACGCTGTTGCATTGATAAGGTAGCTCAACTACCCTTATATATTTCCCCTAAGAGCGAGTAAACAATATGTCACGTCGGCAGAATTTTGTGAAATACGGGCTATTAATAACTTTGTTATTGCCTATTCTTCAGATGCCCATGATGAGGCAAGTGATTGTCTCTTTGTATCTCATCAAATCGGCCAAGACTCACCTCTATGCGGTTCTTCCGTTCGGCCATGCCAGACTCTTCATCAAGCACTACGACATGTTAGTGACGGAGGAAAGATTTGTCTTGATGGAAGGAACAGTGAGTCACATCCATATAGCTGTCTTCCAATGAATGCTACAGAGGAAACGAAGATATATGTAATGGACAAAAGTATAGAAGTACGCGACTGGTTCTGTAAGGCGCATCTTTACTGCCAGTTGGCCTTCAGACGTGCAGGAAATCGAATACTAAGGCTGACTCTCTTAAACCTGGTATTCCATAACTATGGAGCTATTCTAAACAATGTAAGCTGTTTCAATGTCACTATATCCAACTGCAGCTTTATTAACTGCAAAACAGCCTTTGATATGCGACAAAGACCATCTGCAGTCTGTCAGCAATCATCCTTCGTAATCAATAACACTGAATTCTTGTACAATAATTACTCGGTCGTTGCCCATTTATATAACGAATTTTTTCTTCTTAAGATCTCGAGATGTGTTTTTGAGGGCAAAGTAGGACGTTTTAATGTAACCTCTGAGGATAGGAAAATGAGGGGTAACGTGTACATTTTTTCAGAAAAAAGAGTTCATGTACACGGCATCATAGCTGATTCCATTTTTCGAGAACTCGGCCACGAGTACAACGGCTTTGCGTTATCAGTTAGAACCCAGGGTTTTTTTACCATTGGAAAGCTGTCAATTTTGAACAATACGTTTCTACGCAACGAAAATGCCGTGTTAGTGTCTGGCGGATTTGATGTGCATCTCACTAAAGTGACAATTAATTCCACATATGGGTACGCCATTACGGCCGGTGGACCTCCCAAACTAAGTGCCAAAGTTGTTGGTATAAAGGTATTCTTAGACCAATGCATTCTAGGCAATAACAAGGCTGGAGTAAGAATGGCGACCAATCCTTGTCTGCGGGATGCCTTGAATTGCCAAGCAAGCGAACAGAAACTAGTCGTGAAAAACAGCTTCTTTCTAGGCGGTAATGAAACACGAGGTACAGGAGATGCGATACGATTTCGGATGATGTCTGACACTTCAGACAGACCGAAATTTTATGAAACCGCAGTGCTTCTTGAAAATGTCACGTTTCAAGGATTACACGATTGCGCAATGTACGTAAGTATTCAAAAGAATGTTCGAGGGCAGATTTTGGTGAGGAACTGTAAGTTTGTGAACAATTATCAGTTTGTATATAGATTAGCTGAACGAGCGACTGTACAAATCGAATTTGAAGACGAAGATCCTCCAAATTCATGCCTGAAACTGCAAAACAAGAGCGAAGTCATACAAAATAACACAACACAAACGCCAGTGATATTTGACAACAGCATTTTTGTAGATAACGTCGGTATCGCCGCAGCCTTGAGCTTCTTAAACGGAAATGTTACCTTTAAAAACTGCACTTTCAAAGACAACAAAGGTTTGACTTTGGGAGGGCACGTGTATATGAAAACGGGTTACGGTAGGATTAGCGTTGTCAACAGCACCTTCATCCAGACACATTTGAATGACCGATTTTCTAATGCAAAGCAACGCCTAATCTCAAGTAATGGATGTTTCTTACATTCTGAGAGCGCTGGCCCGATCATCATTACAAATTCCTCTTTTGCGGCAAATGTCAGCAGGCCATTTATACCAATATTTGCAGCTACAAAAACTAGCTTGATACAAGTCGATGCTGCCTCCACCCTTCGATGCCCGTCTGGGAAGCGGGTCAAACTGGATAAAATGGAGAACACAGAGGGCTTTGAGTTTACTAAGGGGAGCAACACGTGTTGGATGAAAGTCAATTACGTCAAATTTTTCTGCGAAGAGTGCCCTGATGAGTTTTACAGTCTGCAGAGCGGACTGGCAACTGGCCTTGATATTAACAAGGGAACCGCATGCCTGAAATGTCCGTACGGAGCATCGTGTGAAAATGGAAACGTAAAAGCCAAACAGAGCTTCTGGGGTTTAAACATTTCAACAAATCCTCCAAGTCTGCAATTTTTTCCCTGTCCCTTGGAATACTGCAGCAGTCCGAGTCATCCCAGCTACTTCACTTACAATGGTTGTCAAGGTAACAGGTCAGGCGTGTTATGTGGCGAGTGTTCAGATGGATATACGGAAGCTTTGTATTCGACGTCATGTAGAAAGAAAGATAAATGCAAAGATCACTGGTTCTGGTTGGCGACCGTTATCTATGTAGTTGTCTTTGCCGTTTATTTCGTTTTCAAGCCTCCTATTTTCTCAAAGTTCTATAAAGAGACTTTGTGGTTTAAGAAAACACCAGTAAACGCCTGTGTACAGCCACTGCCACCCGAAGAAATGGACGAGCTAGATTCAGGATATCTAAAGATTGTCTTTTATTTTTACCAAGTAGCTGAGCTGGTGATAATAAAGTCCCCAGAGGACGTTCTTCACGTAGTCCCATTCATTCCAACAGTAATTGCCCTTTTTAATTTCCAGGTAAAGACATTAGACGGCGGCATTGGTTGTCCATTTCCTGGACTCAGTGCCGTTACCAAACAACTATTTCTGTGTTCAAAGTTCCTGGCAACATTACTTTCCATCGGAGTCATCTATGCCATACATCGAGCCACAAGTAAGACGGGGTACATCTCTTCACCATCACTGAGAGTATACCTTGCTGCTGCTTTGGAAATACTGTTGCTTGGATACGAAAGGTTGGCGGATACCACTCTTAAGCTCATGCACTGCGTCCCTATAGGGACGGATTGGCGTCTTTTTGTAGATGGTAACGTTCAGTGTTGGCAATGGTGGCAGCACCTGATGATCACCTTCATAGGGTTGCTCATCATTCCTCTCATCTTGGTTCTCTTCTGGGGATCACTAATGCTCTCCAATAACAAATTGTCGGGCAAGGAATTCTTGATAGCTTGTGCATTCCCTTTACCTTGTCTTCTTGTTTGGATCATTCGGCGGTGTAAGAAGACAAAACCCCAAGATATGCTTTTCACAAAAAATGGTCATGATGCCAAAGAAATCAAGAAGATTCTCCATAGTCCATTTCGCGAGCCCTCCAATGGTGACCATGGGACACTGTACTGGGAAAGCGTACTGACTGGTAGAAGGTTGATCCTGCTGACTATCCATACCTTCGCTACCGATTCCATGGCACGATTTGTCTGCCTGAATTGCACATGCCTCTTGATTCTTGTCCATCATCTCGCACTGAGGCCATTTCGCGATCGCAAGGCCAACATTTTTGAAAGCCTTTCGCTTGTGAGCCTGGTTGCTATCTGTACGTTCAGTTTGGCAGAGGCCACTTATTTCTCTGAGGGAACAGAGCCCACAGGACCCAGTCAAACCCTCTTTCGCGCTCTGCAGTGGATCGAGCTCGGTCTGCTCAGCCTTGTTCCAGCTGCAGTGTTCATTCTTGTATTGATTGCTGCATTATCCCAAGTACTCCGTTTGATGTATCACTGCATCAGGTTGCTTCCACGTGTACTTTATTCTTGTGGAACGCAGTGCAAATGTTTCTTCCGAGATCTATTTCCGGGTCGCTTATCAACGTCGCAGCAGCTCATCTTACTTCAGTGGGACTCCGAAGAACTGCTTTCCGCTGCATAAACGTACTTTAAAATTGCATTTATAATCTAATTTTAATCTGTTAAAGGGAGAGCGTAGACGATAGAGTGTCAACAAAAACTGTAAATGTTTCCATCAGCAGTGATAAAGCTCTCCTGGTGTAGGCCTGAATAGTCACGAAACGAGCCAAAGTTTTGGTTCTTCTTTTTAAGGTTTGAGGATATAAAACTCATTGGAAGTTAAGTTCAGTTAAATCTTTGTTAACTCTCAAAAGCAGCATGTATGCTTAATCAGTTGCTTGCCTATTGAAAGTTGCAATTTTGCAATCGTAATTAACCACATTTACTGCATTTATTTGTTGTTGTTTGGAATGTTAAGCTATGATATTTAACCACATACACTTTTATTTATTCAAGTACTATAAAGAAAACGCCCTGCCAACGTACACGTTGTAGACAAAGGCTTTGCCTGATTATTAGTATATAACGTATCCATCTAGAGATGTGTATAAGCGAAACAATAGCTTAGATTTTATAAAACAATTGACTTTGATGATAACTTCCGCGAGGTTGTCAAAACGCCAATCAATGTCACCACAAAATGTCCTCCTCAAGATTACACTCACCCAGAAATTTATGCTTCAATGAGTTCTGATTTGACTCTTGGGTTCAAAGCTTTTAATGATAGTCAACCTCAGAAGTGAACGGGCAAAGTTGTTTTTCTAGCCGATCCTAAAAGACGCGTAATCTCAGTTGAAAAGTGGCGCCAATTTTTGAGGGGACTGGTTTCGAATCGATCAGTGTTGACGTACGTAGGAACGTTGACTGGCTGTTTTTTTTTTCCTAGAAATCCATGTGTCGAGCAGTAGTTGTAAGATGATGTAATTTTTCAACTCCTGGCATGAACTTTGACTTTTTGTCCTTCCAAATAGGGTTGACACACTATGCCGGCATAATTTCGAGAATTATTACTGTAGGTGGAGCATCGAGCATAATGCCGGCCTAATAGTACTATTTTGCCGGTATAATAGTAACATTTTGCAATATACCAGTCGTGTCTTATTTTTGTAGTTAATATTGTCCGTTTATCGAATAAAAACTGTAAAATGAATGCAATAGGCAGTGACCAGGGATATACGTACTGATTTATCATTTGGTAATTACAAGATCTTGTGTAGAGGTTTTTCGCTATTCTTTAATTGAATATTATCTGTTATTCCTGCTGTCAGCAGCTTACTTTTGCAATTTAATTAGTTATTTCTTACCTTTGTATCTGAAGTCATTTAGTCACGTTGTTAGGTCATGGACAGACGATTTCAACGTTATAAAACATTCTTGAATAGATCTTTGTTGTGAAGGAAGCTGAACGAGGTGGCCAAACGAATTCAGCATCTCGATTCAACATCTTTCAACGTTGTTGAAGTAATATATCAAACACAAGAAAGATTGTTTCATCAGGATACGCAAACACGAAGCCGAGTTTTTTTAGCCAACTTTTTTAGCCAACCTGGTGAAATACTCTTTGAAGTGTTTGATATTAATAGTTTCTCAAACCCTTCATATTTCTTGGAAAAATGCTAGGCAAAAGTTTCCAAAACCCGATCCCAAACCCGTCAGGGTTTGGATAGGGTTAGGGTTAGGTTTGGGTTTGGTTTTCTTTGTGTTCTCTTTATGAATTATTAATGAGTTTGACAATTCAACTTGTTGAACGTGTTTGACCATCAGGTTAATGATGTTAAACTTTGTTTAAAAGTTATGTTAGTTCCCTGCACGTGCATTTATGCAGCTGCATAACATTTTTGCAGGTTTCAACCTAACGAATTCAACATTGTTGTTCACACGCGATTACAAAAGAAAGATTGGTGTTGGATCGAAAGTTTGATGACGGTCAAATTTCGTTCTACATCATCCAACGTCATTCAACCATGCAGGTGGTCAAATATGGTAACATGTTGAATTCAACAATGTTGAACCTTGATAGACAACAAATGTTGCGTCAGTTTGTCCACGGCAAAATATTATGGCAAATCGGTGTAAGTTTTGTTACAATCCTTATGTATCTTAATTGTGATGACAAAATAAAGAGGGTGCACGCAGCACTTGTAGTTACTTCCTGATAAGATAAAAGCTTTATCTTCAGTTAAGCGGGGGAGAGAATTAGAATAAAAATTTCAAATTAAAGTGTCTTCGATTTCGTTAAAACAAGGTTTACCTGTCAGTTTTGCTTCAGGAAAACGATTTTCTTTTACAGATTATTCTTACGTCTTTGAAAAGTGGAAAAAGCACTGAAACCTTGTTGAGTTCTCAGATGCTTCACCCTTGTTCGTCATGTGACAAATTGATTACTTGAAGTAATACAATCCATTATTTTAGGGAGTACATTTTGGCTGCTTCATTTCGCTGTACTTAGCAATTCTGTGATTTAGTGATTTGCATGGTCAGCCCCCGGACTAGTACAAGACATAACAGAAGTTGGTCTTTTATTTTATCCTCAATCCACCAGAAATGACTGCGCCACTATCACTTTTTGCCCTCATGAGCACTGGTTTGTCAGTTGACAGTCTCGTCTCGATTTTCCCCTTCCATTAGTGGAGTGGAATTTCTATTGTCGGATTTGGCCTCCTGGTTGTCACAAATTAAACTCTAAGCTACCCCAGGGTCTCTGCACTAGCTACAAACTCCTTGTCTGTTTGTTTCTTTCTTACAATTCTAATTATCCAGGCCTGTTATCCAGAAAGTGTTAATCAATTAATATGAATGGCCACACAGAATTCGATGTTAGTAACCACATATATCTTCATCATCATCATCATCCTCATCATCATCATCATTTTGTCTTTTTTTACATTTCTGAACAACATACAATTCGAGTACTTCTTCACGGCGGTTTGCTTGGCATGTCAGAGTAGCTTTGCCCTTATGTCTGATAATGTGGCCCCCATAAGCGGTCATACATTGGACTGTTGTAAGGGGGAGGGGGAGGGTTTGTGCAGTTTCTTGAACGTCTTCCAAGATATAACGTTTGCCGACGCCCCAATATCGAGTTTCATCTTCAATTTTCGGAGAAGTTTCCCTGTGGTGATAACTACTCGAAAGCTTGAAATCGTGCTTCAGTTCAGTTTTTTCCTACTATTTGACACCATGTAACATACAGCACGTGTGATTCAGGGAAGGCACATTTTTATTACTCGTGAACCAGACCTGGCGCGGTTACTAATGTAATCCAGCCAGGTTACATCATCTGTGAGAAAGATAACTCCGAGGAAAAAGGAAAATGTTACTAAGTCCTGTAAACATGAAATAGAATGAAAATTTATCAAGTCAACATGTATCGAATATTTTGTTACCTTACGGAATGTAGTTGGTCAGTTCGATGCAAGGTTATTCTCATTAAGAGTAGATGTGTCTGTATTCTTAATTTGCACAGTGATACTCTACAAAAACATTACTTTTTGAACTGATAACTTGGTGTTCTTCTTGGAGTTCCCCCTTCTGTAAGCATTCCTTTCCCCTTGAAAGCCTCTTATTGCGCCTTACCAGGCCTGCCTCTCTCTACCGACTCGCTAATTCGCAGAAAAAAAAAATTTTCACTTTTAATTTGTAGGTCTTCCTTTGTCACTATACTGTTCCCGTTAAGAACTGCTTTAAAATTCTTAATGTCAGCAGCAAATCAATGTGTCCTTTATTTTTCCTTCCTTGCGTTGCATAGACCTTTGTACAGGTAAAACAAAATGATGAGTTTCGGGAGTTTTAGTCCAGCTGACACTTAGCAACGCCGC
Source organism: Siderastrea siderea (assembly GCA_964030785.1). Classification (NCBI taxonomy): domain Eukaryota; kingdom Metazoa; phylum Cnidaria; class Anthozoa; order Scleractinia; family Rhizangiidae; genus Siderastrea; species Siderastrea siderea. The sequence goes on from OZ034977.1 coordinate 591,265, forward strand.
TTTGCAGTTAGGGATGTAAGGGTGAAGTAAAGTACGGGCCGGTGACAACAGCAACAACAACTTTACCCACTCGTAGTGACACACACCGCCATTGCTTAACTCCAGTTTGTGTGGCCTGAAGCAACTAGGGGTGTTACTACTTCCTCCAACTTCGCAACGCATTTATGCACCTCGGTAGGGAGATGCAACATGGAGTAAAGTTACTTGTCTAGGGGCCTCTTCATACGAGCCTGGCTCGGTTTCCGAGATGTCGCGTCACCACTTTTTCCTTTGTAAAAATTTCGATGTGTTCATTTAAGAAAGTCATGTTGGCCCGGTTACCGAGATCTCGGTAACCGGGCTGCAAATTTTCCCTTATGAACAGGTCAACCCGGATACCGATATGAAAAAAAATTCAAATACGCATTCGTTTCTGTCGAGGGAAAGCGAAGTTAGAATCATTCCGGCCTTTTCTAAACTGACTGTTTTTTTTAAACAAGAAATTCTGAAGAATTTAGAGGCGGCGGATGGTCTGTTCCCCCCTCCCCCCAAATGTGACCTTAGAGTTTCTGTTTGATTTCCACGGGCTTGTCTGTGCAAATATCGGTCGACCCCCCCCCCCCCCCCCCCCTCCACTTTTTCTAAGGAAAAAAGGTTTCTTTAAAGGAACAGCGACAATCTCCTATTGTTGAAACCGCATACACTCTTTTTTTATAAGAATGTTGTTTTCAACCGTTTTGTGGGAAGTTAAATGGTATAAGTGCTACGCTATTTTCTTGTACCTTTGACGAAGAGGAGTCAAGCATGAGAATTCACTCGGAGTGGGGATTCTTCAGATCACTAATCCGTGATTAATAAATTTTCGGATTTAGGTAAAGAAACGCAAAATCCGTTTTTGGATACAAGAATCCGGATTTGGATTTTCCCAAAGAAACGCACCCTTAATATTTGAGGTGGTTTTTTAATGAACATTTTTTCTTTTGTCCTGAAATGAAATATGTTTATCCATCCTGTTATCTTCCGCTATTACAGTTTGTAACCTAAATTTCATTACTTCTGACGATTCTTCAACAAGCCCTTAGCTTTAGAAGCGTGCGCTATAGATCTTGCAGCCTTAGTTCTCTCCAATCAATGTCTCCGTAGGCTTGATTGGCAAAACCAATTGACGAACTTTCTTAACCTGCCATCCTAGCTTTGCTTCTGCGAGAAAAGTAAATAGCAACTAGGTTAAAGCAAAGAAAGTCAGTGAATGAGTAATCGAGTTCCAAGTAAATTCCAGAAATTTAGCAAACATTAAGACTACCATTTTAACATTCTGTTTAAAGCTGAAGGTATTGTTACTGATACAGTTTGGTCGGCAAACCGAAGCTCTTCTCTCCAAAACCTGCTCTGTATCTAAATTCCTTCCTACTTTTATTAAGCATTAATCAATAACCAGAGGGAGAAGTACTCAATGATGCATTGTAATGTTTTGTCCGCCACCAAGGGTATGCAATTTGAGCCATTTTGTTCTGAAATGAGTTATAGAAATTGGCCATTTTGGCCTAATATAAGGTGCCATTTGTATGTAAGTAGGAAACAGGGCACTGAGTCTCTTCGCTTTACCTTGAATAAGGGGAATTTCAACAGGCAACGTCTACTGCCCCTGGTGATGAATAACGAGTGCAAAAGAGGTTCAACTTACAGGCAGTATTTCCTGACACAGAAGAACAATAACACAAGGAAAATAACAAAGACTGTTCCTCCTACGGCAGCTGAAATAAGCGTTTCCTTGGAGATTCCTGAGGTTTTATTGTCAGTCTTGTGTAGGTCTAATAGAGAAAATAATGTTAATGAGCAATCAACAAGTTGCATTGCTATGAAGGATACTCTGAATGACCCCTGCACGGGTGAGATCTCGTGGTGATTGCACAGGAGGCAAAGGGTCAGAATAGTATTCAAAATACTACTATTTGTCTGGAACTTGATCGCTAGTCGAGTCAGGAGACGAAAACCGCACGATAAAGCGCACGAGAGGGTATGATGTAAATTAGAATCACCATATGATATGTGCAACATCTGAAAAACAAAAAACAGTTACCTCCGGAACCAACGTCAAACGGTCTAAAATTAAATTCAGTTAGCTTCTATTGCAACCACGAGATAAAAATGAATGAACAAATGCAATGTATGAATAACTAAACAAATAAATAAAACAAGATAGTAAACAAAGCAACATTTCCGTTGTTATAGTTACTGACCTTGACAATCCTGCTTTCTTTTTGAGGCTTGTTGGCCAGATGTTGAAGTCCCGGATGGACATGAATTACATGAGGTCTGAGCTTCTTGATCTTGGTATTGGTCCAATGCGCATGCTTGACAATTGGTGCCGTTGAAGAAGTAGCCAACAGGGCAGTTGACTAGTTTGTAAAAAAAAGATAATAGAGAGTGACAGTTCAGGTCTTTGCTCTAACCATTGCTTTCATCATAGTCTGTCCATATGTGTGCAGTTTGCCTTTTCTTTCAAGGATACTTAGTTAAGGGAAAGTAAACCCCGCCACGCTTCTGGAAGAGCGACCTAGTGATTTTCTCGCGCGCTTGTGTGTTTTCTCCTTTTGCAATCGGCAATTTAATGAAATATTAATAGAAAATTTACTCCCTGGGAGAGTAAATGATTTTATGCAACCTTCGGCACTGGTAGGAGTAAGTGTTTTGATCATTGTATTTATAATAAGTGAATGCAGGCCAGGTGACAGGCCTCTTTCTTCAGCAGCTTCTCCCAATTTATTTATTTTTTGAGTCGTTTGACTTCGTCCATGACATTCGGGTCTGCCCTCACCTTTGCTGGAAATAGATAGGTATTTTTACATTTCTGTATACGTATTTGTACATGATAGTTTCAGAACGGCCACGCAAGTGTCTAAAACATGGCAATTTTCTGGCGTTGTTTGGATGTCTTCTAACTTCTTTCCAGCAAACAGAACTCAGCCTTGGCAATGTACATTAACACAAATTTTTGTAACTCCAATTTGTAAGTGCGCAAGGGGGCATAAATGACAGTTACACCATACGCCCTTTTTGAAAAGAGGAAACAAATATAAATAGCGCCTCGTTAGAGTTATTTATCCCCTTACAACGCACACACGGAATAATTGCTAAATTATCAGTGACAACACTTAATTTAAATTATCATTAACAACACTTTTCAACAAGAGAAGCAAGAATCCAGGTTGATTCAAAGTAAACTAATGTATCTTTATTCTCCTCACCGCACATTGCCCCACTTTGGACTTGTCCCTCACCACAAAGGACCCGAATAAGGCGAATCTCAGGAGGCCTTGATGGGTTCGTCACTATGACAACACTACTAATATTCAAGGTCAAGTCCGCTTTGTCCAAGGCTGCTAGAACGTCATTAGATATTTGTAGAGAAGTCTGGTTGAGATCAAGTGATGTGTTATTGTACTTTATAAGAGGAACTTTTATTGTGAAGCTAACGGTCAGAGGAATTGTGCTTTGTTTGGTATCAGACACATCTCTCTTACGGCGAGCTGTTTCTCCGCATTCGACTCTGACGTTCTCAATCCTACAGTCTGGGTTTCTATAACAAGCTCCTGCCTGGCCAAGGGAGGTGCTCATTAAAAGGTCGATGAAGTTTCCGGCAATCTCTTCGTTCATATCTTCTCCGCCGCACTGGTCAGTGAGGTAGTGGTACTGTCCGTTTAACAAAAGACCTTTTGGTATGTGAGTTCCTGTAAAGAAAGTTAAACGGTTTTAGAACTGCTGAAAACCCAAAATAACATGGTAATGATAATTATAATCAAAGCTCGAACCAAAAATTGTTCGTATTTGGCTATAATTGCCACTACAATAATTCATCCAAACATCAAACATCAATTTTAACAAAGCCATTAAGAACAAATGAGGGCTGCCTTATATACTAAAAAATTGTTGTTACTGTCAATAAAAGGGCTGCCTATCCTTTAGTTTTGTCCGTTTTTTTTTTTTAGAATTTACTTAGATTTAAATCTGCTGCTTTGGTGGTTGTGAATAATTGATTAACAACAATCCGGTGTGTTGGCGTGTTCTTGTGGTGTTGCACACTGCTGAAACAGCAAACACAAGGCCGTTACAGTTATTCGCTACTTATTCAAGTGTCTTTTCTTTCATTCATTGAGCTTAAGAATATTTTATGATGAAATTTATTGAAAATTTCTTAGTTTCTTACTCGAGCAGTCAGGAAAAGCAGGTTTTTTAGGCACCTTCACATTCACCCATTTGCCCTTCGCGTTACAGTGATAGATAGGCTGTGGATGGTTGGCAAACCCATATCCCTTATTACAATGCACGGTGCAGGTCATTCCACCAGCCAGCCATGTCTCGCACGCTTTGGCTCCATTCTTCGGTGCTGGTAAATCCACACACGGAGTATCTTTAAGAGCAAAAATTGGCTAAATAATAAAACTTACCGAAATTTTCCATTACATCTTAAAACAAGATTTAAGCAATCCTTCAGAAAGATCATCTTCTAAACTAGAACGATACCCACACATGTTCTTCGTATTAAAAGCAAGCATACAAAGAAAGTACCATGTAACGTTAAATTTCTAGATATCGGACATCGTTCTATTTTAGACCATCTACAAACTAAAATATGAGAACGGCATTTTACAGCACAATAAACAAAATCACAACACTAAAAGGTTTCAGTGAGATGAACAGATTCATGAAAAGATTCATGAAGAGATTCATGTATATGTACATGTATACAAGTGGGAACAACCTTGTACAACACATAACAAAGCTACAAAAAACACTGTTCTTGAAATGCGGCAACAAGAGCAACAAAATTTTGAAATATCCAGCCACAATATACTGAACTAATTCTTGAGTAACAACAAAGACAATCAATGAAAAATAAATCAGTGTTGATGTTCTGGTAACTGTATTAGTCATGAGACTAAAGGCGCAATTTAAACGACTTTAGTCGAGGGGTTGGGGTAATACAAATCGAGGGAGAGGGCGTATTTACTGATTTAGGCGTAAAAAAGTAAGGGGTTTATTACAAGGGGGGCTCATTTGAGGGAGGCCAGGGGTTAAATAGAGGAAATACGGGATGTCCCTGAAAGATATGCGAGTACTTTGAAACATCGTGCAAACAATTTTTCCTTTAAATGTTACAGTATATATCTCCTAATTGAAACAACGTTGACTAGTAAAAAGCAAAAACTATGAAACGAAACGACCCGATGGTTTTCTGGAAAGCATGAAGACTTGCTTGAATTCCCAGATTCCTTGTACGTTGGTAATATATATAACAAACCTAAATCTACTCTTGGATACTCAGCAATGACTTTGTGCGTGCCGCCTTCCCAGAACTCAACAGTGTCTTATCATCCGTATTTTGTCCCTCTTACGCGTCAACGTTTTTCAAATAGGCGTATATACCTAATTGAAAAAGCGTTGTCATGTAAAAAGCATATACTATGAACGGTACCACCCAATGGTTTTCTGGGAAGTAGGAAAACGTGCTTCTATTCTCCAGCACTGGGTGGGGGGGGGGGGGGATATTAACACAGGATACCAAAATCCAATCCAAAACATTTTTAGGAATGAAAATATCGTGGATATCAATATATGGAACTGAGTAGGAAAGTAGTTAGTGCTGCTTTCCTTTGTGTCGCATCGTTCATGGTTTATACCGACAACGTTTTATCAATCAGGTGTATAACAAAGTGACAAAATGTATACACACCAGCTATTGTTATAAGAAACCTGCAATACTCCCTATTTCCCGCCTTATCTGATGCAGTATAAGTAATGTTGTATTCTCCCCAGGTGACTTCACTTCCATTCTTCAGGTTTGTTGTAAATAGGTTCACGCCCATATTATCCGTCACGGTAACTGCGGGTAGCATTAGCTCACGCCATCTTTGAGGTGAAATAATCTTGATGTCACCAGGACAAGGGACAATCTTAGGCTTTTCAAGATCTGTCGAAAGAAAATTGAGTCTTAGGAACTTGTTAGCGTACTGTCACGGTGACGTCTTAGCCCGGCTCTTGCAGCCTGGTAAACCAGGAAGAGAGGTTGACCTAACTGGAATATAACTGGGTCGAAACTACGCCAAGCTACAGTCCAGCGATTTCTTTGTACTAACGAATAAAACCCTCAAAGCATTCTACCTCGAAAATTGATCGAAATAAGCCAAAACGTTTCTTTATAGAGGTGTTTATTATAGGTTCAGATAGATTTACCTTTAACATGAACAGAAAACACACAGCTGCTGCTAAGCCCGGCAGAGTCTGTGACGTCATATCTAACGTTGGTTCGACCAACATTCAGCTGCTGCGGAGGAAGCGGACCGCTGAAGTTCAAGGGATCGTTAGAATTGTCGGTGGGGACTGGAGCCTGCCACGTGACTGTTGCATATGATTGACCAATGTCTGTAGAAACATCCATGTCAGGTGGGCATTGAATGCTTGGAGGCTTGATATCTGATGAAGATGAATTGAAGGTCGAAAGTGTCAATGACAGTTACGATATATTTTTTGAAACTACTATTAAGTTAGTCAAAGTTATCTCAGCTTTTAAACAAGATATTAAGGTACTGAAATCCTTGTCAATGTTGAACTAGAAATGACCAGCATGGTTATAAAAACAGGAAAAATAATATTCACTTCGTCAGCAACATCATGTTCATGTTGAGAGAAACCGTTTATTTTCTGATGTATATTCCATACCTTTACAGATCACCTTGCTAACGTTTGAACTCCAGGAACCATTTTCAAGGCAAGATACTCTTGGCGGACCTTCCAGATGGTAGCTTGAACCATTGCACATGAAGAAACAATCTGTTCTATAGTTTACACCAAACGGCATCTTGCATGAGGCTGGATAAACCGTCCCACGAGAAGGCGCTTTGATGGCTGGACACTTAGCAACTTAAAAGAACGTAAAAAAGGTAAGATGAAAATCAGCTAGAAGACGTCTTCCTTTGGAGAAGTTTGTCGAACAACCTCACCTGAAAAACGAAAAAGTCTACCAAAACACCTTTACTAAGGGGAGAAGAAGATGCACCAACAGCACAGGGGAAGACTGCAGAGAGAGAGAGAGAGAGAGAGAGGGGGGGGGAAGGAAGGAGGAACGGCAAGTAGAGGGGGTGGTAAGGAGCGAGGGGGTGTGGTTCGTGTGAAAGCCAAAGTCCCATTCATGTTATTGCCAGTTGTCATTGTTTGAATTTGAAATATTTTTACCTTGACGTAAACGGCTCGTAGAGACCATTTTTTGTTAAATGAAAAACAATAAACACATACAATTAGTTTAAGTTGTCTTGCTCCAGTAGAAAATCATGCTTTCAAAAGCAATTAACGAATTTGAAAATAGACAAGAACCGCTTGCTTTCTGATTTTGTTTTCATGTCGTTTGTTATTTTATTGCTGACATTGAAGTTTCTATTTTCTTACTGTGGCATGTTGTTGTCGTGCCTGACCATCTTCCATTTGCCTCACATATCCGCACACTTGACCCTGCCAGTCGGTATCCCAAGTTACAAGAGAAAGAGGCTTGGGAACCAAATGACCAACCACATGAAAGAGAGGTTATGGCACCAAAGATTGGAGGCTGGAGGACTGGACAGGTCTTTTCTGTGAATATAAAATTCTTCACTGTGAATAACTTGATAACTGCAGTCTTTTTTCTTACTTCTCAATTTTTCTTTGACATATTACATTTTATTTTATTCTGTTACTTTAAAAGACATCTGACATTGACATCTCTTATCCCTTGATTAATAAGTATGATACCCTTTATCAAAGATCAGAACACATTCATGACATGACTTTTAATGGCGGTGTGCAATAAATCTCATCACACAATACTGTGCGACTATCATTCGAAGTAAACCCCATAGCTTCACAAAATTTAAAATGAACACTGGTCCACTTCAAAATCTTCTAAAGTAAAAAGGTGTCGTTTGCTTCACGGCCAGGTGTATTGCGATGTTCATTACACTCCTTTACATTAATTTCTTCTAGATGGTAAAAAGTAAAACTTAAGACTATGTTATTTTGCGGCAAGGAGAACAGCATACTTGCGACTTGCACAATAAAGCTGCAGTTGGCTCTGTTTCCCTCTTCATCAGTTGCTGAATATTGAACACTGTACAAACCAATACTTAAATTAGCAGGAGGCCGCACGGCTGGGTAGTTGATAATCACGTGACCAGAGTTATCAGTTGCTGCTGGTTCGAACCATGAGAGAGGGGCGTTGGATGAACATTTAGGGGCATAAACTACCATGTTACTGGGACAGGTGTTGTTGAACGAAGGAGGCGTTTTGTCTGTGAAAGATAAAACACGTCAACTTCATAAAATTTCATAAACTTTTAGGACTAGTTTATATATTTATTATTAGGATTACTTGATATTTAGGAATAGACGAGCGTTTTTAATATGAGCCTCTGGCTCGAGAGACTGAGTAACCACTTCCCACGTTTTTTCGACTTTAAATAAAGTTACTTAATACTTACTTACTTACGTATTTACTTACTTACTTACTCACTTACTTACTTACTTAGAGCAATGGACTATTTAGGTTCAATATAACGCGTAAGGCAGTATTCATGTAGGAATTTAAAGCCTTCAGATTTCCATTTTAATGAGTGAAACTTGTTGTTTTTCTGCTCGTCAAGACCGTTACGTAAGCAGATGATTCAGCAGGTGTAAGTATTTTGGTTAAGGTTGTCCGGTTGTATGAGTCTTTTCGGATATATTTTCAAATCAGCAACGCCTAACTTAACCGGAAAGACCTATCATGCAACCGCAATGACTGTCGCAAAACATAGAAACATTTCTTACTATTTCTAACTAACTAACCTTTCAGTCTCGAGGCCATTTTCGTGTTGTCTTGTACCTCTTCTCCAAAGGGAGTCTTTGTGCATTAAGCTGTTCTTCTGAAAACGAGTTTCATTCACATGCAGATAAAACTCATTTTCATATGAAAGGTGTGCTCTTGGCCTTGATTTGAAAACGAGGTACAAGACAACTTGGAAATGGGCTATTGAAATAGATATACATTCTCCTGATATTACCTCGGCACAGGGTGTCATTGTTCCCAGTCCACTGTCCGTCATTACCACAAACTCTAAGTGAGGTGCCCTCTAGAACGTCACCTCTTTGGCAACTGAACCTGCAGGTCTGGCCATAAGTGCTCCTTGATAGACATGAGGATGGAGAAATGACAGCATTTGGAGGAGGAACAAGAGCGCTGCAGTTTATCACTGTGAAAACGAAACCGAATCTGTATGTTAGTAGATGGTTCATAGATTGAATTGTAACCTATAGTTATTTAACAAATAGATTCCATGTTGCCGTGCGTCTGTTCAGTAATAGATCACAGATGACGTAAGAAAAATAAAAAAGCCAACACCATGCTTTGTTCTGGTATAAAGCACGCAAGGGAAAGCCGAGAGCACTCAATAATTAGTAAGAAGCACTCGCCTGCGGCTCATGGTCACCACACACTTCTTTCGTGCTCTTCTTTCTTTCTTGCGTGCTTTAAAACAGAACAATGAACGGTTTTGGCATTTTTATTTGTTAAATAAAATCTAAAATCTTTCCGGGCTTCTCTCTCCGTACATTATTTAGCACGTAGGTGATTTTGTGACGAAACCCCTTACTCAATCTAATAAGCCGGGCTATACTTGTAACTCATAAACACAAGTAGTACTGCGTGCACTTGCGTATTAAATTTTCTAGTTTTTTTTCTTTTTTGGGCCTCACTGGAAGCTCTTTTACTCCTTTACATCTTAAGACAGTGCTGCAAGTATTCAAGTTCTACAAATAACGTTTATCAGGCATTCACACCACCTTCAAATAGGCCTTCTACATTTGCTGTTGATACTTGTAAATTACTAACCGTGACAGAATGACGTCAGTCCACTCCATTTCTCGTTCTCCAGGCACTTCCGTCTTAGGGAACCGGTTAAATTGTAACCAGGGTTACAAGAGAAACTACAAACTGTACCATAGGGTGCGGATAGAGGATTGGCACAACCTGTCTTCAGTCCGTTTGAAGGAGAGGGAAGAGATGGACACATGATAGCTAAAAAAAAAACCAAGGGCAAAATGATCATGGGACGACCATTTTAACAAACCGTTAGTGACACCATAGTACGTACTCAATTCTGGCCCATAAACATTGCTTGGCAATATTGTTCTATACACTTAAGGCAACCTACCTTGACAAACAGGCATAGGTTTGTCCCAGTAGCCTAGAGGCCTGTTACCAGGGGCAACGCACGTGATCATCGATGAGCCATTTAAACGATGACCAACTGCACAGGAGAAGTTACACTTTGATCCGTAATGGTTACCGCAGCTGTTCATCCGCAAAGGGCCTCTGAGATCAACTATCAGCGATATACAATTGATAACTAAAAAAATCAAAAAATCAAATCAAATGCAGTAAAGGACACTTTTCGTCATCATCTCGTCTTGATGGTCAATCAATTTAAAGAATATATACAGAGTCTGAAAAAATGTTTCATGTTAGTGTCAAGAGGAATATCTGACAGGGTCGTGCGAAGCTTATACTAAGGTCGTTTCATCATATGTTTTTTCAAATATGATTGTTATTTTAGTTTAAGTGAATTTATTACTTTCGATCAAGTTTGTCTTTAGGTGAATTCTTGAAGTGATAGAGGCTGAAAAAAAAGCTAAATTGTTAAAGTTGACAAACTGACTACCTAGGATTGATAATCTTGAGCATGTCTCGTTCAGCATAAGCTAACAATGGGCCTACAGGACACGGCACACCAAATGTTGGTGGTTGAGAATCTGGAATTGTAAAATCACCAAGCAAAGTAAAGTGAATAAAAGTGGAAGTAAGGGACTAGTATTATCGCACTGAGTAGTTATAATCGTAATAATCGTGTAAAATACAAGGTATAATATACTTAGAACAAACACCACTGAACCGTTGCCAACAGCTACCTGCACCTTACAAACGACTGATTGCCGACAATAACAAGACAGACAAACAATAGACAAACCGACTTATTGACTAACAATAGACCAACGGACATTCGACTAACAAAAGACGGATCGAAACGCACCAATCACGTTGAACAGTCTTCACAGCCAATAATATCACGGCTTAACTGACAGAGGACCAATAACATCACGAGATCGTCGACTAATCAGGACAACGACCAGAGACTTATAACATCTACTGACGATTCACAGTTCACTTGACTCTGAAGATGACTTCCGCTCCAGTTGTCGAAACGTCAGTCAATGTCATCTCAAACAGTCCTTCTCAGAACTACACTCACCCGGACGATCACAATTTACCGAATTATGACATTTGCTATTGTTGACAGCCTTTGAAGTTTCTTTTGGAATTGTAAGAACAAGATAAAGCTGCAGTATATACAAATCATATATAACATGTTTGATTACCAGTGCAGATGATGGCGCTACCACTCCATTGTCCAGATGACAAACATGTTATGGTGACATTTCCAGTTGAGCTGGTATATCCAGATTGGCAGGAATATAAACAGCGTGATCCATAAGTACTGGAACAGGCAGGAGACAGCAGTAAAGCTTTAGGTGGGGTCACTAGTGGGTGACAAGTAATAGCTGAAAGGTAATCAAAAAACTGCCATTTCAATACGGGTCAGTATTGTTAATGATATTTATGGATTTTACGTGGTCCATTTGTTTCCTCGCCATAAAGTGACTAGTGCCTAAACTTATTCCTTTTAAATATGTTAATGTTTCACTGAATTTGGCTTAATTAGATACGCTTTAGTTTATCACAGCTCACATACAACAATCTCGCTGTCAGATGATTTGGCTACTACACAGACGACTGCAAGCTTTCTCTGCCCTTTCTTATCATTTTATAAGGTCTGCAAACTGAAGAATCTTTTTCGGAATCCAGAAGGCTGTTGATTGTCTGCAGATAGTCTGTTGTTGGCACCCAGGTCCACGTTTGCCTTGAGAAGTGGCGTAGAGTTCAATATTATAAGGTTTTAGGTTCCTTTGCAAGCATTCGAGAAGGTGACCTGAAAACACAACTGGAGTGTTCAAAACTCTTGAATCAGACTTTCTTTTTATCATATTTTGTTCAAATTGCGCACTCAACACTAGTTCTATCCGTTTAACACGTCAAATGACTTGGCAAAAGAACGTGGCAAATGAATTGATCTATGGTTTGGTAGTCAGCAAAAGGGAAGGAGCAAGGAAACGTGATTGGCTTGTCATACTCACGCCAACGCCTATCTGTACTCATATTTTATATTGGAGGTTGTACATGTTTCCTTCTGAGACGAAAAAAGGTTTTCACGCCCAGAGCTTGAGCCTTTTCGATGTCAGACACTGGACCACCGCGCCCCAACAGTCCCTACACTTTCATAATATTTATAGTTACCTTGGCAAACGAAATCCTGGCCACTCCAGCTTCCATTTACGAGACGTGTCCTAGTTGTAGAGCCGTGTCCGTTAAAGCCAGGAGAACAGGAAAACAGACACATTGTGTTTAAAGGTTATGTTGTTGTTCCTGTGCATCCCTGCCGGGCACCGTTGGGTGGCGCCGATAAGGCTGGACACGTCACAGCTGCAGAGGAGAGAAGTAGTATTTTTCGTTCACAAGACTTTTTAATGTATGTTTAGTTTTGTAAACTTCTTTTTTAACAGATTCATCTCTACAATGAAATAACATGTTAACGTTGCTCTCTTGTCTCCTACTTTAGCTGGTACTCTGTGAAGGAAGACAATCAGTTATCAAACGTGTTCACTTCAGAATGAACCTACATTTTATCTTGTATTACTCGTTATTGTTTTATTTGCAACCAATTAGCTGCTACATTTCGCTTGGTCAAGATGAAAGAAAAAAATCCTACCAGTGCACTGTGTTTGTAGACCAGTCCATGTTCCATCGTTTTGGCACGTCCGTTCGCTTGCTCCACTCAGTGAGTACCCGATGGCACAAAAGAACTGGCAGGTTTGTCCTGGTAAGTTGGAACAAGCCACCACGCTACCATGGGAGGGTGCAGACAGCCGAGGACAGCGGTTTACTATTTAATGGAAGAATGTGACAAATATTAAAAATAAAGATTAGTGCCTGTTAAGGTCTGGAAGTGGATAGAAGTTAGCATTTTTGTGTCACAAATTAAAGTAGATAGAAAGGTAAATATCGCACAATAGAACGTATGACTTCAATGCCCGGAATGCAAGCTTCTTGCTGACAATACGATAATACAGCTAAATTGACTACTGGTGTTGATTGAGGCATTTCTATTGTTACTCTACACCAGCTTTTCGTTCGATTTTCGTGGGGAAGCTTGTTAGGGATTAAACTTTCAACCAAGACTCTAACCTCCTTGACAAGTGAAAGCGTCACCAGGCTTCAGTTGCACTCCTTCTGGACAGAAACATCGATGGCCGGTTGGGTTTGGAAGACAAATGTGACTGCAGCCTCCATTCAAGTGAGAGCAGCTAGTCGGTCCTGATGCGAGGTAAGGTATCTTATTAGTGAGCAGAATTATTCTTGAAAGGGTGAGTTGGGATGCGTCACCCCGTCAAATTCCTCCTGATTTCCAAATTTAATCATTTTCTCTTAAACTCGTAGTCTAAGACGAGACACGAAAAGAAATGCAAGAAAGCTTAAGATAACTATGGGTTACTTTAAAGCACTAGCAATTCATTTTAAAACAACTTTTACAACGTGATGGCCCATTTGACATTATCAAAATCACCACAGGTCATCTTCACCTCTAAAATGACTTGATACGTGGTGCTTTTTTCTGCATTAATTGATATTAAACAATGCCCACTAGCAACATGGCTATTTAACCACACGCATGCATTGGTGGAGTCCAGCCACTAAATCCTTTGCGTTTCTATCTTGACTCGAACAAGCAAGTCAAGAGAGAGCCACATTTGAGAAAGTGCAGAATTGATGTGGTGAGCAGTAGAAACAGGTGTCAGAATACTTCTGGAGTGTTAAAAGACTTTTGGAGTACAGGATAATATTCGTACAATGCGCTGTTGTACGGTTATTATGCGTACTGTTCGTGTCACTCCAGTATATTAACCGTAGAATACCGTGTCCTACGTATATTATACTGGAAAGCTGCCACTTACGGTTATTACGCGCGCAACATACGAATAATAACCTGTGAAAGTACGGTTAATATCCGTATGTGACGTAGTTTTCAGGTTGTTATTCGTACCTGTACGAATTTTGTCGAGAAGAATTTTTCGAGCTTCAGCCGCCATTACAGAAAAAAATGTTGAGGCTTAAAACGGCAAAGCTGATGAAATTTTCTTCAAAAAAGGAATCTAGTTGAAGATATTTCCCCTAAAACATTCCGTTAAGCGAGGTTAAAACCGAACAGTTTCTATCAATGAGCGGTATGTGCCAAAAGTTCTACTTTCCGCAGCGATCGATGCGAAGCCATATCCCAGCGATCGAGTTCGATGTTTATGAATTCAAACGCTTGTCGCGTTCGAAGTACGCTAGGAAAATATTTCACAGGCTTCAAACACAAATAAAACAAGAACCACGGATTTACTGGTTCAGCGTAGCCGCTGCCTTTCATAATTCGATCTATTTCACAACGCGAAATGAACAACTTCGCGGCAGTGCCCGAGAGGCAGTGTGCAGACGTCGAAGGAATAGAATGATCATTAATAAAATTGTTTTAAATCTATTCGCAGTGTTCTTGCGATATACAGCGTCTAAGGAAGATCCTATTCCAAATGGAAAAGGAAAAATGTTAGGTGTTTCGGAAGGCTGTCTCCAATAAAAGATATGTTTTTCCTTAAGAATGTGGAAATCGACTCGTGTAAACAAACTGCAACGCGCTGCCCGGCTGTCGGCACTGTATGGGATTTTACGGATAAAACGTTTTTAAGAAAACCGCCTGCTTGTCAACGGAGAAAAGTTTTAGTTGATTTATTTTAACACCTGGACTGTAATGATTGAAAATAAAACAAAGTTTCATTGACAAATTCACATTTTCCATCATGAGTAATTCATTCGGACAAACTCTGCAAATTGACTCTCGAACTGAAATTGACAGTCAACTCGGAGATGCGAAGAGTTTTATATTACGCATTTTCAGTTTATTAACCCGAAAATGCGTGCAGCGTACGGTTCATAACTGTGCCTAGCTTCGTTTCAGGTTACTAGTCGTTCACGGAACCAAAGTCGACAAACTGAGTCGCAGAGGCATTTCCCCAAATGTTTATACGGGGAAAAGATCGAGCTAGGGAGGTTTGCAAGCGTGTGAATCCGAACAATGCAAAACAAAATAAACGTGTTTTCAAGGAAAGGGAGGTCTTTCTTGCCTCGGAGATTATTACGTCGGGGGAAATATCTTATCGATTTTCGAAAATGACAAACCAGGAGCGGCGGAGTTGATTCAATGGCAGCTTGTAATTGTCAATCCAATTCGCGGAAAATTGAAATCTTTACCACAGAGCAGTCGATTTGACAGGAAAATTTGAGATAGTTTCTTGATAGTTTCAGTTTGATGCAGTTTACTCCTAGGGTCATTGCATGTTCTTTGGATACAATGCACTTTCAGTAGAAGAGCAAACCGATGTTGCAGGCTTTTCCGTGTTGTTTTCATTGAAAGTATTTAGTCCAGAGATTATGCAAATTTTACTTGAAATTGACTGACAGCCGTGTCACGCAACGAGCGAGGATTTTCCGCCCGCAGTCGATTCGTGACCAGTGGCTTTTGAAACTCGTGGAGTTTTCACCAAAAGAAAAAAACCACCCGACAAAATCATGTACCTAAAACATTCTGACAACTGCAACGATGCCTTTATTTCACTATAGGTGGTTATTTTCCAACCCAGTGAAATGCGAATGTAATCCTCCCAAATATTTACAAGTTCCATATTTTGTCACGTACGTTACTGAGCACACCGGCTAAAATTCAGACCTTTTTTCTCTGGAAAATAAGGAGAGGTTTGCACTGAAAAAGTTTTAAATATATATTTAAGTTTGGAGACCAAGCGCCAGCTGGCATCACCTATGAAATTTGTAGCAAACAGGCTGTGATTTGAGAGTGCATGTGAAGGTTAGCGTGCTTGTGAAGGGTTGCAATCCTAAGTAGTATTACGGTAATACAACTTGATGTGAGGGTTACTTTACAGTTTTACGGACTTAAAAAAACACTGTCACAGGATTATCACGAAACCTGCAAGGACACTTTATATGAGCAAATATGCTTACAGGCTCGAGCTCGAAGAAAAAAAAGCATGGTGCTATAATACGCACGGCCAGTTCTTTTTTGGCTAAATTATCCGACACGACCGCTTATTCTGAAACTCAGGTTGAAACTATAAAAACTGCTGACGCTTTCACAATAATCATCAGATTAAAATATACCAGACTAATTAACAAATACGTCAAATGAATCAGTAAGCTTATGTCTCGAGCGGCAAATTGTATTGTGAGCGGGAAAAGTCAAATAGAAATAATTCAGCGGCCTATTAAAACAATATAATTTAAACGGCTTTTAAAAACCCTCAACCGCATTTTTCGAGATAAACTGCAAAACTGAGTACACCACAAACTCAAACTCATTTTGGTGCTTTATTTAAAGTAAAACTGAAGTCGATAAAAATGAGCTCACCTCAGTTTGGTATGTTATAATCAGCGGGAATGCGCACCATAAATCAAATGAAGCCTCCGCAACTAAGGGTGCATTCTTTTGGGACTATTCTGGTTATTCTTATTCCGGTTTAGGAATAACAGAATACACAGAATTTCAATTTCGGAAAGAACGCCAATTCTGGAAACGGAATACCCATGGCGGAGCTGACCTGAGAACCACTATGTCTGCACACGCGCGGGCGGCCGCGTCGGATTTCCCGCCAAAAATTTCCCAAAAGAACGCGTATTCTGTCTATTCCGAGTAAACCGTATTCCTTTCATTCTCTTCATTCTGCTATCGGGAGCAGAATGAACGGAATGATATTCCGTTCATTCCGAAAACGGAATAGCTCCCAAAAGAACACAAATACCGTCTATTCCGAGTATTCCTATTCCGGAATAGTCCCAAAAGAACGCACCCTAAGCTTGTTTTTCAAGTCTTGCCCTTTAAATAGTTCTGTGAGGCTGTGTTGAACTGCCATCAGTGATTTGACTTGATCTGTGAACAAATTCTCTCCTTAGCCATGAGAGGATCTCTGGCAGTAAACCTTGACAATAGCTTCGCGGATTGACGGATTTGTAAAGCTTCATTCATGTACATGCTGTATATTCACGGCCAGTTTCTTTGTAGAAATGTATTGGGAATTGACGTGGAGATTTCATTCGCCGGCTCTTACTCGCTTCAATTCAAAGCTTTTAGTGAAGCACGTGGAGTTTTCCCACAGAAATGGTGCAGCACATCAATGAGACGACAGTGATGTAAAAAAAAAATTAAGAAAACAAACATTCTCACCGCAGTAAAAGTTTCCCGGTCGGATCGATTTTAACTTCACACGTAAACCTCCAAACTCCCCGTGGTAATCGGGACGCACCGCCAGGATGAACGAAATACTAAATTCAAAGCTTTGAAAACCTTTTCTCAAACCTCGACCAAGTTTGGCAGATTCAGAAGCGTCCTTAGTGACCAATTACAGAGCTCGCTGTCAGTATTTGTCAATCAATATGACAGTGATGTGTTTTCGAACGATCTTTTGTGCGCGAATAAATAAACCAATCACACGCATTTAAGCTGGCTACAGAAGTTTATTTAGTGACAGGCATCCCGAAAAGGTAGTTCGGCCAGATTTTGCATTTAACAATTTACAGGCAACGTACCTTCTGCGTCTTTTCACTTTTCAAATTCTTTTTTGAAAAAACGTTTTGAAAAAAAACGGTGTCGGTGTTTCTTCAAGCAAGAAAGAAAGCGGATCAATTCCGGGTATTCGCTTCGATTTCAATTTGCCAAGCATTAGTCGCTTTTCTTTTTTCGGATGATCAGAGCGATTAAGCGAATTCCTCTAAACACACGCAAAGGCTCGGCTGTATTTTACCAGAAACTCATAAGTCCTTATGAGTTTCTGATTTTACAAGTAATAAGCGCGAGTGTACGAAACGCTTTCAACAATCGCACAAAAGGCTTTAAGCGCGATTGTTGAGAAGACTTCGTACGCTTAAACTCGTACAATACACACAAGCCTGTTGCACCATTATTAAGCGACCTTCGCACACTCACGGTTATTTCTCGTAAATACAGATAAGCTTGTTGTGCGATTGTTGAGCGACCTTCGCACACTTACGGTTATTACTCGTACAATACACACAAGCCTGTTCCATGGCTGTTGAGCACGCTTCGCACACTCACGGTTATTACTCGTAAAAAAAAAAGTTTGTTGTGCGATTGTTGAGCGACCTTCGCACACTTACGGTTATTACTCGTACAATACACACAAGCCTGGTCCACGATTGTTGAGCACGCTTCGGGCACCTTCGTTTATTACTCGTAAAAACAGACAAGCCTGTTGCACGATTGTTGAGAACGCTTCGCACACTTACGGTTATTACTCGTACAATACACACAAGCCTGTTCCCCGATTGTTGAGCACGCTTCGGGCACCTTCGTTTATCACTCGTAAAAAACAGACAAGCCTGTTGCACGATTGTTGAGAACACTTCGCACACTTACGGTTATTACTCGTACAATACACACAAGCCTGTTGCACGATTGTTGAGAACGCTTCGCACACTTACGGTTATTACTCGTACAATACACACAAGCCTGTTGCACGATTGTTGAGAACGCTTCGCACACTTACGATTACTCCTACAATACACACAAGCCTGTTGTGCAATTATTGAGAACGCTTCGCACACTTACGGTTATCACGCGTACAATACACACAAGCCTGTTGTACAATTGTTGAGCACGCTTCACACATGGTTATTACTCGTACAATACACACAAGCCTGTTCCACGGCTGTTAAGCACGTTTCGCATACTTACGGTTGTTGCTCGTACAATACAGACAAGCCTTTTGTAGAATTGTTGAGCACGGTTCGCACACTTACGGTTATTACTCGTACAATACACACAACCGTGCACCACGACTGCTGAGCACGCTTCGCACACTTACGGTTATTACTCGTACAATACACACAAGCGGGTTCCACGACTGTTGAGCGCGCTTCGCACACTTACGGTTATTACTCCTACAATACAGACAAGCCTGTTGTACAATTGTTGAGCACGCTTTGCACACTTACGGTTTTTACTCGTACAATACACACAAGCCTGTTGTACAATTGTTGAGCACGCTTCGCACACTTACGGTTATTACTTGTTCAATACATACAAGCCTGTTCCACGATTGTTAAGCACGCTTCGCACACTTACGGTTATTACTCGTACACTTACGGTTATTACTCGTACACTTACGGTTATTACTCGTATACTACCGACAAGCCTGTTGTACAATTGTTGATAACACTTCGCACACTTACGGTTATTACTCGTACACTTAGCCTGTTGTGAGCACTTTGTAGACTCACCGCTAGTACTCGTACAATACAGACAAGCCTGTAAATGTGCGACTGTTGACAGTCCCTCGCACACTCACGCTTAATACTCGTACAATACACAAAAGCCTGTTTTGTGATTCTTGAGAGCACTTCGCACACTCACGCCTATTACTTGTACAATTATCATTAGTAGTTTCTAGTTCGTTTTTGTATTTTTAGATTGTATTTTAGAAAGTTAGGTGTCCTCTATTAGCAGTGGGGAATCCCCTCTGTTAGATTTTTGCTTGACACTTTAATAAAGTCATTATTATTATTATTACAATACAGCCAAGCCTCTTCCTCGATTGCTTAGTGCTCTTCGTACTCTAACACTTATTAGCCGTCCAATACAGTGAAGCTTGATGGTCGTTTTCTGAGGCAGTCTGTACAGTCACGCTTAGCACTCGAACAATACAAACAAGCCTTCTACTCGAGTGTTGAGCGCTCTTCGTATACTCACGCTTATTAATCGTACAGTACAGTCAGTCTTGATTGTTGTTTGTTGAGAGCGCTTCGTACACTCACCCTTTTTACTCGTACAGCTATGCCGACAAGCCTGTTGTGCGATTGTTGAGAGCACTTCGTAAACTCACGCTTAGTACTCGTACAATAAAGACAAGCCTTTTGCGCGAGTGTTGAGCGCTCTAATTCGTACACTCACGCTTATTACTCGTACAAGACAGACAAGACTGATGCGCGATTGTTGAAGAGCTGAATAAGATGCACGACGTGCATTTGCAAACGTAGGAAAGGTGGCGCGTTGGTGTAGTCTACACAGTTGTGTTGTTTCCACGAAACTACCAAAATCACTGCTGCAGATAAAAGTGCGCCTTTCACAATGCAATAAAAGCTACAGGCAATGACTCCAATGAGTTAACTCATGTGTTTGTATAGAGGAATTCGCTCAATCGCTCTGAACATCCGAGAAAAAAAGTGACTTAAGCTTGGCAAAATCGAAGCGAATACCCGAAACTCATCCGCTTTATTTCTTGCTTGAAGAAACATCGACAACGATTTTTTTCAAAAAAAGAATTTGGTAAGTAAAAAGACGCAGAAGATACATTTTACCGTTTTCACTTTAATATCTCAGTTGTAAAGCGCATTTGATCATATTTATATCTTAATTTTCGCTATATAAGTTTTAAATATTTTAATTAAATATTATCATTGACCTGTAAATTTTAAAAGCAAAATCTGGCCGAACCTCCTTTTCGGGATGCCCCACCTGCGGGATGCCTGTCACTAAATAAACCTCTGTAGGCAGCTTAAATGCGTGTGATTGGTTTATTTATTCGCGCGCAAAAGTTCGTTCGAAAACACATCACTGTCGTGTTGATTGACACATGTTGACAGCGCGCTCTGTAATTGGTCACCAAGGACGCGTCTGAATCTGCCAAACTTGGTCGAGGTTTGAGAAACGTTTTCAGAGCTTTGAATTTAATATTTCGTACATCCCGTGCGTCCCGATTACCACGGGGAGTTTGGAGGTTTACGTGTGAAGCTAAAATCGATCCCACCGGGAAACTTTTACTGCAGTGAGAACGTTTGTTTTTTTTTTGATATATTTTTTTTACATCACTGTCGTCTCATTGATGTGCTGCACCATTTCTGTGGGAAAACTCCACGTGCTTCACTAAAAGCTTTGGATTGAAGCGAGTAAGAGTCGGCGAGTGAAATCTTCACGTCAATTCCCAATACATTTCTACAAAGAAACCGGACGTGAATATACAGCATGTACATGAATGGAGCTTTATAAATCCATTTCTGTTGAAAATAGTCAATTCGCGAATCTATTGCCAAGGTTTACTGCCAGAGATCCTCTCATGGCTAAGGAGAGAATTTGTTTACAGATCAAGTCAAATCAATGATGGCAGTTCAACACAGCCTCACAGAACTATTTAAAGTACAAGACTTGAAAAACAAGCTTATTTGCGGGGGTTTCATTTGATTTATGGATGCGCAGTCCCGGTGATTATAACATACCAAACTGAGGTGAGCTCATTTTTATCGACTTCAGTTTTAGTTTAAATAAAGCACCAAAATGAGTTTGAGTTTGTGGTGTACTCAGTTTTGCAGTTTATCTCGAAAAATGCGGTTGAGGGTTTTTAAAAGCCGTTTAAATTATATTGTTTTAATAGGCCGCTGAATTATTTCTATCTGACTTTTCCCGCTCACAACACAATTTGCCGCTCGAGACATAAGCTTACTGATTCATTTGACGTATTTGTTAATTAGTCTGGTATATTTTAATCTGATGATTATTGTGAAAGCGTCAGCAGTTTTTATAGTTTAAACATGAGATTCAGAATAAGCGGTCGTGTCGGATAATTTAGGGCCAAAAAAGAACTGGCCGTGCGTATTATAACACCATATTTTTTTTCTTCGAGTTCGAACCTGTAAAAATTTGCTCGTGAAAAGTGTCCTTGCAGGTTTCGTGATAATCCTGTGACAGTGTTTTTTTAAGTCCGAAAACTGTAAAGTAAGCCTCACATCAAGTTGTATTACCGTAATAATAGGATTGCAACCCTTCACAAGCGCGCTAACCTTCACATGCACTCTCAAATCACAGCCTGTTTGCTAAGAAATTTCATAGGTGATGCCCGCTGGTGCTTGGTCTCCAATCTTTCCTCGCGAAGCGAGGAGGGCCGAAGGCCCTCCGAGCGGCCCTCCGAGCGTAGCGAGGTTTATAAGTTTGTCGCGTGGGGTTCGCACGAGGATCACTTAGGGCGGTCAAATCTATATATTTCGATGGTGTCCGCACAGTTGCCTAGCAATAAAACCAAATCGCGACCGCTGACAGTTGTGCACTCTCATGTTTCTTCGGCGTTTCTTCATTTCTTGCTTGCTTCGCTGCGTTCATTTGGGTGCTGATATGTTTATTCATCGTCTGTGAACAAGCAAGCAACGCCTGATTTAACAAGTGGCTGAAAATCCATTCTGGGGGAGATTTACAACTGAAACTGAGCGTCGACGACAAGAAAGCACGGGTATAGAACATCGTTTTCCGATAATAGCCTAGCGAAGACTAAAGCCATCAGCAGGACACAAACAGGATATTGGTAATTTATCGAAGTCCGAATTTATTAAATACTCCTTAAGTAGACTTCACCTTCTGGGAAACTCACCAGATCAACAAAAAAATTTAGACAAAGAAAAACAAAATGTATCAAACCCGGCTTTTTCAGGCAATGGCACAAACCCCTAATTACTATTCGCATATTCTTTTAGTTTCTATACTTGATGTTGTCACGATTTAGAGATTTTCGATTTCAGTGGAGTTTTCGAAACCCTTAGTATTTTATCCCAAAGGCAGTGAAATTCAATTTTACAAGATTTTGCCTAACATTATTAAAGCGTCTATTGTCTCATAAGACTTATAGAATATTAGTTTGAAGCTCATTAAGAGACTCGGTGTGTGTGTGTGATATATATTTTTTAAATTAAAAAAAAAGGTACATGTAACAGACAACAAACAAGTCCAAGAAACAATACAAAGCAAAATTAGAAATTAACAAAGATGGCGTTGCCTAAGGCTAGCTAGAATTTTCGCCGGCAATTTCATGTTCACAATGATCCAAGAGATATCGGAAAGTTAAGATGGACTTCTAGTACAGTATTGCTTATTATGTTAAATAGGAAGGCAGTGTTACACGAGTAGCGGAAAGCATAAAACGTTTAGCGCGGAACATCAAAGAGATTGGAAAATATCGACCAAATCTCCTGGGGCGCCTATGTCTAGAGTAAAGCTGCGGGTGTAAAAAATACAACAAAAACAACAACAACATCAACAACAAAAACAGCAAGATATCTAACAAAATGTCACTCAAAATCACTTGGTTGTCCTTATTGCTTCTGATGCAATACTAAAATTCCTCTGTTACTTTGCTGATTCTAATACGGTTGAAAAAGGCGGAGTTCGAGAAAGAGTAAAATTATAGCGGAGCCTGCGGGCAAAGCCCGCCAGCGGAGCTTCATTGCTAAGGAAATTTGGTAACCTATCAATCCGAGAAATTTTGGTTGTGACGTAATAGTCACGTGACCGTCCGTCCGTACGTCCGTACGTCTGTACATCCGTACGTCCGTACGTCCGCACAGACTCTGTGGGAGTCCCAAGACAACCCGACGGGGATAGAGAATGCCATCTTTTCTTGGCGGGAAATTGCGCGTTGCTTTTGGGCAACCGGCGTTTTTCTTGGCGGGAAATCGCATGACCATCGTCGCTTTTGAAAAAGAGGTGTTTTAAAAGCTTAAGCTTCTTTATCATTTAACGATTGTTCGAGAGTACTGAAGTTTTATACTTGACAAAAAAAAACATCTAACACCTATAAATGGAAAGAAAAAGTTCAAAAGAATACTTGTAGAACGCGAAAACTTCAAGTTACGAAAGCTGCCTTCAAAGGACTTCATCGCTTTGTTTTCTTCACGGCGGAGAGTTTGCCCTGTTCTGAAACACAACCGAGTAAGTGAAGTTTTTAAAGGGTCTAAGGTACATGATTTCGAGTATTACGGTGAAAGAAATGACGTTTTGAAATGGAAATTTGATTCATGCAATTAGAAATGTGTCATTTGCTTTTGACTTTAAAAAATTATTAGAAAACGCTCTCAGATTTGTGACAGATTCTTGAATATTTTGCTATGCTCAGCCGATTTCACTCGCGTGGACCGACCCACGATTTTGGAAGTGTAACGCGAATTGCATTTAAGTATAAACTTGCGGGTTTTCGAATAAACTTTTTTCAAAAATGATCTCTCTGTCCATTATTTTGCGTTTTTTTATTCATAACAGTAGGTCTAAGCACAGTCGCAAGACAACTACACAAGCTTTGCTTTCAATTTTGACTGTCCGGTCCATCTCTTTGTGCAACTGTCGATTTTGTTGTCCTAGAAGTTTTCAATAGTAATAATCTTTTAAGCGAAGCAGTTGTCGGTTTAAAGCTATTTTATCCCAAAAGCTTCCGAAAACAGTTTTGTGCGTTCCTCAAATCGCATTACTTTATATAGGCTTACTTCGAATCCGCAAAACTTATGCCGGCATAATTTAATTAAAGCGTGTTTGGTGTTTCTTTGTTTTGAATCTTCATGGTCTCTAGTTAGAAAACGAAATATAGCAGTTATTTGAAAAACTATAAGCGAAGCAGTTGTCGGTTTAAACCTATTATATCCGAAAAGCTTCCAAAGACAGTTCTGTGCAATTTTAAAAGCGTTCGAATTTCAAACAATTTGCAGCCGCAAAACTTATGCCACGGAGTTAAGAATGTTTGGACGGTGTTTTTTTGTTTGTTTTCAATCTCGATGGTCTCAAGTTAGAGAACGAAATGTAAGGGTTACTTAAGTAAATATGAGCGAAGCAGTTTTGAGTTTAAAGCTATTTTATGTGGTGAGTAATGTGTGTTCCTCAAAGTGCTTGAATTTTTTCGCGGCTGCTAAAAACATTTCTTCGATAAGTTTATTACAAGTGCTTCGAAGCTCCCCAGATCCTTTCTTTCGGGTAATGCCAGTAAAATGCCGGTGAAATGTCAGTATAAATTTTCAGGACCAGACTAATATTTTTATTTAGTGGCAGTTCATGTTATTTGTTAACATCACTGGAAAAGTTGAAAATTTACATAGTATGTAAAAAACATGTAAATAACATGTAAATCGTCAAAAAGATACTGTAAATGATAATTTCCATACTTTTTACCCATTTACATGTTTTGAGATATTCCTGTAAAAAACATGTAAATATTTTAAGTGAAACATGTAAATTATGAAGACGATCCTGTAAATTTCTCAAACCAAGGGACATAAACCATGTAAATAGCATGTAAGTCGACTAAAGGTTACCTGTAAATAACATGTAAATGGTTTTAAGGAGCCTGTAAATTTCATGCAAATCGAATGAAGGAGCCTATAAATATCATGTAAATCGAATAAAGGGGCCTGTAAATTTTCATGTAAATCGAATAAAGGAGCCTGTAAATACCATGTAAATCGAATAAAGGGGCCTGTAAATTTTCATGTAAATCGAATAAAGGAGCCTCTAAATATAATGTAAATGGAATAAAGGAGCCTGTAAATTTTCATGTAAATCGAATAAAGGAGCCTGTAAATACCATGTAAATCGAATAAAGGAGCCTGTAAATTTTCATGTAAATCAAATAAAGGAGCCTGTAAATACCATGTAAATCGAATAAAGGAGCCTGTAAATTTTCATGTAAATCAAATAAAGGAGCCTGTAAATACCATGTAAATCGAATAAAGGAGCCTGTAAATATCATCTAAATCAAATTAAGGAGCCTGTAAATTTTCATGTAAATCGAATAAAGGAGCCTGTAAATACCATGTAAATCGAATAAAGGAGCCTGTAAATCGAAAAAAGGAGCCTGTAAATTTTCATGTAAATCAAATAAAGGAGCCTGTAAATACCATGTAAATCGAATAAAGGAGCCTGTAAATCGAATAATGGAGCCTGTAAATATCATGTAAATCAAATTAAGGAGCCTGTAAATTTTCATGTAAATCGAATAAAGGAGCCTGTAAAAACCATGTAAATCGAATAAAGGAGCCTGTAAATATCATGTAACTCGAATAAAGGAGCCTGTAAATTTTCATGTAAATCAAATAAAGGAGCCTGTAAATACCATGTAAATCAAATAAAGGAGCCTGTAAAAACCATGTAAATCGAATAAAGGAGCCTGTAAATCGAATAAAGGAGCCTGTAAATATCATGTAAATCAAATTAAGGAGCCTGTAAATTTTCATGTAAATAGAATAACGGAGCCTGTAAAAACCATGTAAATCGAATAAAGGAGCCTGTAAATATCATGTAAGTCGAATAAAGGAGCCTGTAAATTTTCATGTAAATCGAATAAAGGAGCCTGTAAATATCATGTAAGTCGAATAAAGGAGCCTGTAAATTGTCATGTAAATCGAATAAAGGAGCCTGTCAATACAATGTAAATCAAATAAAGGAGCCTGTAAAAAGCATGTAAATCGAATAAAGGAGCCTGCAAATATCATGTAAATTGAAAAAGGACGACTACATTGTAGACCATGTAGTGAGATGACAGACTAAAAGCCTTTTCTGTAATCTTTATTGTTGAAGAAATAACGTGTTGAACTATTCCACCATAGAAAACCTAAAAAGCAGACCTTCTCAGTAGGTTTGCGTCAACACACTGGTCTACAACCACTACACTGTATGAATTCATAACAGGCATGGATACATGCCTTCAAAAAGGGCTTTTAAAAATAGACATTTAAGAAAAGTAATGCAAAAATAACGCAGGCACATTGGTTACACCAACAAGCACCAGCAGCATCACCTAAGCTAATGAATCTACATCTGTGTGATTGATACCGCTTATGGGTATCAAAAAGTGACGACATTAAAAATACACTGTAGTAATCCTTGTGATGCCCTTGGCTATTTATATTGCTTACACCATTGCATGTATTTTATTTTGTTTTTGTTTTGGGATTCGCTTTGTATCTTGAGACCTGTGGAAATAACAAAAAAATGCAAACAGTAAGCAAGTAAAAGGCAACTATGGTGTAATGATCTGAGTTTAACTTAAGAACACCTTTAGACATTTCGGTTCAAGTTTCATATAGCTCTTTCATTCCCTACCCTAGCTAAGAATGCAACATCTTTACTTTGACTAATATTTTGAAGATATAAGGGTGTATCCCCATGCATGTGCTATTCATCAGGTACATCTACATGTACCAACCACAGCCTGAGAAGATAATATGTATAATAACACTTAACTAAATTGAAAATAATGGAAGCGTTAAAAAGTGACCCCATATGAGGTTCTGGGCTATATGTGTATTGTTGGCAAATGACAATATCTTTATCACTACCTTGTAAGACATTGTACAGGATGAAAAGTAGCATAGACTCCTAACATGCATAGGAGTGTAACAATAGATCGAACTATCAATGCATTGCGATTGGAGTGTTCCGATAGCGACGCATTGATCGCAAAATTCAACTATCGATGACAATCGCGATAGTTTAGTTAATTATCGATAGTTAAGTTTTCAAATGATGTCCTGTAGTTCTTTTCCCTTCATTGAAAAATGCCTCTATTGTTCTCTGCTGTACGTTATGTCCATTGTTTTGAAACCAAGTAACAATAATACTTTGTTTTCATTAACAAAGACTTCATTTGTCACCAGGGTCTTGTCTGTGTGCAAAATGGTGGTTCGAATATTATCTCTTCCCCACCCCCTTCTTGGAGAATTGACCGTCACTTTGTCAACAAACATGGCGGTCTCGAAGGCTCATATGGCGTCTTTTGAAATCGTACAAAACAAAAAAGGAAAGGCAAGCACACGAGAGCACTTCGGGTTTATAAAAGAGAATAATGGTTCAGAGTTGCATGTACATGTAACTCGTGTCCCAGTAGACTGGTACTAAAATATAGTGGTAATACAACAAATCTGACCCACCATATGTGACAAACATGTTGATAGGTTAATTTTTCTTAAGGACGGTGCCTCCTAATTAATACAGATGTATTTTGTGCAAAGGTTATGACTATGGGGAAAAGGTGCATCTTAGCAAGGGTTATTGGAAGCCCTTGCTAAGATCTGCTGTTTCCACATAGTCTTAAACCACACAAAAATTTGGTATAAGGGGGCAAATTCCTTAAAAAACCTGAATGGTAATGCATCCTTGACTACTGTCACGAATATACATTTCATAGTCTATGTCTATCTTATGCAATTGAAAGAGCGAATGTATTTGCTGTATGTAGTGTAGTTTGTTGAAGTTGTAGTCACTGTAGTAAGTGTAGTCATGTGTAGTCAGTGTAGTTGGAGTAGTCGGTGTAGTCGGTGTAGTCGGTGTAGTCAGTGTAGTCGGTGTAGTCACCGTAGCCGGTGTAGTCAGCGTAGTCAGTGTAGTCGGTGTAGTCAGTGTAGTCGGTGTAGTCAGCGTAGTCAGTGTAGTCGGTGTAGTCAGCGTAGCCGGTGTAGTCAGTGTAGTCGGTGTAGTCAGCGTAGTCGGTGTAGTCAGCGTAGTCGGTGTAGTCAGCGTAGTCGGTGTAGTCAGCGTAGTCAGTGTAGTCGGTGTAGTCAGTGTAGTCGGTGTAGTCAGCGTAGTTGGTGTAGTCAGCGTAGTCAGTGTAGTCGGTGTAGTCAGCATAGCCGGTGTAGTCAGTGTAGTCGGTGTACTAGTCAGCATAGTCAGAGTAGTCGGTGTAGTCAGCTGGTGTAGTGGGTGTAGTCAGTGTAGTTGATGTAGTCAGTGTAGTCGGTGTGGCCGGTGTAGTCGGTGTAGTCAGCGTAGTCAGTGTAGTCAGAGGTGAGTGTAGTCGGTGTACTAGTCAGCATAGTCAGTGTAGTCGGTGTAGTCAGCGTAGCCGGTGTAGTCAGTGTAGTCGGTGTAGTCGGTGTACTAGTCAGCGTAGTCAGAGTAGTCGGTGTAGTCAGCTGGTGTAGTGGGTGTAGTCAGTGTAGTCATGACAACACTGACCACCCCAACTACACTGACTAAATTAACTACATAGACTACAATGACTACACCTTTAACACCAACTATACTGACTACACCGACTACACGAACTACAGTGACTACACTGACTACACGAACTACACCGACTATGCTCACTACACTGACTTCACCTACCTATATGGACAGCGATTAGATTTGTTATATTCGAGACGGTAGTCATGGATTTATTACCCTGAATATCCTGAGATGCGCAGAATGTATGCGCAGTAACAAAACAAGACACCATCCTTGAGAAGAATTGGAAGCCTTAACCAGAAAGATGTTAACTGGTGCCACTACTGTACTGCAAATTCACTATTCAGTTGTTCCTGTTTTGTCAAGAATAACAAGAATAACTGTCAAACCTCGACTGAATAAAGACAGCTAGAAGTGAGATGTTGTTTATTTGTTAAGCTTTTCTTTTTGGCCTACTGCCATAACCAGTATATTAAATTTGTAATAAATACACAAATGCAATTGTTTTGGATCATTAATATTAACATAAGGAGATTTAAGAAACACAAGAATGATTTCAACAGCTAAGAAAGTGCTCATATCTAAGCAGCTGAGATTCAAGTACAGTTCTAGTGTAGCCCAACAAACTTTTTTAACTTCACTTTGCAATTACATGTAATGTAATATGTACCTGCTGGCTGTGGTTGGTCCAAATTAAAGTAACTTAAGCTGGAAAGCCTATGGTATGGGGCATGTATGGGGGACACACACATATAATTTGTCATCTTCATCATCTCTTTTTCTCTATCAGTGCATTACATTACATGTTAAATACTATTAAATAATTTGTGACATGCCCACAAAAGGGGAATTCTCCCTCCCAAACCACAATATTGGGCAAGCAATGGTGTCTGATTCATCCGCATTTGGGAGTCAAACTGTCATCCTTATTTTCCATCTTTTTGTTATCTTTACTCACCCTGAAATTGTTCCTTTTACCCCTAAGTATTAATATTTTTTGTCTCAAATGGAATCACACCTACAAATACCAAAAAAAAAAATCATACCAGTCAGTCAATCTAGAATATTATATTAGGTTACCACACATTTTCAAGTGAGGATCCTGGGGGGAAGCGGGGTATTGCCTATTTATGGTTTTACGGGGAGGCTCTGGCCAAAGGTGGTGACTTTTTTTAAGCTCACAGTTTACTAAAGGGTAGGAAAAAATTGTAATTTTAGTATAAGAAAAGGTTACAAAATCAACTGAAAAGTGGACAAGATGGTGGCTTAAGGAAAAGTTTGGGAAAGCATGCCAAATTTCTGTAGAAATGACAACACGAAACACATAAAAGCTTGCAACCTTTGAGTAGCTGAACCAGAACGACTGAAAGTCCGGGGAAAATTAGGCAATTAAAGAAAATTCTATGGTTTTGGTTTATCCTTGAGGTATAGCAAAAGGGTGCAAATTTTGCTCTCGGTACCATTTTGGTAAAAATTAGTATATTAAAAGGGAAGGGTTTGAACCTCCAGACAGAGCCTCTTCGTATGAAACTTTATTGAGTACCCCCCCCCCCCCCCCCAAGGGTGAGGATGCACCCAATCCGTACTCTTCTTATACAAATTTATCTGGGTTCAGCCTTAAGGTGTAATGAACTTTTATGTGTTATATAGAAAGAGAAGAAAATTATCGACTTACTGGTGAGCTGTTATGTTCTGAAGCAAAAGTGAATCACAAGGAATTGTACATGTATGCCCAGTTTGCTGAGCATACACCCTTACACTAAAAATTTTCTACCTGGCTACCTGGGATCCCAGCATTGCCTTACCAGGATCCCAGCTAACTGGACTAAGATTTTCTTATGTAACTGCAAAGTGTGTGAGGTGTGTTTATGCCAGGATCTCTGCAAACTGAGCCAGCATGGCTAACCAGGCCAGTTTGGCTCATTGGCCTCTTAAGGCCCAGTAATACGAGCAACATTTTCGTAAAAATTTTTGAGCAACAGTGTTGCGTTGCAAGTTGAGATTGTTTCTTACACATATTAACACCTTTTTGCACAACAAATTTGTTGCTTCTACTTTTTGCAACATGAAAATTTGTTATGCGCAGAGGTGGTAATACGTGCAACAAACAATCTCAACTTGCAACACAACATTGTTGCGCGGAAGGTTGCACAAAAATGTTGCCTGTATTACTGGACCTTAAGAGGCCTATGAGCCAACTGGCCTGCTTAGCCATGCTGGCTCAGTTTGCGGAGATCCTGGCATAAACACACCGAGGCATACCGTGTCATTCCTCAGGGCTATGATTAACATGTGACTAATAAAACCATGAACAGTAAGAATTATCTTGGAATGTTCACTGTGCCATGACCGACCAATCAGGTGTAAAATCAATGCAAACCACAAATTTCTTGTATCTGACTGGTTTTCTTTCCCAACATAATAACAGTCCAAAAATAATTCAAGTGTTCAGGGTTTTCATAGTTTTACTGTATTAAGAGCCATAATGCCTAACATGTGTTACGGCGGAGTATAGATCAGTGTTATGGATGAACTTATCTTTTGTTGCTATTAATAATTATTTACTCAAAAAGCAATTGGGTTTCTTTATATGCATATGAACATGTGACTAATAGCTAATTGACAGCCCTTAATTGAAAAGCAAAGTTATCTAAGTAGCTAATGTTGCCCAAAGCCAAAGGGAACTTGGGAGAGAAAACGGCAATTCTGCAGGAATGGGGATTAATGATTATGGAATTCAGAGGACATGGGGGCAAAGTTCTGTCCATAAATTGAAAGTTTAAATCTCAAAAGGTTCTTACAATAACTTATGTGATACACAACTATTAAAGAACATTATTTAAGTTAAATGCAAGACACAAGCATCGAATCAAGGCAATTAATTCAATTCAACGACCCTCTATTTAAATAATACTAAGTCCTCGTGGATTGAGCGGACCGCCTGAGAAATATAACTGAATACAAACATTTACCAACCAAGAGTAAAAAAAACATACCTGAAATGATGTACGAGCCATAGACGAAGGAAAAGTGGTTCTTCTATATTATTTGCATTGAATTTCCATCAGATTGAAAGCCGTTTGCACGTTGGTTTGTCCTATACTAGCTCGCCGACCGTTAAAAAGATTGTGCTGCCTTCCCGAATGAGCACGAATTGTGGTCAGCGGACGTTTACTACTTAGTGTACACGAACGCTAAAAATAACATGCCCTGAAAAAACAGCGTTTTTGCAGTTCTGTGTTGTTTTCACGTAATTAGAGATTTTCCATGAAAATGCTAACTAAATTCGCTGAGCAAACAGTCGATTATTTAACTTGGTGAGGTTAGTTCGCATCGCAATGTACAAGCAGAGGCCAGTAGAACGAAATTCAAAGGGTGTAGCACCTACGTTCGCATGAAATACCTCTGACAAACAGGTTTTAGTGGAAATTCAAAAGGAAAAAACCGTACTTAAAGAGATTCTCGCCTGTGTGTTAAAACAAAACAAAAAAAAAACGAATAATGTAGACTCCTGATTGCGAGAAGGGCTAGTTTCGCAGCGTTTTTGTATCACGCTCAATTTCTTTTGTTTTTGCTTATCCACAATCCTCTTCTAAGCAGTACCGGTACCGGGCAATGTTTTTGTTACGCCCACTTCAAACTGGCGGCCGAAAAACGTTTTTAAAGAAAAACAATCTGTCTTCAAAATTCACAGATTGGTTGGATTTAAATCAATTCTCTGTTGCTTCTCTCAACTGGCACTACCGAAATGTTAGTTTTTAATAATTAACCAAATATTCGTCTACACACAAACTGCGACTTGTTACTGAAGCCAAACAGTAAAACAGTGCTTAATTTTAAACATGTGAATAGGTTGTTCAAGATAATGAAAAACGCAGATGTCCCCCATCTTGAAGTGGGTGTTAAACACTTAGCTTTGGGTGGGGGGAGGGGGTGGGGAGGAACCCCTAAAATCTCGGTGGGCGATGTGCAGCAAATGTCTTGAAACAATTACACTATTTCGGAGCACAATATGTGATTTTTTTCTACCCTGTTTCAGGCCTGACCCAAAATCTAACGCCCCTTATCAAATCTGTCCCAAAAAGGATCGCAGCTACCTAGGAACTGCTTCAATTTACGTAAAACGTTTGAGAAGGGCCTCAAATTCTCTATATTAATCAAAAGACCATTCTCGAGGGATGAAAATAGTAAAAAGTAGCTTCGTCTAAAGACCATACCCAATAGGCTTCTTTCGTTATATTAAAATTCAGCTTGGTAGCGAGGCCTAGAGGACAAAAATAAAAGAAATTTTACAAGCATGTTTATTCATTTCTTTTGTTTGTGTCCTCTAGGCCTCGCTACCAAGCTGAATTTTAATATATCGAAAGAAGCCTATTCCAGACCATAACTCGAAAACTTTACCCTAATTCAGACCAAAACAACACAAAAATCATTACCTTTGAGGCCGCCCACTCCTATCTGGCTTTTGTGTAGAAGGTTTTTGCAGTCTCCCTTTTTGATTTTCATGTCGTTTACAAGGTTTAGGCAATCTCTCTGTTTTACTTTCTTTCTACAATCTCCCTTTTTTACATTTGTGGGGAGCAAGGTTGGTGTAGCGGTGGGAGCACTTGCCTCGCACCTCTGTGACCCGGGTTCGGTTCCAGTGGTTGGCACGTGGGTTGAGTTTGTTGTTGGTTCTGTCCTTGCTCCGAGGGGTTTTTTAGAGTTCTCCAAATTTTTTTCCCTCCACAAAAACCAACACTTCCAAATTCCAATTCAACCTGGACGTCAAATGTTTACACATGATGTGTGGTCCTCACACTACGACGCTAAATTTGATTTACCTTTTTTTTTTACTTCATATGTTGGATACATATTCTTGAATGTATCCCTTTTCCAACTTACACGCTATTTGCATTGTCTGGCCAGTCTCCCTTTTTCCATTTACATGATTTTGACAGGATTTGGGCCACCAAATTTACATGTTATTTACAGGGTATAGAACAGCCCCATATTTCTCATTTACATGTTCTTTACATGTTTTGTTTAAAAAATTTACAGGATATTTACAAAGAAGATACTGTAAATTTGTTCCCCAAAATTTACATGTTATTTACATGGTTCTTTAAGTTATAAGGGTTAAAGGGGACCACGTAAATCCATTTTTACAACAAATTTACAGCTTCTCCTTAACATGTAAAAAAGCATGCAAATTCAATTTACAAAAGGCCAACATGTAAATGTAAATTTACAAAACATGTAAATTAGGATTTGCATGTTGTAAATTACGATTTACATATGCATGTAAATTTTCAACTTTTCCAGTGATCCGAACGCGATGAAGATAACCCATTTAAATAGTCGAATAATTTTTATTTTGTTTTTGTAAATGAGCGCCGTTTCAAGTTCATTCAAGCGAACAGCCAATAATCCAAGGAGATTTAACAAGCCTTGACAGTTAATGACAGGATATGGAAACATTGCAAACACCAAGCAAGACGGCTCGTGAGTAAAATAATCAAGCTGTGCTCAACCTTTAGAATGACCTTTCGGGCTTGGTTTTACAGAACAGGACAATTCGGAACACTTTCAGGCTTTTTGAGAAACACTTTTCGAAAGCGAACGAGCCAAAAAAAGCCCCGAAATATATTTCAGACGGAAAAGTTTCAGGACTATTTTTGAGAAACGAAAGCCAGTTTATTCCTTCGCGGCTCTGCTTTTAGGCTTGGCTAAATCTATATATTATTGAAGCTCAAAAGATTAAGAGAGGGCAGACGGATCGCCTGAACGCTCAGTTGCTTTGCGGGCAAACGACTAGACGTGAATATATGATTTTGAAATATCGGTGGCGAAATGGAAAAAAAAAATAAAACAGAGAGCAGGCGGATCATCTGAGCTCTCAGTGGCTTCACGGGCGAGTCACCTATGAAAACTATCAAGCGAATATAAGTTGCCAAGGTAAGATATAAGCTAGATTATTATGAGGTCAATACTGTGTTCGACAGAAAACGACAAAAAAAAAAGATAAAAAACAACCAACAAACAAACAAAAACTCAGGTGTACCCAAGTAATGCGGACTGAGTTTAATGGTGCGAGCTGGGGTTAATATTCCGTTTCCATAACATAGTTCTCAGCACTCCCCGCCAGAATTTGAAATTTGTTACAGTGTGATAATACGAGAAAACCTTATGAAATCATTCCTTCGGTTTTTGTAGTTCGTAATTGACTTCATCGGCAATTGGTCAAATACCATATTTCATGAAGAAAATTGCGATGACAAGGACGACAAGGGCATTGCTGGGAGCGCCGCTAAATTCCAGAGTAAAATATACAAAATGGGTCTTTGACACGCCCGAGAGTCCGTACACATATACTACGTTGAATTCCGTTGAATCTTTGATGACTTGCTTGTAATGAAATAAATCAATGCTACTTGTATACGTTCAACTTACCAATGTTGAGTTTGCTCGGCTTACCACTGAAAAGCAACTTACTGGTCGATTATGTGACGGATTGTAAAGGACAACCATCTCGTGTGCTGTAATTAGTAACGCCATCATTGCGATACAAAGATGCTAAACCTCTTTATCTGCTTTATGCTATGACAGTTTTGTCAAGACGACCTTATGGGATCATAGGCGTTGAAGTAAAAAACGACTACATTTGCGGTGTAGCAATAAAAATACCATTAATAGAGGGACTTGGACTTCCCGACTATGGAACGCGATAATAGAAAACTGCAGCGTGACAAACGCAATACAATCATTACAATGCTTGATTTTTTTTTAAACTACACCTTATTATTTTAGCAACACAGGAAAATCTTTAAACGTCATGTTTGGTGGAGTTTATCGGTTGACCGAGTCAATCTGAGTCCGAGTCAAATAAGCGAGTCAATAGAAAATTTCCCTTAATAATAATGAATAATAATAAAAAAAAAATTTTGAAATTACATCTTACATGTGCTTTACTAGATGAAATCCACTCACAGGCAGGACAAAAAACTTTCTTTCCTCCGTTGGTGTACAGTTCGTAGCTCGGACCACTAGATTTTTCAAAAGTACTGGTCCTAATATACGAGAAAAAATTACAACGTCACGTGAATACTTTCGTGAATCTTTTTAGAATTTTGTTTGCAAAAATACCTTAAATCACAGTATCAAAAAAGTTGATTTTGTAATTTAAGTGAAAAAAGTATGCATTTAGGCGAATGAGATTTTTATTTAAGTTGTGTTATCAAGTGACATTCCAGAAACTATTTTCACAGGGTCGGCTTTGATTTCACAGAAGAATTTATGTAAATCGCTGAGGTTTGAGAAAGGTAGAAAATTCAAGGGAAAGTTGTTTGATTCATGACAATGCAATTTTCATTTATAAAATTTAAAACCGTTTTCATTTCTCGCGCTATTTGCATGACGTTCTAAAAGTAACTTATAATGTGAAGTAACTTGCTCAGACCGTTAGGAAAAAAAATCGTTTACCTTTAACATGTAACTTTGGTCACATATGACTTTGCTTTTGCTTAATTATTTTTGACATAAACGTTGCCCTCAAGAGCTTCCAGTATTTATGAACTCGAAAACGAGCAAATGTGATAATTCCTTAAGCGGAACATTGGAAAGAAATTCGAGTTAAAGGAGAAATGAAGGCTAGGCTCTTTTGTGGTTAGCCGATAAACTGACTCGGCTATTTGACTCGGACTCATGTCTTACTCAGACTCAGGTTTGACTCAGGAAATGGATTTACTCATGTTGGTGTGAAATAGTTACTTTTTTGTGATTACTGTTGTAAGGGAAAGAAGTAAATGTTAATCACCCTTTAACTTTTTTTTCCAGCTCCAGCAGTGAATGGTAACTACTCCGAGTGGAAGGAGGCTGCTGCGTGCACTGTGACGTGTGGAGGAGGAACAAAAATACTTAAACGAACCTGCACCAATCCCCCGCCATCCAACTGTGGAAAACACTGCAGTGACCTGGGACCAGCTGAAAAGACAGTCCCGTGCAATGAAGAATGCCGTGAGTGAAAACACCTTCTATATGATATTTTTTTATTCACTCTCGGAGCGGTTAAATATTCGCATAATGCAACATCATGCCTAGTGAACAGCCCAAAAGTCTGGTGAATGCATATTCACACTTTGTAAATGATACCACTGTAAACGCTGTTTACACTCAACCCATGCATTGTATCTGGCAGTGGTAGCAGTGTGTTACTCTCCGCCACAAGCATAATTAATAACTGTCTGTTCCTTCTGCAAGTCAAGAATTACACGGAAAATTGTACACGTACAACGTAAAGTGCCAGTGAATCACTCTCAAATTATTTTCTTCAAAACTAGCAAGACGCAGTCTAGCGATCATCAAAACAATTTGAAAAGGTTTGTAAAGGTAAAACATTTGAGAAAACCGGAAATCTCTCACCTTATCAACGTCCATCATGCATAAATGTCCGCCAAAATCCGCTTCAATGCTCGTTTAGTGCCGCTGACTACGAAAAGGAATATTTGTTCAAGGTGAACTTAGAAAGAAAAACACGGCCGTCTTAAAATGAAAAGAAAAATCTTAATCACCGAACGCTGTGTTTTTCTAATTGCTAATTGCTCAGGAATGGCCTAATCCTAATTGGTTCGTAATAAAATATACGTAATATTTTAATGACCAGCTCCCAGTTGGCTTGTTAGCCCAATTGGTTAGAGCGCTGCACCGGTATCGTAGAGGTCAGGGTTCGAATCCCGGCAAGCCTGTTTTTTTCAGGTTTTCTTTTCGCAACTGCACAAGTTGCGTTAATAACTTCGAGGATCCTCTTTACATTTATTTCTCTATTCCGCAGTTCAAATATATAAATTTCATATATTCACAATTTCATCTTCATCTTTCCCGGGTATAATACGAACCAATATAATGACCAGCTCCCAGTTGGCTTGTTAGCTCAGTTGGTTAGAGCGCTGCACCGGTATCGTAGAGGTCAGGGTTCGAATCCCGGCAAGCCTGATTTTTTCAGGCTTTCTTTTCGCAACTGCACAAGTTGCGTTAATAACTGCGAGGATCTTCTTTACATTTATCTGATTCAGCATTTGCCAGTTTTGTTTGCAGTTCATATTCATAAATACAAAACGAAAAAGTCGATACAGTGGAACCCCGGTTTAAAGTCTTCGGTTTAACGAACTATATTCTTCAGTCCGTCCTAAGTTCAGCCAAATGTATGGAGCAAAACCCGATATAATGAACGTCGGTACAACGAAATCCTCGATATAACGAACACAAACCAAGTGCCCAAACTTAAAATCTACCCCGAAATAACGAACAAATTGCATCACGAGACTGAAATTGACTACCCATCAAAGAGCATTTTGAATGACAGCTGCTAAATCAGTTCACAAGGCGATATTTTCTCACGATTGGTCAAGTTGCTTACGATTAAAGCAATTTCAGCACAATAGAACTCTTAGGTCAAGTGCAGCTATGCAGTGAGAAATCCTGTTAGTGTCACATGCGTACCAAGATCAAGCTACCAAGAGTTTTAATAATTTACCAGTAAGCATTAGAAACTGTTTTATTATATAGTAATCAATTTTCAAAGATTACTTTTAACTATTCAATAAAAAGGGCCAAGGATAACTTCGAGCTTAATTAGCTATTTTATAAATGCATGCATACATTATTATAGATACAAGTATAAAATAGCTAATATATTTACTTTATTTCTTTTTTTATACATTTCTATTCTTCTTTTATATTTGAATGTTTTTTAAACTGTATTTTATGCACATGAAGAGCCACTCGGTTGGAAATACCGCAAAAAAATCATTATTATTATTATTATTATTATTATTATTATTATTATTATTATCATTATTATATTTGTACTTCGTTAAATCGAGGTTCCATTGTACCAGGGTAACACGGAAAACCTTAAAAATCTAGAGCAAAATTTATTTTTTAACTCGGCATATTTCCAACGAACACTTTTCATTTAACTAATTTATCAGCTTGTCTTTTAAGTCGCCATGTTCCTACCAATAAAGCACCTCCACCGTTATCCACATAAATCGAGCGCGATTCCTTGATTCGCTCTGACGAAGGGGTACCGCTTGAAACGTCAGCTTTCAATTTCTCTACGGTGGCCAATTTACCATATCGACTCAGTTGATAAATCCAAATTTTTGTGTTACAAAATCTTCGTCATATTGCAGTTTGGCTAAAACGTATTTGCTTTAATTTAAACTGTGTTACCTCGCACCACTCAACATTCGGTTTAACCGTGCAATTCTTTATCCGGATTTGAACGATTTATTATATAATCTCGTGATTTAGTATCTGGATGCAACACTGTTGATCCATTTAACCTTAACACCTTCATTAAGAGGGTGACATTTATTCGTTTTATCGGGGGTAGACTTTAAGTTTGGGCTTGTAGATTTTGTTCGTTAGAGCGGGGATTTCGCAATACGGAGATCGTCCTTTGGAAATTCTATTCAATACATTTTAATGTAACTTTTGCAGTAGCCCCGCAGCTCTTAATAACTTCTAATTTCATTGGACCTTGGTATCACGCAGCTCTATTGTTTTCGGGGCTAGGGTCCATTGTTTTGTTGTTTGGTGTATTGTTTTCTCAGCAAATCAGAGAAGACCTTGTAAGAGCTGCGACATCGCCCACTTTTGCCGGACTGAAGAATATCGTTCGTTGTACCGGGGAGTTTGTTATAAAGGGCTCCTTACATCAGGGTTCACCGACTATATTGTTGTAGGGTTTTAACTCTGTTAAATTAATTAAATAGCTCAACTAACCATATATATATTTCCCCTAAGAGCGAGTAAACAATATGTCACGTCGGCAGAATTTGTGAAATACGGGCTATTAATAACTTTGTTATTACCTATTCTTCAGATGCCCATGAAGAGGCAAGTGATTGTCTCTTTGTATCTCATCAAATCGGCCAAGACTCACCTCTATGTGGTTCTTCCGTTCGGCCATGCCAGACTCTTCATCAAGCACTACGACATGTTAGTGACGGAGGAAAGATTTGTCTTGATGGAAGGAACAGTGAGTCACATCCATACAGATGTCTTCCAATGAATGCTACAGGGGAAACGAAGATATATGTAATGGAAAAAAGTATAGAAATACGCGACTGGTTCTGTAAGGCGCATCTTTACTGCCTGTTGGCCTTTAGACGTGCAGGAAATCGTATACTAAGGCTAATTCTCTTAAACCTGGTATTCCATAACTATGGAGCCATTCTAAACAATGTGACCTGTTTGAATGTCACTATATCGAACTGCAGCTTTATTAACTGCAAAATGGCCGTTGGTGTTGGTCAATTACCATCTACAGTCTGTCGGAAGTCTTCCCTCGTAATCACTGATACTGAATTTTTGTACAGTAGAAACTACTCTGTCTATGTCTATTTGTTTAACGAACTTTTTCTTATTACGATCTCGAGATGTGTTTTTAAGGGCAAAGTAGGACGGTTTAAAGCAACCTCTGAGGATAGACTAAGTGAGGGTGACGTTTACATTAAGTCAGAAACCTTTAGAAACAGAATTCATGTACACGGCATCATAAGTGATTCTACTTTCCGAGATCTCGCCCACGGGTACAATGGCTTTGCGTTGTCATTCAACATCAAAAATATTTATTCCACATGAAAAGTCGTGAAAAACAGCTTTTTTCTAGGAGGTAATGAGACGCTAGGTACGGGAGATGCAATAAGATTTCAGGTGAAAACAGCTGACGGCCATTCACCGCTACCGACCGTTTTAAAAGCTGCAGTACTTCTTGTAAACGTCACCTTTCAAGGATTACACGATAGCGCAATTTATGTAAGCTATCAATAGAATGTTCGAGGGTACATTTTTGTGAGGAACTGTAAGTTTGTGAACAATTATCAGTTTGTATATCGATTGCCTGAACGAGCGACTGTACAAATCGAATTTGAAGACGAAGATCCTCCAAATTCATGCCTGAAACTGCAAAACAACAGCGAAATCGTACAGAAAAACACAACACAAATACCAGTGATATTCGACAACAGCATCTTTGTAGATAATGTCGGTATCGCCGCAGCCTTGAGCTTCTTAAACGGAAACGTTAGCTTTAAAAGCTGCGTTTTCAAAGATAACAAAGGTTTGACTTTGGGAGGGCATGTTTATATGAAAACGGGTTACGGGAGGATTAACGTTGTCAACAGCACCTTCATCCAGACACATTTGAATGATGGAGTTTATAATGCAAAGCAACGCCAAATCTCAAGTAATGGATGTTTCCTGCATTCTGAGAGCGCTGGCCCGATCATCATTACAAATTCTTCCTTTACGGCAAACGTCAGCAGGCAATTTATACCAATCTTTGCAGCTACAAAAACCAGCTTGATAAAAGTCGATGCTACCTCCACCCTTCGATGCCCGTCTGGGAAGCGGGTCAAACTGGATAAAATGGAAAACACAGAGGGCTTTGAGTTTACTAAGGGGAGCAACACGTGTTGGATGAAAGTCAATTTCGTCAATTTTTTTCTGCGAAGAGTGCCCTGATGAGTTTTACAGTCTGCAGAGCGGACTGACGACTGGTCTTGATATTAACAAGGGAACTGGATGCCTCAAATGTCCCTACGGAGCATCGTGTGAAAATGGAAACGTTAAAGCCAAAGAGAACTTCTGGGGTTTGAACATTTCAACAGATCCTCCAAGTCTGCAATTTTTTCCCTGTCCCATAGAATACTGCACCAGTCCAAGTGGTAACAAGTCAGGCGTGTTATGTGGCGAGTGTTCTGATGGATATAGTGAACCCGTTTTCAAGCCTCCTATTTTCTCAAAGATGTATCAAGAGACTCTTTGGTTTAAGAAGACGCCAGTAAACACCTGTGTACATCCACTGCCACCCAAAGAAGTTGACGAGAGAGATTCAGGATATTTGAAGATTGTCTTTTATTTTTACCAAGTAGCTGAGCTGGTGATAATAAAGTCCCCAGAGAAAGTTCTTCACATAGTCCCATTCATTCCACCTGTAATTGCCTTTTTTAATTTCCAGGTAAAGACATTAGACGTCGGCATTGGTTGTCCATTTCCTGGACTCAATGTTGTTACCAAACAACTCTTTCTCTGTTCAAAGTTCCTGGCAACATTAGTTTCCATCGGAGTCATCTATGCCATACATCGAGCCACAAGTAAGACAGGGTACATCTCTTCACCATCACTGACATTATACCTTGCTGCTGCTTTGGAAATACTGTTGCTTGGATACAAGAGGCTGGCAGGTACCACTCTTAAGGCATGGATTGGCGTCTTTTTGTAGACGGAAACATTCAGTGTTGGCAGTGGTGGCAGTACCTGATGATCGCCTTCATAGTGATGTTCGTCATTCCTCTCATCTTGGTTCTCTTCTGGGGATCACTCATGCTTGCCAGAAACAAATTGTCAGACAAGGAATTCTTGATAGCTTGTGCATTTCTTTTGCCTTGTCTTCTTGTATGGATCATTCGGCAGTCTAAGAAAACAAAACCCCAGGATATGCTCTTCATAGAAAATAGTCATGATGCTAAAGATTCTGTACTGGGAAAGCGTACTGACTGGTAGAAGGTTGATCCTGCTGACTATCCATACCTTCGCCGCCGATTCCATGGTACGATTTGTCTGCCTCAATTGCGCATGCCTCTTGATTCTTGTCCATCATCTCGCGCTGAGGCCATTTCGCGATCGCCAAGCCAACAGTTTTGAAAGCCTTTCGCTGATAAGCCTGGTTGCTATTTGTACGTTCAGTTTGGCAGAAGTCACTCATTTCTCCGAGGGAACAGAGCCCACAGGACCCAGTCAAACCTTCTTCCGTGCTCTGCAGTGGATCGAGATCGGTCTGCTCAGCCTTGTTCCAGCTGCAGTGTTCATTCTTGTAATGTTGCTGCATTATCCCAAGTGCTCCGTTTGATGTATCATTGCATCAGATTGCTTCCACGTGTACCTAGTGTACTTTGTTCGTTTGCAACGCAGTCCAAATGTTTCATTCGAGATCTATTTCCGCGTTGTTTATCGACTCCGCGACAGCTCTTACTTCAGTGGGACTCCGACGAACTGCTAACTGCTGCATAAACATATTTTAAAACGGCATTTATAATCTAATTTTATTCTGTTAAAGGGAGAGTGTAGACGATACAGTGTTAACAGAAACTGTAAGCGTTTCCATCCGCAGTGATAAAGCTCTTCTGATGTACTGGCTGAATAGTCGCTAAACGAGGGAAAGTTTTGTCTTTAATTTTTAAGGTGTGCGGATATAAAACTCATACGAAGTTGAGTTCAGTTAAATTTTTGTTAGCTCTCAAAAATGGCGTGTTTGCTTTATCAGTTGCTTGCTTATTGAAAACTGAAATTTTGCAATCAGAGTTAACCACATGTACTGAAATTATTTGTTGTTGTTTGGTATGTTAAGCTATGATATTTAACCGCATACATTTTTATTCATTCAAGTACTATACAGAAAACGCCAACGTGTAGTTGTAGACAAAGGCTTTGCCTGATTATTATGATAAACGTGTACATCTAGGGATGTGTGCATGCGAAAAAATAGCTAAGATTTTATGAAAAGATGACTGTAATGATAACTTCCGCTCAGGTTGTCGAAACGTCACCACAAAATGTCCTCCTCAGGACTACACTCACCCAGAAATTCATGCTTCAACGACTTATGATTTGACTCCTGGGTTCACCTTTTAATGATAGTCAACCCCAGAAGAGAACGGGGAAAGTTGTTTTTCTAGCCGATCAAAGACGTTAATCTCGGTTGAAAAGTGGCGCCAATTTTTGGGGGGACTAGAGACAAATGTAACGGTGTTGACGTACGTAGGAACGTTGACTGGCTGGTTTGTTTTTTTTCCTCTAGAAATCGATGTGTCGAGCAGTGGTTTTGAGATGATGTAATTCTCGATCAACTCCTGGCGTCACCTATGACTTTTTGTCCTTCCAAATAGGGGTTGATACATTATGCCGGCATAATTTCGAGCATAATACTGTAGGTGGAGTATTGAGCATAATGCCGGCCTAATAGTACTATTTTGCCGGTATAATACTAACATTTCGCAATATAACACTCGTGTTTTATTTTTGAAGTTAATATTGTCCGTTTACTGAATAAAAAATGTAAAGTGAATTCAATAAGCAGTGACCAGGGATATACGTACTGATTTCATAATTTGGTAATTACAAGATCTTGTGTAGAGGTTTTTCGCTATTCTTATTTGAATGTTATCTGTTATTCCTGAGTTCAGTGGCTTACTTTTGCAATTTAATTAGTTATTTC
Organism: Siderastrea siderea; assembly: GCA_964030785.1. Lineage (NCBI taxonomy): Eukaryota > Metazoa > Cnidaria > Anthozoa > Scleractinia > Rhizangiidae > Siderastrea > Siderastrea siderea. The sequence continues at coordinate 635,497 of OZ034977.1, forward strand.
TTACCCTTGTATTTGAAGTCACTTAGTCACGTTGTTAGATCAAGGACAAACGGTTTCAACATTATCCAACATTGTTGAATAGATCTTTGTTGTGACGGAAGCTGAGCGAGGTGGCCAAACGAATTCAACATCTCGATTCAACATCGTTCAACGTTGTTGAAGTAATACAGCTACTTCAATTAACGTTGTCGGAACGTCTATGCGATAAGAGCGCATGGCGATGTGGGTAATTTATTAATAAACTTGCCAAACTTAGCTCTGGCTCACACCTACAGAAAATAAACCAGGAAGGCAAGTTTCTATGGTACTTCCACACATCTTACGGCAGTGGCAACCGTGAAATTACAACCCCATGACAAGAGATTTACAGCTACCCATACTAACTTTCGGTCTTGTCGCGTAAGCTCGAGGCTTGAAAACCGACAACGTTAATTGAAATAGCTGTATATCAAACACAAGAAAGGCACAAGAAAGATTGCTCCATCGAGGTGCAGCTGAGTTTTTTTAACCGACTTCGAGGTGTTGGATACCTGGTGAAACACTCTTTGAAGTGTTTGATATTAATAGTTTCTCAAACCCTTCATATTTCTTAGAGAAATTCAAAGCAAAAGTTTGCAAAACTCTGTCCTAACCCTAACACCCTAACCTTAACCCGTCACGATAGTGATTTCCTTTGTTTTCTCTGAATTCAACTTGTTGAACGCGTTTGACCATCAGGTACGTGCGTTTATGCAGGTGCATAACATTTTTGCAGGTTTCAACCTAACGAATTTAACATTGTTGTTCACACCTGATAACAAAAGAAATGTTGGATGGTGTTGGATCAAATTGATGACGATGAAATTTCGTTCTACATCATCCAACGTCAGTGTTGAACCTTGATAGATGAAAATGTTGCATCCGTTTTTCCGGGGAAAAATATTATGGTAAATCTTCGTAAGTTTTGTTACAATCCTCTAGTATCTTGATTGTGATGACAAGATAAAGAGGGTGCACGCAGCAGTTGTAGTTACTTCCTAAAAAGACAAGAGCTTTGTCTTCGGTTGAGCGGGGGGAAAGTTAGGGTGGATTCATTTTCAGCATACACGTATGGCTGTCGCTTTGGCACGTGCGAATTTTCTATTGTTTTTGGCTAAAAAACAAAAGACAATTCCCACGCGCTTAAGGACAGCTATACACGTTTGCTGCAAATGAATTCACCCTTAGAATAGGAATTTCAAAAGTATCCAGTTCGATTTCGTTAAAAGAATGCAAACATGTTTATCTGTCAGTTTTGCTTCAGGAAAACGATTTTCTATTGCAAATTATTCTTACATCTTTGAGAAGCGGAAATAAGCATTGAAACCTCGTCCAGTTCCCGGATATGCTTCACCGCGTTGCTTTTCATGTGACATTATTTATCTGTTGACTGTGCTTAATTTCGCGGTACTTAGCAATTCTGTGATTTAGTGATTTACATGGACAGCTTCCGGACGAGTGCAAAATATTACAGCAATCCACCAGAAAAGACTGTCACTTTCACTTTTGTCTTGATGTAAACACCACCCACACGATCAGTTTTATGCGATTTTTGAAACCAGACTAAGGTAATAGCAGCAATAAAAATTTCGATGACGTGGAAATTGCAAGAAGTAACTGTTTGGATCTAATGATTGAGATAAAAAACCCAAGGTAAATTTTTGCTCGCACACTCCACAGAGAATAATAGTTGAATACGCGAAGACAACTGAAATCATTTCTTTGCTTGGGTAATTTTATGTATCATGATCTCCAAGCAGCCCGATTTAATAGTTGTGTTTGACTATAAAGGATATTAAAATTTAGCATTTTAAAGATTTCCCGAATATTGTACGAAAGCACGTTTTCAGCTCGAACCATCAAATAAAGATGTATTTTTAGACAAGCGGGCATTTTCTTTAGAGTAAGTCGCTCCAAGGCTATACATGTAGTGCGATTACCGGCAAGCGTTACTTAGTTCTTGCTCCCTTTGACGTACGCTCAGAAGAAGCAGTTCCTTGGAATAACCTCCATTTTATGTACCAGTCAAATTGAAGCTTCAACATCCCCCCCGGCATACCCCGGGCATTTGACTATGATTCGTGCCCGGGGAGGGGGAAATTTGAACGTTGCCTTGAAAGGGTGGGGCATTTGAACCATATTTATTTATTGTTCTAGCGTAATACGCCTGTGAGGTTTTTCGGCTTTTGCAGGATTTGACGGATTTCCACGATAGAATTTCGCCTTTGTTAGTGAATAATTCTTTCAAAAGGGGCTTTAAAAGAAGTTTGAAGGTGTCATTACGGCATATCTCACTCTGAATTAAAAGCGTTAACAGTGTTTGATTGAAGACAAAATTTGCATGTCTTTAAGGAGAGGTATTTCAGTACTAATTGGTGGGGCATTTGAACAGCCTTTTTGCCCCGAGGGGAGGGAATTTGAACAAGCCAATCTTCAAAAGTTCAAATGCCCGGAGGTTGCCCGGGGGGATGTTAAAGCTTCAATTTGACTGGTACATTAATTATCTGTGAAGAACTGGGTATTTTTTGCATTTTTTTTTGCAGAACTAACGAGTCACAAATCTGAAGAGACAAAACAAGGACTCTCCAAGCCGATTCGTATTTCAATTATAACAGCTGGAACAGTCCTCCTTGTTGTAGCCATTTCGCGTGCAAGAAAGTACTGTCTGTAAGTTGAATCGGCCGTTAACAAGATCCCGTTATTCGATCCCCGGGAAGGGGCTACGTTTTGTACTTTCCCGTGGGGGATTTCTGCATCTGTTCTTTTTGAGACCAGAATACATTTTTTTTTCACCTCAGTTCAGTCCTTACGGCCAAATTTATTACGTCTCAGTCTTTTACAGGCCATTGACCATGAAACAGCAAACAAGCGAACAAACAAAAAGCAAACAAACAAACAAACAAACAAACAAAAAATACCTACTTTAGGAACAGAAGACAGAAGATATCCTACTTCAGTTTAAAATGCCATGCAAATCTATAGCCCTCGTAAAACTCCTTCTTTCAGTGTTATGAATGCCAAATTACAACTTGGGATTAGTTTTTAGTTGCCAACTCCTCGTCCGCCATTTTATTTTTGCTTCAGTTCTCGTTTGCTTGGACACGTGGTCCCAACGTTTTGATCTGGAGCTTAAACAATGGATTCGTTACGACGCGCGTGTGTACCTTTTTATATATATTCTGGACTGATGAGGACGTCACATGAATTACGATTAACGTCCTACTTTCCTGACAGAAAGTCATGTAGGATCCACCATCTTAGATTTCTTGATTTCTCCTAAAATTTAGGAAACCCCCAGAACGATATCAAAAGAAGTTGAAGCCAAATGGAAATGTTACTGCCAAAAGCTTTTTTTAAATTAAAAACAACAAAATGTATTCTGTGAAAACATCGAAGTGCGTAAGCGACATGTTACCCAAACTATTCTTACAAGAGGCTGGCTGCACTCGAGCAAGTTTTCTTTGACAAGTTTTACATCAGTTTGTGTGTAAAGGGTGAACAAGTTGTACGTGTTATCCTTGACGAGGTATATTTGCTCATGTAAACGATTGACAATCTTCCTTGACAAGTTATCCTTGTAAACGCAGCACACGAGTAAGTTTTCCTTGACAAACGTTTGACTTAAGTTTTCCGTAAGTTACAGTTGCTTGTGTAAACGATTGACAAGTTCTTCGTGATCGCGCAACAATCTCTTTACACAAGCAAGTTTTTCTTGACGAGTTTGTTGTCATTTTTTGCTTGTTTGGGTGTAAAGGCCGGGTAAGTGAAAGTTTTTTGTTTTGAGGTATCTTGACAAAATATATTTGTTTGAGTAAACAATTGGCAAGCTTTCCTAACCAAAGCAAGTCTCTGGATTGAAACCTGATTTGCAAAATTTTGAAGAAGGGGAAGGGAAACCTGTCAAACTCATTGCACACACGAGAAAATGAAAATTGTCAACAATTTGTTCTCATGAGCAAGTTATAAGCTTAACAAGATTTTCCTTGAGAAGTTCCATTGCTCCCAAACTTGGTTTGCCTGATTTCGAACAAGAACACTTCTCAAAAAAGAATCGACCAAGACACAAGTCGCGTTCATGCAGATAAGCCCTAGAAAAGTATTTTTAAAATAAAGCTACCTACCTACCTACCCATCATGTCCCATCTTTTCCTCTGTCTGGATAATAGGCCCGGAAGGCACAACAATAGTCTCGGAAAAAAAAAAACAAAGTTTGAAGTAAAATTTAAATTCATTGTATTTTGTCGAAGCTCATGCAAGGCATCTGATCAAAACATGCTCTCATGAGAATGAGATAATACAACGTTGCTTTTGATAACTCACAGTCGTCATGACGGTTGAAGCTAAGGCACCACGAGTTTGTTTCTATGTGTAATACTCAGATACCCCAGAAAAAGTTAAAGATGTTTGCTCAATAACAGCGACACATAAGCGGGGCAGGATTGCCCTCAGAATTTCTCCTTCGCATTCGAAGCCGTCTTCGTTTCTCATCAGGGCATATATGGATTGTAGATACACCAGCCGCGTTAAGAGGTTTATTTACTAAATCGACAATCCTCTTTTTTTTCAGTACAAACATTTAAATATAATTACCATCTGTAAAGCGTCATTGGACAGGGATAGAAATGGCGCTCTATAAATAAAGTATTATTATTATTATTATTATTATGATGATGAAAAGGGAAACATTACTGCGTCTTTCAATACGTCAACTTAAAAGTGGTCACGTTTTTCATTACGTCAATTATCGCAGCGGGTCCTTAAAAGTTCAGTTCAACGGGGTAAAATGGTAAAGTTCGTGCACTGTGATTGGTGAATTTTTGATCGACTTTGTCGGTTTTTGTTCGCACGGTTCGTCGGTTGTCTTTGATTACAATTGTCAGCAGTAGAAAACAAAATCGTCAGTTGGGTTTTGAAGTTCAGAATCACAAGCTACCTCCATTGATCTTCACCGAACTCTGCCCCTTAGACTCATTTAAACATCTCATTAGCTGTTTTAAAAAATCACAAACCTGCACCCTAGTTAAATCAACACTATTTTCTTTTATTATTTAGTTTTGCTAACCCCAGCCAATAATACTCAAAGTTAAGGGGTAGGCTTTTTGCAATAAATGTTTGCGTTTTATGGAAAGGCGCAATAAATCCTAAGAATAATTTTAAAAAAATCGATAATCATGGTATTCTCACCAAGACGTGTAACCTTGAAATAGCATTCCGAAATTAAGTAAAACGTTAAATGGCTTCACTTATGTCGAATATGTATCAGGGTTACTGTAGGATTTTGTTAACAAATAACATATTTTAATTTTTTACTTCAATCTATAAATTTTCTATTCCCTACTTTCTATTTATTACTCTATAAAAGACTACTTGTTGCTCACTAAAAAATATTAGGCTGTGATTAGATCCGAAATAGGATTTGTGTTCTCGGAACGTACAGATTCTTCACCACCAAAAGTACGGAAAATCTGAAAAAGGATCATTCGTTATGACAACGCAAGTGGAGGCCAACATAATCATTATTGAAACTGTACAAAACGAAGATTTCTCCAGTATCGTCCTTTTTACAATGCCAGTACCTCTCGTGATCCGTTTCTAGATTTCAGTGCAAAACGAAAAATCCGTTTTTGGATTCAAATAATCCTGATTTGGATCCCCCACCCCCCCCCCAAAAGTAATAATAAATAAAAAACAAAAACACCCTTACTTTGACTTCTTTTTTGTTGTCTTTCTCCTTGTATACCCCGTCCTCTCCCTCCCTCCTTTATTATCCGTTCCAGCCCTTCCTCTCTCTGCCAATGCGTTGCCTCACACAAGAAATTTGACTTGTTATTGATTTTCTTTTGTCAATACCGTTGCTTTGAACTTCTGAAGCTTACCGTACCCAGAAAAACTCAAAATGGAAAACAAAGGGAAACTACGGAGGAAAAAGCGAAAACTCCAATCGGAATGTGATCTTGCAACTCGTAAATTGTGTTTCGGCGAAAGCTGTTGAGTGACACTAAATTTGAGTATGACGGTCAATGAAAACTTCTGCTCCCGTTCTGCGGAATGGTCACTTTTTATAACCAAACAGCCAAAACAAAGGGGCGGACTTCGGAAAGGATTACAAAGGGACTTTCCCTATTGGGTTATTGTTAAGTGTGATCACGTAGGCTGACCCATTGAAGTGCTTGTCTGCCGTAAAAAACAGAATGAATAATCGACGAGCCAGACGCTCTTAACAACCAAAAATTACCTTGGGATCCCTCAGAGATACGTGTCTTTAAGACACGTATCTCTGCGTGAAGCTCAGTAACTTACCATTCCAATGTAACTAAATCTGTTTTGATGATCGTTTCTGTTCCACTAAGGCGTTAATTTTCGCGCGAATTTGAAATAATCTTTAAGCGGGAAATTCTTTATTGCTTGTTTTAATCGATTCTACTGTTATTCATGGCGTTTGAGAGATACATAAACAGGTTTTAACTGCGGTGTGACAGGAAATCCCTTAAAAACGTATAGCCTTGAAGAAGAAAAATTTAGGCTGTTGACCACGCGACGGATCTCCATCGGCAAGTCGAAAAACTACACTCTACTCAAGCACACTGTCCTGGCGTTAGTTATACTGCAAAATAATTAAAAATTACATCCCGCTTCACTCGATCGGCTAAGCTTGAAACGAGGATATCAACGCTGAAATACTACGTGAAATTATCAGCCGCTTAAATTTCTTCCAGACGAGCTAATATTATCCTTTTCCGGTAGGAGATTTATACCGCGTTTACATATTCCGTTTTTGCGACGATGAGTTCCTTCTGCCATGAAATAGTAAGACAAAGACTGAATTTTACCGACATAGGATTCTGGACCAGTATCTAGACTACAAGCAGTCTCTTTTCACTCAAGAATAGTCAAGCAAAAAGAAAACCCTGACATGTCGAACATAAACATGCTCATAACGAACGCATCACGTTTTCACGCCGCAGGCGATTTTTGCGCTCGCTCGCGTCTCTCGCGTGTCCTTTGTGCTATGTCTTCTTGTGTACTATCCGGTATCATATAAAATAAATACAGAGCGAACCAAAATAAACTCGCACCGGAATAATTATAAGCACCTCCAATTTTATTCTGGTTCCAACTTGCGAAATACGGACAACATTCGACAGCGCAGAGCTCCTGACTAACTGAAGTGTTTGGGGGTTCTCTTGGTGCGCTGAGAATAGGCACAAGCATCAGAAAAGGGAAATATTTAGTCAAAAGAAAACAAAGTGACCATTAAGCAGGCGGGCGTGAAATACACAGGCTTTGCGTTTCATAGTAAAATAAGGCAATAATTCCAAACCGTTTTTTGAGGGGCTTATCTTTGAGGTAGGATTGTTTTTGGGGGAGGGGGGTTATTGATAATAAGACAAGAATCATTTTTTCTTCATTAAATTGGAGGGCAATTCTTCAGAAAAAGTACGGAAAATGTGTGACTTTGTTCTCGGAAGTGCCTAGGCATACAGTGATGCCAGGACTCCAACTTGGGTAAACCAGAAAGGATGTACGATATTTGTCTAAAATTTTGTCTCAAAATGTTTATTATGTTGCATATCCCAGAAGTACTCAGGCATACGGTGATGCCATGGACTCCAACCTGGGTGAACCAGGAAGATATACAGCATTTCTCTTAAATTTTGTATCAAAATGTTTATTATGTTGCATATCCCAGAAGCGCTCAGGCATAAGTTGATGCCATGGACTCCAACCTGGGTGAACCAGGAAGATATACAGCATTTCTCTTAAATTTTGTCTCATAATGTTTATTATGTTGCATATCCTAGAAGCGCTCAGGCATACGGTGATGCCAAGGACTCCAGCCTGGGCGAACGAGAAAAGGCATTCAAATGCGCGTGTCAACTCAATTATGTTATTTTCACTACAGAGTGTATAACAGGGCTTCTTGTTTACTTGTTTATTTTCTTACGAAAGAGTTCATAGATGTTTAGTTTATTTATTTTGTTAAGGACCTCTTTGAAAACCACATTTGTGAAAGAGCTTCTTTTTTTAAAAAATAAATATAAACGTGGCGCGCGCCTACACCGGCGGCTCATCACGCACGGCTTACGTTTCCGCGCGGCAGGCGATTTTGGCGCTCGCTGCTGCTGTGTTTTTTTCGCTTGATCAACCCTGAAAGGGTGACCCTAAAACGCGGAATGGAGGAATGACGGAACCGCGGAAAATTACCCCAAATCCTAAAACGCGGAATGGCGGAAAATCACCCCAAATCCTAGAGCCTGGAATGTCGGAAAATCCTAAGACGCAGAATGGCGGAAAATCACCCCCTATCCTAAAACGCGAAACGGCGGAAAATCACCCATAATGCTAAAACGAGGAACGGCGGAAAATCACCCATAATCCTAAGACCTGGGAAACAAAATTACGTGGCACTGATTCGCTTGAAGAAAAAACAGTCAGGCTTAGCCAAATGGCGCTAATGTTCAGCTGCAAGGTTTCCCGCGAGCCCTCACCTGTACAGTGCGAACTGTGACTAACTTAATATTCCCATACCTCACCCCCGCCTTCAACTGTTTACTACCGTAAAACACAACAGAAGACATCTGCAGATATTGCACTTCTCTTCCTGATTCTCTTTTATTTAATTGTTTATCATAAACATTGGTTACTCAGTAACTACTCGTGTTAAAGGGATCACCATTTTCATGGTAGATAATCTCAAAGTCACAGCGTCAAAAATAAACGATTTAACTGTTTTATTGTAGTCACTCAATCGTTTATCAGTCGATTCGTTAATCAAGATTTGTTATTTTTATACTAAAATGCTAAATACTTATTCTAAAATCAAAAATATATTTTGATATTTTTATACAGTTTCATAAGTCGTGACTTACTTCGTCTACTAAAACAAAGTCCAAAATTACAATTATAATAAATCATAAAAAACATTAAAAAGTCATAAAAAATCATGTTGGGCTAACATTTACGTAACACTAACTTTAACGGGAATTAATATTAACAACAACTGTCCATATATGCAGTGCCTTGTGTTTCGTAACCTAAGCCTAAAAAAGCAATGGATTAATTTTGGAAATTCAATTAATATGAAAGGAAAAAATCGAGTGATTGAATCGAACGATAGGCTAAGACGTAACAAAACTAAACTTTAACTATTTAGTTTGGAAAAAATGAATGAAAATCTAACAGGATTACCTTTCTATTCTTTTATTTTGAAGAACGATGCCTGACTTTCGATTCGCTTTCTGAGGTTTTGACTTGTTTCCATATGTCAAACCGCCCTTGCCGAGCCCATGGTGCAATGAGCACCCAAAACAAACCATGTTTTCACTGCCCAGCGGTTTTCACTGAAGGGCGGTTTGAGATTTGGAAACAAGTTTCTACCGCTTTCTGATGTATTTTAAAAACTGTCGTGTAGATCCATTTAGGAGACTACAGATTTTCAAAACAGCGGTAGAAAGCGTGGAAATGCTAGGCTGCTAAGCTGAAGTAAATATGGCAGCTTTTTGTAGGAAGAAAGCAATGGCAAGAAATCGTTCTTCGTGTCCTTCAGGGCATCCGCGAGCCCAGATGAAGGTTGAGTTTATTCGTGAGAAAGCCTCTTTTCGGTGTTAATTTGCGGCCTCCTATGTTATCGGGGAAGGCTATATTTTACGTATTTAAGAAGATCGTAGACTGGAGATAATTTTAAAGTGGTCGGCACCGCTGAAAGCATGAAACACACGGGCAGCTCAAAGCTTAGAAATCAAGGTAAGTGAAGGTATTTTGATGAAACGACAAAGGACTTACGAGCGAGATTCCTTGTCATTTTGCCTTTATTTCGCGGCTCAAAGAATAAACGAAACTGTAAAAAAACCTTCGCTTTGTAGTGCAGTTGGATATTATTTATCAATGAGAGGTCGGCACATAGAAATTAATTTATTTAAACGACCAAAAAATTAGATTTTTTTTAGATCCCATACATTTCTTTGTAACATCGGGGAGCCATTTTTTAAATTCTATTTGATTGACGTGCGGTATTCGTGACGCAATATGACTCCGATTTCTGGTAATGCGTTTTAAAATTCACCAAACTCACTACGTAGATGTTGAAGATGGATATCATCCATCACCTCCTTGTCATCTTCCGTTACTTCTATGGTAGGGTAAAACTTTTTCCCGTGGGCGGTACGAATGCAAGACAATTTTGGATGGTAATGCACAGGTTCTGGCCTGATGGACATCCTCAACTCACCATCGCGATTAGGGATCAGCCTAAGCTCAAGGCGGGCAAGAACAAAATCCCATGGTGGTGGAGGAACTACTTCTGCTGCGCCTTTCTTGGGTTGAGGACGGATGCTTTGCCGACACCCGTAACACTTGTATACTCTCGAGCCTTTTAGCCTTTTGACTTTAAAGCTATTTGTGTCAAGAGTCGGTTTTGCAGTTGTCGGAACTCTGTGTATATCCCTCGGTTGAACGCTCGGTCTGTGGTTGACGTTTTCTTTTTCGTTCGGCTTCCCCCGGTTTCCCACCTACTGACTTTGGCACTTTTTTATACGCACATTCAGTTAAATTCTTGCCTTGTGTTTTGGTATTGGTACTCTTTTCTTTTCCGGGCTGTAGAGCTGCCTCCATTGATAGGTCGTGGACTTTTTTATTGATCTTTTCCTTTTCGGCGTGTGACTTGCTAATATAAGCAGAGAAAGGAACTTGAAGTTTTGAACTGAATTGGTGGTTTATCTTGTACGGACCCTCATCCACAATAACTATTTCACAGTTTTTTTCCTCCTCTTCGAAAATAGACTTAAATAGGTCAACTACTTCCGTCCAAGCTACTTTTCGTTCACCGAACATTTGCCGTTTACGTGCCTTAATTCGCTGATGCTTGGACTCTGCTGCGTTGTTTTAAAAAAAAAGACTCACCGAGACCTGCTCGTTTTCTAATGGGTGAAATCATTTTCTTCTTCATATCTTGCGACACGTGTGCAACAAAATACCGGTGAAATTCCGCTTCGCTCAAATCAGACAGAGCCACCCCTCGTGCCTTCTTTTCTCTGGAATTCCAAACCTCCTGCAAGCTGTCTAGTTTGGCATCGAAGTCTTCAACTCCATCTGCATCGATTAGCCCTTTTTCACGACTAGCGTCGGAACCAAATATGTCTTGGAGGAAGGCGGTGCAATGTTCTGATGAAATTCCTAATGAATTAAGTTTCCGTTGAAAGTCATCTTCCACGTGTCGCTTACATGCAAGCCATGTTGCTAAGGGAAGATAAGGACTCATTCCTTTCTCGACTGCTTCTTCACGATCTGACCCTACAAATCGTATGTTCTTTGTTTCGTTGTCAAGTCCTGTGAGTGTTGCTCCAAAGTAGTTGAAAGTGTCGCTGTTCTTCCTGGTGTGTATTGGTGTTGGCCCAAGTAACAGGGGGGCTTCCCAGTTCTCCTGTCTTCCCGCAGCAAATGCCTATAGGTTGTGGGTGTCAAGTAAAAGTCGCCAATGTTAAACGTTGTATCGACGGAAAGTATTGAAAACTGGTTGGTGGTGTTGGCGCAAAACCGCTTAACGTCTTGAACTTGCCTATCAGAGGCTAACACACATGCCGGACTGGGGGCAACTTGCAGGCGACGTATGTAAACTTTTCCTGATTCTTCCTTGTCTTTCGACTTAAGTGTGAGGTCGTACAACTCGTCTCGACTTCGCAATTCCCTCAGTTTATATTTGGCATTCTCCACTTGCTTCCTATTCCTGAGAACATCTGAAATGCCGCAGACATTGAGAAGGCCCCCGGCTTCTTCGAACACCTCATCATACACTTGTGACGGTGGAGCAGACGCTTTTACCTTCTCTTTAACCCATTCACTCCCAAGCTTTAACCAAAAAGTCGCCATTTTTAACCGTTAAATCAGTTTTTAGGCTGCCATGAGCCGAAATGGGCCTTAGTTTTGCTGAGGAACCTATTTTTTACCAAATAGGTAGATTTCCCCAAGATTAGGTACAAAAATGTAGAAGATTGTAACTTGGTGCATGCGCATAAGCCAAAATTGTTTCTTCTTTTCTTTTTTTTTTTTTTGCCATTACCCTTTTTGAACCTTTTTATTGCCCTTTTCCTTTCGTTTCTCTCGGCCCTTTTACTCTCGCTACCTTTTGCCTTTCATATTCTTTCTGGCTGCCGTAAAAAGTTGGGTGTTGATTTATGGGCAAAGCCTGGAAATAGGCTTGATCAATCATAGGTATAATGGGCCATTTTACCACCATTTTTGCACCACAACTGACAACGTTGTTTTTCCATTTGCTATGTCAGAATGTGGTCGATATCCAAAACCGACTGTTGTGCGGATAGATCTATCCTAGCTCTACCATTTGCTTATCAAGAATATCTGCTGACGTTTAAATTGATAACGTCACAAGTGGTGCAATGAGCACGACCATTAAGTGGCCTTATATGGCTACTTGGGCGTGAAAAGGGTAATACTCTCCATGACTCCAGGTTTTCTGCGACTGTAACCTTTCTCCGACTTAGAATTCCCGTGCGGTCGACTAGTGATCGCATGTGGTTTCCCGCTGAAACTGTACTGTAGAAGAATGAAACGTCCTGGGGTGAAGTCATTTCCATCATGTCGGAGTACTTCATAAGCCTTTCTGTGAAAATCAGGATGGACAGAATGCTTCCAATACGATCTCCTGAGAAGGACTGTGTGACGGTTGCAATTTTCGTTTTTTTTTATAGACTTTATTGCAAACAAAAAAATACACAATAAAATACAGTGGAGTTAAAGTATTAGTAAGAGTTTAACAAAGTGCCATAACTAATTAGGATAAAGCAATACGAACATGTAACTAAATAATTAAGTAAATAATATTGGAGCGAAGGCTGGGGAAAGCACAATCAAATCGTTTTAGACTATCTTGTTGATTTTCCATGTTCTTTCAAGTTTTGAGATGCATTCTGCCCTGTCTAAATTCTTATTCAATGATTTGTTTGCATAAATATATTGCTTCACATGCTGTAGGAGCAATGAGATTTTTCTGAAAAGAAGTGAATTTGACACAGGTGATAACTGACAGAAGTTCAATAATATCTGAGCGACAGTGGGGTTGATGTTCGTGTGGTGTTGTGCATTAAACCAATTTAAAATGTCTTCATATAGTTTAAGAGAGGATGTGCATTCCATGAAGGTGTGTTCAAGGGAGTCTGGTTCGTGACACTCCACACATTCACTATTGCTGACAATTCCATAGCGTTTAAGTTCTTTTTTGGTGATGAGAATACGGTGCAAAAGTTTGAAGGAGAATTGTTTCAGCTTGTTATCTTTAGTTGTTTTGTATAGATTATTTATACTTTTTTCCCAATTGTCTGCAATCACTTCATTTTTTTCTGACCATGTTTTTTTTTGTGGTTGGTAACTTGTCTTTTTTTTCAAGGAATAGTTGGTAGTAGTCAATTTTCGGGTTTTGCTTTCGAAATGAAACAGACGTCCGCAACCTTGTCCTCGAAGTACCCTACGCTGTGACTGCCCGCATTTTTAAAAACCCCAAGATCGTCTGCTTTCCAGTCATCTCTTTCCAGGAATGTTGTCATCACCCAGATAAAGTAAAGGAGCTTTCTCGATCTTTATTCTGTCTTTTGTGTACTCATCCTGGGATGAAGAAGCATCGGCATCAGACTCGACCCTACAAAGGATTAGAGAAAAGCTAATACCTTGTCTAAAGAGTCCACGACGGTGGGTTTGGAAGAGAAAGCAGCGTTACTGAAAGATTAACCCCCAACACATACACAACCGTGGGTTAGGTTACCTTACTAACTAACGGCCCTCTACCATAAAAAAGTAGAGCCAATTATCGGAAAAAAAATTGAAAAGTAGTTCAAAGTCGTCTCAAGCTTTTCGTGGTTGGTTATTATCTAGAGTGTACAACGTAAAAGGGCATGACTCGAGAATTTTTAATTTCATTGCACGAGGAGGGGGGGGAGGGGGTAAAGGGGTTTTCCTGTGAAACGTGATTGGGTGCTTTTATTTGCCGTGACTTGTGATTGTAAAATTTAAAAGCCGTGAACTGTGAACGTCATGCCTGTCTTGACACGTGAAACAAATAAATCATTTTCCGATATCCGTGATAAATGACAAGAAAACGTGCTTTTTTTGTGAAAGATTACTTACGTAGGCTTACGAAGACCTACGAAGTGTACGAAGCAAAGTGGAGCTCTCCGGGAGTTCTCTTAACGTGACCATCGTGCCTTTAAAAAAGGTCATGCATGGCAACTGACCTTCTGTTAATTCTCTGTACTACCTGTGTGGGAGGCTCAAAAAGCAAAACATCGACTCCAGTATTAACGTCATTAAAGTGGCAATTCTGCAGACAGCATTCTAAACAAGTCCAACCATGCACTGTCCTTTTCCTTCTTAAATTTCCATGAAACGTGAACTTGGAATTTTCATCATCGTGATGCGTTATTTATACTTTTTAATGTCCGTGAAACGTGCATAGGACCCCCGTTAATTTACCCCCCTCTTGTACGGGTATGGCGAACATCATCGCAAATTACTAATTTTTACTAACTTTAGCGTGAACCAAATTTCACTATTCAGGAGGTTCGCGCTAATTGTTTATAGGCATCTTTAGTACACGCCACGTGATAATTGTGATAACAAGTTTTCTGGCTAACGGGACAATTACTGAAAAACTATGAAACACCTTCTTGAACTTGGGGGAGTCACTCGCTGGCTGCGGGAAGTACGGGAATCTATACAGTAGAAACCACTGAGACTCCGAGAGTAGACAGTACTTGGCTCCAACAGTAAATTTAATAACTGCGATACCTCCAAGATATCACCAGATTTTCACCAAGAATGCAACCAAAGTACGTTTTACAGAGTACTTGTATATATACCATTAAGAACTGAGTTAACATTATCTCATCGGATAAAAGAGCTACGATTGGCAGAAACGGAATTTATCCTCTACAAAATTAATCACTTACAGAGGAAAACAGGGAGATAGCAGTTTAACAAAAGACTATTGCAGGTTACGATAGTTCACTGCCGATTAGCTATGAATCATTATGTACGTTGGCTTTTCTATATTTTTTAACAGCAAAGCAAATAAAACTTGTTAAGAATAATTTCTTCTCCTTACATTCCTCCGACCTTAGCTCGAAACCCTCCTGGGTCGAGCAATTAAATTAAACTAATCAATAGAAGCGTAGCGGTAATATTTTGAAAACTTTGTTTGGATTTTTTTTGTAAGATTTTGTAATTTCGTATTTGGTTTTTTGTGCCTGAACCGCGGCATTAACCGAACTACCGTATATAGCGGTCTCGGGGGTCCAATAATAAAAGCTTGCATTAATATGACGTGTCACTCTCAAATTGACGTTTCAATAAATCTCCTTACTGGCTGGCAGTTCTATTATAATTTTTTGTCGTGCTTCGGGAATCTATTCGTTTTTTCTCTTTTGAAATCATTGTTACTTACTCAACAACTACAACTGTATTTATTGTTACTTGTTTGAGGTTTTCCTTTAACTTAATCTGTTTTCAAAATTTCTAAACTTTTGAATACCTTATCTTAAAATAACCGTCCTTGTGTTCTCGACGCGTTTGATACTTGTTTCTTACGCGATACTCATAATTCAATGAACTTGTACTTTGGCAGACTGTGAATTATTTCTGGCTCTCTCACAAACGACATCATGTCTTTGTTTTCGGGCTTTTTCCCTTCTTTCGTAGTGCGCTTGTCTTCGTTCTCTTGAAAAGGTACACACAGTGAACTCTTGTGTTGAATATCAGGCAAATTTGGGGATATGGACTTCAACTCAGTGGCAATATAAGGATCATTCCAGTTCTGCGCAAATATTCTGGTCGTAGACTCTTTATCATGGTCTCGGGACGATATGGAAAGTTTCTTCTGGGCTTGGACTTGAATCTGTTTGACACTGTAACACTCCTTGCTGATCATCTTCTTTAATGGGTGCAACTTTTCTACACTCTGAGCGTGCGAGGTCAGACAAAGATAAGGAACAACCAAGATCAATATCCAGAATGACGAGGTAAATGAAACATGTGCACTTCCACGCTGTGTAACTTTCTGTGAACGTGGGACTTGTTGATCATGATTTGTCTTCTGTTCGTCATGGCTTGGCTTCTTTAGGTAAAATGTCTCTTTCTTGGAAGATCGAGAGATGTATGTGGCCATAACGTGTTTACTCTTTAAAAGTGGAGTGGGTGCTTTCTTCAGTCTGGATGAACTATCTGAGGCTAAGGTAAGGCATTTGCTTCTTAAATCTATCACAGCATTGTTCTTGAGTAGGAAGTCTTGTCCAAGTATAACTTCGTAGGGCAGGTGTTGCATCACATGGAACTGGCTTTGGTATATGCAACCATTAATTTTCACTGGCATGTCAATCTTTCCTAAGACAGGTGCTCTATCTCCACTGATCGTTTCAACGGATGGAACTACCCCATCGGTCATTTGTTTTGGGTAGTGGCCATAAATATTCTTCACAAACCTTTCATCTATGGCGGAAACCCATGCTCCAGTGTCTATAAGAAGTTCAACTGATTGACCTTCTAACTCACCAGATATCATCAGTGGTTCATGTCCTCAAATTCTTCAGATGTGTCTTCTGCTGAAAATGGGTGGGTAGTTTGGCTGCAGGGAGCTTTCTGCACGTGTAGCTTTCCGGTTTGGGGTACTTTTCTGGCTAATTGGACAATAACTGAAAACTCTGAAACAACTTCTTGAACATGGGGGAGTCACTCGCTGGCTGCGGGAAATACGGAAATCTATGCAGTAGAAACCACTGAGACTCCGAGAGTAGACAGTACTTGGCTCCAACAGTAAATTTAATAACTGCGATACCTCCAAGATAACACCAGATTTTCACCAAGAATGCAACCAAAGAACGTTTTACAGAGTACTTGTATATATACCATTAAGAATTGAGTTAACATTATCCCATCGGATAAAAGAGCTACAGAAACGGAATTTATCCTCTACAAAACTAATCACTTACAAAGCAAAACAGGTAGATAGCAGTTTAACAAAAGACTATTGCAGGTTACAATTACAGTTCACTGCCGATTAGCTATGAATCATTATCTACGCTGGCTTTTCTATATTTTTTAACAGAAAAGCAAATAAAACTTGTTAAGAATAATTTCTTCTCCTTACATAATCGAACGCACGCGGTTAGGAAGTGTATGTTAGGTTAGGAAGAAAATTAGGTTAGGAAGATAATTACCTGTCCATGTCACTGCCACTTGAAATGCTTACATAACTGTGTTCATCTGCATCAGCTCTTTTAGAGTTAACGTTATGTAAGTCTGCATCTGACACTTTGTCATTGCTGCTATAAAATGATAAATTGAATCGGATAAATAACTTGAAACTGTAATCTGCAACTATTTATTTGTTTACACTGCGACTAAAAAACTTAAGGTAAAGCAATCTTATCAACATTATATTGTGACCACTTCCTCTATTAAACCGTTCAACTAGACTTAAAACCTTCGGACAATGGCATGCCCTGCTCTCTCTTTCAACCAGAGCCTTCATTTTACAGGTACATAAAAGAAAAATGTCCTTCAGTAGAGAGCTCGCACAGTTGTTTCGACAGACGGTATTTATTATCTTCCTATAGCTCTTTTGCTTTTCAAGCAGTGCACGTGCTACCTGGGGCACATGCACTTATGCCACACAACAGCATGGAAAAAGAATAGAGGAAGCAAAAGGGGTGCGTGTTTTGAACATTACCTGTTTGTGTCACTACCACTTGAAATACTTGCATATTTTTTATCATAATCTTCTAAATCGTCCAGGATGATACTATCTGGGACACTGCTACTTTTGCTATGACACAAATTTACACAAAATGTCAACAGGGATTTTTTAAATGGTGATGCTAATTCTAGTGTCACAGGTATGATTTCAATTAGTAGCTCTCACCTGCTTAGGTCAATCCTCCTTCTACATAAATCCGTTCCTTTTCTGTCTGCAGGTTCAAACCTAGCGAGCATTAGAGATGAATTAAAACGCATAAAAGGGAAGACAGTGGTAAAACTGTTAAAAACAACAAGCAATTTTGAAAACTAATTTACCTTTTCGCTTTCTTCTTTAAAGGAGATCGTGAAGGTGATAAAGGTGAATCGTTAGCCTTTTCAGTACATAACAAAAAACCAGTGTAAGTATGTTTTATTGGCCAAATTTTGTGATGATGTCGCCTTACCACCATTCCCGCTATCCTTAATTATTTTGCTTATGGCTCAAATTAATGCAATTATTTTTAAAGCCTCATAAGGATGACAATGCCATTTAAAAAAATTAACCAAACATTAAACACAAAAAATGACAAGCTGTAACATTCAATCACTTGCAATAAAATTGTTGTCCAATTCCAAGGGCGGATCCTGGATATTGAAGGGGGGAGGGGGGGGGGGTGACCAGAACAACATCGGAAATTATGTTTATAATATCGAAATCTTCTACAGTAATAAAATGGCACTACGGTATATAGAACACTGTGGCATTTCAAGGCTGTGATAAACCAAAACGGCTGACGACAGTGAAAGTCAAAAGCAGGGAAAGTCGGGAAAAGACGTGGAAACATGGTTTTTCGCGGTAGAACGCCAATTTCATACACCGTAGGCTCTCTATTAATTTTTTCAACAACCAGAGACAAAATCGCCTCAGTGATTGTTCTGTTCCCTCTCACAATTGAAAACCTTAAACAACCCAAAAGAAAGGTGGTGGGTGGGTAGGCACCCAATTCACTCCCCCCCTCGATCTGCCTGGAATTCAGTAATCATTGTTCTTAAGAATATTGAGATAAAGGTACATACTTGTACATAACGTTCCTTTGCATTCAAGTCTGCATCAGCTTCAGATGTAAGATCATAAACTGTGTAGCATGAAAGGAGAATAACATTTCTAATTTTTTTACAGAGTGTTTATCTAAGATAAGTACTAAACAAACAATAAAACACCCTGCCGGTGTTCACATCTGGGAAATTTGGGGAGATATTTAAAAAGTAAAAAGGGATGAAAGTGACCTTCACAAAATCACCCTTCTTTGAAAGGGACTGTGCGAATAACTTTTATCCATAATGGGATCTCCATCAGTCCACCAGGCCTTCCATTTCTATCTAGTCTTTTCCAGGCTGTCAGTTAGTGGGAGCTTTTCTTTTCGCTTGTCCCCACTAACTGACAGCCTGGGACAGGCTAACTTCTATCTAGCAACTTCTAGCAATATATTTAACATGGGAGAAAATTAATCCCAGTTACATCTACTTACTTGAAGTATCTCCACTGCTAGTTGTACTGAAAAAGGGGAAAAACGGACATAATGATTGCTTAGTGTGAGGGCAATTTAAAAGACATACGAGACGAGATCAAACTATATTTCTCGAAACTGCAATAGCTGCTGCGGTATTATCGCTCTCATATGCACGTGGTGTACTCTGGCTAGCTGCCAATTCTGTCGCGTCGTTGACGGTGCGATCAAATTACATTTCGTGTCTTGTATCGCTGGATCATATTGGACATGTCAAGAGAGTTTCCTGGACAGCTGGATTACACCCCATGTTGTGAAACCATTTATAAAGGCTTTTTTTGTTACATTTCTTCGCTTCGTGATGTTACAGTAACACGGGAAATCTAAGCAGATTTATGATCGAATATGAACTTCTTGTGGGTTCTAAATGTAATTCTTTGAAAACTAATCAGGTTTTTAAAAACGAACTGGGATGTCCACGTGCCATTCACTATCTCACCCCTCCCCCACTCGCTATTTTTGGGGCGATGTCCACGTATAAAAAGATGTAATGTCCACGTCCAATCCGTATCTTAAAAAAAATTTTTTTCTTTAATTATATTAAATTATTTGAATTAAATTCGGTTTAATTTTTCTTTATTAATAAAAAATTGGGAAAACAAAGTGACCCTCGACATGATACCCTCGACCCTAGACATGAAACCCTCGACCCTCTACCCTCGACATAAAGATAGACTCCTAATTAACACGTTACGTACTCTGCTTTACTCGGAGTTTCAGTCAACATAATGAAAATAATGCCACTACATAAAAACCGTGAATTTTTGGCACTACGAATGTGTGAACTCTGGGCACACCATTGCCGTCTATATTCTTTCGGTCATCTGTAGATGATAAGCATTGAATCAATTTGGGGGTCACTTCTATCGGGGGCGTCGTTACTTTTGGAGGGTCGTTACTTTCAGGGATTTATTAGCTTCCTCCAATTTTTAACGTTCCGCGTTTTAGGATTATGGGTGATTTTCCGCCATTCCGCGTTTTAGGATTTGGGGTGATTTTCCGCCATTCCGCGTTTTAGGATTTGGGGCAATTTTCCGCCGTTCCACCGTTCCACCGTTCCGTCATTCCGCCATTCCGTGTTTTAGGGTCACCCTCCCTGATAGGAGAGACTGCGAACGAACGGACGCAAGCGTTTACCTTATCTAAAGAAAACGATCGAAGGAATAACTTACCTCGTTTTGTGGTTATTTCGCTAGACTACCAGCTACATGTTACCGTGGATTCCTTCCATTACCTGAAGACGTTTCGCCGTAGTGATTTGTAGTCTGCACTGTATTATTTGTAGGTAATTTTCGCCGATATCACGCTTTGCTTGCTTTACATTTGTAACGCGGAATGGCAAAAGCAACACCAAATAAGAAACAGCTCTTCTTTGGTAACTCTCCGATCATAAAAACCAGAAAGCCGGCCATGTCTGCGAGCTAGTACTTGGCCACTTCGTTCATAAGACAATGTGCCAGTGAATGGACTACACTGAAACGCCACATTTCACACATCTTCTAATTTAGTTAAAAACACTCCCTGAAGCGCTTGTAGAGAGCTCGATCCCGCCGATTATCGAAAGCGTCCATTTACAGAAGGAAAGGAGTGAAAGATTGAATAATCGAATTTTCCCGCTCTTGTCAAAATATTTATGAAATCCAACCTCTTTAGAACTTTAAGCCAAAAGAGCCCGATAGAAACGCTGCGGGTGTGAAACCGCAAGTCAAATACTGTGACGGCTAACTTGCAAGCCCATGACGTCACTCCCTAGCAACCAGACCTTGCGAATTTTTAAACTTCCTGTTCTCTCTGGCTCGTGATGTTTGGCACGCACCGACCTCCTTGACGTCGACTCAGCGCTAAGACAGACATCCCAAAGTATACGGTGGACAAAAGAATCATAAGCTTGTTTGGCATCCATGATCAATCAAAAGACGCAGTATAATGTAGTCTCAGCAATTATCTAACGTTACGAGGTAAGTAACGGCTTAAATTAAATGATGTGAAATTATCAAGGTACTGTTTGCTCCGGTTTTGAATGCACGTTCATGATTTTTTGTATCCAAACACCATGGAAACCCTGTATCCAAATAACGAAGCATACTTAGCTTCCGTATATAAAAGATGAACCTTTTGGAGGCTTTCTTTTGCTTACTTAAAACGTGCACCTAAATAATAAAATAATAGGCTGATCATAACGAAGCAAATTGTGGACAGCTTCAATATGAGCTACAGTCGTAAGTTATGCTGTTGCAATAAAGGTTAGGCACTGCATAACATTCCTCTGCAGTCACAAGGGAGGAAGCTCGGCATAAAAAAGGGAGTGCCCTCTCACCCAGGCATTTCCTTGCAAGAGTAAGAAATTTACTTCAGTAGCTTTCAAAGAAGAGCCTTGAATGTCAAATTGCTCAGTAAAAGGGTAAATACTTTTTGGTAACCACCTGCTGTATTTAGAATAGCTGAAACTGTGTTTAAAGGGTTCTGTATGTATAGTTTATGTGGCTCTAAATGTGCATTTAATTACGGGATAAGCGAATCTCAAGTATAATTTAAGGTACAAAAACATGTAATGTTTATACGTCGAGGTATACACGGACTGAAAGAGGAAACTAATATAAAAAAGTTGCTGATCTAAGCAACTGATATCTTTTCTTGACCAACTTGGCAATTTTCAATATACTGACTGGTAAAAATCACATAACTGTCGTTTTCCGGTTGTGGTTTCATCCTGGATCTTCACATATAGTTCCCTTATGCTTTGGTAGCAAAATCTCGAAAACTTTATCAGTTCTTCCTTCCACAGTGAAATTAATTAAAATTATAGTCAAATATAAAAAAAAGTTTGCATATTCTCTTATTAATTGAATCGTAATGGCTATTTATAGCGTTGGGTTTAACCTTGCATACCGAAAAGGTGTGGAAACAAAACATTCAATTTCCATATATTAAGATACTGTGGAATAAACACAGAATAAAATTTCCTTGTTTCTTTCTTCAGCTCCTTCCTGACTATGAGCTCTTCCCTCGCATTGACTGTGATTTTGACATTAACCGGCTTCCTTGTTGTTAACTGGAATCATGTGGAGGGATATAGTTGTGGACCTTGTGAGTATATTGTTTCATCTTTTACTTCAAAGTAAAGAATCCTTTTAAGTCATTTCGTTCCAGAAAAACCGTACACAACAAACTTATAACTGGAAAATGAACTGTGCCAATATTGATGCAGAGATAAGGATCATTGAAGAGGGCCCAAACATGGTTTTACTTAGAGAGAAGGAGGCCCAATAGGTATATAGCCCATTCGTGGTCTAAATGTCAAAGAAGGTGATTCCATTCTAATGCATTAACGCGCTCTACTTGCTTGAGCGCGCGACGCGTGTAAATTAGCATTATAACCGTTAGTTTCTTTTGCGAGATTGTAACGTTATTTAACTCAGACTCGTGTCTGAATAAGAGGTTGTAGATTTCGTACTCCAGTTTCTGTTCTTTGGCCTGCTAGCGCCCAAGTTAGATTGCAGCCATTTCCATTCAGGATTACTGGCGAGTCGTAACAGGTGAAATATATCTATAACCAGACGCTTTGATCAGTCGACTGGGAAAGAAATCGGTTATGAAAATGTTTTGGGGCTTTAGCAACCAAGAAGGCAACAGACTATTTTTTTGTCCATCTGCACCAAATTACGGGGCTGACAGATTGCCTTGAAATATTTATTCGAAACAGGACCAGAGTGTCCAAATTTGTTCTTGACAAAAGAAGATTATCTTGTTTTAAATGTTAGATAAAAATTAACAACCGGCTAACCAAAATATCAATGATCCTTCTTCCAATAAACTGTTTAATTGGTAATTTATCGAAGTCCGACTTTATTACGTAAATGCTCCTTAAGTAAATTTATTATTTGGGAAAGTTGCCAGATTAAGAAGGAATTTAGATAAAGAAAGAAAAAATGAACCCGCCGCCTTTTTCTACCTGATGTTGTTACGATTCAGAGATTTCCGATTTCAGTAAAGTTTTCCGATGCATTTTTTCTGTTTACTAATAATTTTTAAGTTGAGAGTTTGTAGGTATTTGTAGGTACCTCCAGGTGTTTTATTGCTTATTTAAATTCAATTTTACAAGATTTTGCCAACCATTGTTAAAGCATCTATTGTATCATAGGAATTATGAAGTTTTGGAAACTTTATATGAGGCAGACAACAAACAAGTGCAAGAAACAACACAATGTAAAATTATAAATTAAGAAAGGTGCCCTTGACTGGGGCTAGCTAGAAATTTCGCAAGCAGTTTCATGGTAACATAGATCTAAGAGATATCGGAAAGTTTGACTTAAAGAACATGCAGCATTGCAAATTAAACGTTCAATAAGGAAGCCAGTGTTGCAATCCTGAACTTTATCACCAAACGACTTTTTCGCTTTCCCTCTGTAGAGTCTTTTTGTTCATACAGTTCATTTTTTATAATTATTAAACTATTGATTCTTGGCATTTGTCCGTAAATAATATAGAAAGTAGGTAAGTGACTTTTCGATATTTTGGCGAGATACTGTCCGTTTAAGTTAATTAAGGCAGATTTTTTCCTTTTACAGCTGAAGGTCACTTAAAAGTGGAAAAAAAATTCTTACCCACTCAACGCAAAGCCTAAGCATTAAAGAGTTCTTTCTTGTAACTGGGAAATACGGACCTTAAAAATGCCCAGCATGTTCGTGAAAACCTATCCAGCAATTTAAGCGTTTTTCTACCCTGTCTACCACCAACAGCTTCAGGCAAAGATCACTGAAATATAGAAAATTCAAAGAAAACCTGCGATCAGGTCAGCTGGCTTTGACATCATTTGTCGAGCAAAACATTAAAAACATAGGATCGTCATGCGTGCAAAAAGCGATGGTGTTTCCAGCTAACGTGGGATTAAAACTCTTTTCCGTCAAGAGTTGTATTTTCCCGACGTTGAAGTCGGGAACCATTGAGCCACTTGTGACGCCTTCTTTTTTGACGTCACCAGATTGTTTTGATAAGCAGCTAACACAACAAGGACAGACCCATCCATACGTGTGTCCATTTTGAATATCGACCAAATTCTGGCAGAGCTATACCAGAAAAAACGTGTCTAATTTTGGCTGCAAAGTTGGTAGTAAAATAGGCCAAGTCACCTAGTTGATCAATGTTCCATTTCCAGGTTTTTAGAAGGGCTGAGGCCAAACATTTCCAGTGGATAGAAAGGTGATAAAGGGTAGAAGATAAAGAGAAAAGAAAGGGAGAGAAAAAGGAAAGCAAAAGAAGCGAGAAAAAAATTGGAAATGAATCAGCAAAAAAAAAAAAAACGAAAAAATTTGGCTTATGCGCATGCGTGAAAGCAAAATATTGTTCAATTTACAGTAGAAGCTGGCTCATAATTTAGCTAAATTGTAAGAAAACGCTTTTGTAGCAAAGTTTAGTGGTATTTGGCAACATAGCACGAAAAAGCCGCTTTAGTGGTAAAAAAAAATGCGTTTTTCTGAGGAAAAAACGCTGACGGGAAAGGGTTAACGTTTTATTTAGGAGGTCCAAATTTTGGCTTATGCGCATGCGTGAAAGCAAAATATTGTTCAATTTACAATAGAAGCTGGCTCATAATTTAGCTAAATTGTAAGAAAACGTGTTTGTAGCAAGGTTTAGTGGCATTTGGCAACATAGCACTTAAAAAACCGCTTCAGCAGTAAAAATGCGTTTTTTTAAGGAAAAAACGCTGCATGACGGGAAAGGGTTAACGTTTTACTTAGTAGGTATTAAGTGTTTTCTGAAACTGAGGATAATGACACTAGCAATTTGTCAAAAATATAAGAACCTTTAAAAGACAAATTGAAGTTACAGGAGGAATACAGGCTAGGCTTTTTTGTGGTTTGCTGATGAACTTACTCGGCCATTTGACTCGGACTCGGATCTGACGGCAGACTAAGATTTTACTCGGGAAATGGATTTACTAATTTTTTTATTAACAATACAGTCCATTACAATTCTTACATACAATATTAACAGGACATTACTTACAATAATTTTACAATACCGCAATTAATACATGTACCAGGCAACTGCTTACATTTCATTTTTTTTAATCATGTTATTTCCACAATCTAGCAGTTATAGTTACAGTTTATAAAGCACATAATTTAGCATAATTGTGGACTTAATTTTTAAAGAATCGTTTCCTCAAAAATTCTCCATTTTTTCCTAAACGAATTCATATTTGATTTAACAGAAATATACCTTTCGGTTTGATATTTATTTAATAAAATTCTCTCAAAGTGGCTGAAAGATGGTTTCGTTTCTTTACACCGGCAAGACGTCCACAGGTACATTTTTCCTAAGACGAGTATAAAGTTTTGCAGATCCATCTCCTCCTCTAAGAACCCTAAAATAATCTCACAATATTTTAAAGAGAGGCCTACGCAACTGTTCAGTTTATTTAAAATTTTGTCACAAACTTCATTCCAAAAGGAGGTCCTCTAGATTGAATTCTTCTCTCAACTTAGCCCATTTATTTGGTTTTTCGTATTTTTGCTTTATAAGATAGTGATAATAGTCACGACACTTAAAATTTTCTAAATCAAAGATATTCTCTACGTCGGGCATGTGAAAACGTAGTTTCAGTGGAAATGGTTGCCTAAGACCGGTCCATACTAAAATGTTAGAGTTCTTTAATCCTGCATCTTTGACAACATTGAAAGATTCAATATTTGTCATATCATAAAGCAGATGAGTTGTGTATATGATATTATTATTCAAAAGATGTTTATAGAAGACACTCTTGCCGTCAATCTTTATTTCGTTATTGTTCCATAAAATATACTTACATATATTTTCGGGGTCCTCGACTTCTCTTAATTTTGACCACCACTCCAATAGTTCTCGATAAAAGGTCGCTGAGATTGTTAATCGGTTGATATCATAATTGCACTGAATTAAAAATAAACCCCCTTCGTATACCAAAAGATGATCAAGATATGACTTCCAAAATCCAAAGTAATCTGGGTCAACAATTCGTTTTAACCAGCTTAGCCTTAAAGCTTTAACCATATTTTCATAATCTAACATTTTGAGGCCACCTTGGTCATAAGGTGCATACGTTGAAAGTCTGATAACCTTGTCGTTACCGTTCCACAAAAATCGAAAAACCAAACTGTTGAATTCTCTTATGACTTCGAAAGGAGTACATAATACCGAACTAGGATAAATCATTATTGGGAATAAAAGTGTTTTAATAATATTTACTTTGCCGTGAATTGATAATCCTCTTGACTTCCATAGATTTATTGTGTTCTTAATTTTTTTCAACCTATATTTGTACATCATATGTAATATATATTCCTAAAAAATTGACACATGTTTTCCACTTAACCCCTAGTAGTTATTTTCACAATTATAAAGTGACCCAAAATAAATCTAGACGAGATGGTTCCGAAGGAGATAAGCCTAATTTTCACCTTGAAGACTTACCTATACCAACATGCACTCTCTAATGATTCTTCTTATCTTGGTAAAGGATTAATAAGCATAGAGGAATGTAAAAAAGTTTTAAATTCCTTTCCATTAAACAAGGTACCCGGAAATGACGGACTACCAGTAGAATTTTACAAGACTTTTTGGGATCTTGCAGGCGATCCTTTCGTTAAAAGTTTTAATGAATCTTTTGTTAAAGGAACAATGAGCCCGTCACAAAGACAGGCGGTTATTACACTTATCGAGAAAAAAGACCAAGACCGCTGTGATCTAAAAAACTGGAGGCCAATTTCCCTATTGAACGTCGATGCGAAGATAGCTTCAAAAGTTATCGCTGAAAGAATGAAGCGTCTTTTACCTGGGTTAATTCATAATAATCAACCAGGATATATCCCAGGCAGAAATATTAGCGAAAATATACGTTCAATTTTGGATATAATGGAATATACAAAAGTTAAGAAACTACCTGGTCTTATATTATTTATTGACTTCAAAAAAGCTTTCGACAGTCTAGAATGGGATTTTCTTGGAAAATGTTTAGAAAAATTCAATTTTGGACCAGATTTTAGAAGATGGGTGAATATTTTTTATAACGACCTTCAAAGTTGCGTTATAAACAACGGCCTATGAGTGAGGCAGGGGGACCCCCTCTCCCCCTACCTTTTGTCACTGCAGTAGAAATACTGACGATTGCTATAAGAAATCAAGAAAATATTAAAGGATTAACTATAGACGGTTTAGAAACTAAATTACTGCAATTTGCCAATGACACAACTGCTGTCCTATCACAAGTGGATTCACCGCGAGCCCTGTTTGGATTACTTGAACGTTTTGAGAAAGCCTCTGGACTTAAACTTAATGTAACTAAAACAGAGGTTGGGTCGATTTACTCATATTTGGTGTGGACTCTTTTGTTTTTTTGATTGCTGTTGGAAGGAAACGAAGTATAAATACTGATCACACTTAAACTCTGTTTCCAGCTCCAGCAGTGAATGGTAACTATTCCGAGTGGGAGGAGGCTTCTGAGTGCACTGTGACGTGTGGAGGAGGAACAAAAACACTTGAAAGAAACTGCACCAATCCCCCGCCATCCAACTGCGGAAAAAACTGCAGTGACCTGGGACCAGCTGAAAAGACAGTCCCGTGCAATGAAGAAGAATGCCGTGAGTGAAAACGCCCTCTATATGGTGGTTTTTACTCACTCTTGTTGAGTGGGTTAATGTTAATACACCAAAAGGCAGAGTGGGCAACCCAATATTCTGGTGAATGCACGTCCACACATTGTGAATGATACCACTGTTTGCACTCAACCCATGAAACGCATGTGGCAGTGTTAGTAGTGGTTGATATTTACCACATGCATTGCAGATGACGGTTTTTTCCTTCTACAAGTCAAGAATTACACGGAAAATTGGACACACACAGCAAAATGTAAAGCGGTAGTGACAACTTTCAAACTAGTTTCTTTCAAACAAGCAAGACGCAATCTAGTGGTCATCAAAACAATTTAAAAAGGTTCGTTAAGAAAAAACATTTGAGAAAATGAGTAATCTCTCACTTTATCAACATCCCTCACGCATTAATGTCTGACAAAATCCGTCACAATGCTCGTTTAGTACAGATGACTACGAAAAAGGAATATTTGCTCAAGTTGAGCTTAGAAAGAAAATACAACGGCCGTCTTAACATGGAAAGCAAAATCTTAACCACTAACTTAATTTGGCTAATTGCAAGACGCCTCATGTATGACCTGTATGGTCTAACCCTAATGCTTGAAATGTTTTAAGGCTTTTTTAGTAACACAGAATAATCGTTTATCACAACTCAAATTTTCCTCGCTCAACACATATATGATGCGGAATTATTACTCTGTTGAGATGTTTTTACTGCTTTAAGGTAAAGAAGTAAGTACTGATCACACTTAAACGCCTGTTTCCAGCTCCAGCAGTGAATGGTAACTTTTCTGAGTGGGAGGAGGCTTCTGAGTGCACTGTGACGTGTGGAGGAGGAACAAAAACAATTCATCGAACCTGCACCAATCCCCCGCCGTCCAACGATGGAAAGGACTGTAGGGACCTGGGACCAGCTGCAAAGACAGTCTCGTGCAATGAACAAGAGTGCCGTAAGTGAAACACTTTCTAATATGCTACTTCCAATTCTTTCTTTGTTGAATGGTTCCACATTTGCCAGTTTTATTTGCGGTTCATATCAATAAATACGAAAGCGAAAACGTCGACAGTAATTATAAAGCAAGCCGATACAAATCAATGGAATATCACAGAACAAATCACTGTGCATGTTAAACAAGACGATTGGGATAAGGACCCTTTGTCAGAGTCCGCACTTAAAGTGACAGCAAAGCAGCAAAGTGGGCTCCAAAGTTTGCTTCTAGTATCATAGGTTATCTTATGAAGGTTTCTGAAAAACCTTCTTTACAAGGATCTCAAACAGAAAAAAAAATTCAAATGTGTTTATCCACTCAAAAGATATCACGTTTTGAAATTTGAATTTCCCGCCATTTTGTTACTAAAAATAATTTATGAGGGATTACGACAGGGCAAGAGCCTTTATGAGGGATTAACTCTGTTACCTCTTTATCCTCTCTTGATGGCAGATAATGCATCGTGTTTTGGCCATGAATCGTTGCTTTATTATATTTGAATAGAAAGAAAAAAATTCGCTGAAAGAGATAAAAACAAGGATATATAAATTTGAGGGACAAACTAAGAAGTGAAAGCTCCATCAGAATGTCAATGTTTCGTGATATGGAACAGAATGAGTTGAATTATCTATAGTAAATAAGTGTTTCGTATCTTATGCAGTAGAACCTAGATTATGTTTGTCAAAGTTGTTGTTTCTTTAGCAATGTTTTTCCTGTTCTTCGCAACTGTTTTGGTTAAGCAAAGAGAAACGACGTAGACCAGGGAGTAATATTAGTTTTGCATAAGAGTGTCAAAATTTACCTATATTATTCCGCT
This sequence comes from Siderastrea siderea, assembly GCA_964030785.1. Lineage (NCBI taxonomy): Eukaryota > Metazoa > Cnidaria > Anthozoa > Scleractinia > Rhizangiidae > Siderastrea > Siderastrea siderea. Next base: position 665,252 of record OZ034977.1, read on the forward strand.
TTATTTCTCATCCTTTTTATTGGTATCATCTTAATATCTCTAGCCTGACTTCCTGAGACACTTCTGCAAATCCCTTAGAATAAATCACACTAAAGTGCACTGTTTTGGACCCTTCATACTGGGGATCGTTTTTGGGGGAATTTATTCCATACATTTTAATGTAACTTTGGCTGGGTTGAATAATATCGTTCGTTATATCGGAGACTTTGTTATAAAGGGGCTCCTTACATCAGGCTTCCACTGTATTATTATCAGGTTTAAACGCTGTTGCATTGATAAGGTAGCTCAACTACCCTTATATATTTCCCCTAAGAGCGAGTAAACAATATGTCACGTCGGCAGAATTTTGTGAAATACGGGCTATTAATAACTTTGTTATTGCCTATTCTTCAGATGCCCATGATGAGGCAAGTGATTGTCTCTTTGTATCTCATCAAATCGGCCAAGACTCACCTCTATGCGGTTCTTCCGTTCGGCCATGCCAGACTCTTCATCAAGCACTACGACATGTTAGTGACGGAGGAAAGATTTGTCTTGATGGAAGGAACAGTGAGTCACATCCATATAGCTGTCTTCCAATGAATGCTACAGAGGAAACGAAGATATATGTAATGGACAAAAGTATAGAAGTACGCGACTGGTTCTGTAAGGCGCATCTTTACTGCCAGTTGGCCTTCAGACGTGCAGGAAATCGAATACTAAGGCTGACTCTCTTAAACCTGGTATTCCATAACTATGGAGCTATTCTAAACAATGTAAGCTGTTTCAATGTCACTATATCCAACTGCAGCTTTATTAACTGCAAAACAGCCTTTGATATGCGACAAAGACCATCTGCAGTCTGTCAGCAATCATCCTTCGTAATCAATAACACTGAATTCTTGTACAATAATTACTCTGTCGTTGCCCATTTATATAACGAATTTTTTCTTCTTAAGATCTCGAGATGTGTTTTTGAGGGCAAAGTAGGACGTTTTAATGTAACCTCTGAGGATAGGAAAATGAGGGGTAACGTGTACATTTTTTCAGAAAAAAGAGTTCATGTACACGGCATCATAGCTGATTCCATTTTTCGAGAACTCGGCCACGAGTACAACGGCTTTGCGTTATCAGTTAGAACCCAGGGTTTTTTTACCATTGGAAAGCTGTCAATTTTGAACAATACGTTTCTACGCAACGAAAATGCCGTGTTAGTGTCTGGCGGATTTGATGTGCATCTCACTAAAGTGACAATTAATTCCACATATGGGTACGCCATTACGGCCGGTGGACCTCCCAAACTAAGTGCCAAAGTTGTTGGTATAAAGGTATTCTTAGACCAATGCATTCTAGGCAATAACAAGGCTGGAGTAAGAATGGCGACCAATCCTTGTCTGCGGGATGCCTTGAATTGCCAAGCAAGCGAACAGAAACTAGTCGTGAAAAACAGCTTCTTTCTAGGCGGTAATGAAACACGAGGTACAGGAGATGCGATACGATTTCGGATGATGTCTGACACTTCAGACAGACCGAAATTTTATGAAACCGCAGTGCTTCTTGAAAATGTCACGTTTCAAGGATTACACGATTGCGCAATGTACGTAAGTATTCAAAAGAATGTTCGAGGGCAGATTTTGGTGAGGAACTGTAAGTTTGTGAACAATTATCAGTTTGTATATAGATTAGCTGAACGAGCGACTGTACAAATCGAATTTGAAGACGAAGATCCTCCAAATTCATGCCTGAAACTGCAAAACAAGAGCGAAGTCATACAAAATAACACAACACAAACGCCAGTGATATTTGACAACAGCATTTTTGTAGATAACGTCGGTATCGCCGCAGCCTTGAGCTTCTTAAACGGAAATGTTACCTTTAAAAACTGCACTTTCAAAGACAACAAAGGTTTGACTTTGGGAGGGCACGTGTATATGAAAACGGGTTACGGTAGGATTAGCGTTGTCAACAGCACCTTCATCCAGACACATTTGAATGACCGATTTTCTAATGCAAAGCAACGCCTAATCTCAAGTAATGGATGTTTCTTACATTCTGAGAGCGCTGGCCCGATCATCATTACAAATTCCTCTTTTGCGGCAAATGTCAGCAGGCCATTTATACCAATATTTGCAGCTACAAAAACTAGCTTGATACAAGTCGATGCTGCCTCCACCCTTCGATGCCCGTCTGGGAAGCGGGTCAAACTGGATAAAATGGAGAACACAGAGGGCTTTGAGTTTACTAAGGGGAGCAACACGTGTTGGATGAAAGTCAATTACGTCAAATTTTTCTGCGAAGAGTGCCCTGATGAGTTTTACAGTCTGCAGAGCGGACTGGCAACTGGCCTTGATATTAACAAGGGAACCGCATGCCTGAAATGTCCGTACGGAGCATCGTGTGAAAATGGAAACGTAAAAGCCAAACAGAACTTCTGGGGTTTAAACATTTCAACAAATCCTCCAAGTCTGCAATTTTTTCCCTGTCCCTTGGAATACTGCAGCAGTCCGAGTCATCCCAGCTACTTCACTTACAATGGTTGTCAAGGTAACAGGTCAGGCGTGTTATGTGGCGAGTGTTCAGATGGATATACGGAAGCTTTGTATTCGACGTCATGTAGAAAGAAAGATAAATGCAAAGATCACTGGTTCTGGTTGGCGACCGTTATCTATGTAGTTGTCTTTGCGGTTTATTTCGTTTTCAAGCCTCCTATTTTCTCAAAGTTGTATAAAGAGACTTTGTGGTTTAAGAAAACACCAGTAAACGCCTGTGTACAGCCACTGCCACCCGAAGAAATGGACGAGCTAGATTCAGGATATCTAAAGATTGTCTTTTATTTTTACCAAGTAGCTGAGCTGGTGATAATAAAGTCCCCAGAGGACGTTCTTCACGTAGTCCCATTCATTCCAACAGTAATTGCCCTTTTTAATTTCCAGGTAAAGACATTAGACGGCGGCATTGGTTGTCCATTTCCTGGACTCAGTGCCGTTACCAAACAACTATTTCTGTGTTCAAAGTTCCTGGCAACATTACTTTCCATCGGAGTCATCTATGCCATACATCGAGCCACAAGTAAGACGGGGTACATCTCTTCACCATCACTGAGAGTATACCTTGCTGCTGCTTTGGAAATACTGTTGCTTGGATACGAAAGGTTGGCGGATACCACTCTTAAGCTCATGCACTGCGTCCCTATAGGGACGGATTGGCGTCTTTTTGTAGATGGTAACGTTCAGTGTTGGCAATGGTGGCAGCACCTGATGATCACCTTCATAGGGTTGCTCATCATTCCTCTCATCTTGGTTCTCTTCTGGGGATCACTAATGCTCTCCAATAACAAATTGTCGGGCAAGGAATTCTTGATAGCTTGTGCATTCCCTTTACCTTGTCTTCTTGTTTGGATCATTCGGCGGTGTAAGAAGACAAAACCCCAAGATATGCTTTTCACAAAAAATGGTCATGATGCCAAAGAAATCAAGAAGATTCTCCATAGTCCATTTCGCGAGCCCTCCAATGGTGACCATGGGACACTGTACTGGGAAAGCGTACTGACTGGTAGAAGGTTGATCCTGCTGACTATCCATACCTTCGCTACCGATTCCATGGCACGATTTGTCTGCCTGAATTGCACATGCCTCTTGATTCTTGTCCATCATCTCGCACTGAGGCCATTTCGCGATCGCAAGGCCAACATTTTTGAAAGCCTTTCGCTTGTGAGCCTGGTTGCTATCTGTACGTTCAGTTTGGCAGAGGCCACTTATTTCTCTGAGGGAACAGAGCCCACAGGACCCAGTCAAACCCTCTTTCGCGCTCTGCAGTGGATCGAGCTCGGTCTGCTCAGCCTTGTTCCAGCTGCAGTGTTCATTCTTGTATTGATTGCTGCATTATCCCAAGTACTCCGTTTGATGTATCACTGCATCAGGTTGCTTCCACGTGTACTTTATTCTTGTGGAACGCAGTGCAAATGTTTCTTCCGAGATCTATTTCCGGGTCGCTTATCAACGTCCCAGCAGCTCATCTTACTTCAGTGGGACTCCGAAGAACTGCTTTCCGCTGCATAAACGTACTTTAAAATTGCATTTATAATCTAATTTTAATCTGTTAAAGGGAGAGCGTAGACGATACAGTGTCAACAAAAACTGTAAATGTTTCCATCAGCAGTGATAAAGCTCTCCTGGTGTAGGCCTGAAAAGTCACGAAACGAGCCAAAGTTTTGGTTCTTCTTTTTAAGGTTTGAGGATATAAAACTCATTGGAAGTTAAGTTCAGTTAAATCTTTGTTAACTCTCAAAAGCAGCATGTATGCTTAATCAGTTGCTTGCCTATTGAAAGTTGCAATTTTGCAATCGTAATTAACCACATTTACTGCATTTATTTGTTGTTGTTTGGAATGTTAAGCTATGATATTTAACCACATACATTTTTATTTATTCAAGTACTATAAAGAAAACGCCCTGCCAACGTACACGTTGTAGACAAAGGCTTTGCCTGATTATTAGTATATAACGTATCCATCTAGAGATGTGTATAAGCGAAACAATAGCTTAGATTTTATAAAACAATTGACTTTGATGATAACTTCCGCGAGGTTGTCAAAACGCCAATCAATGTCACCACAAAATGTCCTCCTCAAGATTACACTCACCCAGAAATTTATGCTTCAATGAGTTCTGATTTGACTCTTGGGTTCAAAGCTTTTAATGATAGTCAACCTCAGAAGTGAACGGGCAAAGTTGTTTTTCTAGCCGATCCTAAAAGACGCGTAATCTCAGTTGAAAAGTGGCGCCAATTTTTGAGGGGACTGGTTTCGAATCGATCAGTGTTGACGTACGTAGGAACGTTGACTGGCTGTTTTTTTTTCCTAGAAATCCATGTGTCGAGCAGTAGTTGTAAGATGATGTAATTTTTCAACTCCTGGCATGAACTTTGACTTTTTGTCCTTCCAAATAGGGTTGACACACTATGCCGGCATAATTTCGAGAATTATTACTGTAGGTGGAGCATCGAGCATAATGCCGGCCTAATAGTACTATTTTGCCGGTATAATAGTAACATTTTGCAATATACCAGTCGTGTCTTATTTTTGTAGTTAATATTGTCCGTTTATCGAATAAAAACTGTAAAATGAATGCAATAGGCAGTGACCAGGGATATACGTACTGATTTATCATTTGGTAATTACAAGATCTTGTGTAGAGGTTTTTCGCTATTCTTTAATTGAATATTATCTGTTATTCCTGCTGTCAGCAGCTTACTTTTGCAATTTAATTAGTTATTTCTTACCTTTGTATCTGAAGTCATTTAGTCACGTTGTTAGGTCATGGACAGACGGTTTCAACGTTATAAAACATTGTTGAATAGATCTTTGTTGTGAAGGAAGCTGAACGAGGTGGCCAAACGAATTCAGCATCTCGATTCAACATCTTTCAACGTTGTTGAAGTAATATATCAAACACAAGAAAGATTGTTTCATCAGGATACGCAAACACGAAGCCGAGTTTTTTTAGCCAACTTTTTTAGCCAACCTGGTGAAATACTCTTTGAAGTGTTTGATATTAATACTTTCTCAAACCCTTCATATTTCTTGGAAAAATGCTAGGCAAAAGTTTGCAAAACCCGATCCCAAACCCGTCAGGGTTTGGATAGGGTTAGGGTTAGGTTTGGGTTTGGTTTTCTTTGTGTTCTCTTTATGAATTATTAATGAGTTTGACAATTCAACTTGTTGAACGTGTTTGACCATCAGGTTAATGATGTTAAACTTTGTTTAAAAGTTATGTTAGTTCCCTGCACGTGCATTTATGCAGCTGCATAACATTTTTGCAGGTTTCAACCTAACGAATTCAACATTGTTGTTCACACGCGATTACAAAAGAAAGATTGGTGTTGGATCGAAAGTTTGATGACGGTCAAATTTCGTTCTACATCATCCAACGTCATTCAACCATGCAGGTGGTCAAATATGGTAACATGTTGAATTCAACAATGTTGAACCTTGATAGACAACAAATGTTGCGTCAGTTTGTCCACGGCAAAATATTATGGCAAATCGGTGTAAGTTTTGTTACAATCCTTATGTATCTTAATTGTGATGACAAAATAAAGAGGGTGCACGCAGCACTTGTAGTTACTTCCTGATAAGATAAAAGCTTTATCTTCAGTTAAGCGGGGGAGAGAATTAGAATAAAAATTTCAAATTAAAGTGTCTTCGATTTCGTTAAAACAATGTTTACCTGTCAGTTTTGCTTCAGGAAAACGATTTTCTTTTACAGATTATTCTTACGTCTTTGAAAAGTGGAAAAAGCACTGAAACCTTGTTGAGTTCTCAGATGCTTCACCCTTGTTCGTCATGTGACAAATTGATTACTTGAAGTAATACAATCCATTATTTTAGGGAGTACATTTTGGCTGCTTCATTTCGCTGTACTTAGCAATTCTGTGATTTAGTGATTTGCATGGTCAGCCCCCGGACTAGTACAAGACATAACAGAAGTTGGTCTTTTATTTTATCCTCAATCCACCAGAAATGACTGCGCCACTATCACTTTTTGCCCTCATGAGCACTGGTTTGTCAGTTGACAGTCTCGTCTCGATTTTCCCCTTCCATTAGTGGAGTGGAATTTCTATTGTCGGATTTGGCCTCCTGGTTGTCACAAATTAAACTCTAAGCTACCCCAGGGTCTCTGCACTAGCTACAAACTCCTTGTCTGTTTGTTTCTTTCTTACAATTCTAATTATCCAGGCCTGTTATCCAGAAAGTGTTAATCAATTAATATGAATGGCCACACAGAATTCGATGTTAGTAACCACATATATCTTTGATTTCATTATCATCATCATCATCATCATCATCATCCTCATCATCATCATTTTGTCTTTTTTTACATTTCTGAACAACATACAATTCGAGTACTTCTTCACGGCGGTTGGCTTTGCATGTCAGAGTAGCTTTGCCCTTATGTCTGATAATGTGGCCCCCATAAGCGGTCATACATTGGACTGTTGTAAGGGGGAGGGGGAGGGTTTGTGCAGTTTCTTGAACGTCTTCCAAGATATAACGTTTGCCGACGCCCCAATATCGAGTTTCATCTTCAATTTTCGGAGAAGTTTCCCTGTGGTGATAACTACTCGAAAGCTTGAAATCGTGCTTCAGTTCAGTTTTTTCCTACTATTTGACACCATGTAACATACAGCACGTGTGATTCAGGGAAGGCACATTTTTATTACTCGTGAACCAGACCTGGCGCGGTTACTAATGTAATCCAGCCAGGTTACATCATCTGTGAGAAAGATAACTCCGAGGAAAAAGGAAAATGTTACTAAGTCCTGTAAACATGAAATAGAATGAAAATTTATCAAGTCAACATGTATCGAATATTTTGTTACCTTACGGAATGTAGTTGGTCAGTTCGATGCAAGGTTATTCTCATTAAGAGTAGATGTGTCTGTATTCTTAATTTGCACAGTGATACTCTACAAAAACATTACTTTTTGAACTGATAACTTGGTGTTCTTCTTGGAGTTCCCCCTTCTGTAAGCATTCCTTTCCCCTTGAAAGCCTCTTATTGCGCCTTACCAGGCCTGCCTCTCTCTACCGACTCGCTAATTCGCAGAAAAAAAAAATTTTCACTTTTAATTTGTAGGTCTTCCTTTGTCACTATACTGTTCCCGTTAAGAACTGCTTTAAAATTCTTAATGTCAGCAGCAAATCAATGTGTCCTTTATTTTTCCTTCCTTGCGTTGCATAGACCTTTGTACAGGTAAAACAAAATGATGAGTTTCGGGAGTTTTAGTCCAGCTGACACTTAGCAACGCCGCTTTGCAGTTAGGGATGTAAGGGTGAAGTAAAGTACGGGCCGGTGACAACAGCAACAACAACTTTACCCACTCGTAGTGACACACACCGCCATTGCTTAACTCCAGTTTGTGTGGCCTGAAGCAACTAGGGGTGTTACTACTTCCTCCAACTTCGCAACGCATTTATGCACCTCGGTAGGGAGATGCAACATGGAGTAAAGTTACTTGTCTAGGGGCCTCTTCATACGAGCCTGGCTCGGTTTCCGAGATGTCGCGTCACCACTTTTTCCTTTGTAAAAATTTCGATGTATTCATTTAAGAAAGTCATGTTGGCCCGGTTACCGAGATCTCGGTAACCGGGCTGCAAATTTTCCCTTATGAACAGGTCAACCCGGATACCGATATGAAAAAAAAATTCAAATACGCATTCGTTTCTGTCGAGGGAAAGCGAAGTTAGAATCATTCCGGCCTTTTCTAAACTGACTGTTTTTTTTAAACAAGAAATTCTGAAGAATTTAGAGGCGGCGGATGGTCTGTTCCCCCCCTCCCCCCAAATGTGACCTTAGAGTTTCTGTTTGATTTCCACGGGCTTGTCTGTGCAAATATCGGTCGACCCCCCCCCCCCCCCCCCCCCTCCACTTTTTCTAAGGAAAAAAGGTTTCTTTAAAGGAACAGCGACAATCTCCTATTGTTGAAACCGCATACACTCTTTTTTTATAAGAATGTTGTTTTCAACCGTTTTGTGGGAAGTTGAATGGTATAAGTGCTACGCTATTTTCTTGTACCTTTGACGAAGAGGAGTCAAGCATGCGAATTCAAAGGCTTAATTCTGGCAACCACCGTAAGGTTTGAATTTTTACATGTTTCATTTTAACGTTATGTATTTTTACTTTTTTCCAGAAAACAGGTCTTACCATATCTACCTGTATTACCTGGTGGGTAATCCAGGTTATCTTTATCTTAGGTCTTCTTGATGACCTTAGCACAAATTAACAAGACCACATAGTAAAACTATTATATTAATTTGGGTGTAAGAAGTTCTCCACTCTTTCTACATCAACTATTGTTTCTGATCTGCATCAGAAATAGAAATAATCAGTTCCAATTCATTGAAATAAGCACATGATGGCCCCAAGTAGCATGAATGGATCACGAGCTTGTGTATTTCAGCTCCTAAAGTTAGTTCCTTTTTCCTTTTGAATCAGATCTATTTGGGACAAAGAATAAGCTACGAATAGCGGCAGTCCGTTGGACCTGCCGCCTTTCAAAGCCCTAAAAAGTTCTAGAGTCGAAAGAAAAGGTCGTTTAGGGTGGGAAAGAAAACTGTATAAATGGCACAGTTACAAGATAGAAACCTCCGTAATAATTTTGTGATTACAAATTCTATTATTGCAATTGGGTATTTTTAGTTGATGATGCCTTTGCGCCCTCGAGGTAAAAGCAAATTCAAATAGAAAATAGTGTTACATACAAATTCAATGTGTTGATCTCTTGTATCCATTGTAAATTTTGTTACTTTGCAACACCTCATAGTTACTGAAGCCATCATGATTTTAGGGTGCGTTTCTTCGACACCAAAGAAACGCAAAATCCGAAAAAGGATTATTTTGTCATGACAAGACAGGCTGGAGGCACGCAATATATATGTCAGAATGATATTCTCTCGTACTGGCCAAGAATTCAACTAGAATGGAATACAAATAATTTATAAACAAGGACAGTATCTGCAGTAGTTCAAGTGAACTCGCTATTTGCGTTCACAGTTAGCAAAATCTGGTCCCTGAATTACAGAAATGGTACACAAATGAAGTTATCCTGACGTGTCAATGCTTCTGTCTGTGTTATTAGTGTTAGTGTAAAGCATATGTATGCATAGTTTTAGTACATTGTTGCGCTCAGGGCTCCCATTGATAACAGACAACTTTTTGCATCTGAAGGGGCTACCCTGAGCGGTATAAATCAATAAAGGTTCTTCTTCTTCTTCTTCTTCTTCTTCTTCTGTGCTTTTGAAGAAAACTTTTCAAATATACGGAACGGAATAATCACCTGAATTTTCTTTTTCACGATCGAATGTTTTGTCACGCAAGATCGAGAGAAAATATGGCGAGACCAGTAAATTTGCATGGAAGACCGCTTGACAGATGTACTATTTTCGGATCCGTCTCCCAAAGAAACGCACGGATCATGAATCCTAAAAATCCGGATTTAGATTTGATCTGATGTATCCACTCGGAGTGGGGATTCTTCAGATCACTAATCCGTGATTAATAAATTTTCGGATTTAGGTAAAGAAACGCAAAATCCGTTTTTGGATACAAGAATCCGGATTTGGATTTTCCCAAAGAAACGCACCCTTAATATTTGAGGTGGTTTTTTAATGAACATTTTTTTCTTTTGTCCTGAAATGAAATATGTTTATCCATCCTGTTACCTTCCGCTATTACAGTTTGTAACCTAAATTTCATTACTTCTGACGATTCTTCAACAAGCCCTTAGCTTTAGAAGCGTTCGCGCTATAGATCTTGCAGCCTTAGTTCTCTCCAATCAATGTCTCCGTAGGCTTGATTGGCAAAACCAATTGACGAACTTTCTTGACCTGCCATCCTAGCTTTGCTTCTGCGAGAAAAGTAAATAGCAACTAGGTTAAAGCAAAGAAAGTCAGTGAATGAGTAATCGAGTTCAGAGTAAATTCCAGAAATTTAGCAAACATTAAGACTACCATTTTAACATTCTGTTTAAAGCTGAAGGTATTGTTACTAATACAGTTTGGTCGGCAAACCGAAGCTCTTCTCTCCAAAACCTGCTCTGTATCTAAATTCCTTCCTACTTTTATTCAGCATTAATCAATAACCAGAGGGAGGAGTACTCAATGATGCATTGTAATGTTTTGTCCGCCACCAAGGGTATGCAATTTGAGCCATTTTGTTCTGAAATGAGTTATAGAAATTGGCCATTTTGGCCTAATATAAGGTGCCATTTGTATGTAAGTAGGAAACAGGGCACTGAGTCTCTTCGCTTTACCTTGAATAAGGGGAATTTCAACAGGCAACGTCTACTGCCCCTGGTGATGAATAACGAGTGCAAAAGAGGTTCAACTTACAGGCAGTATTTCCTGACACAGAAGAACAATAACACAAGGAAAATAACAAAGACTGTTCCTCCTACGGCAGCTGAAATAAGCGTTTCCTTGGAGATTCCTGAGGTTTTATTGTCAGTCTTGTGTAGGTCTAATAGAGAAAATAATGTTAATGAGCAATCAACAAGTTGCATTGCTATGAAGGATACTCTGAATGACCCCTGCACGGGTGAGATCTCGTGGTGATTGCACAGGAGGCAAAGGGTCAGAATAGTATTCAAAATACTACTATTTGTCTGGAACTTGATCGCTAGTTGAGTCAGGAGACGAAAACCGCACGATAAAGCGCACGAGAGGGTATGATGTAAATTAGAATCACCATATGATATGTGCAACATCTGAAAAACAAAAAACAGTTACCTCCAGAACCAACGTCAAACGGTCTAAAATTAAATTCAGTTAGCTTCTATTGCAACCACGAGATAAAAATGAATGAACAAATGCAATGTATGAATAACTAAACAAATAAATAAAACAAGATAGTAAACAAAGCAACATTTCCGTTGTTATAGTTACTGACCTTGACAATCCTGCTTTCTTTTTGAGGCTTGTTGGCCAGATGTTGAAGTCCCGGATGGACATGAATTACATGAGGTCTGAGCTTCTTGATCTTGGTATTGGTCCAATGCGCATGCTTGACAATTGGTGCCGTTGAAGAAGTAGCCAACAGGGCAGTTGACAAGTTTGTAAAAAAAGATAATAGAGAGTGACAGTTCAGGTCTTTGCTCTAACCATTGCTTTCATCATAGTCTGTCCATATGTGTGCAGTTTGCCTTTTCTTTCAAGGATACTTAGTTAAGGGAAAGTAAACCCCGCCACGCTTCTGGAAGAGCGCCCTAGTGATTTTCTCGCGCGCTTGTGTGTTTTCTCCTTTTGCAATCGGCAATTTAATGAAATATTAATAGAAAATTTACTCCCTGGGAGAGTAAATGATTTTATGCAACCTTCGGCACTGGTGGGAGTAAGTGTTTTGATCATTGTATTTATAATAAGTGAATGCAGGCCAGGTGACAGGCCTCTTTCTTCAGCAGCTTCTCCCAATTTATTTATTTTTTGAGTCGTTTGACTTCGTCCATGACATTCGGGTCTGCCCTCACCTTTGCTGGAAACAGATAGGTATTTTTACATTTCTGTATACGTATTTGTACATGATAGTTTCAGAACGGCCACGCAAGTGTCTAAAACATGGCAATTTTCTGGCGTTGTTTGGATGTCTTCTAACTTCTTTCCAGCAAACAGAACTCAGCCTTGGCAATGTACATTAACACAAATTTTTGTAACTCCAATTTGTAAGTGCGCAAGGGGGCATAAATGACAGTTACACCATACGCCCTTTTTGAAAAGAGGAAACAAATATAAATAGCGCCTCGTTAGAGTTATTTATCCCCTTACAACGCACACACGGAATAATTGCTAAATTATCAGTGACAACACTTAATTTAAATTATCATTAACAACACTTTTCAACAAGAGAAGCAAGAATCCAGGTTGATTCAAAGTAAACTAATGTATCTTTATTCTCCTCACCGCACATTGCCCCACTTTGGACTTGTCCCTCACCACAAAGGACCCGAATAAGGCGAATCTCAGGAGGCCTTGATGGGTTCGTCACTATGACAACACTACTAATATTCAAGGTCAAGTCCGCTTTGTCCAAGGCTGCTAGAACGTCATTAGATATTTGTAGAGAAGTCTGGTTGAGATCAAGTGATGTGTTATTGTACTTTATAAGAGGAACTTTTATTGTGAAGCTAACGGTCAGAGGAATTGTGCTTTGTTTGGTATCAGACACATCTCTCTTACGGCGAGCTGTTTCTCCGCATTCGACTCTGACGTTCTCAATCCTACAGTCTGGGTTTCTATAACAAGCTCCTGCCTGGCCAAGGGAGGTGCTCATTAAAAGGTCGATGAAGTTTCCGGCAATCTCTTCGTTCATATCTTCTCCGCCGCACTGGTCAGTGAGGTAGTGGTACTGTCCGTTTAACAAAAGACCTTTTGGTATGTGAGTTCCTGTAAAGAAAGTTAAACGGTTTTAGAACTGCTGAAAACCCAAAATAACATGGTAATGATAATTATAATCAAAGCTCGAACCAAAAATTGTTCGTATTTGGCTATAATTGCCACTACAATAATTCATCCAAACATCAAACATCAATTTTAACAAAGCCATTAAGAACAAATGAGGGCTGCCTTATATACTAAAAAATTGTTGTTACTGTCGATAAAAGGGCTGCCTATCCTTTAGTTTTGTCTGTTTTTTTTTTTAGAATTTACTTAGATTTAAATCTGCTGCTTTGGTGGTTGTGAATAATTGATTAACAACAATCCGGTGTGTTGGCGTGTTCTTGTGGTGTTGCACACTGCTGAAACAGCAAACACAAGGCCGTTACAGTTATTCGCTACTTATTCAAGTGTCTTTTCTTTCATTCATTGAGCTTAAGAATATTTTATGATGAAATTTATTGAAAATTTCTTAGTTTCTTACTCGAGCAGTCAGGAAAAGCAGGTTTTTTAGGCACCTTCACATTCACCCATTTGCCCTTCGCGTTACAGTGATAGATAGGCTGTGGATGGTTGGCAAACCCATATCCCTTATTACAATGCACGGTGCAGGTCATTCCACCAGCCAGCCATGTCTCGCACGCTTTGGCTCCATTCTTCGGTGCTGGTAAATCCACACACGGAGTATCTTTAAGAGCAAAAATTGGCTAAATAATAAAACTTACCGAAATTTTCCATTACATCTTAAAACAAGATTTAAGCAATCCTTCAGAAAGATCATCTTCTAAACTAGAACGATACCCACACATGTTCTTCGTATTAAAAGCAAGCATACAAAGAAAGTACCATGTAACGTTAAATTTCTAGATATCGGACATCGTTCTATTTTAGACCATCTACAAACTAAAATATGAGAACGGCATTTTACAGCACAATAAACAAAATCACAACACTAAAAGGTTTCAGTGAGATGAACAGATTCATGAAAAGATTCATGAAGAGATTCATGTATATGTACATGTATACAAGTGGGAACAACCTTGTACAACACATAACAAAGCTACAAAAAACACTGTTCTTGAAATGCGGCAACAAGAGCAACAAAATTTTGAAATATCCAGCCACAATATACTGAACTAATTCTTGAGTAACAACAAAGACAATCAATGAAAAATAAATCAGTGTTGATGTTCTGGTAACTGTTTTAGTCATCAGACTAAAGGCGCAATTTAAACGACTTTAGTCGAGGGGTTGGGGTAATACATATCGAGGGAGAGGGCGTATTTACTGATTTAGGCGTAAAAAAGTAAGGGGTTTATTACAAGGGGGGCTCATTTGAGGGAGGCCAGGGGTTAAATAGAGGAAATACGGGATGTCCCTGAAAGATATGCGAGTACTTTGAAACATCGTGCAAACAATTTTTCCTTTAAATGTTACAGTATATATCTCCTAATTGAAACAACGTTGACTAGTAAAAAGCAAAAACTATGAAACGAAACGACCCGATGGTTTTCTGGAAAGCATGAAGACTTGCTTGAATTCCCAGATTCCTTGTACGTTGGTTATATATATAACAAACCTAAATCTACTCTTGGATACTCAGCAATGACTTTGTGCGTGCCGCCTTCCCAGAACTCAACAGTGTCTTATCATCCGTATTTTGTCCCTCTTACGCGTCAACGTTTTTCAAATAGGCGTATATACCTAATTGAAAAAGCGTTGTCATGTAAAAAGCATATACTATGAACGGTACCACCCAATGGTTTTCTGGGAAGTAGGAAAACGTGCTTCTATTCTCCAGCACTGGGTGGGGGGGGGGGGGGGGGGGATATTAACACAGGATACCAAAATCCAATCCAAAACATTTTTAGGAATGAAAATATCGTGGATATCAATATATGGAACTGAGTAGGAAAGTAGTTAGTGCTGCTTTCCTTTGTGTCGCATCGTTCATGGTTTATACCGACAACGTTTTATCAATCAGGTGTATAACAAAGTGACAAAATGTATACACACCAGCTATTGTTATAAGAAACCTGCAATACTCCCTATTTCCCGCCTTATCTGATGCAGTATAAGTAATGTTGTATTCTCCCCAGGTGACTTCACTTCCATTCTTCAGGTTTGTTGTAAATAGGTTCACGCCCATATTATCCGTCACGGTAACTGCGGGTAGCATTAGCTCACGCCATCTTTGAGGTGAAATAATCTTGATGTCACCAGGACAAGGGACAATCTTAGGCTTTTCAAGATCTGTCGAAAGAAAATTGAGTCTTAGGAACTTGTTAGCGTACTGTCACGGTGACGTCTTAGCCCGGCTCTTGCAGCCTGGTAAACCAGGAAGAGAGGTTGACCTAACTGGAATATAACTGCGTCGAAACTACGCCAAGCTACAGTCCAGCGATTTCTTTGTACTAACGAATAAAACCCTCAAAGCATTCTACCTCGAAAATTGATCGAAATAAGCCAAAACGTTTCTTTATAGAGGTGTTTATTATAGGTTCAGATAGATTTACCTTTAACATGAACAGAAAACACACAGCTGCTGCTAAGCCCGGCAGAGTCTGTGACGTCATATCTAACGTTGGTTCGACCAACATTCAGCTGCTGCGGAGGGAGCGGACCGCTGAAGTTCAAGGGATCGTTAGAATTGTCGGTGGGGACTGGAGCCTGCCACGTGACTGTTGCATATGATTGACCAATGTCTGTAGAAACATCCATGTCAGGTGGGCATTGAATGCTTGGAGGCTTGATATCTGATGAAGATGAATTGAAGGTCGAAAGTGTCAATGACAGTTACGATATATTTTTTAAAACTACTATTAAGTTAGTCAAAGTTATCTCAGCTTTTAAACAAGATATTAAGGTACTGAAATCCTTGTCACTGTTGAACTAGAAATGACCAGCATGGTTATAAAAACAGGAAAAATAATATTCACTTCGTCAGCAACATCATGTTCATGTTGAGAGAAACCGTTTATTTTCTGATGTATATTCCATACCTTTACAGATCACCTTGCTAACGTTTGAACTCCAGGAACCATTTTCAAGGCAAGATACTCTTGGCGGACCTTCCAGATGGTAGCTTGAACCATTGCACATGAAGAAACAATCTGTTCTATAGTTTACACCAAACGGCATCTTGCATGAGGCTGGATAAACCGTCCCACGAGAAGGCGCTTTGATGGCTGGACACTTAGCAACTTAAAAGAACGTAAAAAAGGTAAGATGAAAATCAGCTAGAACACGTCTTCCTTTGGAGAAGTTTGTCGAACAACCTCACCTGAAAAACGAAAAAGTCTACCAAAACACCTTTACTAAGGGGAGAAGAAGATGCACCAACAGCACAGGGGAAGACTGCAGAGAGAGAGAGAGAGAGGGGGGGGGAAGGAAGGAGGAACGGCAAGTAGAGGGGGTGGTAAGGAGCGAGGGGGTGTGGTTCGTGTGAAAGCCAAAGTCCCATTCATGTTATTGCCAGTTGTCATTGTTTGAATTTGAAATATTTTTACCTTGACGTAAACGGCTCGTAGAGACCATTTTTTGTTAAATGAAAAACAATAAACACATACAATTAGTTTAAGTTGTCTTGCTCCAGTAGAAAATCATGCTTTCAAAAGCAATTAACGAATTTGAAAATAGACAAGAACCGCTTGCTTTCTGATTTTGTTTTCATGTCGTTTGTTATTTTATTGCTGACATTGAAGTTTCTATTTTCTTACTGTGGCATGTTGTTGTCGTGCCTGACCATCTTCCATTTGCCTCACATATCCGCACACTTGACCCTGCCAGTCGGTATCCCAAGTTACAAGAGAAAGAGGCTTGGGAACCAAATGACCAACCACATGAAAGAGAGGTTATGGCACCAAAGATTGGAGGCTGGAGGACTGGACAGGTCTTTTCTGTGAATATAAAATTCTTCACTGTGAATAACTTGATAACTGCAGTCTTTTTTCTTACTTCTCAATTTTTCTTTGACATATTACATTTTATTTTATTCTGTTACTTTAAAAGACATCTGACATTGACATCTCTTATCCCTTGATTAATAAGTATGATACCCTTTATCAAAGATCAGAACACATTCATGACATGACTTTTAATGGCGGTGTGCAATAAATCTCATCACACAATACTGTGCGACTATCATTCGAAGTAAACCCCATAGCTTCACAAAATTTAAAATGAACACTGGTCCACTTCAAAATCTTCTAAAGTAAAAAGGTGTCGTTTGCTTCACGGCCAGGTGTATTGCGATGTTCATTACACTCCTTTACATTAATTTCTTCTAGATGGTAAAAAGTAAAACTTAAGACTATGTTATTTTGCGGCAAGGAGAACAGCATACTTGCGACTTGCACAATAAAGCTGCAGTTGGCTCTGTTTCCCTCTTCATCAGTTGCTGAATATTGAACACTGTACAAACCAATACTTAAATTAGCAGGAGGCCGCACGGCTGGGTAGTTGATAATCACGTGACCAGAGTTATCAGTTGCTGCTGGTTCGAACCATGAGAGAGGGGCGTTGGATGAACATTTAGGGGCATAAACTACCATGTTACTGGGACAGGTGTTGTTGAACGAAGGAGGCGTTTTGTCTGTGAAAGATAAAACACGTCAACTTCATAAAATTTCATAAACTTTTAGGACTAGTTTATATATTTATTATTAGGATTACTTGATATTTAGGAATAGTCGAGCGTTTTTAATATGAGCCTCTGGCTCGAGAGACTGAGTAACCACTTCCCACGTTTTTTCGACTTTAAATAAAGTTACTTAATACTTACTTACTTACGTATTTACTTACTTACTTACTCACTTACTTACTTACTTAGAGCAATGGACTATTTAGGTTCAATATAACGCGTAAGGCAGTATTCATGTAGGAATTTAAAGCCTTCAGATTTCCATTTTAATGAGTGAAACTTGTTGTTTTTCTGCTCGTCAAGACCGTTACGTAAGCAGATGATTCAGCAGGTGTAAGTATTTTGGTTAAGGTTGTCCGGTTGTATGAGTCTTTTCGGATATATTTTCAAATCAGCAACGCCTAACTTAACCGGAAAGACCTATCATGCAACCGCAATGACTGTCGCAAAACATAGAAACATTTCTTACTATTTCTAACTAACTAACCTTTCAGTCTCGAGGCCATTTTCGTGTTGTCTTGTACCTCTTCTCCAAAGGGAGTCTTTGTGCATTAAGCTGTTCTTCTGAAAACGAGTTTCATTCACATGCAGATAAAACTCATTTTCATATGAAAGGTGTGCTCTTGGCCTTGATTTGAAAACGAGGTACAAGACAACTTGGAAATGGGCTATTGAAATAGATATACATTCTCCTGATATTACCTCGGCACAGGGTGTCATTGTTCCCAGTCCACTGTCCGTCATTACCACAAACTCTAAGTGAGGTGCCCTCTAGAACGTCACCTCTTTGGCAACTGAACCTGCAGGTCTGGCCATAAGTGCTCCTTGATAGACATGAGGATGGAGAAATGACAGCATTTGGAGGAGGAACAAGAGCGCTGCAGTTTATCACTGTGAAAACGAAACCGAATCTGTATGTTAGTAGATGGTTCATAGATTGAATTGTAACCTATAGTTATTTAACAAATAGATTCCATGTTGCCGTGCGTCTGTTCAGTAATAGATCACAGATGACGTAAGAAAAATAAAAAAGCCAACACCATGCTTTGTTCTGGTATAAAGCACGCAAGGGAAAGCCGAGAGCACTCAATAATTAGTAAGAAGCACTCGCCTGCGGCTCATGGTCACCACACACTTCTTTCGTGCTCTTCTTTCTTTCTTGCGTGCTTTAAAACAGAACAATGAACGGTTTTGGCATTTTTATTTGTTAAATAAAATCTAAAATCTTTCCGGGCTTCTCTCTCCGTACATTATTTAGCACGTAGGTGATTTTGTGACGAAACCCCTTACTCAATCTAATAAGCCGGGCTATACTTGTAACTCATAAACACAAGTAGTACTGCGTGCACTTGCGTATTAAATTTTCTAGTTTTTTTTCTTTTTTGGGCCTCACTGGAAGCTCTTTTACTCCTTTACATCTTAAGACAGTGCTGCAAGTATTCAAGTTCTACAAATAACGTTTATCAGGCATTCACACCACCTTCAAATAGGCCTTCTACATTTGCTGTTGATACTTGTAAATTACTAACCGTGACAGAATGACGTCAGTCCACTCCATTTCTCGTTCTCCAGGCACTTCCGTCTTAGGGAACCGGTTAAATTGTAACCAGGGTTACAAGAGAAACTACAAACTGTACCATAGGGTGCGGATAGAGGATTGGCACAACCTGTCTTCAGTCCGTTTGAAGGAGAGGGAAGAGATGGACACATGATAGCTAAAAAAAAACCAAGGGCAAAATGATCATGGGACGACCATTTTAACAAACCGTTAGTGACACCATAGTACGTACTCAATTCTGGCCCATAAACATTGCTTGGCAATATTGTTCTATACACTTAAGGCAACCTACCTTGACAAACAGGCATAGGTTTGTCCCAGTAGCCTAGAGGCCTGTTACCAGGGGCAACGCACGTGATCATCGATGAGCCATTTAAACGATGACCAACTGCACAGGAGAAGTTACACTTTGATCCGTAATGGTTACCGCAGCTGTTCATCCGCAAAGGGCCTCTGAGATCAACTATCAGCGATATACAATTGATAACTAAAAAAATCAAAAAATCAAATCAAATGCAGTAAAGGACACTTTTCGTCATCATCTCGTCTTGATGGTCAATCAATTTAAAGAATATATACAGAGTCTGAAAAAATGTTTCATGTTAGTGTCAAGAGGAATATCTGACAGGGTCGTGCGAAGCTTATACTAAGGTCGTTTCATCATATGTTTTTTCAAATATGATTGTTATTTTAGTTTAAGTGAATTTATTACTTTCGATCAAGTTTGTCTTTAGGTGAATTCTTGAAGTGATAGAGGCTGAAAAAAAAGCTAAATTGTTAAAGTTGACAAACTGACTACCTAGGATTGATAATCTTGAGCATGTCTCGTTCAGCATAAGCTAACAATGGGCCTACAGGACACGGCACACCAAATGTTGGTGGTTGAGAATCTGGAATTGTAAAATCACCAAGCAAAGTAAAGTGAATAAAAGTGGAAGTAAGGGACTAGTATTATCGCACTGAGTAGTTATAATCGTAATAATCGTGTAAAATACAAGGTATAATATACTTAGAACAAACACCACTGAACCGTTGCCAACAGCTACCTGCACCTTACAAACGACTGATTGCCGACAATAACAAGACAGACAAACAATAGACAAACCGACTTATTGACTAACAATAGACCAACGGACATTCGACTAACAAAAGACGGATCGAAACGCACCAATCACGTTGAACAGTCTTCACAGCCAATAATATCACGGCTTAACTGACAGAGGACCAATAACATCACGAGATCGTCGACTAATCAGGACAACGACCAGAGACTTATAACATCTACTGACGATTCACAGTTCACTTGACTCTGAAGATGACTTCCGCTCAAGTTGTCGAAACGTCAGTCAATGTCATCTCAAACAGTCCTTCTCAGAACTACACTCACCCGGACGATCACAATTTACCGAATTATGACATTTGCTATTGTTGACAGCCTTTGAAGTTTCTTTTGGAATTGTAAGAACAAGATAAAGCTGCAGTATATACAAATCATATATAACATGTTTGATTACCAGTGCAGATGATGGCGCTACCACTCCATTGTCCAGATGACAAACATGTTATGGTGACATTTCCAGTTGAGCTGGTATATCCAGATTGGCAGGAATATAAACAGCGTGATCCATAAGTACTGGAACAGGCAGGAGACAGCAGTAAAGCTTTAGGTGGGGTCACTAGTGGGTGACAAGTAATAGCTGAAAGGTAATCAAAAAACTGCCATTTCAATACGGGTCAGTATTGTTAATGATATTTATGGATTTTACGTGGTCCATTTGTTTCCTCGCCATAAAGTGACTAGTGCCTAAACTTATTCCTTTTAAATATGTTAATGTTTCACTGAATTTGGCTTAATTAGATACGCTTTAGTTTATCACAGCTCACATACAACAATCTCGCTGTCAGATGATTTGGCTACTACACAGACGACTGCAAGCTTTCTCTGCCCTTTCTTATCATTTTATAAGGTCTGCAAACTGAAGAATCTTTTTCGGAATCCAGAAGGCTGTTGATTGTCTGCAGATAGTCTGTTGTTGGCACCCAGGTCCACGTTTGCCTTGAGAAGTGGCGTAGAGTTCAATATTATAAGGTTTTAGGTTCCTTTGCAAGCATTCGAGAAGGTGACCTGAAAACACAACTGGAGTGTTCAAAACTCTTGAATCAGACTTTCTTTTTATCATATTTTGTTCAAATTGCGCACTCAACACTAGTTCTATCCGTTTAACACGTCAAATGACTTGGCAAAAGAACGTGGCAAATGAATTGATCTATGGTTTGGTAGTCAGCAAAAGGGAAGGAGCAAGGAAACGTGATTGGCTTGTCATACTCACGCCAACGCCTATCTGTACTCATATTTTATACTGGAGGTTGTACATGTTTCCTTCTGAGACGAAAAAAGGTTTTCACGCCCAGAGCTTGAGCCTTTTCGATGTCAGACACTGGACCACCGCGCCCCAACAGTCCCTACACTTTCATAATATTTATAGTTACCTTGGCAAACGAAATCCTGGCCACTCCAGCTTCCATTTACGAGACGTGTCCTAGTTGTAGAGCCGTGTCCGTTAAAGCCAGGAGAACAGGAAAACAGACACATTGTGTTTAAAGGTTATGTTGTTGTTCCTGTGCATCCCTGCCGGGCACCGTTGGGTGGCGCCGATAAGGCTGGACACGTCACAGCTGCAGAGGAGAGAAGTAGTATTTTTCGTTCACAAGACTTTTTAATGTATGTTTAGTTTTGTAAACTTCTTTTTTAACAGATTCATCTCTACAATGAAATAACATGTTAACGTTGCTCTCTTGTCTCCTACTTTAGCTGGTACTCTGTGAAGGAAGACAATCAGTTATCAAACGTGTTCACTTCAGAATGAACCTACATTTTATCTTGTATTACTCGTTATTGTTTTATTTGCAACCAATTAGCTGCTACATTTCGCTTGGTCAAGATGAAAGAAAAAAATCCTACCAGTGCACTGTGTTTGTAGACCAGTCCATGTTCCATCGTTTTGGCACGTCCGTTCGCTTGCTCCACTCAGTGAGTACCCGATGGCACAAAAGAACTGGCAGGTTTGTCCTGGTAAGTTGGAACAAGCCACCACGCTACCATGGGAGGGTGCAGACAGCCGAGGACAGCGGTTTACTATTTAATGGAAGAATGTGACAAATATTAAAAATAAAGATTAGTGCCTGTTAAGGTCTGGAAGTGGATAGAAGTTAGCATTTTTGTGTCACAAATTAAAGTAGATAGAAAGGTAAATATCGCACAATAGAACGTATGACTTCAATGCCCGGAATGCAAGCTTCTTGCTGACAATACGATAATACAGCTAAATTGACTACTGGTGTTGATTGAGGCATTTCTATTGTTACTCTACACCAGCTTTTCGTTCGATTTTCGTGGGGAAGCTTGTTAGGGATTAAACTTTCAACCAAGACTCTAACCTCCTTGACAAGTGAAAGCGTCACCAGGCTTCAGTTGCACTCCTTCTGGACAGAAACATCGATGGCCGGTTGGGTTTGGAAGACAAATGTGACTGCAGCCTCCATTCAAGTGAGAGCAGCTAGTCGGTCCTGATGCGAGGTAAGGTATCTTATTAGTGAGCAGAATTATTCTTGAAAGGGTGAGTTGGGATGCGTCACCCCGTCAAATTCCTCCTGATTTCCAAATTTAATCATTTTCTCTTAAACTCGTAGTCTAAGACGAGACACGAAAAGAAATGCAAGAAAGCTTAAGATAACTATGGGTTACTTTAAAGCACTAGCAATTCATTTTAAAACAACTTTTACAACGTGACGGCCCATTTGACATTATCAAAATCACCACAGGTCATCTTCATCTCTAAAATGACTTGATACGTGGTGCTTTTTTCTGCATTAATTGATATTAAACAATGCCCACTAGCAACATGGCTATTTAACCACACGCATGCATTGGTGGAGTCCAGCCACTAAATCCTTTGCGTTTCTATCTTGACTCGAACAAGCAAGTCAAGAGAGAGCCACATTTGAGAAAGTGCAGAATTGATGTGGTGAGCAGTAGAAACAGGTGTCAGAATACTTCTGGAGTGTTAAAAGACTTTTGGAGTACAGGATAATATTCGTACAATGCGCTGTTGTACGGTTATTATGCGTACTGTTCGTGTCACTCCAGTATATTAACCGTAGAATACCGTGTCCTACGTATATTATACTGGAACGCTGCCACTTACGGTTATTACGCGCGCAACATACGAATAATAACCTGTGAAAGTACGGTTAATATCCGTATGTGACGTAGTTTTCAGGTTGTTATTCGTACCTGTACGAATTTTGTCGAGAAGAATTTTTCGAGCTTCAGCCGCCATTACAGAAAAAAATGTTGAGGCTTAAAACGGCAAAGCTGATGAAATTTTCTTCAAAAAAGGAATCTAGTTGAAGATATTTCCCCTAAAACATTCCGTTAAGCGAGGTTAAAACCGAACAGTTTCTCTCAATGAGCGGTATGTGCCAAAAGTTCTACTTTCCGCAGCGATCGATGCGAAGCCATATCCCAGCGATCGAGTTCGATGTTTATGAATTCAAACGCTTGTCGCGTTCGAAGTACGCTAGGAAAATATTTCACAGGCTTCAAACACAAATAAAACAAGAACCACGGATTTACTGGTTCAGCGTAGCCGCTGCCTTTCATAATTCGATCTATTTCACAACGCGAAATGAACAACTTCGCGGCAGTGCCCGAGAGGCAGTGTGCAGACGTCGAAGGAATAGAATGATCATTAATAAAATTGTTTTAAATCTATTCGCAGTGTTCTTGCGATATACAGCGTCTAAGGAAGATCCTATTCCAAATGGAAAAGGAAAAATGTTAGGTGTTTCGGAAGGCTGTCTCCAATAAAACGGATATGTTTTTCCTTAAGAATGTGGAAATCGACTCGTGTAAACAAACTGCAACGCGCTGCCCGGCTGTCGGCACTGTATGGGATTTTACGGATAAAACGTTTTTAAGAAAACCGCCTGCTTGTCAACGGAGAAAAGTTTTAGTTGATTTATTTTAACACCTGGACTGTAATGATTGAAAATAAAACAAAGTTTCATTGACAAATTCACATTTTCCATCATGAGTAATTCATTCGGACAAACTCTGCAAATTGACTCTCGAACTGAAATTGACAGTCAACTCGGAGATGCGAAGAGTTTTATATTACGCATTTTCAGTTTATTAACCCGAAAATGCGTGCAGCGTACGGTTCATAACTGTGCCTAGCTTCGTTTCAGGTTACTAGTCGTTCACGGAACCAAAGTCGACAAACTGAGTCGCAGAGGCATTTCCCCAAATGTTTATACGGGGAAAAGATCGAGCTAGGGAGGTTTGCAAGCGTGTGAATCCGAACAATGCAAAACAAAATAAACGTGTTTTCAAGGAAAGGGAGGTCTTTCTTGCCTCGGAGATTATTACGTCGGGGGAAATATCTTATCGATTTTCGAAAATGACAAACCAGGAGCGGCGGAGTTGATTCAATGGCAGCTTGTAATTGTCAATCCAATTCGCGGAAAATTGAAATCTTTACCACAGAGCAGTCGATTTGACAGGAAAATTTGAGATAGTTTCTTGATAGTTTCAGTTTGATGCAGTTTACTCCTAGGGTCATTGCATGTTCTTTGGATACAATGCACTTTCAGTAGAAGAGCAAACCGATGTTGCAGGCTTTTCCGTGTTGTTTTCATTGAAAGTATTTAGTCCAGAGATTATGCAAATTTTACTTGAAATTGACTGACAGCCGTGTCACGCAACGAGCGAGGATTTTCCGCCCGCAGTCGATTCGTGACCAGTGGCTTTTGAAACTCGTGGAGTTTTCACCAAAAGAAAAAAACCACCCGACAAAATCATGTACCTAAAACATTCTGACAACTGCAACGATGCCTTTATTTCACTATAGGTGGTTATTTTCCAACCCAGTGAAATGCGAATGTAATCCTCCCAAATATTTACAAGTTCCATATTTTGTCACGTACGTTACTGAGCACACCGGCTAAAATTCAGACCTTTTTTCTCTGGAAAATAAGGAGAGGTTTGCACTGAAAAAGTTTTAAATATATATTTAAGTTTGGAGACCAAGCGCCAGCTGGCATCACCTATGAAATTTGTAGCAAACAGGCTGTGATTTGAGAGTGCATGTGAAGGTTAGCGTGCTTGTGAAGGGTTGCAATCCTAAGTAGTATTACGGTAATACAACTTGATGTGAGGGTTACTTTACAGTTTTTCGGACTTAAAAAAACACTGTCACAGGATTATCACGAAACCTGCAAGGACACTTTATATGAGCAAATATGCTTACAGGCTCGAGCTCGAAGAAAAAAAAGCATGGTGCTATAATACGCACGGCCAGTTCTTTTTTGGCTAAATTATCCGACACGACCGCTTATTCTGAAACTCAGGTTGAAACTATAAAAACTGCTGACGCTTTCACAATAATCATCAGATTAAAATATACCAGACTAATTAACAAATACGTCAAATGAATCAGTAAGCTTATGTCTCGAGCGGCAAATTGTATTGTGAGCGGGAAAAGTCAAATAGAAATAATTCAGCGGCCTATTAAAACAATATAATTTAAACGGCTTTTAAAAACCCTCAACCGCATTTTTCGAGATAAACTGCAAAACTGAGTACACCACAAACTCAAACTCATTTTGGTGCTTTATTTAAAGTAAAACTGAAGTCGATAAAAATGAGCTCACCTCAGTTTGGTATGTTATAATCAGCGGGAATGCGCACCATAAATCAAATGAAGCCTCCGCAACTAAGGGTGCATTCTTTTGGGACTATTCTGGTTATTCTTATTCCGGTTTAGGAATAACAGAATACACAGAATTTCAATTTCGGAAAGAACGCCAATTCTGGAAACGGAATACCCATGGCGGAGGTGACCTGAGAACCACTATGTCTGCACACGCGCGGGCGGCCGCGTCGGATTTCCCGCCAAAAATTTCCCAAAAGAACGCGTATTCTGTCTATTCCGAGTAAACCGTATTCCTTTCATTCTCTTCATTCTGCTATCGGGAGCAGAATGAACGGAATGATATTCCGTTCATTCCGAAAACGGAATAGCTCCCAAAAGAACACAAATACCGTCTATTCCGAGTATTCCTATTCCGGAATAGTTCCAAAAGAACGCACCCTAAGCTTGTTTTTCAAGTCTTGCCCTTTAAATAGTTCTGTGAGGCTGTGTTGAACTGCCATCAGTGATTTGACTTGATCTGTGAACAAATTCTCTCCTTAGCCATGAGAGGATCTCTGGCAGTAAACCTTGACAATAGCTTCGCGGATTGACTATTTTCAACGCAAATGGATTTGTAAAGCTTCATTCATGTACATGCTGTATATTCACGGCCAGTTTCTTTGTAGAAATGTATTGGGAATTGACGTGGAGATTTCATTCGCCGGCTCTTACTCGCTCCAATTCAAAGCTTTTAGTGAAGCACGTGGAGTTTTCCCACAGAAATGGTGCAGCACATCAATGAGACGACAGTGATGTAAAAAAAAAATTAAGAAAACAAACATTCTCACCGCAGTAAAAGTTTCCCGGTCGGATCGATTTTAACTTCACACGTAAACCTCCAAACTCCCCGTGGTAATCGGGACGCACCGCCAGGATGAACGAAATACTAAATTCAAAGCTTTGAAAACCTTTTCTCAAACCTCGACCAAGTTTGGCAGATTCAGAAGCGTCCTTAGTGACCAATTACAGAGCTCGCTGTCAGTATTTGTCAATCAATATGACAGTGATGTGTTTTCGAACGATCTTTTGTGCGCGAATAAATAAACCAATCACACGCATTTAAGCTGGCTACAGAAGTTTATTTAGTGACAGGCATCCCGAAAAGGTAGTTCGGCCAGATTTTGCATTTAACAATTTACAGGCAACGTACCTTCTGCGTCTTTTCACTTTTCAAATTCTTTTTTGAAAAAACGTTTTGAAAAAAAACGGTGTCGGTGTTTCTTCAAGCAAGAAAGAAAGCGGATCAATTCCGGGTATTCGCTTCGATTTCAATTTGCCAAGCATTAGTCGCTTTTCTTTTTTCGGATGATCAGAGCGATTAAGCGAATTCCTCTAAACACACGCAAAGGCTCGGCTGTATTTTACCAGAAACTCATAAGTCCTTATGAGTTTCTGATTTTACAAGTAATAAGCGCGAGTGTACGAAACGCTTTCAACAATCGCACAAAAGGCTTTAAGCGCGATTGTTGAGAAGACTTCGTACGCTTAAACTCGTACAATACACACAAGCCTGTTGCACCATTATTAAGCGACCTTCGCACACTCACGGTTATTTCTCGTAAATACAGATAAGCTTGTTGTGCGATTGTTGAGCGACCTTCGCACTTACGGTTATTACTCGTACAATACACACAAGCCTGTTCCATGGCTGTTGAGCACGCTTCGCACACTCACGGTTATTACTCGTAAAAAAAAAAGTTTGTTGTGCGATTGTTGAGCGACCTTCGCACACTTACGGTTATTACTCGTACAATACACACAAGCCTGGTCCACGATTGTTGAGCACGCTTCGGGCACCTTCGTTTATTACTCGTAAAAACAGACAAGCCTGTTGCACGATTGTTGAGAACGCTTCGCACACTTACGGTTATTACTCGTACAATACACACAAGCCTGTTCCCCGATTGTTGAGCACGCTTCGGGCACCTTCGTTTATCACTCGTAAAAAACAGACAAGCCTGTTGCACGATTGTTGAGAACACTTCGCACACTTACGGTTATTACTCGTACAATACACACAAGCCTGTTGCACGATTGTTGAGAACGCTTCGCACACTTACGGTTATTACTCGTACAATACACACAAGCCTGTTGCACGATTGTTGAGAACGCTTCGCACACTTACGATTACTCCTACAATACACACAAGCCTGTTGTGCAATTGTTGAGAACGCTTCGCACACTTACGGTTATCACGCGTACAATACACACAAGCCTGTTGTACAATTGTTGAGCACGCTTCACACATGGTTATTACTCGTACAATACACACAAGCCTGTTCCACGGCTGTTAAGCACGTTTCGCATACTTACGGTTGTTGCTCGTACAATACAGACAAGCCTTTTGTAGAATTGTTGAGCACGGTTTGCACACTTACGGTTATTACTCGTACAATACACACAACCGTGCACCACGACTGCTGAGCACGCTTCGCACACTTACGGTTATTACTCGTACAATACACACAAGCGGGTTCCACGACTGTTGAGCGCGCTTCGCACACTTACGGTTATTACTCCTACAATACAGACAAGCCTGTTGTACAATTGTTGAGCACGCTTTGCACACTTACGGTTTTTACTCGTACAATACACACAAGCCTGTTGTACAATTGTTGAGCACGCTTCGCACACTTACGGTTATTACTTGTTCAATACATACAAGCCTGTTCCACGATTGTTAAGCACGCTTCGCACACTTACGGTTATTACTCGTACACTTACGGTTATTACTCGTATACTACCGACAAGCCTGTTGTACAATTGTTGATAACACTTCGCACACTTACGGTTATTACTCGTACACTTAGCCTGTTGTGAGCACTTTGCAGACTCACCGCTAGTACTCGTACAATACAGACAAGCCTGTAAATGTGCGACTGTTGACAGTCCCTCGCACACTCACGCTTAATACTCGTACAATACACAAAAGCCTGTTGTGTGATTCTTGAGAGCACTTCGCACACTCACGCCTATTACTTGTACAATTATCATTAGTAGTTTCTAGTTCGTTTTTGTATTTTTAGATTGTATTTTAGAAAGTTAGGTGTCCTCTATTAGCAGTGGGGAATCCCCTCTGTTAGATTTTTGCTTAACACTTTAATAAAGTCATTATTATTATTATTACAATACAGACAAGCCTCTTCCTCGATTGCTTAGTGCTCTTCGTACTCTAACACTTATTAGCCGTCCAATACAGTGAAGCTTGATGGTCGTTTTCTGAGGCAGTCTGTACAGTCACGCTTAGCACTCGAACAATACAAACAAGCCTTCTACTCGAGTGTTGAGCGCTCTTCGTATACTCACGCTTATTAATCGTACAGTACAGTCAGGCTTGATTGTTGTTTGTTGAGAGCGCTTCGTACACTCACCCTTTTTACTCGTACAGCTATGCCGACAAGCCTGTTGTGCGATTGTTGAGAGCACTTCGTAAACTCACGCTTAGTACTCGTACAATAAAGACAAGCCTTTTGCGCGAGTGTTGAGCGCTCTAATTCGTACACTCACGCTTATTACTCGTACAAGACAGACAAGACTGATGCGCGATTGTTGAAGAGCTGAATAAGATGCACGACGTGCATTTGCAAACGTAGGAAAGGTGGCGCGTTGGTGTAGTCTACACAGTTGTGTTGTTTCCACGAAACTACCAAAATCACTGCTGCAGATAAAAGTGCGCCTTTCACAATGCAATAAAAGCTACAGGCAATGACTCCAATGAGTTAACTCATGTGTTTGTATAGAGGAATTCGCTCAATCGCTCTGAACATCCGAGAAAAAAAAGTGACTTAAGCTTGGCAAAATCGAAGCGAATACCCGAAACTCATCCGCTTTATTTCTTGCTTGAAGAAACATCGACAACGATTTTTTTCAAAAAAAGAATTTGGTAAGTAAAAAGACGCAGAAGATACATTTTACCGTTTTCACTTTAATATCTCAGTTGTAAAGCGCATTTGATCATATTTATATCTTAATTTTCGCTATATAAGTTTTAAATATTTTAATTAAATATTATCATTGACCTGTAAATTTTAAAAGCAAAATCTGGCCGAACCTCCTTTTCGGGATGCCCCACCTGCGGGATGCCTGTCACTAAATAAACCTCTGTAGGCAGCTTAAATGCGTGTGATTGGTTCATTTATTCGCGCGCAAAAGTTCGTCCGAAAACACATCACTGTCGTGTTGATTGACACATGTTGACAGCGCGCTCTGTAATTGGTCACCAAGGACGCGTCTGAATCTGCCAAACTTGGTCGAGGTTTGAGAAACGTTTTCAGAGCTTTGAATTTAATATTTCGTACATCCCGTGCGTCCCGATTACCACGGGGAGTCTGGAGGTTTACGTGTGAAGCTAAAATCGATCCCACCGGGAAACTTTTACTGCAGTGAGAACGTTTGTTTTTTTTTTGATATATTTTTTTTACATCACTGTCGTCTCATTGATGTGCTGCACCATTTCTGTGGGAAAACTCCACGTGTTTCACTAAAAGCTTTGGATTGAAGCGAGTAAGAGTCGGCGAGTGAAATCTTCACGTCAATTCCCAATACATTTCTACAAAGAAACCGGACGTGAATATACAGCATGTACATGAATGGAGCTTTATAAATCCATTTCTGTTGAAAATAGTCAATTCGCGAATCTATTGCCAAGGTTTACTGCCAGAGATCCTCTCATGGCTAAGGAGAGAATTTGTTTACAGATCAAGTCAAATCAATGATGGCAGTTCAACACAGCCTCACAGAACTATTTAAAGTACAAGACTTGAAAAACAAGCTTATTTGCGGGGGTTTCATTTGATTTATGGATGCGCAGTCCCGGTGATTATAACATACCAAACTGAGGTGAGCTCATTTTTATCGACTTCAGTTTTAGTTTAAATAAAGCACCAAAATGAGTTTGAGTTTGTGGTGTACTCAGTTTTGCAGTTTATCTCGAAAAATGCGGTTGAGGGTTTTTAAAAGCCGTTTAAATTATATTGTTTTAATAGGCCGCTGAATTATTTCTATCTGACTTTTCCCGCTCACAACACAATTTGCCGCTCGAGACATAAGCTTACTGATTCATTTGACGTATTTGTTAATTAGTCTGGTATATTTTAATCTGATGATTATTGTGAAAGCGTCAGCAGTTTTTATAGTTTAAACATGAGATTCAGAATAAGCGGTCGTGTCGGATAATTTAGGGCCAAAAAAGAACTGGCCGTGCGTATTATAACACCATATTTTTTTTCTTCGAGTTCGAACCTGTAAAAATTTGCTCGTGAAAAGTGTCCTTGCAGGTTTCGTGATAATCCTGTGACAGTGTTTTTTTAAGTCCGAAAACTGTAAAGTAAGCCTCACATCAAGTTGTATTACCGTAATAATAGGATTGCAACCCTTCACAAGCGCGCTAACCTTCACATGCACTCTCAAATCACAGCCTGTTTGCTAAGAAATTTCATAGGTGATGCCCGCTGGTGCTTGGTCTCCAATCTTTCCTCGCGAAGCGAGGAGGGCCGAAGGCCCTCCGAGCGGCCCTCCGAGCGTAGCGAGGTTTATAAGTTTGTCGCGTGGGGTTCGCACGAGGATCACTTAGGGCGGTCAAATCTATATATTTCGATGGTGTCCGCACAGTTGCCTAGCAATAAAACCAAATCGCGACCGCTGACAGTTGTGCACTCTCATGTTTCTTCGGCGTTTCTTCATTTCTTGCTTGCTTCGCTGCGTTCATTTGGGTGCTGATATGTTTATTCATCGTCTGTGAACAAGCAAGCAACGCCTGATTTAACAAGTGGCTGAAAATCCATTCTGGGGGAGATTTACAACTGAAACTGAGCGTCGACGACAAGAAAGCACGGGTATAGAACATCGTTTTCCGATAATAGCCTAGCGAAGACTAAAGCCATCAGCAGGACACAAACAGGATATTGGTAATTTATCGAAGTCCGAATTTATTAAATACTCCTTAAGTAGACTTCACCTTCTGGGAAACTCACCAGATCAACAAAAAAATTTAGACAAAGAAAAACAAAATGTATCAAACCCGGCTTTTTCAGGCAATGGCACAAACCCCTAATTACTATTCGCATATTCTTTTAGTTTCTATACTTGATGTTGTCACGATTTAGAGATTTTCGATTTCAGTGGAGTTTTCGAAACCCTTAGTATTTTATCCCAAAGGCAGTGAAATTCAATTTTACAAGATTTTGCCTAACATTATTAAAGCGTCTATTGTCTCATAAGACTTATAGAATATTAGTTTGAAGCTCATTAAGAGACTCGGTGTGTGTGTGTGTGATATATATTTTTTAAATTAAAAAAAAAGGTACATGTAACAGACAACAAACAAGTCCAAGAAACAATACAAAGCAAAATTAGAAATTAGCAAAGATGCCGTTGCCTAAGGCTAGCTAGAATTTTCGCCAGCAATTTCATGTTCACACCGATCCAAGAGATATCGGAAAGTTAAGATGGACTTCTAGTACAGTATTGCTTATTATGTTAAATAGGAAGGCAGTGTTACACGAGTAGCGGAAAGCATAAAACGTTTAGCGCGGAACATCAAAGAGATTGGAAAATATCGACCAAATCTCCTGGGGCGCCTATGTCTAGAGTAAAGCTGCGGGTGTAAAAAATACAACAAAAACAACAACAACATCAACAACAAAAACAGCAAGATATCTAACAAAATGTCACTCAAAATCACTTGGTTGTCCTTATTGCTTCTGATGCAATACTAAAATTCCTCTGTTACTTTGCTGATTCTAATACGGTTGAAAAAGGCGGAGTTCGAGAAAGAGTAAAATTATAGCGGAGCCTGCGGGCAAAGCCCGCCAGCGGAGCTTCATTGCTAAGGAAATTTGGTAACCTATCAATCCGAGAAATTTTGGTTGTGACGTAATAGTCACGTGACCGTCCGTCCGTACGTCCGTACGTCCGCACAGACTCTGTGGGAGTCCCAAGACAACCCGACGGGGATAGAGAATGCCATCTTTTCTTGGCGGGAAATTGCGCGTTGCTTTTGGGCAACCGGCGTTTTTCTTGGCGGGAAATCGCATGACCATCGTCGCTTTTGAAAAAGAGGTGTTTTAAAAGCTTAAGCTTCTTTATCATTTAACGATTGTTCGAGAGTACTGAAGTTTTATACTTGACAAAAAAAAACATCTAATACCTATAAATGGAAAGAAAAAGTTCAAAAGAATACTTGTAGAACGCGAAAAGTTCAAGTTACGAAAGCTGCCTTCAAAGGACTTCATCGCTTTGTTTTCTTCACGGCGGAGAGTTTGCCCTGTTCTGAAACACAACCGAGTAAGTGAAGTTTTTAAAGGGTCTAAGGTACATGATTTCGAGTATTACGGTGAAAGAAATGACGTTTTGAAATGGAAATTTGATTCATGCAATTAGAAATGTGTCATTTGCTTTTGACTTTAAAAAATTATTAGAAAACGCTCTCAGATTTGTGACAGATTCTTGAATATTTTGCTATGCTCAGCCGATTTCACTCGCGTGGACCGACCCACGATTTTGGAAGTGTAACGCGAATTGCATTTAAGTATAAACTTGCGGGTTTTCGAATAAACTTTTTTCAAAAATGATCTCTCTGTCCATTATTTTGCGTTTTTTTATTCATAACAGTAGGTCTAAGCACAGTCGCAAGACAACTACACAAGCTTTGCTTTCAATTTTGACTGTCCGGTCCATCTCTTTGTGCAACTGTCGATTTTGTTGTCCTAGAAGTTTTCAATAGTAATAATCTTTTAAGCGAAGCAGTTGTCGGTTTAAAGCTATTTTATCCCAAAAGCTTCCGAAAACAGTTTTGTGCGTTCCTCAAATCGCATTACTTTATGTAGGCTTACTTCGAATCCGCAAAACTTATGCCGGCATAATTTAATTAAAGCGTGTTTGGTGTTTCTTTGTTTTGAATCTTCATGGTCTCTAGTTAGAAAACGAAATATAGCAGTTATTTGAAAAACTATAAGCGAAGCAGTTGTCGGTTTAAACCTATTATATCCGAAAAGCTTCCAAAGACAGTTCTGTGCAATTTTAAAAGCGTTCGAATTTCAAACAATTTGCAGCCGCAAAACTTATGCCACGGAGTTAAGAATGTTTGGACGGTGTTTTTTTGTTTGTTTTCAATCTCGATGGTCTCAAGTTAGAGAACGAAATGTAAGGGTTACTTAAGTAACTATAAGCGAAGCAGTTTTGAGTTTAAAGCTATTTTATGTGGTGAGTAATGTGTGTTCCTCAAAGTGCTTGAATTTTTTCGCGGCTGCTAAAAACATTTCTTCGATAAGTTTATTACAAGTGCTTCGAAGCTCCCCAGATCCTTTCTTTCGGGTAATTCCAGTAAAATGCCGGTGAAATGTCAGTATAAATTTTCAGGACCAGACTAATATTTTTATTTAGTGGCAGTTCATGTTATTTGTTAACATCCGAACGCGATGAAGATAACCCATTTAAATAGTCGAATAATTTTTATTTTGTTTTTGTAAATGAGCGCCGTTTCAAGTTCATTCAAGCGAACAGCCAATAATCCAAGGAGATTTAACAAGCCTTGACAGTTAATGAGAGGATATGGAAACATTGCAAACACCAAGCAAGACGGCTCGTGAGTAAAATAATCAAGCTGTGCTCAGCCTTTAGAATGACCTTTCGGGCTTGGTTTTACAGAACAGGACAATTCGGAACACTTTCAGGCTTTTTGAGAAACACTTTTCGAAAGCGAACGAGCCAAAAAAAGCCCCGAAATATATTTCAGACGGAAAAGTTTCTGGACTATTTTTGAGAAACGAAAGCCAGTTTATTCCTTCGCGGCTCTGCTTTTAGGCTTGGCTAAATCTATATATTATTGAAGCTCAAAAGATTAAGAGAGGGCAGACGGATCGCCTGAACGCTCAGTTGCTTTGCGGGCAAACGACTAGACGTGAATATATGATTTTGAAATATCGGTGGCGAAATGGAAAAAAAAATAAAACAGAGAGCAGGCGGATCATCTGAGCTCTCAGTGGCTTCACGGGCGAGTCACCTATGAAAACTATCAAGCGAATATAAGTTGCCAAGGTAAGATATAAGCTAGATTATTATGAGGTCAATACTGTGTTCGACAGAAAACGACAAAAAAAAAAGATAAAAAACAACCAACAAACAAACAAAAACTCAGGTGTACCCAAGTAATGCGGACTGAGTTTAATGGTGCGAGCTGGGGTTAATATTCCGTTTCCATAACATAGTTCTCAGCACTCCCCGCCAGAATTTGAAATTTGTTACAGTGTGATAATACGAGAAAACCTTATGAAATCATTCCTTCGGTTTTTGTAGTTCGTAATTGACTTCATCGGCAATTGGTCAAATACCATATTTCATGAAGAAAATTGCGATGACAAGGACGACAAGGGCATTGCTGGGAGCGCCGCTAAATTCCAGAGTAAAATATACAAAATGGGTCTTTGACACGCCCGAGAGTCCGTACACATATACTACGTTGAATTCCGTTGAATCTTTGATGACTTGCTTGTAATGAAATAAATCAATGCTACTTGTATACGTTCAACTTACCAATGTTGAGTTTGCTCGGCTTACCACTGAAAAGCAACTTACTGGTCGATTATGTGACGGATTGTAAAGGACAACCATCTCGTGTGCTGTAATTAGTAACGCCATCATTGCGATACAAAGATGCTAAACCTCTTTATCTGCTGTATGCTATGACAGTTTTGTCAAGACGACCTTATGGGATCATAGGCGTTGAAGTAAAAAACGACTACATTTGCGGTGTAGCAATAAAAATACCATTAATAGAGGGACTTGGACTTCCCGACTATGGAACGCGATAATAGAAAACTGCAGCGTGACAAACGCAATACAATCATTACAATGCTTGATTTTTTTTTAAACTACACCTTATTATTTTAGCAACACAGGAAAATCTTTAAACGTCATGTTTGGTGGAGTTTATCGGTTGACCGAGTCAATCTGAGTCCGAGTCAAATAAGCGAGTCAATAGAAAAGTTCCCTTAATAATAATGAATAATAATAAAAAAAAAATTTTGAAATTACATCTTACATGTGCTTTACTAGATGAAATCCACTCACAGGCAGGACAAAAAACTTTCTTTCCTCCGTTGGTGTACAGTTCGTAGCTCGGACCACTAGATTTTTCAAAAGTACTGGTCCTAATATACGAGAAAAAATTACAACGTCACGTGAATACTTTCGTGAATCTTTTTAGAATTTTGTTTGCAAAAATACCTTAAATCACAGTATCAAAAAAGTTGATTTTGTAATTTAAGTGAAAAAAGTATGCATTTAGGCGAATGAGATTTTTATTTAAGTTGTGTTATCAAGTGACATTCCAGAAACTATTTTCACAGGGTCGGCTTTGATTTCACAGAAGAATTTATGTAAATCGCTGAGGTTTGAGAAAGGTAGAAAATTCAAGGGAAAGTTGTTTGATTCATGACAATGCAATTTTCATTTATAAAATTTAAAACCGTTTTCATTTCTCGCGCTATTTGCATGACGTTCTAAAAGTAACTTATAATGTGAAGTAACTTGCTCAGACCGTTAGGAAAAAAAATCGTTTACCTTTAACATGTAACTTTGGTCACATATGACTTTGCTTTTGCTTAATTATTTTTGACATAAACGTTGCCCTCAAGAGCTTCCAGTATTTATGAACTCGAAAACGAGCAAATGTGATAATTCCTTAAGCGGAACATTGGAAAGAAATTCGAGTTAAAGGAGAAATGAAGGCTAGGCTCTTTTGTGGTTAGCCGATAAACTGACTCGGCTATTTGACTCGGACTCATGTCTTACTCAGACTCAGGTTTGACTCAGGAAATGGATTTACTCATGTTGGTGTGAAATAGTTACTTTTTTGTGATTACTGTTGTAAGGGAAAGAAGTAAATGTTAATCACCCTTTAACTTTTTTTTCCAGCTCCAGCAGTGAATGGTAACTACTCCGAGTGGAAGGAGGCTGCTGCGTGCACTGTGACGTGTGGAGGAGGAACAAAAATACTTAAACGAACCTGCACCAATCCCCCGCCATCCAACTGTGGAAAACACTGCAGTGACCTGGGACCAGCTGAAAAGACAGTCCCGTGCAATGAAGAATGCCGTGAGTGAAAACACCTTCTATATGATATTTTTTTATTCACTCTCGGAGCGGTTAAATATTCGCATAATGCAACATCATGCCTAGTGAACAGCCCAAAAGTCTGGTGAATGCATATTCACACTTTGTAAATGATACCACTGTAAACGCTGTTTACACTCAACCCATGCATTGTATCTGGCAGTGGTAGCAGTGTGTTACTCTCCGCCACAAGCATAATTAATAACTGTCTGTTCCTTCTGCAAGTCAAGAATTACACGGAAAATTGTACACGTACAACGTAAAGTGCCAGTGAATCACTCTCAAATTATTTTCTTCAAAACTAGCAAGACGCAATCTAGCGATCATCAAAACAATTTGAAAAGGTTTGTAAAGGTAAAACATTTGAGAAAACCGGAAATCTCTCACCTTATCAACGTCCATCATGCATAAATGTCCGCCAAAATCCGCTTCAATGCTCGTTTAGTGCCGCTGACTACGAAAAGGAATATTTGTTCAAGGTGAACTTAGAAAGAAAAACACGGCCGTCTTAAAATGAAAAGAAAAATCTTAATCACCGAACGCTGTGTTTTTCTAATTGCTAATTGCTCAGGAATGGCCTAATCCTAATTGGTTCGTAATAAAATATACGTAATATTTTAATGACCAGCTCCCAGTTGGCTTGTTAGCCCAATTGGTTAGAGCGCTGCACCGGTATCGTAGAGGTCAGGGTTCGAATCCCGGCAAGCCTGTTTTTTTCAGGTTTTCTTTTCGCAACTGCACAAGTTGCGTTAATAACTTCGAGGATCCTCTTTACATTTATTTCTTCATTCCGCAGTTCAAATATATAAATTTCATATATTCACAATTTCATCTTCATCTTTCCCGGGTATAATACGAACCAATATAATGACCAGCTCCCAGTTGGCTTGTTAGCTCAGTTGGTTAGAGCGCTGCACCGGTATCGTAGAGGTCAGGGTTCGAATCCCGGCAAGCCTGATTTTTTCAGGCTTTCTTTTCGCAACTGCACAAGTTGCGTTAATAACTGCGAGGATCTTCTTTACATTTATCTGATTCAGCATTTGCCAGTTTTGTTTGCAGTTCATATTCATAAATACAGAACGAAAAAGTCGATACAGTGGAACCCCGGTTTAAAGTCTTCGGTTTAACGAACTATATTCTTCAGTCCGTCCTAAGTTCAGCCAAATGTATGGAGCAAAACCCAATATAATGAACGTCGGTACAACGAAATCCTCGATATAACGAACACAAACCAAGTGCCCAAACTTAAAATCTACCCCGAAATAACGAACAAATTGCATCACGAGACTGAAATTGACTACCCATCAAAGAGCATTTTGAATGACAGCTGCTAAATCAGTTCACAAGGCGATATTTTCTCACGATTGGTCAAGTTGCTTACGATTAAAGCAATTTCAGCACAATAGAACTCTTAGGTCAAGTGGAGCTATGCAGTGAGAAATCCTGTTAGTGTCACATGCGTACCAAGATCAAGCTACCAAGAGTTTTAATAATTTACCAGTAAGCATTAGAAACTGTTTTATTATATAGTAATCAATTTTCAAAGATTACTTTTAACTATTCAATAAAAAGGGCCAAGGATAACTTCGAGCTTAATTAGCTATTTTATAAATGCATGCATACATTATTATAGATACAAGTATAAAATAGCTAATATATTTACTTTATTTCTTTTTTTATACATTTCTATTCTTCTTTTATATTTGAATGTTTTTTAAACTGTATTTTATGCACATGAAGAGCCACTCGGTTGGAAATACCGCAAAAAAATCATTATTATTATTATTATTATTATTATTATTATTATCATTATTATATTTGTTCTTTGTTAAATCGAGGTTCCATTGTACCAGGGTAACACGGAAAACCTTAAAAATCTAGAGCAAAATTTATTTTTTAACTCGGCATATTTCCAACGAACACTTTTCATTTAACTAATTTATCAGCTTGTCTTTTAAGTCGCCATGTTCCTACCAATAATGCACCTCCACCGTTATCCACATAAATCGAGCGCGATTCCTTGATTCGCTCTGACGAAGGGGTACCGCTTGAAACGTCAGCTTTCAATTTCTCTACGGTGGCCAATTTACCATATCGACTCAGTTGATAAATCCAAATTTTTGTGTTACAAAATCTTCGTCATATTGCAGTTTGGCTAAAACGTATTTGCTTTAATTTAAACTGTGTTACCTCGCACCACTCAACATTCGGTTTAACCGTGCAATTCTTTATCCGGATTTGAACGATTTATTATATAATCTCGTGATTTAGTATCTGGATGCAACACTGTTGATCCATTTAACCTTAACACCTTCATTAAGAGGGTGACATTTATTCGTTTTATCGGGGGTAGACTTTAAGTTTGGGCTTGTAGATTTTGTTCGTTAGAGCGGGGATTTCGCAATACGGAGATCGTCCTTTGGAAATTCTATTCAATACATTTTAATGTAACTTT
This sequence comes from Siderastrea siderea, assembly GCA_964030785.1. NCBI lineage: Eukaryota > Metazoa > Cnidaria > Anthozoa > Scleractinia > Rhizangiidae > Siderastrea > Siderastrea siderea. The sequence goes on from OZ034977.1 coordinate 704,680, forward strand.
TGCAGTAGCCCCGCAGCTCTTAATAACTTCTAATTTCATTGGACCTTGGTATCACGCAGCTCTATTGTTTTCGGGGCTAGGGTCCATTGTTTTGTTGTTTGGTGTATTGTTTTCTCAGCAAATCAGAGAAGACCTTGTAAGAGCTGCGACATCGCCCACTTTTGCCGGACTGAAGAATATCGTTCGTTGTACCGGGGAGTTTGTTATAAAGGGCTCCTTACATCAGGGTTCACCGACTATATTGTTGTAGGGTTTTAACTCTGTTAAATTAATTAAATAGCTCAACTAACCGTATATATATTTCCCCTAAGAGCGAGTAAACAATATGTCACGTCGGCAGAATTTGTGAAATACGGGCTATTAATAACTTTGTTATTACCTATTCTTCAGATGCCCATGAAGAGGCAAGTGATTGTCTCTTTGTATCTCATCAAATCGGCCAAGACTCACCTCTATGCGGTTCTTCCGTTCGGCCATGCCAGACTCTTCATCAAGCACTACGACATGTTAGTGACGGAGGAAAGATTTGTCTTGATGGAAGGAACAGTGAGTCACATCCATACAGATGTCTTCCAATGAATGCTACAGGGGAAACGAAGATATATGTAATGGAAAAAAGTATAGAAATACGCGACTGGTTCTGTAAGGCGCATCTTTACTGCCTGTTGGCCTTTAGACGTGCAGGAAATCGTATACTAAGGCTAATTCTCTTAAACCTGGTATTCCATAACTTAATGGAGCCATTCTAAACAATGTGACCTGTTTGAATGTCACTATATCGAACTGCAGCTTTATTAACTGCAAAATGGCCGTTGGTGTTGGTCAATTACCATCTACAGTCTGTCGGAAGTCTTCCCTCGTAATCACTGATACTGAATTTTTGTACAGTAGAAACTACTCTGTCTATGTCTATTTGTTTAACGAACTTTTTCTTATTACGATCTCGAGATGTGTTTTTAAGGGCAAAGTAGGACGGTTTAAAGCAACCTCTGAGGATAGACTAAGTGAGGGTGACGTTTACATTAAGTCAGAAACCTTTAGAAACAGAATTCATGTACACGGCATCATAAGTGATTCTACTTTCCGAGATCTCGCCCACGGGTACAATGGCTTTGCGTTGTCATTCAACATCAAAGATATTTATTCCACTGGAAAAGTCGTGAAAAACAGCTTTTTTCTAGGAGGTAATGAGACGCTAGGTACGGGAGATGCAATAAGATTTCAGGTGAAAACAGCTGACGGCCATTCACCGCTACCGACCGTTTTAAAAGCTGCAGTACTTCTTGTAAACGTCACCTTTCAAGGATTACACGATAGCGCAATTTATGTAAGCTATCAATAGAATGTTCGAGGGTACATTTTTGTGAGGAACTGTAAGTTTGTGAACAATTATCAGTTTGTATATCGATTGCCTGAACGAGCGACTGTACAAATCGAATTTGAAGACGAAGATCCTCCAAATTCATGCCTGAAACTGCAAAACAACAGCGAAATCGTACAGAAAAACACAACACAAATACCAGTGATATTCGACAACAGCATCTTTGTAGATAATGTCGGTATCGCCGCAGCCTTGAGCTTCTTAAACGGAAACGTTAGCTTTAAAAGCTGCGTTTTCAAAGATAACAAAGGTTTGACTTTGGGAGGGCATGTTTATATGAAAACGGGTTACGGGAGGATTAACGTTGTCAACAGCACCTTCATCCAGACACATTTGAATGATGGAGTTTATAATGCAAAGCAACGCCAAATCTGAAGTAATGGATGTTTCCTGCATTCTGAGAGCGCTGGCCCGATCATCATTACAAATTCTTCCTTTACGGCAAACGTCAGCAGGCAATTTATACCAATCTTTGCAGCTACAAAAACCAGCTTGATAAAAGTCGATGCTACCTCCACCCTTCGATGCCCGTCTGGGAAGTGGGTCAAACTGGATAAAATGGAAAACACAGAGGGCTTTGAGTTTACTAAGGGGAGCAACACGTGTTGGATGAAAGTCAATTTCGTCAATTTTTTTCTGCGAAGAGTGCCCTGATGAGTTTTACAGTCTGCAGAGCGGACTGACGACTGGTCTTGATATTAACAAGGGAACTGGATGCCTCAAATGTCCCTACGGAGCATCGTGTGAAAATGGAAACGTTAAAGCCAAAGAGAACTTCTGGGGTTTGAACATTTCAACAGATCCTCCAAGTCTGCAATTTTTTCCCTGTCCCATAGAATACTGCACCAGTCCAAGTGGTAACAGGTCAGGCGTGTTATGTGGCGAGTGTTCTGATGGATATAGTGAACCCGTTTTCAAGCCTCCTATTTTCTCAAAGTTGTATCAAGAGACTCTTTGGTTTAAGAAGACGCCAGTAAACACCTGTGTACATCCACTGCCACCCAAAGAAGTTGACGAGAGAGATTCAGGATATTTGAAGATTGTCTTTTATTTTTACCAAGTAGCTGAGCTGGTGATAATAAAGTCCCCAGAGAAAGTTCTTCACATAGTCCCATTTATTCCACCTGTAATTGCCTTTTTTAATTTCCAGGTAAAGACATTAGACGTCGGCATTGGTTGTCCATTTCCTGGACTCAATGTTGTTACCAAACAACTCTTTCTCTGTTCAAAGTTCCTGGCAACATTAGTTTCCATCGGAGTCATCTATGCCATACATCGAGCCACAAGTAAGACAGGGTACATCTCTTCACCATCACTGACATTATACCTTGCTGCTGCTTTGGAAATACTGTTGCTTGGATACAAGAGGCTGGCAGGTACCACTCTTAAGGCATGGATTGGCGTCTTTTTGTAGACGGAAACATTCAGTGTTGGCAGTGGTGGCAGTACCTGATGATCGCCTTCATAGTGATGTTCGTCATTCCTCTCATCTTGGTTCTCTTCTGGGGATCACTCATGCTTGCCAGAAACAAATTGTCAGACAAGGAATTCTTGATAGCTTGTGCATTTCTTTTGCCTTGTCTTCTTGTATGGATCATTCGGCAGTCTAAGAAAACAAAACCCCAGGATATGCTCTTCATAGAAAATAGTCATGATGCTAAAGATTCTCCATAGTCCATTTCGCGAGCCCTCCAATGGTGACCATGGGGCACTGTACTGGGAAAGCGTACTGACTGGTAGAAGGTTGATCCTGCTGACTATCCATACCTTCGCCGCCGATTCCATGGTACGATTTGTCTGCCTCAATTGCGCATGCCTCTTGATTCTTGTCCATCATCTCGCGCTGAGGCCATTTCGCGATCGCCAAGCCAACAGTTTTGAAAGCCTTTCGCTGATAAGCCTGGTTGCTATTTGTACGTTCAGTTTGGCAGAAGTCACTCATTTCTCCGAGGGAACAGAGCCCACAGGACCCAGTCAAACCTTCTTCCGTGCTCTGCAGTGGATCGAGATCGGTCTGCTCAGCCTTGTTCCAGCTGCAGTGTTCATTCTTGTAATGTTGCTGCATTATCCCAAGTGCTCCGTTTGATGTATCATTGCATCAGATTGCTTCCACGTGTACCTAGTGTACTTTGTTCGTTTGCAACGCAGTCCAAATGTTTCATTCGAGATCTATTTCCGCGTTGTTTATCGACTCCGCGACAGCTCTTACTTCAGTGGGACTCCGACGAACTGCTAACTGCTGCATAAACATATTTTAAAGCGGCATTTATAATCTAATTTTATTCTGTTAAAGGGAGAGTGTAGACGATACAGTGTTAACAGAAACTGTAAGCGTTTCCATCCGCAGTGATAAAGCTCTTCTGATGTACTGGCTGAATAGTCGCTAAACGAGGGAAAGTTTTGTCTTTAATTTTTAAGGTGTGCGGATATAAAACTCATACGAAGTTGAGTTCAGTTAAATTTTTGTTAGCTCTCAAAAATGGCGTGTTTGCTTTATCAGTTGCTTGCTTATTGAAAACTGAAATTTTGCAATCAGAGTTAACCACATGTACTGAAATTATTTGTTGTTGTTTGGTATGTTAAGCTATGATATTTAACCGCATACATTTTTATTCATTCAAGTACTATACAGAAAACGCCAACGTGTAGTTGTAGACAAAGGCTTTGCCTGATTATTATGATAAACGTGTACATCTAGGGATGTGTACATGCGAAAAAATAGCTTAGATTTTATGAAAAGATGACTGTAATGATAACTTCCGCTCAGGTTGTCGAAACGTCACCACAAAATGTCCTCCTCAGGACTACACTCACCCAGAAATTCATGCTTCAACGACTTATGATTTGACTCCTGGGTTCACCTTTTAATGATAGTCAACCCCAGAAGAGAACGGGGAAAGTTGTTTTTCTAGCCGATCAAAGACGTTAATCTCGGTTGAAAAGTGGCGCCAATTTTTGGGGGGGCCAGAGACAAATGTAACGGTGTTGACGTACGTAGGAACGTTGACTGGCTGGTTTGTTTTTTTTCCTCTAGAAATCGATGTGTCGAGCAGTGGTTTTGAGATGATGTAATTCTCGATCAACTCCTGGCGTCACCTATGACTTTTTGTCCTTCCAAATAGGGGTTGATACATTATGCCGGCATAATTTCGAGCATAATACTGTAGGTGGAGTATTGAGCATAATGCCGGCCTAATAGTACTATTTTGCCGGTATAATACTAACATTTCGCAATATAACACTCGTGTTTTATTTTTGAAGTTAATATTGTCCGTTTACTGAATAAAAAATGTAAAGTGAATTCAATAAGCAGTGACCAGGGATATACGTACTGATTTCATAATTTGGTAATTACAAGATCTTGTGTAGAGGTTTTTCGCTATTCTTATTTGAATGTTATCTGTTATTCCTGAGTTCAGTGGCTTACTTTTGCAATTTAATTAGTTATTTCTTACCCTTGTATTTGAAGTCACTTAGTCACGTTGTTAGATCAAGGACAAACGGTTTCAACATTATCCAACATTGTTGAATAGATCTTTGTTGTGACGGAAGCTGAGCGAGGTGGCCAAACGAATTCAACATCTCGATTCAACATCGTTCAACGTTGTTGAAGTAATACAGCTACTTCAATTAACGTTGTCGGAACGTCTATGCGATAAGAGCGCATGGCGATGTGGGTAATTTATTAATAAACTTGCCAAACTTAGCTCTGGCTCACACCTACAGAAAATAAACCAGGAAGGCAAGTTTCTATGGTACTTCCACACATCTTACGGCAGTGGCAACCGTGAAATTACAACCCCATGACAAGAGATTTACAGCTACCCATACTAACTTTCGGTCTTGTCGCGTAAGCTCGAGGCTTGAAAACCGACAACGTTAATTGAAATAGCTGTATATCAAACACAAGAAAGGCACAAGAAAGATTGCTCCATCGAGGTGCAGCTGAGTTTTTTTAACCGACTTCGAGGTGTTGGATACCTGGTGAAACACTCTTTGAAGTGTTTGATATTAATAGTTTCTCAAACCCTTCATATTTCTTAGAGAAATTCAAAGCAAAAGTTTGCAAAACTCTGTCCTAACCCTAACACCCTAACCTTAACCCGTCACGATAGTGATTTCCTTTGTTTTCTCTGAATTCAACTTGTTGAACGCGTTTGACCATCAGGTTAATGAAGTTGAACTTTGTTTAAAAATTATGTAAGTTTCCTGTACGTGCGTTTATGCAGGTGCATAACATTTTTGCAGGTTTCAACCTAACGAATTTAACATTGTTGTTCACACCTGATAACAAAAGAAATGTTGGATGGTGTTGGATCAAATTGATGACGATGAAATTTCGTTCTACATCATCCAACGTCAGTGTTGAACCTTGATAGATGAAAATGTTGCATCCGTTTCTCCGGGGAAAAATATTATGGTAAATCTTCGTAAGTTTTGTTACAATCCTCTAGTATCTTGATTGTGATGACAAAATAAAGAGGGTGCACGCAGCAGTTGTAGTTACTTCCTAAAAAGACAAGAGCTTTGTCTTCGGTTGAGCGGGGGGAAAGTTAGGGTGGATTCATTTTCAGCATACACGTATGGCTGTCGCTTTGGCACGTGCGAATTTTCTATTGTTTTTGGCTAAAAAACAAAAGACAATTCCCACGCGCTTAAGGACAGCTATACACGTTTGCTGCAAATGAATTCACCCTTAGAATAGGAATTTCAAAAGTATCCAGTTCGATTTCGTTAAAAGAATGCAAACATGTTTATCTGTCAGTTTTGCTTCAGGAAAACGATTTTCTATTGCAAATTATTCTTACATCTTTGGGAAGCGGAAATAAGCATTGAAACCTCGTCCAGTTCCCGGATATGCTTCACCGCGTTGCTTTTCATGTGACATTATTTGAAGAAATAGAACCTGTTATATTTTAGGGATTATCTGTTGACTGTGCTTAATTTCGCGGTACTTAGCAATTCTGTGATTTAGTGATTTACATGGACAGCTTCCGGACGAGTGCAAAATATTACAGCAATCCACCAGAAAAGACTGTCACTTTCACTTTTGTCTTGATGTAAACACCACCCACACGATCAGTTTTATGCGATTTTTGAAACCAGACTAAGGTAATAGCAGCAATAAAAATTTCGATGACGTGGAAATTGCAAGAAGTAACTGTTTGGATCTAATGATTGAGATAAAAAACCCAAGGTAACTTTTTGCTCGCACACTCCACAGAGAATAATAGTTGAATACGCGAAGACAACTGAAATCATTTCTTTGCTTGGGTAATTTTATGTATCATGATCTCCAAGCAGCCCGATTTAATAGTTGTGTTTGACTATAAAGGATATTAAAATTTAGCATTTTAAAGATTTCCCGAATATTGTACGAAAGCACGTTTTCAGCTCGAACCATCAAATAAAGATGTATTTTTAGACAAGCGGGCATTTTCTTTAGAGTAAGTCGCTCCAAGGCTATACATGTAGTGCGATTACCGGCAAGCGTTACTTAGTTCTTGCTCCCTTTGACGTACGCTCAGAAGAAGCAGTTCCTTGGAATAACCTCCATTTTATGTACCAGTCAAATTGAAGCTTCAACATCCCCCCCCGGCATACCCCGGGCATTTGACTATGATTCGTGCCCGGGGAGGGGGAAATTTGAACGTTGCCTTGAAAGGGTGAGGCATTTGAACCATATTTATTTATTGTTCTAGCGTAATACGCCTGTGAGTTTTTTCGGCTTTTGCAGGATTTGACGGATTTCCACGATAGAATTTCGCCTTTGTTAGTGAATAATTCTTTCAAAAGGGGCTTTAAAAGAAGTCTGAAGGTGTCATTACGGCATATCTCACTCTGAATTAAAAGCGTTAACAGTGTTTGATTGAAGACAAAATTTGCATGTCTTTAAGGAGAGGTATTTCAGTACTAATTGGTGGGGCATTTGAACAGCCTTTTTGCCCCGAGGGGAGGGAATTTGAACAAGCCAATCTTCAAAAGTTCAAATGCCCGGAGGTTGCCCGGGGGGATGTTAAAGCTTCAATTTGACTGGTACATTAATTATCTGTGAAGAACTGGGTATTTTTTGCATTTTTTTTTGCAGAACTAACGAGTCACAAATCTGAAGAGACAAAACAAGGACTCTCCAAGCCGATTCGTATTTCAATTATAACAGCTGGAACAGTCCTCCTTGTTGTAGCCATTTCGCGTGCAAGAAAGTACTGTCTGTAAGTTGAATCGGCCGTTAACAAGATCCCGTTATTCGATCCCCGGGAAGGGGCTACATTTTGTACTTTCCCGTGGGGGATTTCTGCATCTGTTCTTTTTGAGACCAGAATACATTTTTTTTTCACCTCAGTTCAGTCCTTACGGCCAAATTTATTACGTCTCAGTCTTTTACAGGCCATTGACCATGAAACAGCAAACAAGCGAACAAACAAAAAGCAAACAAACAAACAAACAAACAAACAAAAAATACCTACTTTAGGAACAGAAGACAGAAGATATCCTACTTCAGTTTAAAATGCCATGCAAATCTATAGCCCTCGTAAAACTCCTTCTTTCAGTGTTATGAATGCCAAATTACAACTTGGGATTAGTTTTTAGTTGCCAACTCCTCGTCCGCCATTTTATTTTTGCTTCAGTTCTCGTTTGCTTGGACACGTGGTCCCAACGTTTTGATCTGGAGCTTAAACAATGGATTCGTTACGACGCGCGTGTGTACCTTTTTATATATATTCTGGACTGATGAGGACGTCACATGAATTACGATTAACGTCCTACTTTCCTGACAGAAAGTCATGTAGGATCCACCATCTTAGATTTCTTGATTTCTCCTAAAATTTAGGAAACCCCCAGAACGATATCAAAAGAAGTTGAAGCCAAATGGAAATGTTACTGCCAAAAGCTTTTTTTAAATTAAAAACAGCAAAATGTATTCTGTGAAAACATCGAAGTGCGTAAGCGACATGTTACTCAAACTATTCTTACAAGAGGCTGGCTGCACTCGAGCAAGTTTTCTTTGACAAGTTTTACATCAGTTTGTGTGTAAAGGGTGAACAAGTTGTACGTGTTATCCTTGACGAGGTATATTTGCTCATGTAAACGATTGACAATCTTCCTTGACAAGTTATCCTTGTAAACGCAGCACACGAGTAAGTTTTCCTTGACAAACGTTTGACTTAAGTTTTCCGTAAGTTACAGTTGCTTGTGTAAACGATTGACAAGTTCTTTGTGATCGCGCAACAATCTCTTTACACAAGCAAGTTTTTCTTGACGAGTTTGTTGTCATTTTTTGCTTGTTTGGGTGTAAAGGCCGGGTAAGTGAAAGCTTTTTTGTTTTGAGGTATCTTGACAAAATATATTTGTTTGAGTAAACAATTGGCAAGCTTCCCTAACCAAAGCAAGTCTCTGGATTGAAACCTGATTTGCAAAATTTTGAAGAAGGGGAAGGGAAACCTGTCAAACTCATTGCACACACGAGAAAATGAAAATTGTCAACAATTTGTTCTCATGAGCAAGTTATAAGCTTAACAAGATTTTCCTTGAGAAGTTCCATTGCTCCCAAACTTGGTTTGCCTGATTTCGAACAAGAACACTTCTCAAAAAAGAATCGACCAAGACACAAGTCGCGTTCATGCAGATAAGCCCTAGAAAAGTATTTTTAAAATAAAGCTACCTACCTACCTACCCATCATGTCCCATCTTTTCCTCTGTCTGGATAATAGGCCCGGAAGGCACAACAATAGTCTCGGAAAAAAAAAACAAAGTTTGAAGTAAAATTTAAATTCATTGTATTTTGTCGAAGCTCATGCAAGGCATCTGATCAAAACATGCTCTCATGAGAATGAGATAATACAACGTTGCTTTTGATAACTCACAGTCGTCATGACGGTTGAAGCTAAGGCACCACGAGTTTGTTTCTATGTGTAATACTCAGATACCCCAGAAAAAGTTAAAGATGTTTGCTCAATAACAGCGACACATAAGCGGGGCAGGATTGCCCTCAGAATTTCTCCTTCGCATTCGAAGCCGTCTTCGTTTCTCATCAGGGCATATATGGATTGTAGATACACCAGCCGCGTTAAGAGGTTTATTTACTAAATCGACAATCCTCTTTTTTTTCAGTACAAACATTTAAATATAATCACCATCTGTAAAGCGTCATTGGACAGGGATAGAAATGGCGCTCTATAAATAAAGTATTATTATTATTATTATTATTATTATTATTATGATGATGAAAAGGGAAACATTACTGCGTCTTTCAATACGTCAACTTAAAAGTGGTCACGTTTTTCATTACGTCAATTATCGCAGCGGGTCCTTAAAAGTTCAGTTCAACGGGGTAAAATGGTAAAGTTCGTGCACTGTGATTGGTGAATTTTTGATCGACTTTGTCGGTTTTTGTTCGCACGGTTCGTCGGTTGTCTTTGATTACAATTGTCAGCAGTAGAAAACGAAATCGTCAGTTGGGTTTTGAAGTTCAGAATCACAAGCTACCTCCATTGATCTTCACCGAACTCTGCCCCTTAGACTCATTTAAACATCTCATTAGCTGTTTTAAAAAATCACAAACCTGCACCCTAGTTAAATCAACACTATTTTCTTTTATTATTTAGTTTTGCTAACCCCAGCCAATAATACTCAAAGTTAAGGGGTAGGCTTTTTGCAATAAATGTTTGCGTTTTATGAAAAGGCGCAATAAATCCTAAGAATAATTTTAAAAAAATCGATAATCATGGTATTCTTACCAAGACGTGTAACCTTGAAATAGCATTCCGAAATTAAGTAAAACGTTAAATGGCTTCACTTATGTCGAATATGTATCAGGGTTACTGTAGGATTTTGTTAACAAATAACATATTTTAATTTTTTACTTCAATCTATAAATTTTCTATTCCCTACTTTCTATTTATTACTCTATAAAAGACTACTTGTTGTTCACTAAAAAATATTAGGCTGTGATTAGATCCGAAATCGGATTTGTGTTCTCGGAACGTACAGATTCTTCACCACCAAAAGTACGGAAAATCTGAAAAAGGATCATTCGTTATGACAACGCAAGTGGAGGCCAACATAATCATTATTGAAACTGTACAAAACGAAGATTTCTCCAGTATCGTCCTTTTTACAATGCCAGTACCTCTCGTGATCCGTTTCTAGATTTCAGTGCAAAACGAAAAATCCGTTTTTGGATTCAAATAATCCTGATTTGGATCCCCCACACCCCCCCCAAAAAAGTAATAATAAATAGAAAACAAAAACACCCTTACTTTGACTTCTTTTTTGTTGTCTTTCTCCTTGTATACCCCGTCCTCTCCCTCCCTCCTTTATTATCCGTTCCAGCCCTTCCTCTCTCTGCCAATGCGTTGCCTCACACAAGAAATTTGACTTGTTATTGATTTTCTTTTGTCAATACCGTTGCTTTGAACTTCTGAAGCTTACCGTACCCAGAAAAACTCAAAATGGAAAACAAAGGGAAACTACGGAGGAAAAAGCGAAAACTCCAATCGGAATGTGATCTTGCAACTCGTAAATTGTGTTTCGGCGAAAGCTGTTGAGTGACACTAAATTTGAGTATGACGGTCAATGAAAACTTCTGCTCCCGTTCTGCGGAATGGTCACTTTTTATAACCAAACAGCCAAAACAAAGGGGCGGACTTCGGAAAGGATTACAAAGGGACTTTCCCTATTGGGTTATTGTTAAGTGTGATCACGTAGGCTGACCCATTGAAGTGCTTGTCTGCCGTAAAAAACAGAATGAATAATCGACGAGCCAGACGCTCTTAACAACCAAAAATTACCTTGGGATCCCTCAGAGATACGTGTCTTTAAGACACGTATCTCTGCGTGAAGCTCAGTAACTTACCATTCCAATGTAACTAAATCTGTTTTGATGATCGTTTCTGTTCCACTAAGGCGTTAATTTTCGCGCGAATTTGTTATAATCTTTAAGCGGGAAATTCTTTATTGCTTGTTTTAATCGATTCTACTGTTATTCATGGCGTTTGAGAGATACATAAACAGGTTTTAACTGCGGTGTGACAGAAAATCCCTTAAAAACGTATAGCCTTGAAGAAGAAAAATTTAGGCTGTTGACCACGCGACGGATCTCCATCGGCAAGTCGAAAAACTACACTCTACTCAAGCACACTGTCCTGGCGTTAGTTATACTGCAAAATAATTAAAAATTACATCCCGCTTCACTCGATCGGCTAAGCTTGAAACGAGGATATCAACGCTGAAATACTACGTGAAATTATCAGCCGCTTAAATTTCTTCCAGACGAGCTAATATTATCCTTTTCCGGTAGGAGATTTATACCGCGTTTACATATTCCGTTTTTGCGACGATGAGTTCCTTCTGCCATGAAATAGTAAGACAAAGACTGAATTTTACCGACATAGGATTCTGGACCAGTATCTAGACTACAAGCAGTCTCTTTTCACTCAAGAATAGTCAAGCAAAAAGAAAACCCTGACATGTCGAACATAAACATGCTCATAACGAACGCATCACGTTTTCACGCCGCAGGCGATTTTTGCGCTCGCTCGCGTCTCTCGCGTGTCCTTTGTGCTATGTCTTCTTGTGTACTATCCGGTATCATATAAAATAAATACAGAGCGAACCAAAATAAACTCGCACCGGAATAATTATAAGCACCTCCAATTTTATTCTGGTTCCAACTTGCGAAATACGGACAACATTCGACAGCGCAGAGCTCCTGACTAACTGAAGTGTTTGGGGGTTCTCTTGGTGCGCTGAGAATAGGCACAAGCATCAGAAAAGGGAAATATTTAGTCAAAAGAAAACAAAGTGACCATTAAGCAGGCGGGCGTGAAATACACAGGCTTTGCGTTTCATAGTAAAATAAGGCAATAATTCCAAACCGTTTTTTGAGGGGCTTATCTTTGAGGTAGGATTGTTTTTGGGGGAGGGGGGTTATTGATAATAAGACAAGAATCATTTTTTCTTCATTAAATTGGAGGGCAATTCTTCAGAAAAAGTACGGAAAATGTGTGACTTTGTTCTCGGAAGTGCCTAGGCATACAGTGATGCCAGGACTCCAACTTGGGTAAACCAGAAAGGATGTACGATATTTGTCTAAAATTTTGTCTCAAAATGTTTATTATGTTGCATATCCCAGAAGTACTCAGGCATACGGTGATGCCATGGACTCCAACCTGGGTGAACCAGGAAGATATACAGCATTTCTCTTAAATTTTGTATCAAAATGTTTATTATGTTGCATATCCCAGAAGCGCTCAGGCATAAGTTGATGCCATGGACTCCAACCTGGGTGAACCAGGAAGATATACAGCATTTCTCTTAAATTTTGTCTCATAATGTTTATTATGTTGCATATCCTAGAAGCGCTCAGGCATACGGTGATGCCAAGGACTCCAGCCTGGGCGAACGAGAAAAGGCATTCAAATGCGCGTGTCAACTCAATTATGTTATTTTCACTACAGAGTGTATAACAGGGCTTCTTGTTTACTTGTTTATTTTCTTACGAAAGAGTTCATAGATGTTTAGTTTATTTATTTTGTTAAGGACCTCTTTGAAAACCACATTTGTGAAAGAGCTTCTTTTTTTAAAAAATAAATATAAACGTGGCGCGCGCCTACACCGGCGGCTCATCACGCACGGCTTACGTTTCCGCGAGGCAGGCGATTTTGGCGCTCGCTGCTGCTGTGTTTTTTTCGCTTGATCAACCCTGAAAGGGTGACCCTAAAACGCGGAATGGAGGAATGACGGAACCGCGGAAAATTACCCCAAATCCTAAAACGCGGAATGGCGGAAAATCACCCCAAATCCTAGAGCCTGGAATGTCGGAAAATCCTAAGACGCAGAATGGCGGAAAATCACCCCCTATCCTAAAACGCGAAACGGCGGAAAATCACCCATAATGCTAAAACGAGGAACGGCGGAAAATCACCCATAATCCTAAGACCTGGGAAACAAAATTACGTGGCACTGATTCGCTTGAAGAAAAAACAGTCAGGCTTAGCCAAATGGCGCTAATGTTCAGCTGCAAGGTTTCCCGCGAGCCCTCACCTGTACAGTGCGAATTGTGACTAACTTAATAATCCCATACCTCACCCCCGCCTTCAACTGTTTACTACCGTAAAACACAACAGAAGACATCTGCAGATATTGCACTTCTCTTCCTGATTCTCTTTTATTTAATTGTTTATCATAAACATTGGTTACTCAGTAACTACTCGTGTTAAAGGGATCACCATTTTCATGGTAGATAATCTCAAAGTCACAGCGTCAAAAATAAACGATTTAACTGTTTTATTGTAGTCACTCAATCGTTTATCAGTCGATTCGTTAATCAAGATTTGTTATTTTTATACTAAAATGCTAAATACTTATTCTAAAATCAAAAATATATTTTGATATTTTTATACAGTTTCATAAGTCGTGACTTACTTCGTCTACTAAAACAAAGTCCAAAATTACAATTATAATAAATCATAAAAAACATTAAAAAGTCATAAAAAATCATGTTGGGCTAACATTAACGTAACACTAACTTTAACGGGAATTAATATTAACAACAACTGTCCATATATGCAGTGCCTTGTGTTTCGTAACCTAAGCCTAAAAAAGCAATGGATTAATTTTGGAAATTCAATTAATATGAAAGGAAAAAATCGAGCGATTGAATCGAACGATAGGCTAAGACGTAACAAAACTAAACTTTAACTATTTAGTTTGGAAAAAATGAATGAAAATCTAACAGGATTACCTTTCTATTCTTTTATTTTGAAGAACGATGCCTGACTTTCGATTCGCTTTCTGAGGTTTTGACTTGTTTCCATATGTCAAACCGCCCTTGCCGAGCCCATGGTGCAATGAGCACCCAAAACAAACCATGTTTTCACTGCCCAGCGGTTTTCACTGAAGGGCGGTTTGAGATTTGGAAACAAGTTTCTACCGCTTTCTGATGTATTTTAAAAACTGTCGTGTAGATCCATTTAGGAGACTACAGATTTTCGAAACAGCGGTAGAAAGCGTGGAATTGCTAGGCTGCTAAGCTGAAGTAAATATGGCAGCTTTTTGTAGGAAGAAAGCAATGGCAAGAAATCGTTCTTCGTGTCCTTCAGGGCATCCGCGAGCCCAGATGAAGGTTGAGTTTATTCGTGAGAAAGCCTCTTTTCGGTGTTAATTTGCGGCCTCCTATGTTATCGGGGAAGGCTATATTTTACGTATTTAAGAAGATCGTAGACTGGAGATAATTTTAAAGTGGTCGGCACCGCTGAAAGCATGAAACACACGGGCAGCTCAAAGCTTAGAAATCAAGGTAAGTGAAGGTATTTTGATGAAACGACAAAGGACTTACGAGCGAGATTCCTTGTCATTTTGCCTTTATTTCGCGGCTCAAAGAATAAACGAAACTGTAAAAAAACCTTCGCTTTGTAGTGCAGTTGGATATTATTTATCAATGAGAGGTCGGCACATAGAAATTAATTTATTTAAACGACCAAAAAATTAGATTTTTTTTAGATCCCATACATTTCTTTGTAACATCGGGGAGCCATTTTTTAAATTCTATTTGATTGACGTGCGGTATTCGTGACGCAATATGACTCCGATTTCTGGTAATGCGTTTTAAAATTCACCAAACTCACTACGTAGATGTTGAAGATGGATATCATTCATCACCTCCTTGTCATCTTCCGTTACTTCTATGGTAGGGTAAAACTTTTTCCCGTGGGCGGTACGAATGCAAGACAATTTTGGATGGTAATGCACAGGTTCTGGCCTGATGGACATCCTCAACTCACCATCGCGATTAGGGATCAGCCTAAGCTCAAGGCGGGCAAGAACAAAATCCCATGGTGGTGGAGGAACTACTTCTGCTGCGCCTTTCTTGGGTTGAGAACGGATGCTTTGCCGACACCCGTAACACTTGTATACTCTCGAGCCTTAAAGCCTTTTGACTTTAAAGCTATTTGTGTCAAGAGTCGGTTTTGCAGTTGTCGGAACTCTGTGTATATCCCTCGGTTGAACGCTCGGTCTGTGGTTGACGTTTTCTTTTTCGTTCGGCTTCCCCCGGTTTCCCACCTACTGACTTTGGCACTTTTTTATACGCACATTCAGTTAAATTCTTGCCTTGTGTTTTGGTATTGGTACTCTTTTCTTTTCCGGGCTGTAGAGCTGCCTCCATTGATAGGTCGTGGACTTTTTTATTGATCTTTTCCTTTTCGGCGTGTGACTTGCTAATATAAGCAGAGAAAGGAACTTGAAGTTTTGAACTGAATTGGTGGTTTATCTTGTACGGACCCTCATGCACAATAACTATTTCACAGTTTTTTTCCTCCTCTTCGAAAATAGACTTAAATAGGTCAACTACTTCCGTCCAAGCTACTTTTCGTTCTCCGAACATTTGCCGTTTACGTGCCTTAATTCGCTGATGCTTGGACTCTGCTGCGTTGTTTTAAAAAAAAAGACTCACCGAGACCTGCTCGTTTTCTAATGGGTGAAATCATTTTCTTCTTCATATCTTGCGACACGTGTGCAACAAAATACCGGTGAAATTCCGCTTCGCTCAAATCAGACAGAGCCACCCCTCGTGCCTTCTTTTCTCTGGAATTCCAAACCTCCTGCAAGCTGTCTAGTTTGGCATCGAAGTCTTCAACTCCATCTGCATCGATTAACCATCGATGAACCAAATATGTCTTGGAGGAAGGCGGTGCAATGTTCTGATGAAATTCCTAATGAATTAAGTTTCCGTTGACAGTCATCTTCCACGTGTCGCTTACATGGAAGCCATGTTGCTAAGGGAAGATAAGGACTCATTCCTTTCTCGACTGCTTCTTCACGATCTGACCCTACAAATCGTATGTTCTTCGTTTCGTTGTCAAGTCCTGTGAGTGTTGCTCCAAAGTAGTTGAAAGTGTCGCTGTTCTTCCTGGTGTGTATTGGTGTTGGCCCAAGTAACAGGGGGGCTTCCCAGTTCTCCTGTCTTCCCGCAGCAAATGCCTATAGGTTGTGGGTGTCAAGTAAAAGTCGCCAATGTTAAACGTTGTATCGATGGAAAGTATTGAAAACTGGTTGGTGGTGTTGGCGCAAAACCGCTTAACGTCTTGAACTTGCCTATCAGAGGCTAACACACATGCCGGACTGGGGGCAACTTGCAGGCGACGTATGTAAACTTTTCCTGATTCTTCCTTGTCTTTCGACTTAAGTGTGAGGTCGTACAACTCGTCTCGACTTCGCAATTCCCTCAGTTTATATTTGGCATTCTCCACTTGCTTCCTATTCCTGAGAACATCTGAAATGCTGCAGACATTGAGAAGGCCCCCGGCTTCTTCGAACACCTCATCATACACTTGTGACGGTGGAGCAGACGCTTTTACCTTCTCTTTAACCCATTCACTCCCAAGCTTTAACCAAAAAGTCGCCATTTTTAACCGTTAAATCAGTTTTTAGGCTGCCATGAGCCGAAATGGGCCTTAGTTTTGCTGAGAAACCTATTTTTTACCAAATAGGTAGATTTCCCCAAGATTAGGTACCAAAATGTAGAAGATTTTAACTTGGTGCATGCGCATAAGCCAAAATTGTTTCTTCTTTTCTTTTTTTTTTGCCATTACCCTTTTTGAACCTTTTTATTGCCCTTTTCCTTTCGTTTTTCTCGGCCCTTTTACTCTCGCTACCTTTTGCCTTTCATATTCTTTCTGGCTGCCGTAAAAAGTTGGGTGTTGATTTATGGGCAAAGCCTGGAAATAGGCTTGATCAATCATAGGTATAATGGGCCATTTTACCACCATTTTTGGACCACAACTGACAACGTTGTTTTTCCATTTGCTATGTCAGAATGTGGTCGATATCCAAAACCGACTATTGTGCGGATAGATCTATCCTAGCTCTACCATTTGCTTATCAAGAATATCTGCTGACGTTTAAATTGATAACGTCACAAGTGGTACAATGAGCACGACCATTAAGTGGCCTTATATGGCTACTTGGTCGTGAAAAGGGTAATACTCTCCATGACTCCAGGTTTGCTGCGACTGTAACCTTTCTCCGACTTAGAATTCCCGTGCGGTCGACTAGTGATCGCATGTGGTTTCCCGCTGAAACTGTACTGTAGAAGAATGAAACGTCCTGGGGTGAAGTCATTTCCATCATGTCGGAGTACTTCATAAGCCTTTCTGTGAAAATCAGGATGGACAGAATGCTTCCAATACGATCTCCTGAGAAGGACTGTGTGACGGTTGCAATTTTCGGTTTTTTTTTTATAGACTTTATTGCAAACAAAAAAATACACAATAAAATACAGTGGAGTTAAAGTATTAGTAAGAGTTTAACAAAGTGCCATAACTAATTAGGATAAAGCAATACGAACATGTAACTAAATAATTAAGTAAATAATATTGGAGCGAAGGCTGGGGAAAGCACAATCAAATCGTTTTAGACTATCTTGTTGATTTTCCATGTTCTTTCAAGTTTTGAGATGCATTCTGCCCTGTCTAAATTCTTATTCAATGATTTGTTTGCGTAAATATATTGCTTCACATGCTGTAGGAGCAATGAGATTTTTCTGAAAAGAAGTGAATTTGACACAGGTGATAACTGACAGAAGTTCAATAATATCTGAGCGACAGTGGGGTTGATGTACGTGTGGTGTTGTGCATTAAACCAATTTAAAATGTCTTCATATAGTTTAAGAGAGGATGTGCATTCCATGAAGGTGTGTTCAAGGGAGTCTGGTTCGTGACACTCCACACATTCACTATTGCTGACAATTCCATAGCGTTTAAGTTCTTTTTTGGTGATGAGAATACGGTGCAAAAGTTTGAAGGAGAATTGTTTCAGCTTGTTATCTTTAGTTGTTTTGTATAGATTATTTATACTTTTTTCCCAATTGTCTGCAATCACTTCATTTTTTTCTGACCATGTTTTTTTTTGTGGTTGGTAACTTGTCTTTTTTTTCAAGGAATAGTTGGTAGTAGTCAATTTTCGGGTTTTGCTTTCGAAATGAAACAGACGTCCGCAACCTTGTCCTCGAAGTACCCTACGCTGTGACTGCCCGCATTTTTAAAAACCCCAAGATCGTCTGCTTTCCAGTCATCTCTTTCCAGGAATGTTGTCATCACCCAGATAAAGTAAAGGAGCTTTCTCGATCTTTATTCTGTCTTTTGTGTACTCATCCTGGGATGAAGAAGCATCGGCATCAGACTCGACCCTACAAAGGATTAGAGAAAAGCTAATACCTTGTCTAAAGAGTCCACGACGGTGGGTTTGGAAGAGAAAGCAGCGTTACTGAAAGATTAACCCCCAACACATACACAACCGTGGGTTGGGTTACCTTACTAACTAACGGCCCTCTACCATAAAAAAGTAGAGCCAATTATCGGAAAAAAAAATTGAAAAGTAGTTCAAAGTCGTCTCAAGCTTTTCGTGGTTGGTTATTATCTAGAGTGTACAACGTAAAAGGGCATGACTCGAGAATTTTTAATTTCATTGCACGAGGAGGGGGGGGGGGAGGGGGTAAAGGGGTTTTCCTGTGAAACGTGATTGGGTGCTTTTATTTGCCGTGACTTGTGATTGTAAAATTTAAAAGCCGTGAACTGTGAACGTCATGCCTGTCTTGACACGTGAAACAAATAAATCATTTTCCGATATCCGTGATAAATGACAAGAAAACGTGCTTTTTTTGTGAAAGATTACTTACGTAGGCTTACGAAGACCTACGAAGTGTACGAAGCAAAGTGGAGCTCTCCGGGAGTTCTCTTAACGTGACCATCGTGCCTTTAAAAAAGGTCATGCATGGCAACTGACCTTCTGTTAATTCTCTGTACTACCTGTGTGGGAGGCTCAAAAAGCAAAACATCGACTCCAGTATTAACGTCATTAAAGTGGCAATTCTGCAGACAGCATTCTAAACAAGTCCAACCATGCACTGTCCTTTTCCTTCTTAAATTTCCATGAAACGTGAACTTGGAATTTTCATCATCGTGATGCGTTATTTATACTTTTTAATGTCCGTGAAACGTGCATAGGACCCCCGTTAATTTACCCCCCTCTTGTATGGGTATGGCGAACATCATCGCAAATTACTAATTTTTACTAACTTTAGCGTGAACCAAATTTCACTATTCAGGAGGTTCGCGCTAATTGTTTATAGGCATCTTTAGTACACGCCACGTGATAATTGTGATAACAAGTTTTCTGGCTAACGGGACAATTACTGAAAAACTATGAAACACCTTCTTGAACTTGGGGGAGTCACTCGCTGGCTGCGGGAAGTACGGGAATCTATACAGTAGAAACCACTGAGACTCCGAGAGTAGACAGTACTTGGCTCCAACAGTAAATTTAATAACTGCGATACCTCCAAGATATCACCAGATTTTCACCAAGAATGCAACCAAAGTACGTTTTACAGAGTACTTGTATATATACCATTAAGAACTGAGTTAACATTATCTCATCGGATAAAAGAGCTACGATTGGCAGAAACGGAATTTATCCTCTACAAAATTAATCACTTACAGAGGAAAACAGGGAGATAGCTGTTTAACAAAAGACTATTGCAGGTTACGATAGTTCACTGCCGATTAGCTATGAATCATTATGTACGTTGGCTTTTCTATATTTTTTAACAGCAGAGCAAATAAAACTTGTTAAGAATAATTTCTTCTCCTTACATTCCTCCGACCTTAGCTCGAAACCCTCCTGGGTCGAGCAATTAAATTAAACTAATCAATAGAAGCGTAGCGGTAATATTTTGAAAACCTTGGTTTGGATTTTTTTTGCAAGATTTTGTAATTTCGTATTTGGTTTTTTTGTGCCTGAACCGCGGCATTAACCGAACTACCATATATAGCGGTCTCGGGGGTCCAATAATAAAAGCTTGCATTAATATGACGTGTCACTCTCAAATTGACGTTTCAATAAATCTCCTTACTGGCTGGCAGTTCTATTATAATTTTTTGTCGTGCTTCGGGAATCTATTCGTTTTTTCTCTTTTGAAATCATTGTTACTTACTCAACAACTACAACTGTATTTATTGTTACTTGTTTGAGGTTTTCCTTAAACTTAATCTGTTTTCAAAATTTCTAAATCTTTGAATACCTTATCTTAAAATAACCGTCCTTGTGTTCTCGACGCGTTTGATACTTGTTTCTTACGCGATACTCATAATTCAATGAACTTGTACTTTGGCAGACTGTGAATTATTTCTGGCTCTCTCACAAACGACATCATGTCTTTGTTTTCGGGCTTTTTCCCTTCTTTCGTAGTGCGCTTGTCTTCGTTCTCTTGAAAAGGTACACACAGTGAACTCTTGTGTTGAATATCAGGCAAATTTGGGGATATGGACTTCAACTCAGCGGCAATATAAGGATCATTCCAGTTCTGCGCAAATATTCTGGTCGTAGACTCTTTATCATGGTCTCGGGACGATATGGAAAGTTTCTTCTGGGCTTGGACTTGAATCTGTTTGACACTGTAACACTCCTTGCTGATCATCTTCTTTAAAGGGTGCAACTTTTCTACACTCTGAGCGTGCGAGGTCAGACAAAGATAAGGAACAACCAAGATCAATATCCAGAATGACGAGGTAAATGAAACATGTGCACTTCCACGCTGTGTAACTTTCTGTGGACGTGGGACTTGTTGATCATGATTTGTCTTCTGTTCGTCATGGCTTGGCTTCTTTAGGTAAAATGTCTCTTTCTTGGAAGATCGAGAGATGTATGTGGCCATAACGTGTTTACTCTTTAAAAGTGGAGTGAGTTTTCTTCAGTCTGGATGAACTATCTGAGGCTAAGGTAAGGCATTTGCTTCTTAAATCTATCACAGCATTGTTCTTGAGTAGGAAGTCTTGTCCAAGTATAACTTCGTAGGGCAGGTGTTGCATCACATGGAACTGGCTTTGGTATATGCAACCATTAATTTTCACTGGCATGTCAATCTTTCCTAAGACAGGTACTCTATCTCCACTGATCGTTTTAACGGATGGAACTACCCCATCGGTCATTTGTTTTGGGTAGTGGCCATAAATATTCTTCACAAACCTTTCATCTATGGCGGAAACCCATGCTCCAGTGTCTATAAGAAGTTCAACTGATTGACCTTCTAACTCACCAGATATCATCAGTGGTTTATGTCCTCAAATTCTTCAGATGTGTCTTCTGCTGAAAATGGGTGGGTAGTTTGGCTGCAGGGAGCTTTCTGCACGTATAGCTTTCCGGTTTGGGGTACTTGTCGAGGCAGATCTTGTTCTTTGTTCCTGAACGTCACCTTCTGTTTGACTGTTTTCTTTTCGCCTTCAGTTGGTTGAAGGATAGTAAATGTCATCCTTTCACTTTTAGTTGGCTCAGGCAACTTAGGTTTCTCTGGCTGCTTTTCTTGCATGTTTGGAAGTTGGTGACTGGGATTACACTGGGCTTACACTGGGCTTTCTGGGACGCAATTGCTGGATTGTGTGGACGCTGCACTACAGGCTTTTCTGAGGAACTTGAATTGTGACAGGCACTCTGAGGACAGTTATACTGGTAATGACCGGGAGCACCGCAACTGAAACAAATTGTTTGGGCTTTTTGGCTTGGTAGTCGCTTGTATCTGCTATTTTGGTTATGGCGAAAAACTTTATTAATTTGGGCATCAATGTGCTGTTCTAAGTTCTCCATTTTATCGCTCAGCTCTTGAATATGTTCGATTATCCCCAGCTGTTGAGTCTGTGCGGGGAATGCGCATACCTTCTCCGTAGGTTGCTCGGTGTTTTCATCCGTAGGCATGAGGTTTACAAGAGGGGCCTGTTTCCAAGCTTGGTCAACGATCTCAGTTTTTGGCGGTAAGGCTCCATTTATGGCTGATTTCGAGTACTGGGTGTCCACAAACATTTCCTCAGCTGGAGCTGGAGCTGGAGCTAATAGGTCAGCGGTTTCTGTTTCCTTAAACTCGTCCGCGTAATGGGACTGGCTCGAAGTTGAGGTCATCGGGTGATAAAAAGGTGGGTCTAGCTGTTCAGCGGTCGGTACTTCTTTAAACTCTTCAGCACCTGCAAATTGTTCACTGCAAGTCTGGGCGTGAGGCATCTGGTCCTTCGGCCGATCTATGTGTCTGGGAGGATACGTTTTCCTTGTAAAAGTATTAAAGGCACCAAGATAAGCAACCCTCTTGTGTGGCACAGAGCCCACCGGGGTCCCGGTACGTCTGGTTAAAAGAGGACCATTGTCGGTTTCTCTCTGGTCAGTTGCAGCCACGGCAATACTGTTAAGTTGGCTCGGAACTTGTTGGGCATGACGTGGATGCTGCTCTGTTGGCTGACCTGAGTAACTGGGATCGTGATAGCTCTCACTTAAGGTAGCAACTTGATAGTGATGACGTTCAGTGTTCTCTGGAGGAGGGAGCGTGTTCCTGGGTACTGGTCCTCGCTCATGCAAATCTCGTTGTGGACAGCTAACTGGAAAATGGCCAACTGCTCTGC